>CM062809.1:1106212834-1107412834 GCA_031772625.1 Pinus tabuliformis | reverse complement strand
TGGAATCTACAACGCCAACAGTTCCTCTTCAGTATTTGCCTAAGGTACTTCTTGTGAAAACCTATTGTGGTTCTAGTTGTTGTTCTGTCATTGGCTCTTCATTAATTAATAGGAATAAATCTTGGTTTCAAAGGCATTCATGAAAGGATGGCGGGATTCTGAAGCTGAATCCATGCTCTTATTCAGTCTTGTGGTTATGAAAATGATCATATCGATCCACACTGATGCAAACGAAGCAAGGGCTTTACAAATTGATTGAGGAGATTTTCACTTCGTTGTAGGCTTTACCAATGATAGGAATCATGTTGTCATTTATGGAATTCTCCATCAGCCAATTTAGAAGAACAACATGTTTAGAAACATGACATTTCTCTTCATGATCTGAATAATCACAATTCCACCTTTGATTCGATGATGTGCACTAATGTTATTCCTTGACATGCGAATTGTAGAGATCTAATCTTTAGTTGGTACATTTTGTTGGCCTACTAATCCCATAACATCTAGTTTCTATATTTGGTGGCAAGTTTAAGTCATTCATAATCGCAATATAGTCTAAGTCATCCCTTGGTTGATAGGACAAGAAAGGATTCAATCTAGGACTGCTAGTTTCAAAATCGATAGTAGAGAAGAAATTGAATTTAGATTAAGTTCTTTGATTTCACTTGGATGAGATGTAGGTTTTAACCCATTACAGAAATTACCTACATACGAATTCTAAAACTCAGAAAATAAACAATGCAAGAGCATAACACATAAAACACATACACAGATTTTCTTCTGGATCCCAAAACCAGAACTACCAGCTTGATTTTTCATTATATTTCTTTTAATGTTACAATACATATTTATACACACCGAAGCATCCAATACCATGGACCGAAAACCATCGCGTCCAAAACCATGTGGGAAAACCATGCACAAAACTATAGGTAGGTTCGCCCAACTTAATATAGGGTTCAAAAAATATTTTCCCTGGAGCATTGCCCCATAACTCATAGAGGGGGGCTCCACCCCCTCCTTTAACCCCCCGGTAAACTACATGGGCTAGTCGTAGAAAGAATATAACACAGCCCAACATTCACCCACTTGTTTTTTTTCCACATGGGGCCACAAAAGAGCTTAGTCATTTATTCAGCCCTAAAATGCCATTGTTTCTTTACACCAAGAGAACTTCTTAGAGCTCACATATTTTGTCAATGCATCTGCAGTATTCTTCAAAGTGTCCACCTTTATGAGCAACACCTTTGTTAGAAAATTATATATTACAGAGCAATGGAACACATAAAATATTGCAGAAATATAAACACAGAAAACGCATATAACAAGAGAGACACAGATATACGTGGTTCACCCAGTTTGGGCTACGTCCATGGAGAAACAGCCAGTCCTTCTTTTATTATCTTATCCAGCAAACTGAAGAGATACAACTTACAGCAGATCCACTAACACCCTCTTCACTTTCAATCTCCTCTCTCTTCCTCACTCAGAATACAGATATACATAGACGCAATAAAATTCTCTCATTTATAGTGAGCGGTTGCCCTCTAGGGCAAAAAAAACCCTAAATTAAACATAACTTCTACCGTTAGATCATTTGCCTAATGAACAGTCCAGATTGACTAGAAATTACTAGACTTTTACAAGGCAATTTTACATCTATTTTTAGCTTCGGGGGTGCTGCCCCCGAACCCCCGCTGAGGGATCGCTGGCCCCCGGATCCCCCAGCTAGGAGGATTAGCCCCCTTGGACCCCCGCGGGGGGGACAAATACCCCCCGCACCCCCCGCGTGGAGGGATGTACAGTCTTCCTGGGGTATACATCCTGCTCAAACCTTTAAATACAGAAGATAATCAGGCTCCACACCCAACAATTTATTACGTCTATGTATATTTGTATTCTGAGTGAAGAAGAGAGAGGAGATTAAGAGCGAAGAGGGTGTTACATCGGATCTGTTATAGTTTGTATCTCTTCAATTTGCTAGATAAGATAATAAAAGGAGGACTGACTGTTTCTCTGTGGACGTAGCCCAAACTGGGTGAACCACGTATATTTGTGTCTCTGTTGTTTTATGCATTTTCTGTGTTTATATTTTTGCAATATTTTATGTGCTCCATTGCTCTGTAATATATAATTTTCTAACAATTGGTATGAGAGCCGAAGGTCTATTTGGCTAATAAACTCGGAGGAGAGAAGGGTTCCTGGTTCGAGTGGGAGCAATGGTGGAAGATGGTAGGTTTAGGTTCAAAAAATTCAACAGCCAAAACTACCAGTGGTAGAAGATGTAGATGGAAGGTTATCCGTATCAGAGAGATTTCGACCTACCATTGAATGGAAAGACAAAGAAGCCGACGAGTATGAGAGACACAAAATGGGATATTCTCGACAGAAAGGAACTTGGAACAATACGGTTGTGCCTATCAGCACCAGTAGCATTTAATATTTCAAAGGAAATGACAACAGAGGGTTTAATGTCGACATTGGAAAAACTATATGAAAAACCCCCGGCCTCAAATAAGGTATTTCTTATGAAGTGTTTATTTAATATGAAGATGTCAGAAGGTGGATCTGTTGCAGACCATTTAAATGATTTTAATACAGTTATGAGTCAGTTAAGTTCTATAGGGGTAAATTTTGATGATGAAGTTAGGGCTTTGTTATTTCTGTGCTCATTGCTAGAAAGTTGGAATGGTTTAGTTATGGCCATTAGTAACTCTGTCTCTGAGTCTAGTACTTTAAATTTTGATGATGTTGTCGGTGCAATTCTTAGCGAGGAAATGCGATGGAAAAGCTCCGGTGAGACATCAGGTAATGCTTTGAATACAGAGACCAGGGGAAGAAAAATGGAAAGAGGAAAGAGCTTTGGATATCGCAGTAAGTCAAGAAACGGCAGATCCAAGTCCAGATCGGGGATAGTGTGCTAAAAATGTGGGAAGAAAGGACACCTGAAGAAAGACTGCAACTCTCGGAAGGGAAAAGAAGGAGACACACAACAAGAAAAAAATCATGAAGCAAATGTAACAGGTGATGTGTTGCAAGATGCTTTGATTCTTTCATTAGAAAATATTATTGATGCCTGGGTGGTAGATTCAGGAGCCTCATTCCATGCCACCCCTGATAGGAAACATTTTCATGATTAGGTTCAAGGAGATTTTTGGCAGGTTCGATTGGGTGATGATAAACCCTGTAAAATAGTTGGAATGGGTGCAGTTTTCATAAAACAACAAAATGGAAATCAATGGGTATTGAAGGAGGTAAGGTATGTTCTAGATCTGAAGAAAAATCTGATTTCAATAGGGCAGTTGGGAGGTGAAGGTTGCGTAACTACTTTCACAGATAAAACTTGGAAGGTCACTAAAGGATCCCTGGTAATAGCGAAAGGAGAAAAGGTTGGTACATTGTACTTATGCAATGGTATTTCTAATTCTGTTAATGCTTTAACCTCTACAGGAGAAGATACAGCATTGTGGCATCATAGGGTCCAGCACATGAGTGAGAAGGGGATGTAGATTTTTCACTCAAGAAATTTGTTGTCAGGGTTGAAGCATGTTGATTTAAAATTCTATGAGAATTGTGTTTATGGAAAACAGAAGAGAGTCAGATTCCTTAGAGTTGGGAAAGAAAAGAAGAGAAAAAAATTAGAGCTTGTGCATACAGATGTATGGGGACCTGCGCAGGTATCATCTCTTGGTGGCTCTCATTATTATGTTACTTTTATTGATGATGCAACCAGAAAAACCTAGATTTATTGTATTCGAAATAAATCTGATGTATTTGATACTTTCAAGAAAAGGAAAACTTTGTTTGAAAATGAGACAGGAAAAAGATTGAAGTGTCTCAGATCAAATAATGGAAGTGAATATTGCAGCAAAGAGTTTGATAGGTACTGTTTAGAGAATGGAATTTGTAGAGAGAAGACAGTTCCAGGAACACCACAAGAAAATGGCGTGTCAGAAAGGATGAACAGGACAATCATGGAGCGTGCAAGGTGCATGAGATTGCATGCAGGATTGCCTTTACAATTTTGGGTAGATGTTGTAGATACTGTTGTTTATCTAATAAATAGAGGGCCTTCAAGTTCCTTGGATGGTGGTATTCCAAAGGAGGCATGGACAGGTAAAAAAGTAAACTACTCTTTTTTAAAGACTTTTGGTTGTGAAGCTTTTGTCTACATTAACAAAGAAAATAGAACAAAGCTTGAGGCAAAATCAAAGAAATGTACCTTTATTGGATATGGTGTTAACGATTTTGGTTATCGCTTATATGATTATGAAAATTACAAAATCATTAGGAGCAGAGATGTAATATTCAATGAAAAGGTCTTGTATAAGACTTAGTTGCAGGAAAAGAAACAGGACAAAGAAAATAGAGAATACATAGTGCTTGACGATATCATAGGAAAGGTGATGGTGCCTGAAAATCATAATGATCAACAGCCAGAGCAACAGCCACAACAACAACAAGCACTTCAAACACCTGAAAGTGGTGTTAGAAAATATACCAGGATAAGTAGACCCCCTGAACGATACTCTCCTTCATTATATTATGTATTGTTGACTGATTCTGGTGAACTAGAATGTTATGAAGAAGCAGTGCAGGTAGAAACCAGGAAGAAGTGGGAGCAAGTCATGAAAGAAGAAGTGGACTCCTTAGCACATAACCACACTTGGGACTTAGTCAGGTTGCTTGCAGGTAAAACAACATTGCAGAATAAATGGGTTTACAAGTTGAAGGAAGAAGATGGAGGTAGAAAAATGTATAAAGCTATACTTGTGGTGAAATGGTTTGCACAGAAAAAGGGTATAGACTTTGATGAGATATTTTATCCTGTTGTGAAAATGGCTTCAATTAGAACTATTCTAAGTCTAGTAGCAGCTGAAGATTTGCATCTTGAGCAGTTAGATGTAAAGACAGTGTTTCTCCATGGGGCTTTGGAAGAAGATATATATATGCAACAGCCACAAGGATATGAGGTAAAAGGGAAGGAGAAACTAGTGTGCAGGTTGAAGAAGAGCTTGTATGGATTAAAACAGGCTCCAAGGCAGTGGTATCTAAAATTTGACAGGTTTATGTCTCAACAAGGTTATACTAGATGTCACTCTGACCATTGTGTTTATCTCAAAAGGCAAAATGATGAAAGCTATATTATATTGTTATTGTATGTAGATGACATGCTTGTTGCAGGTTCTAACATGTAGGAAATAAATGTTCTCAAAAGAAAATTGGCAAACTCATTTGCAATGAAGGATTTGGATGCTGAAAACAAATCCTTGGTATGAGAATAACTAGAGACAGGAAGAATCACAAATTAACATTGTCTCAAAGTGAGTACATAAAAACGGTGTTGAAAATGTTTAATATGAAGATTGCAAAACCAGTTGGGATACCTTTGGCTAGCCATTTCAAATTAAGTAAGGAGGTGTGTCCCAAGACTCAGGAAGAAATGGCTCGTATGTCTAACGTTCCATATGCATCAGTAGTTGGAAGCTTAATGTATGCAATGGTCTGCACAAGGCTTGATGTTGCACATGCAATGGGAGTTGTAAGAAGGTACATGAACACTCCAGGAAAAGAACATTGGATGGCGGTGAAGTGGATTCTCAAGTATTTTAGAGGTAACACAAATCAAGCATTATGCTTTGGTGGTTCAAACATTGCTCTACAGGGATATGTTGATGCAGATATGGCAGGTGACAGAGATAATAAGAGGAGCACTACAGGATATGTATTTATTGTAGGTGGAACAGCTGTTAGTTGGGTTTCAAAAATACAAAGTGTTGTTTCACTTTCAACAACAGAAGCAGAGTATGTTGCTTCTACAGAGGCTAGTAAAGAAATGATTTGGTTACAAAGGTTTCTAGATGAATTGGGTAAAAATCTGGAGTTGGGAAGGTTATATAGTGACAGCCAGAGTGCCATACATCTTGCAAAGAAATCATCATTTCATTCCAAGACTAAACATATATAGCTCAAGTACCATTTCATACAGTCAGCATTGGAAGATGGACATTTGAAGCTAGAAAAGATACACACTAGCTAGAATCTTGTAGATATGTTAACAAAAGTTGTAACCTGGGAGAAACTGAGAATCTGCATAGTTTCAATTGGTCTTCAAGTATGATGAAGAAGATGAGAAACAACTAGGTCCAAAGTAGAGTCATTTTCTGGCAAACGAAGCAGCGGTGGAGTTGCTATAATCAGTCTCCAAGTGGGAGATTGTTGGGTGTGGAGCTTGATTATCTTCTGTATTCAAAGGTTTCAACCGGGTGTATACCCCAAGAAGACTGTAAACCCCTCCACATGAGGGGGTGTGGGGGGGACTTGTCCCCCCCCGCAGGAGTCTAGGGGCTAATGGTCCCTCGGCGGGGGTTCGAGGGCGGAGCCCCCAAAGCTAAAAATAGATGTAAAATTGCCTTGTAAAAGTCTAGTAATTTCTAGTCAATCTGGGTTGTTCATTAGGCGGATGATGTGACAGTAGAAGTTATGTTTAATTTAGGGTTTTTTGCCCTAGAAAGCAACTCGTCACTATATATGATGGAATTGTATTGCATCTATGTATATCTGTATTATGAGTGAGGAAGAGAGAGGAGATTGAGAGCGAAGAGGGTGTTATAGCCGATCTGTTGTAGGTTGTATCTCTTCAGTTTGCTGGATAAGATAATAAAAGAATGACTGGTCGTTTCGCTGTGGACATAGCCCAAACTGGGTGAACCACGTATATCTGTGTCTCTCTTGTTTTATGCATTTTCTGTGTTTATATTTCTCCAATATTTTATGTGTTCCATTGCTCTATAATATATAATTTTCTAACAACCTTTTTGTCTTCTATCATCTCTCACAAAGTGATCTAAAATTCACCCTTAGATGACTTCAGAGAAATAAATAAAGGTATTATAGACTTAAGCGTTGGGGTGTGCCTGTTTTAATTTATGCAACGGATCGATAAGACTGTGAATTACACAGACATTAAAGCAGTAAGATAATACAGTAAGCAAATGCATGAACACAACAAATTTAATAAGGAGTTCACCCAATCCTCCTAGGCTACGTCTCATGGTCCAGCCTTCAGTGGTGGCCCTTTTTATTGTGTTTAAACGTAGAGTTTTTACAATAAGGAGCTCAATTTGAGTCTCTCTTTAACAGAGAATCATCAGTGGGACGATACTTGGATCCCCCAAGTTTCTAGAGTACACAGATTCCCCTCACTAGATTTCGACCTCAAATGGTCCCCGTAGTATGAGTATAATTCGGTACTCACACTTGACAGGTCTGCGTAGAGGAGTTGCTTGAATTCCCCAAGCCTTCTCAGGAGTTCATAGACTCTCGGACTCTCTCTATCTCTGTCTACTTGATGTTGCCTTTACTCTGCAGGTTAGCTCGACGTCTATGTTTCTCTGTGATTTTCTTCCTTCTAGTCTCTATGCTTTCTGCCTTTCTTTCCTTCTCTTCTTCTATCTCTTCGTCGTCTCTCGTTGTCTGCTTTTTTGTGGCTTAAATCTAATCTATTCCCTTACTATTTTCTTCCTCTTCCTGGCTCCTCGGATCATCTTCCTCTATCCACTAGAATTCCCTTGCTTCTATGTCATCTCCACTGTGTAACATTTCACAGAGAGGTGGCCACTTGTCTCCTCATGAACTGAGCACTGGCGTTCCCTTGAACGGTCGTTATTTCTGTTGCTCCAATATTCCTTGTGAAATGATTCATCTGCCAGCTCAGAAGTCATGTTGGACCCCAAATTCTATGTGCCTCATTCTATTTCCCAGTCAAATCCAGTCGTCCATTGGGTTGATTCTCCGCCATTGATCTGAAGCCTCCAGATCCTACGGTCGTCGTTCATATCGCGTGGGTGAGTTGCTTGACCATTACTCACGTGATGTAAGCAGTTTTTCTCTCTCATCCATGGATACACGTCACCCGGTGTGTGACATCACATGGACCTCAGCCAAACCCGCTTATCGCTTGAGATGCACACAATATCTTGCTGGTTTTGGGCGTGGGACCCACCTTTTGATGGTTTGGGCGTTTCCGCACAGTTTCCTGTTTCCCTTGTGACCGAGTGCTCGGGGCTTTCCTGCAATTAGCGCCGCTAATTGCGTATCAGAAGCTGCCTCTGTTTCTAGATTTGGGCTTCCGATTGCCAATTTGTGTCCATGCGCAGTCTCCGTGGGCCAACGATCAACGCGCTTTGATAGAGGGTCCTCGTTGTTCCGTGTAGGCCACAATTGCCATTATCCAGAGGTAATTTCTGATACTTGTTATTCATAAGATTTGATTTGACATAATTTTGAAACAGTCATGAGAAATGTTTAAGGATCCAATTCGGATCACAACCTTCCCACTGAAAAAACTTTTGGACCACCAAAAGTTGGTTTTCAAGCATTGAATAAGTGAGGATATAATTGTCTCACTTGTCCAATATCTATCCATTTTGCACTGCTTGGCTTTGAACCCTTGAGTCAAATCCTGAGGTACTCAACATCTCCCCTACGCGTCTTCCTTACCTTCCTGTCCAGAACTGTGTCTTCCTGCAATCCATTGAGATATTCAGGCAACAGATCATCAATAGAAGGCAATTGACTTTGCTCTTTGGGGTATTCAATTAACAAAGCTTCAAATAGTCTCAAATTGTCTGCATTAACGACTGAGTAGATGTGCATGTAAGCTGGTAAATCAAGGCAAAAATCATTCTCACCAATTTTCTTAAGTATCTAGAAAGGTCCATACCTTATTGGCTTTAGCTTTTTACCTTCACCTTGCATTCTGTCTTTGCTGATATACAGCCAGACTTGATCACCAAATTGGAAACTATGCTCAATCCGATGCTTGTCATGCATTGCGTTGTATTTGGCTTGGCTCTTTTCCAGTTGTTCCTATACTGCCTAGTGAATCTCTTAGATTTGTTCAATGAACTTGGTTGCCTTATCCACATCACTGTGTCCATCAACTGCTATGTCTTTACCAAAGACAAAATCCAAGGGAGACCTTGGTGTGAAACCAAAACAGGTCTCAAAAGGAGATCACTGTAGAAGAATGTTTGGCTCGGTTGTAAGCATGCTATACATAACACAAATGTTCATCCCAAAGCTTGGGATGCTTGCTGCAATAGCCTTTGAGTAACTAGATCACTTTCATGTTGACCAATTCTGTCTGGCCATCTGTCTGTGGATGAAACGCTGTGCTTTTCTTCAGTCTGATGTCCATCAGTTCCCACAGACTTGACCAAAACTTCCCAAAAAATTGGGTGTCTCGATCAGATACAATGGAAGTGGGTAATAAAAAATGAACCCATACATGCTGAAAGAACAACTTTGCAATTTGTTTAGCTGTAATCTATTTATTATAAGGTATCAAAATACACATTTTGCTGAACTTATCCACAACAACATATAAATAGTCATGACGCTTCCTAGATTTAGGCAGTCCTCCAACAAAGTCCGTGGAAACACTTTCCCAAGGATGAGAAGGAACTGGCAGTGGAGTGTACAAGCCTAGTTTTCCATTGCTGGGCTTGCTTTTAGCACACATGGTACACCCTCTTACATATCTAGAAACTGTCTCATTCATTTTTGGCCAATAACAAAACCTTTGTAGCTGTGCAACCGTTTTACTTACCCCAGAGTGACCTGATATTAGAGAAGTGTGTGTATCCCGAATTATCTTTACTCTTTCAGTTTGCGGAATGCATAGCTTCCCACAATGATACAAGAGTTGGTCCTTAATGTGATAATCCAATTCTTCTACTCGTTTGCCTTGACTTAAAGTTGCTTATACATCTTTGAAATCTATATCTTGAGCATATTGTTCAATGTATCTCTCATGTAGTACTGAATTATGCTTAAGTATAGTGGATGCATTTATAATAGGTCTAGACAACATATTTGCAACTTTATTGTGTATGCTCTTTTTATATCTGATGACTAAATGAAACTGTTGTAGAAAACCCATCCACCTATAATGTCTTGATTGCTGCAACTTAGTTTGGGAGTGTAGATATTAAAGTGGTTGATGATCAGTATGTATGACTGTCTCTTTGCCCATTAAGTAATGTTTCCACTTTTTCACACTTTGTACTAATGCATACAATTCTTTATCATATGTTAGATAGTTAACTACTGCAAAATTAAATGTCTCAGAATGATAACATATGGGCTTACCATGTTGTATCAACACTGCTCCCATGGCATAGTCACTGGAATCTGTTTGGATCTCAAATGGTCTTTGAAGATCTGGCGGTGCTAGTACTTGTGCTGTACTAATCTTTTTTTTCAAGGTTTAGAAGGCTTTCTGTTGTTTTCCTCCCCACTAAAACACCCTGTTCAATCCCGTTAAAGCATGTAAGGGAGCTGCAATTAAGGAAAAGTTAGAAATAAACTTTCTCCAATATTGTGCTGCTCCTATGAAGCTTCTAACTTCTGTAGTAGATTTGGGTTTTGGCTAGTTTACAATGACTGCAACCATAGAGGGATTTATCTTCAATTCACCACCCTCTACTATATGTCCCAAATAATTCAAAGATGTTTTGCCAAATTTACATTTTGAGAGTTTAACATAAAAATTTTCTCTTTTCAAAACATCTAGTGTCTGCTTAACATGCTTTAAATGTTCTTCCCACGTTTTGGTAAATATAAGAATGTAATCTATATATAAAATAACAAAAGCATCAAGAAAAGGTTCGAGTACATCATTCATTATTCTCATGAAAGTAGCAGGAGCATTATTTAAGCCAAAAGGCATAACCGGCCATTTATAAAATCCTTGCTTTGTTTTGAAAGTAGTCTTCCATGCATCTTGTTCTGCAAATCTGACCTGATGATACCCAATATGCAAGTCTAACTTGGACAAACAAACAACTTCTTTCAATTGATCTAATAGATCATTTATGCGAGGAAGGGGATAACGATTTTTGATCGGTATCTTATTCAGTGCTAATCAATGCACATTTTCCACGAGCCATCTTTCTTTCTGACCAAAACGATTGGAGATCCACATGGTGATGTGCTAGGTCTAATGAACCCCTTCTCGAGCAACTCTTGTACTTGCTTCTTGATTTCTGCATTCTCTAAAGCAGACAACCTGTACATTCCGATGTTAGACAATGGAGCATCTTGTTGCAAATTAATATCATGCACTATTTCCTTTTTGGGTGGCAGACCTTTAGGTTCTTGAAACAAGATATCATATTCTAAAACAACTTTTTCTAAATCAGCTTGCTTTTTAGCATCACAACTCTCAAATACATTGGTTTTATCAGGTTTATTTTCCTTTACAACCATCAGTAAAAATTGTTTGCATAAATTCACAATTCGTTTCATCTGCCCTGAGTTTATGAGAGTATAATTATTCTTGAGCTTATGATCCCTTACAAAGTATTTGATTCCATATTTAACGAGTAGATACTTGTTCTCAGCTCTATAGAAAATATCTTTTCTATCATACAAGTAAGGACTTCCTAAAACAATTCCACATATATTCAAAGGAACTATGTCTAACTCAACGCCATCTACAAATGTTGACCCAAAAGAAAACTTAAGTTTACATTGTCTGGTCACTTGTAGTTGTGTTTTATCACTTAACCAATCTAATGGGTATGGTTTCTTATGAGGTGTAGTCAGTGATCCCAACTTCTTTACAATTGCTTCAGAAATTAAATTTACTTGTGAGCCACTATCAAACAAAGTATCAATCTTTTGATGCTTGGAAATAACTCAAATATGGAAAAGCTCATGTCTTTTTTTCTCATTTTCTTCATCATTAATAGGTTGTGCAGAATTACCAGTAGATGCTTCAGAATTTTTACCTTTTATACTTGTGGCTGCAATGATTTTTTCATCTCCTAAGTCTGACCCCAAATCTTTCTGAATAGCTGCAGCAGCCTTCTTCTTCTTGCCCTCGATTTTCATAGGTCTCAGCTCCAGATGCAGAATCCAACAGTGCTCATCATCATGCCCATCCTTTTTACAGTGAGTGCATGAAGACTTTGTCTTTTGTGCAATATTGGCCTTCCTTTGTTTCCATTTCTATTTTCTTTTCTCCTTATTCTTACTTGCAATGGGCTTGGATGATCCTCCAACTTCTGGGTTCCCATTTTTTCTTCTAGCTTCTAGATGCGTAGCTTGAACAGATACCTCATCTATACTAGTGGGATTAAACATGAGGATAGTGTGTCTCATGTAGCTGTGTAGACCCCCGTACTTTAGCAGAGTCTCAGGTGAGTCTAATGAAATTCCTAGAATCAAATCTCTCTTCCTAAATTCTTAGGTGTAACCTTGTACACTTTGCCCTTTCAATTGGCGAAGAGTGTGCCAACTCATCAAGACTTGTTGGAAATAATACTGAGAGGGGGGGGTGAATCAGTATTATAACATTAATAAAACTTTTTCATTTCCATATTCAGATCCATATATGCTACTTCCACAGCTTCTTATGATTCAGTTAGTTGAGTGCATTAGAACATTATCAGTCATATTAACAGTAAACTGGTGCAGTAAAATAGAACAGATCATCACACATAAGTCACACACAGGAATACCATGATATAAGGTGGAAACCCAATGTGGGAGAAAACCACCTGCTGCAAGTCATCTCAATCTTCTTCTTAATAAGAAAATTCTTTTACAATATTTTGTACTGGTGCAGTCTTATACCAGTACGGGAGCTACAACCCCCTTTGCTCTTGTACTAGCCGATTCATTTACTAGTACGCAGGCTGCTACCTGCTACAATGTTCCATAGATTTCCCTTAGCTCTTGTACTAGCTTAGATACTAGTATGTAGGTGCTGGCCTACAATCTTCTCTCCTCCAGGTACCACGTTTCATCAATTTTCATACTGGATACACTGAAGCACAACACATAATCTGAGAGGCCACGTTTCATCCAATTTTCATACTGGACCCATTAATATCATTGAAGCACATAATCAATCAATCTTCTGAATCACCCAAACACTAGATCAATACATATACAAGTGAGTCATCAACTAGATCTAGTCCATCAGATCACATAAAAATGAGTCATTAAGAACCTGATCCACTCATCCATCAATGTATAAACATTTTATCAATCACTTCTCAGACTGCTGTTATCAGAACGTAATACTAGAAACCAGACGTCACTTCAAAACCCAGAACACAACAATGATAAACAGGGGCAGCTAAATAGATTTCATGAAAAGTCTGCAGCTTCACCAATAGACCACCTGCGTACATCCGCACTATTTCCAACTGCTTTCCTGCGCACCCCCGCACTGTGTCTCACGGACTTCCTGCGCACTTCTGCTCTGTGTCCAATGGAATGCATGCGCCCCTACGCATCTTCTGCAATTCTGGGCCTGCGAACCTCCGCACCCACAGTGCTTCTGGGCCTGCGTACCTACGCACTTTTCCTTCACTGTACTTGCGGTCCTGCGGGTATAGATAATTTCAAGACTTCAAGAATAACCCAGACTGTCAAATCTATAGATCTGAACATGTGCCGAGGAGATCTCAACCCATTAGTAGATCCGACTTGTAATTCTCATGTTTCTCCTTGATATTGATTCAACTCTCTCTCACAAACCGATTACAAGAACTTCAGATCTAGCTTCTCTTAAGATCTTCTAATTTCACAAGTGTCTAGCCAAATGATCTCCTTTGCTTTATATAGGCAAGATCTTGTTAAAACCATGAATCAATACCATAGATAACCAATACAAGGGGCCCAAAAACATGGGGCTCAATAATAATAATAATAATAATAATATAAAACAATACCACTCACCAAACCATAGGATCAAATACGTCGGGCTAAATACTATGGTCCACCATTGGATTCCCACGTGAGAATACTTTTTCACTGCATGAAAGTGCGTGAACTAGGGTCCGCACCTTTTACATGGTGTACCTGCGGATATGTACGCACTTTATCTATGATATTCCTGCGGGTCCTCAGCTTTTGTACGGTGTACCTGCGTACTTCTTATTTTCTTCATTATTTGTGAGCTAATCATCAATCTCTGCTACTGACCTGTTGTACAATGATCCATCACCTGTATGAGTTGCCATCAAGGACAACACTTTAGCCATAATGCCAACAATCTCCCCCTTTGGACTTGATGGCAAAGCTTACTTGTCATACTAAGAACTTGTCATTTGATTCCTTTGAACTGTCCTGCATCCATGAATTATGTTACATCTGATATCTCTTCTGTAGATTCATCTGAATGTATATAAGTGAAATGTTTTTCTATGAGTGGGTTGCCATCAAGTACAACACATGCATCATAATGCCAACAAGACTTGCTGCATGTAAGCTAGTGGATAGAACTGCTTTTTAATTGCAGAAACAAATTCACTCTAGACAGAAAGAATCTTACCATGTTTCTTCAAGTCAGCTTGTGTCCTGCCTTACCACCATACCAAGGCAGTGCCTCCAAGGCATAGGTTGACCAGCGAAATCTTACTCTTGTCCGAGTCGATACTTTGTACTCTATAATAAACATCAATTTGTCTGCTCCAATTATCCAGCTTCTCTGCATTCAACTCTCCATCATATATTGATAAATCAAATTTAACATCTAATTTAATCAAATATGCCTTCTTTTTATGTTCAGGGATATTAGGAGGTGTGAGAAAGCTTTCTTCTTTCCCTTTGCCTTTTGAGTGGTCATGGAGGAGAAATTCTTCTTCCCCTTTATTCTATTTGGAGCCCAAGGAATCCTCATCCTTATGTTTCCTAAACTCTCTATACATTTCCTCCACCATGGACCTCATGGCCAAGAAACTCTCTATAAATTGAGGGTCTGGCCCCAAAGGACATTCCTCTGACATTTTCTTTTGAGGATGGACTCTTCCAATTTCTGGGTTAGTCTCAACCAACTCTCATTCTCCTAATTTAAGCTTTGATCTAGTTAGCATTCAACATCAAAATCCAGCACAAGCTTGTCTAACCTTAAACAACCTAGGAGCTCTGATACCACTTGATCTGAAATTCACCCTTAGATGACTTCAGAGAAATAAATAAAGCTATTATAGACTTAAGTGCTAGGGTGTGCCTGTGTTAATTTATGCAACAGATCGATAAGATTGCGAATTACACAGACATTAAAGCAGTCAGAGAACACGGTAAGCAAATACATGAACACAAAAAATTTAATAAGGAGTTCACCCAATCCTCCTGGGTTACGTCTCCTAGTCCAGCCTTCAGCGGTTCCCTTTTTATTGTGTCTAAATGTAGAGTTTTTACAATAAGGAGCTCAATTTGAGTCTTGCTTTAATAGAGAATCATCGATGGGACGATACTTGGATCCCCCAAGTTTCTAGAGTACACAGACTCCCCTCACTAGATTTTGACCTCAAATGGTCCCTGTAGTATGAGTCCAATTCGGTACTCACACTTGACAGGTCTGCGCAGAGGAGTTGCTTGAATTCCCCAAGCCTTCTCAGGAGTTCACAGACTCTCAGACTCTCTCTGTCTCTGTCTGCTTGATGCTGCCTTTGCTCTGCAGGTCAGCTCGGTGTCTTTGTTTCTATGTGATTTTCTTCCTTCTGGTCTCTTGACTTTCTACCTTTCTTTCCTTCTCTTCTTCTATCTCTTCGTCATCTCTTGTTCTCTGTTTTCCATGGCTTAAAGCCAATCTATTACCTGACTGTTTTCTTCCTCTTCCCAGCTCCTCGGATCGTCTGCCTTTGTCCACTAGAATTCCCCTACTTCTGTGTCATCGCCACTGTGTAACGTTTCACAGAGAGGTGGCCACTTGTCTCCTCACAAACTAAGTGCCAGCTTTCCCTTGAACGGTCGTTATTTCCGTTGCTTTAATATTGCCTACGAAATGATTCATCTGCTAGCTTAGTAGTCATGTCGGACCCCAAATTATATGTGCCTCATTCTATTTCCCCGTCAAATCTAGTCATCCATGGGGTTGATCCTTTGATGTTGGTCTGGAGCCTCCAGATCCTATGGTCGCCGTTCATATCGCGCAGGTGCGTTGCTCGACTGTTACTCACGCGATGTAAGCAGTTTTTCTCTCTCATTCGTCGGACACATGTCACCCAGTGTGTGGCATCGCGTGGACCTCGGCCAAACCCACTTACCGCTTGAGATGCACATGATATCCTGTTGGTTTTGGGCGTGGGACCCGCCTTCTAATGGTTTATGTGTTTCCACATGGTTTCTTGTTTCTCTTGTGACCGAGCGCTCGGGGCTTTCCTTCACTGAGGGATTTGCCCTGCGATATGTGATTAGCACCGCTAATTGTGTATCAGAAACTGCCTGTGTTTATGGATTTGGGCTTCCGATTGCCAATTTGCGTCCATGCACGGTCTCCATGGGCCAATGGTCAGCGCGCTTTGATTGAGGGTCCTCGTTGTTCAGTGCAGGCCACAATTTCCATTTTCCAGATGTCATTTCTGATACTTGTTATTCATAATATTTGATCTGACATAATTTTGAAACAGTCATGAGAAATGTTTAAGGATCCAATTCGAATCACAAAGTGATACTGAACATCAATGTGCTTTGTCTTTGAATGATAAGCAGTGTCTTTTGCCAAGAAAATTACACTTTCACTGTCACATTCTATCCTTATAGCTTCCTGTACTAACCCCATACTTGAACACAATTTCTGCAACCAAATTGCTTCCTTGCTTGGATGAGTGGCTGCCATGTATTCTGCCTCTGTAGTTGATAATGCCACTACAAATTGCTTCTTACTCATCCAACTGACTGCACCTCCAAATAGGTTAAACACATACCCACTTGTATATCTTCTCTGATCCAAATCTCTAGCCCAGTCTGCATTAACAAAGCCACGGATATCCAAAACTCTGTCTAATCCTGGTCTTTCTTGGTAGCATAAACCATAATTACTAGTGCCACGCAAATACCTGAAAACCCGCTTCACTGCTATCTAATGCTCCTTTCCCGGTTTTGACATAAACTTGCTCAATACTCCCACTGCATGTGCAATGTCTGGTCTAGTACAAAGCATGGAATACATCAGGCTACTGATTGCACTTGCATATGGAACACGGGACATGTTCTCTTCTTATTCTTGTGTCTTGGGACATTGTTCAACAGATAACTTTACACCAACAGGAATAGGAACCTTCACCGGTTTACTATCCTTCATATTAAATCTCTGTAGTATTATTTTGACATACTTCCTCTGGTTTAACCAGAGCTTCCTCTTTGCTCGATCTCTTTTGATTTCCATGCCCAAAATATAGTTTGCATCACTAAGATATTTCACGTTGAATTTGGAGGAAAATTGGGTCTTCAAATCCTAAGATAATTTCTTTGTCATTTCCAGCCAGCAACATATCATCCAGATACAAGACCAGATAAATAACACGGTCACCAATTAATTTAAAATACACACAGTGATCTGCTTTGCTTCTGGTGAAGCCAAGTTCTCATATAAATGTATCAAATTTCTGATACCACATCCTTGGTGACTGTTTTAACCCATACAAAGACTTTTTTAACTTGCGTACTAGTTCTTTCTTACTCTTCACCGCAAAGCCTTCAGGTTACTTCATGTAGATCTCTCTTTCTATATCCCTTTTAAGAAATGCTCTCTTCACATCCATATGTTCTACCTCAAAATTAAAAGCAGCAACAATAGATAAAAGTAATCTAATAGAAGCTACCTTGGCAAAAGGAGAAAAAATATCATCAAAATCAATTCTCGGCACCTCAGAATAACCTTTTGCTACCAACTGAGATTTGTATTTCTTCACCTTTCCTGTTGCATTTGTCTTCTTCTTAAATACCCATTTGCTACCAATGGGTTTCCTTCCAGCCGGAAACTCCACTAGATCCCAAGCCTCATTTTTGTGCAAAAATGTCATTTCATCAACCATGGCCTCTTTCCAGAGTTTTCCATCCTCTGAATCTAATGCTTCCTTCACAGTTTTGGGATTGTCATCAGTAATAGATAAAACTAAATTTGAACTGAAATCAAATGGGCTATACCTTTCTGACTACCTTCTTTCTCGAACTAATCTTCTTACAACCAGAGTTTGTGGCTCTTAATCTTCTGATTCCTCTTCTGTTGTAGAGTCTGATTCTTCCTCCTTTAGCTCAAACTCTATCTTTTCAGGTTCTTTTGATGGGACTTCATGTTTAATAAAATCTTTCACCTCTTTGAACACCACATCTCGACTGCACACAACCTTCCTTGTTATTGGGTTCCAAAGCTTATAACCCTTTAAACAATCCTTATACCCAATAAAGATGTATTTTTCAGATTTACTATCCAACTTGGTTCTTTTCTCCTTTGGAACATGTACATATGCATCACATCCAAATACTCTGAGATGTGAAAGAGAGGGTTTATTATCAGTCCATACCTCTTGTGGAGTTTTATCCTCCAACGCTGATGAAAGTGATCTGTTGACCAGGTAACATGTTGTCTCCACCACCTCTGTGCAGAATTCCTGTCCTAACTCGACACCACTAAGCATGATTCTTTCCCTTTCCATCAATGTCTTGTTCATTCTTTCTGCAACTCCAATTTGCTCAGGTGTGTATGGAGTAGTCTTCTATCGTGCTATACCACACTTCTTACAAAATTCTTCAAATTCCTTGCTGCAAAACTCTCCATTGTTATTTGACCTCAACACCTTTATCTTCTTCTATGTCTGGTTTTCCACCAGAGCTTTAAATTCTTTAAGCCTATCAAAGACTTCATATTTCTTCTTAAGGAAATGTATCCATGTATTCCTTGAGAAGTCATCTATAAATGATACATAGTACACAAACTTACTCAATGATGGAACCTTCACAGGTCGAAACACATCATTGTGCACAAGATCTAATATATGTTTTTCCCTCTTACCACCAAAGGGGAAATTCACTTGATTCTGCTTCCCATATACACAATTTTCGCAGAAATCAAAATCCAGAGAGCTATTACTCATACCTTCTACCATACCTTTACCATGAAGTATTCAAAGGCCCTTATCTTCAATATTTCCAAGCTTTTGATGCTACAACATGGTCTTCTCTCCAGAGGCCACTAAATTTTCTGATCCACTTTTAGGAACCACAGAACTGTTGCACCCATCAAAAACATTGCTACCTTGTAGCTTGTACAAAGTTCCAATCCGAACTCCTCGCATCAATACCAGTGCTCCCCAAACCATCTTACAGGTATCCTTCTCGAACATTGTTTTTACACCTGCATCATCCAACTTACTTACATAAATCAAATTTCTGGCCAATGTAGGAATATGCAGAACACCCGAAAGTGTTCTAACCCTTCCACCTTGCAACTTCAACTTTACTTTTCCGCGACCAATGATTCTAGCCTACCTATCATCCCTTAATAAAACATCACCATCCTATTTCTCATACTTGCAGAACCACTCTCTATGGGGAGTGAAGTGAAGGGATGCACCTAAGTCAATCAACCATGCCTCATGATCTACATGTGTACTTAAAGAAGCCATGTACACATCCCTGCCTTCATCGAAGGTGGTTTTTGCCTTTGCAGAAGGAGCATCATCAGATCCATTTCCTTTGTCAGGAGCTTTAGATTTACAGTCCCTTTTTTAGTTCCCTTCCTTTCTACATTTCCAACAAACCACCTTTATAGGTTTTCCTAGAGATTTAGATCTCCCTCTAGATTTAGATCTCCCACTCAATGACTTATTTTTGTTTCTGTTCTGAGACCGTCCTCGTACAAATAAGGCATCACCATTCTAGTTCTCCATATTTTTCCGTCTCATCTCCTCCGTCAGCAAGGATGAGACTATTTCATCAAACTTCATGGCAGTTGCATTGCTACCTATTGCAATAACTAGACTCTCCCACGAATCTGGTAGACAACACAACAAATTGATGCACTTATCTTCATCTGAAATTTTAATATCAACACATAATAACTGACTTACTATAGCATTAATGGCATTCAGATGCTCTGTCATCGAGTTTCCATCTTTCATCCTCAGGTTATACAGTTTTTTCCATAGGAACAGTTTATTCACTAGAGACTTAGATTGGTACAAAGTCCCTAACTTATCCCACAAAGCCCTAGCCGTAGATTCCCCTGATACATTCAACAATACTGAATCTAAGGCATACAATCATATTGTGCTCTTTGCCTTCCGATCCAATTTCTTCCATTCTTCATTGGACACTCTCGTTGGTTTAGTACCCAGATTTAACACGATCCACTGATCTTTATCCACCAATAGATCCTCCATCTTGAGTTTCCACAACTCAAAACTCTGACCATTGAATTTCTCGATCTTTATCTTTCAACTGCTCGCCATCTTCTTTCACCACTAGAATCGATCTCGTAGATCTCCCACTAACAGGGTCTACCACAGCCCCAAGAGAAACCCCTCAGCGACAAAGGCATTCCCTTGAAGCCAACACAACTCTGATACCAAATGTTGGTTTTAACCCCGTACAGAAATTATCTGCATACGAATTCTAAAACACAGAAAATAAACAATGCGAGAGAATAACACATAAAACACATATACATAGAGATTTTCCCCTGGATCCCAAAACCGAGACTACGAGCTTGATTTTTCATTATATTCCTTTCAATGTTATAATACATATTTATACATGCCAAAGCATCCAATACCATGGACCGAAAACCATTGCGTCCAAAACCATGTGTGAAAACCATGCATAAAACCATAGTTAGGTTCGCCCAACCTAATATAGGGTCCAAAAAAATTTCCTCGAGGCATTGCCCCAAACCCCATAGAGGGGGGCTAACCGACCCCCTCTAACCCCCGCATAAACTACATTGGCTAGTCGTGGAAAAAATATAACACAACCCAACACCAAAATGGAAGTGATCCCTTACATTTAAGTTTTCTTCAACTTTTGGAAGAGAAAGTTCAAATTCACTTTTGTAGGAATTTACAGGGTAAGTTCTTCAGACAGAACACCAAAGGACATCACTCACAAACAGATCATAGATCAATACACCAGTATTCTTTACGTGGTTAAAACCCTCAAAGAGGGAAACAGTCCACGGCCTGAGCCAACGTGGCCACTTCAGGCAATTTATTAATAAAATAATGAAAATTTACGTAAGCTTCTCTCATGAACGGTTACACTACAAATGACCCTCCATGCTCTTTAAATAGAGATCATGGACCAATCGAGTGTTAAGCCACAAATCAAGTGTTGGTAATACAGAGGAGATAATGAACTGTCAGATCAATACATATCGTGACCGTTGGATTGTAAGTTACAAAAGTACATAGTAAAGAAACACACTTTACCTAACTATATACTAGACCAAGTTATGCTTAACTATTTCCTGTGTCGAAATATCTTAACATGCCCCCTTAAGAACAACTTGGGATAGGATTGAAGGATGTACAAATATGACACAATAGGAGAAAGAAGGAGGCATTCGAGCCTATCCCCCTTTATTGACAACTTCCTGAACTCCAACCATAAATCGAAGTTTAGTAAACTTCGCCTCTATGAGAGCCTTTGTAAAGATGTCTCCAACTTGATCATCTGTTGAACAATATTGCACTTCAAGAACATGGTAATGAATGAAATTTCTGATGAAGTGCATGTGCAGTTCAATGTGTTTGCTGCGTTGATGTTGGACTAGATCTTTGCATAGTTGAATGGCACTTTGATTATCACACCAAAGTGTAGTCGGATGCTGCCGCTGAAAGCCAAACTCTGATAGGATCTAACGAAGCCACAGGGCTTCCTTACTATCTTCTACAGCACCACAATACTATGATTCTGCTAAAGAAAGAGAAATGGCACTTTGTTTCTTGGAAGCCCATGTAATAGGTCCGGAACCAGGAGTGAACACATAAACTGCACTAGACTTCTGATCATCAGGGTCACTTGCCCAATTGGAATTAGTGAAACCGACCAATAGAGGAGATGATTCAACAATGTAATGAATCCCAAACTAAACTGTACCTCAAACATAACGAAGTATTATTTTAGCTGCTTTCCAATGACTTTCATGTGGGTTTTTCATAAACCGAGCAATAAGGCCAACAACAAAGGAAAGGTCAGGACGAGTATGGGTTAGATACAAAAGTTTTCCTACAAGTTGATGGTATAAGGTAGCATCAAGTTCAGGTGAAGTACAAGTGACTGAAAGTTTGGCTCCAGACTGAAAGGGAGAAGGGGCTAGCTTACAGTCTTCCATATGAAAATGGCGTAGAATATCACAGGCATACTTGGACTGGGAAAGGGAAATACCTTCCTTGGATTGCAAAACTTGAAGACCAAGAAAATAATGCAAGTGTCCTAAGTCTGTGATTTCAAACATCTTTTTAAGGTTGGACTTCACATGATTTATAAGTTTGGGATCACTACCAATAAGGATAAGATCATCAACATAAAGAACAATAATGATAAGGGACTTGCCCACTTTCTTGTTGTAGACAATGTTGTCAGATGACACCTAGAAAAGCAAGTTTCTAAAAGAAAGCTATCCATTTTGGCATACCAAGCTCGAGGGGCTTGCTTGATACCATAAAGGTATTTCCTAAGCCGTCATACAAGGCTAGAGTCTGTTTGTATAAAGCCAATAGGTTGTTCCATATATATTTATTAATGCAAGTCCCCATGCAAGAAGGCAGATTTAACATCCATCTGATGGACTTCCCATTTGAAAGAGGCAGCAAGGGAAATAACAAGGCAGATAGAGTTTATTTTGGAAATAGGGGAGAAGGTTTCAGTATATTCAATGCCTTCTACTTGTGAAAAACCCTTAGCAAAAAGACGAGCTTTATGTTTATCACTTTTCCATCTGGTCCATGCTTAGTTCTGTAAACCCATTTGCATCTAACAAGTTTTCGTCCCTTTGGTAGAGGAACAAGATACCATGTATCATTTTCCAATAATGAATGATATTCTTCATTCATAGTTGCGTCCTAATCTGGATGGCCTGAAGCTTCTACAAAGGTGTAAGGATCATAATTAGCTGAAGCTTGAGCCAGTAAAGAAGAGGCTCTATCGAACTGAGAACGTGTACACCCCTGATCTGTAGGATCACTAGCAAGAGCGCTTGCTACATCCCGAGTATCATGGACCCATTTTGGAAGCTGAGGAGCTGAAGGAGGATCCTGAGAAGGTGGGGGGAGGATTGTCATCCTTGCTGTCATCATTTGAAGAAGAAATATTTTCAGAAGTAGAAGGGATAGAGAGAGGTGGCACATCCACCGAACTAGGCTCGTAGGCCGATATATTTTCAGAAAAATTTACATCTCTTCTAATGATAACACTTTTAGACTTAAGTGGAATAAGTCTGTATCCTTTGACATCTTCAGAATATCCAACAAAAATACATTTTCACTCTTAGGTTCTAAAGCTTTATGTTTCTCATCTAGAATATGGGCCCATGCTTCACTTCCAAAAACACGAAAGTGACTTACATCTGGTTTAATTGAGCTCCATGCTTCTTCTGGAGTGATCTTCTTTAAAACCTTTGTACGAGTGTGATTTATTATGTAATTTGCATAGTTAATTGCTTCTGCCCAAAAATTAAGACTAAGTCCTTTAGATTGAAGCATACAATTAGCCATTTCCTTTAAGGTGTGATTCTTCCTTTCAGCTACACCATTTTTTTATGGAGTATATGGAACAGTATGTTGCATTTGAATTCCATTCTTAGTGTAAAATTTGATGAATTTATTGCTAACATATTCTCCGCCATTATCAGATCTTAGCTTAATAATTTGATGTCCAGATTGTTTTTCAACAAAGGCCTTAAAGGCCAAGAACATGTTAAATACTTCACTCTTGAGTTTTAAGAAGTATACCTAAGTGCGTTTGGAGAAATCATTAATGAAATTTAAAAAATACTTGTAGCCAGAGAATGAAACAACTGGAAGTGGACCACATAAATCACTATGCATAAGTTGTAAAGGGGCTGAGGCATGCCAAGAGGCACGTTTTCAAAACTATTATGATGATGTTTTCCGAGTACACATCCGGAACAAACACCATCTCTGCAAGATACCATTGAAAGACCTGTCACCATATTTTCTTTACATAGATTCTGAAGGGAGCGATAGTTTAAGTGACCAAATCACTCATGCCAAAGTTTGTTCACTTCAACATTACGAGCAACAAATACCGAGGGAAGATTTGATGACCCAAAGTTGTTAAACTTATACAACCTTGTAGAATCAGCAATAACAGTAGCTAAAATCTATCTAGGATCTCTTAGGTTCTTAATTACAACATCTTGAGGTGAAAATTCAACGATTTTACCTTCACCTGAATGAGTTATCTGACATACAGATAGAAGGTTGCAAGATAAGCTTGGAACACATAATACATCATTAAGACCATTGTCTATATGAAAAGTTCTAGTCCCTATAACACTAATAGATCTATCATCACCAACATATATATTTTTGGTGTTACAATCATTAAAGAAGAAAACATGACTTTGTTTTTGGCAATGTCATAAGAATCTCCAAAATCAATGAGCCACTCATGAGAATTAGAAGAAGAAGATACATTTAGTTCATATCCAGACTGAGATGTTTGACAACCACATGCAGAAAGTGTTATTCCTGAAGATGAAGTTGAAGTTGAAAAGTGCTCCAAATGGATGTTATGCTTCTTCATTGTTGCTTCCAAGGCTTCCATCTTCTTAAAGCATTTGGATTCTAAGTGGCCATCTCGATTACAAAAGTGGAAATGTCTATCAGTCTTCTTCCCTTTGCTTTTATTTGCCTTATCATTTTGTTGAAATGATTTTTCATTTTGAGGCTAAAATTGCTTAGGACCCTTGTTTGGTTTAGGGCCATTCTTTTTAGGATACAACTTCTTAGGATTCTTTGAATTTGGTTGCTGCTGAGCGGCTAAGGCTTTCTTAGAAGAGTTTCCAAGATTAAGAAAACCAAGGTGTAAGAGTTTTTCTTGTTCTCTTATTAAAGAATCACAAAAGGAATCAAAGGAAGGGGACTTGTAGTCTTGTCCTTAAGAAATGAAGGCTTCTCTTGTAGAATGGAAGGTGCAAACAAACACAGATTAGGTTGGTCCCAACTTAGTACGAATGGAATAGATATGGTTACCATCTTCTTTCTTAACCTTAACACCTTCCAAGAGAAGTCTAAGGGTCTTGAACTTGGACAAAAAATCTTCAATGGAAGAAAAAATATTGGGGTCCAATGTAAGCAACTCATTTTCGAGTTTATGGGCTCTAAGTTCATTTTTAATTCCAAAAACTTTAGTGATATGTTTCATTGCTTCATTAGGAGTATCAAGTTCTGCGATATGGAATCTAAGGTCTGGAGAAATATACATCCCTATCAACCCACGTGCTTGATCTTGCCTATTTTCCCATTTGGATGTCTTATCTTCATCTTTCAGTTTGGTTTCTTGGCTTGAGGCTATTTTGTAAAGACCTTTACTTCTAAGTAAATCCAAAATGTAGGACCACCATTGAAAGTAGTTGGTGCTGTCAAGAATAACTTGGCATGGAATTTCCATTTTAATAGAAACTAAAGCTATAGATGTTGAAACTAAGGGTTCCAATGGAAAGATCTTGAAAAATTAGGCTAATTAAAGAAAAATGGCTCTGAAAACGGCTTTTGGATGAAGAAGTTATGGCTTTTTGAAGAAAAGTTGTTGAAGATGCTGACGAAGTGCGGGAATGTGTGGAAATGAATGATAATGTTATATTTAAAAAAAAAATCCGCCCCCTTTCCAAACTTAATCTAATTAACTCAACAAATAGAAAGACTTGAACTCAAGACCTCTATTCTCATAAAGTAACTTTGGACCATGTGAGCTAGTTTAAAAAGCTAGTAATTTTTGGAAAAGAGGAAGGTTTTTTTTTTGTCACCAAAGCTTTGGGGTGCGTGCTTACTTGAGAAAGCTCATTTCTGCCTGCAAAACAAAAAACCACAAAACCCAAAACGGATATATAAAAAAAAACAAACTTTATGGTTTGAAGTTAGATTTACTTGGAAACTAACAATTTTCCTCAATGTTTTTGATTTTCTGAGGTCACACTAAGGCATGACAGAAAAGAGCATACGCATGAGAAAAAAAGACTTCCTTTCTATTTCTGATTTGCCCATATCGCATAGAGTCACAAGGCAAAGAGAATATGCAGAAATGAAAGGTATATATCCAGTAATAAAAAACAAATAGATAAATAAATTGAAATAAACAGAGAGAAAATAACTAGAAACTTCAAATAAACATTGTATACCTCTGGATCTTAAGAATGATGTAGCTAGGGCTACTGGAAACCTTTTCGCGTGAAACGAAAGGGTTTCCTCATTGGAACAAATGCTCCTAGCACAATAGAGTAGTCCTATCAGCATGAAAGCAGTCAGAAACAATAGATCTAGGAAACGACAATCGGATGCAGTTCTACCGGCTTCAGATTTGGATCATGAATGGATGCGGCCCTCAAATAACTATGATATCATGTAGGAATTTACAAGGTAAGTTCCTCAGACAGAACACCAAAGGACACTGCTCACAAACAGCTCACAGATCAATACCCCAGTATTTTTGACGTGGTTAAAACCCTCAAAGAGGGAAACAGTCCACGGCCTGAGCCAACACGGCCACTTTAGACAATTTATTAATAAAATAATGAAAATTTACATAAGATTCTGTCATGAACGCTTACACTACAAATGACCCTCCATGCTCTTTAAATAGAGATCATGGACCAATCGGGTGTTAAGCCACGGATCAAGTGTTGGTAATACTGAGGAGAGAATGAACCATTACATCACTACATATTCGTGATCTTTGGAATGTAATTTACACAAGTACATAGTAAAGAAACACAATTTACCTAACTCTACACTAGACCAAGTTATACTTAACTATTTCCTATGTGTTGAAATATCCTAACAACTTTTAGAAATGCCTTCCTTTGAGATTTTGACCGTGCAAATTTTTTTAAGTTTAGTTGCAACCATTCATCGTGAGGTTCGTGTTTTCCATTTTTCTCATTTCAAGTGGTGCATTGTACCATTACTCCATTTACCTCTTAAGTGATAGTTAAAGAGCCTTTATCACATCCAAAAGGCATATGTACTTGTTTAACACACCCAAAATTTGAACCTTCCACATTATCATCTTCAGATACAATGTAAACACCATTCATAAAACCTCTCATGTTTGAGGTAACCCTTTTGTAACTCCCATTGAACTTGGGATACAACATATGATGCCCTCTGGTTGCTTTGAATGGAAAATTTCATAGGAATCGACAAGACCTGGGCCATGGTACCTGTTCCTATATCTGCACACAAGTAAAAAAAAAATGGAATTCATGTCTCTTTCTAGAGTCATCATAATCACTCGAATAATTATAATGATGTCTTTTGTTATTATGACAGTAATGTAATACATGGTAGGACTTCCTAACATTGAATAGTGGTGACAATATCTACGTTTGTGTACCCTAGTGTTGCTTGTATGAATGTAACTATGAGAACTACTTGCTAAATTTTCCCTACATATTTGTTCTTATGTTTTCTCCACAATGGAATGAAAGCACCTAAACATGAATTTAAAGTTCATCAACTATTTGATCCATAACCTGATTCTAAGCTACTACTTTTAGAATATGGGCTCTCATTTCTCTTATTCTTCTTTCCAGACAACCTTTCTTCCTTGCAATTACCACTATTTGAACTTTCTGACCTGTATCTGTTGCACCTTCTCTAGCAGCCACCATGCTTACATGACATTCTTCCATCAATTATTGCATAAGCATCACAACGACTCATGTGGTTGCTTGTCTACAATTTTTAACTACATATGTTTGGTTTACCAGACATACATGGCAATAATTGGCTATGTGAATTGTTACAAGACACCAAAAAAAAAACACAGAAAATGATAAGTATTATTTGGCTTCAATTGCATTATTATAATATATTGATTTATCTCCCGTTTAAGCTCTTGTACATGTAAATGGATGGAACTTGCATGACTTATCCTTGGTATATGCATTTTCATCTAGTGCCTTACATTATGATCATGAGGATGACTTGATGAAGTGTGGTTTGATATTTCTTAGCAAATGACAACTTGTTGGCATGATAACAGATTAATTCATATGAGAGCTCTACTTATCACTTGGTATAAAGAATCTGATACTATGATATTGATGTTTTTTATATTAGTTATAATCTGGCATCTAAACTTTGATAAGGTGATTTAGTTGATTTGATTGCACAATATTGAATTGTGTAAGTCTAAGTATGTTAGTTTGGTAAAGTGTTATGCTTGAAGAGAGCATTATATGAAGCAAGCTCCTCAATATTTATGTGTTTGTGTTGACTATTATTTGGTGAAGCTAGGATGGTGTGTTGATCCAAACCTCTACTTCAGAAGTGTTTGAAGGTATGATTTTGATTTTGGTTTTGGTTCAAGTTTGGGCCAAAACCCATTAAACCTAGAAATGACTCCCTTAGATTGAAGGGCATGAAAGAAAGAATTTAGCTCTGAAAGATGTACTTCTATGGTTGGTTCTTGTTCCATTTGTTCAATAATGTAAGGTATTGGATTGTTTTGGACCTGAGGTCCTCAATTGTTTTAGGCATATTCAGAAGGAAGGGAAGCCTTTCCTTTCGTTGCATCCTTGTAAGAAGCTGATGCATTTTGTGTCTTGGATCTTGGAGCTCCTCTAGACAACCTAAAATTCATAGCTATGATTGAATTCATAATGATGCAATAGTCTTTGAACTGTGAGTAGTCCTTGAGAAACGCCCCTTCATATATCAAGCTTTATAGCTCTACAGGTATGCCCCACTTCTTATCTGTAATCTATTTCAGTATATTGACAAAGTTTGATTTTTTTTTTTGTCTAAAATAGGGATGTCCTCTTGTTCATAATCATTATAAGTATATGGAAAGAATACAGTTCCCCCTACCTGTGGAACAAACTACTCTAAACCGATAGGATGAATGGCTTCTTTTGGTGGTAGAAACTCCCTTCTAGGTACAAATACACTAGCTACCACTAGCCTTGATATCCCCAAAGTGGCGCACATAGGAGACTCCAAATTAAAGAGGAAAGAAAAAACATAATACAAGCTTGATGAGCTTGCTTTCCACATCCTCCTCAAGGAAAACATAAGGCATATTGTGAAATCATTTTTGAGTCTTTTTTACTATCTATGCAGTACAATATTGACCACTTTTTCCAAGCCCAAATTCCCTAAGAGAGTGTTAGCACGAGATACATAGATGTTGTTTATGAAAATCAAGAGATTTTTCTAGTCCTTCTCTTCAAGTGCTTTGATTTTCTTGGACCTGAATGGGCGAATGTGTATGTCTTGAGGGAATGAATCCCATATGAATTGTCCCATCAAATCCTCCACTAACCTCAAAACCCTCGATGCAGAGCGAATTTGAACGCAATACATAGCCCACCATGACTTCACTGCATTTGACAGTCCACTACCAGCAAGTTGTGTATTGAACTGATTGGTTTTCCATTGGATTTGTTTGAAGTAGTCTTTTGCAGAGCTAAAGCTATGCTCAGAGCTTTGGGGAGGTAATCAAAGATGCACATACAAGGCTGAAACTAGCACATGAATTCCACCATAATGATTATTGTACACATCAACCCTAAGCCATGGTGCTCCTTTATAGTCTAGCAAAAACAAGTGCATCAACAATGACATATGGCGCATCTCCCCTTCAAACGAAAACCCTAATACAAGTTAGGAGCTCCATCGTGTGTCCCCTATAATCTCCCCACAGACACATATTTATTTAATATTGTTATGGAATTTAATATTATTAAAATATTTATATATATATATATATATATATATATATATATATATATATATATATATATATATATATATATATATATATATATTTTTTATTTTTTTTAATTTCTATTTTTACTTAACTTTTTTTTATTATTATATGAGATGTTTTTAATATATTTTTAGATTAATTACTTTTTAAATGTAAACTATTGTATTGTTAACTTTTATTTTACAATATTTATCATGATCTACTACTTTATTTTTCGATAACTTGTCTTAAATAAAAATATAATCATTTATTTCTAAATGATTCTTTAATAGTAGATCTTCCTAATGCAATATCTTTTCTTTTATATTTTAGGTAGTGTTAGTAACATTTAAAAGTTAACCATTAATATTATAATTTTATTGCAAAGTTATATATTGCACATATAACAAATTGGTTATAGTATAATAAAAAAAAATTAATCATTTTTCTTCTAACTTACAAATAGTCAAAAAATTTAAAAACAATAAAATAAAATAAAATTCATTAAAATAAAATGAAAAATAAAAAATATATCTAAAAAAATGTTTAGACATCATAGTGGAGTGCCTAAACATTTAATCTTATTATAAAGAACCAAACATATTCTTTCACATTAAATCCAAGTGAAAACAAAAACAACCATATTCCCATCACTAAAATTTCTTTAAAAACAATACACAAAATTGTAAAAACAAACACATTAATTAGAACATACCCACTTTTTATTACTACACAATTAAAAAAGCGAATCAATCAGATACATTACTTAGAACATACCCACTTTACACTACAACCCATTTAAAAACAAACACAATACTTTCATTTTAGAACGTATCACATATCCACTTCATATTCCCTTTAAAAACACCATTTCTTACTTTGAAAGGTATCCATTATGTAATAATGTTGGAACACTCAATGTCATGGTAGATTGATTGATTGATTGATTTATTGATTGATTTATTGATTGATTTATTTATTTATTTATTTATTTATTTCTTTAGTAAGAAAAAAGCTTTATATTATATGAACTGGGGAAAATGTACAGGATAGAAAAACATTACATATCATTCTGAAGATGATCGGAGACATGTTCTCCATCTCTCATAAGAGGAGAGGGTGTGAGCTATCAGATTGAAATATATATCGATCATCAAAACAAGATCATATCATCCTTGGTGCATAATGCTTTAGTATTTCAGGGAGCAGCAAATACAAAATGACATATACAGAAAAAAGAAAAAAAAAAAGAAAAAAAAAAAGAGAAACATATACAAAATTTGCAGAAAAAGAGGGAGGCTTGGATTTAACTCGGAAATAGGAAGTCCCCCATGTCATATGTATTGTGCTCCCAGGTGATCTCCAAATACCAGTTGCCAGGCACTCCAAGCAGTCCTTTTTTTGATAAACTATCTGCTTCCATGTTCTAGGATTTGTCGATGTGTTGGATTGTGTAACCTCCCTGAAGCTGCCAAAGGAGCTCTATTCTCTTCAGCCATCCTTGTAATATAGGAGTGTTAATGGAGGCTTTACCCAATACTTGGTCAATAATGATCTTCGAGTCCCCGTATATGTGCAAGTAAGGGATATTAAGAAAGTTGTTGAACCACAAGAGACCCCATAAAGCAATTGCTTCCACCTTGTTGTTGGTGTTGTAGCCTCCATTCCAAAAAATCCTGTAGGATAGTTCAGTTGATATAGTAATCCAAACCCCACATGCACAAGAACCCCTTTGTGCTGCTCCGTCAAAAAAGCCCATCAGGTACATAAACTGTGTGTTATTATGCATGTGTGGGTTGTTGCTGGGACGAGTGGGTTGTGAAAAGAAAACAGAGAAGTTTGATATGATTCGATCAGTGACCTGATGGAAATCCTCCATTGAGTTCTGAAAAAGATACTTGTTTCGCCAGTTCCAAATGGCCCATAAAATAAGTAATGGAATGGCTCTCCAGGAGGATTTCTGAGTGCTCCACCACTTTAGTGACTCCTTGATGGAGGAATGAAAGATATACTGAAAACCAAAACTTTTAGACAGTTTCTTCCATACCTGAACAATATGTCGACATTGAAGGAAAATATGATTGTTGTTTTCAGTGTCACTTTTACAGATAGAGCATATACCTGGCCCTTGCCATTGTCTTTTCTGTAGGTTCTCCTAGATGAGATTCTTATTGTGGAAAACCAACCAAGAAAAGATGATGATTTTATTTGGAATTCTTGTTTTCCAAAAGGCAAAAGGGAATTGTAGTTTTTCTTGCAATGCCGATACCCTGGAGAGAGAGAAATACGTATCAGCTACAATAATATTATCAACTGTTGTCTTGCCCTTCCAAGTGATTGAGTCTCGGGATCCCATGTGGCAGATGCCGATGTGTTTGATATTAGCTATAATCTTGTTCCACTGTAGATCCATGTGGCCATTAAGGCCAAGAGAGTGAGCCTCTTTCCAAATGGGAATTGGACCTTGCCAATCACTTATAACTTGACCCCAAAAATAAATGCCTTGTCCATTTAGGTGAATTTTGATGTTCTCAGGGATGGAGCATTCCTCCCTAGCACCAAGGATTGGGTCAACAACAATGAGGATACAATTCCCAGTTTGAAATTTCCATGTAAGTTGCTGAAAGAAGAATTTTTCCATTTTCTGGAAGCTTTTCCAAATGGCAGATCCCTGCTTGATGCCTATGGTGCCTTTTCTGTACCAATACCTGAAATCTTTATTTTTGAGGTATTTGTGCTAGATGATTTTGCTCCAGGAGCCATCCCCAAATAAACCTCTCCATAAGGATTTCATCAACAGTGTTCCACCAAATCTGCGAAGGTCCATAATCCCCCATCCACCTAATTCCTTCGGGAAAGTGATGTTGGCCAGTTTGGTGAGATGATATTTTTTTCTTTCATGGTTCCCCCGCCCCCATATGAAGTTTGCTGTTAGGCAGTTTAGATCCTTGACAATGGATGCAGGGATGTGAAATAGATGATCCCAATAAACCTCCAACTATGTTAATACTACTTGGGAGAGGGCAACTCGCCCTCTCAGTGAAAGGCATCTAAACGCCCACCCAGATATCCTTTTGAAAAAACGATCAATAATCCATTGCTTATCAATAGTTTTGTAATAGCAATGTTTTAAGCGATATCCAAGATATTTCATTCTTTTTTGAACATACATTGCCTTGATACCTAATAAACCTTCTATATATGTAATAACCTCCATGTCACAATTTCCATGGTATATTATAGATTTTCTGTTATTTATGTGAAATCCTGTAGCATTTGCAAATTTGTTGAAAATATTAAAGAGAGATAACTAGGAAAAGCGACAAAGCATACCCAGGATCAAAATATCATCAACAAAAAGACTATATGAAATGTTGGTGTTGTTGCCCATCTTCAGTGGTTGGAACTGTTCCTACATTACCGTTCTTTTTATGTGCAGACTTAAGCTATCCATTACCAGAATGAAGGGAAGGGGGGAAAGAGCATCCCTGTCGCAAACCTCGAGCAACCCAAAAAAATTTTGTCGGATAACCATTTATTATGCCAGCGTAATTTACATTGTCCACACATGCCATTATCCAATCTATACATCTAGGACTTAGTCCAATTTTTATAAGGACACATCTAAAGAAGCCCCAATCCAGGCTGTCGTATGCCTTCCTTAGGTCAATCTGGAAGATAGCCGCATTTATCTTCTTAGTGTCGATCGAATTCATACTCTCCTATGTGTTTGCAATAGCATCATGGATGAGCCTGTTCTGGAGAAATCCATGTTGTTCAGGAGAGATGTATCGCGAAAGAGTATTTCGCATTCTGCCTGCAATTGTCTTTGAAATGATTTTGTATATAATGTTGCACAGGGAAATCGGCCTGAATTCCAAGAATTTTTTTTCATTGTTGTTCTTTGGAATGAGGGAAATATATGTAAAAGTGATGTGTTGATGTATTTTGCCTGTGGACCTGGATTCCTCTACCATGATCAAAAGATCTTTCTTAAATAGTTCAAAAAAACATGTAAAGAGTTCAATCGTCCATCCATCAGGACCCGAACATTTATCCCTCTTGAAATATTTTAGCACATTCAGGAGTTCTTCCTCCATGACTACCTTGTATAACTCTTCATTTTGTTTGTGGAACTTTATTTCCCAGCAATTCATGCACGAATACAAATTCCCATGATGCATAAATCCAACACTGAAATGTCCAAATGTTAGGATATTCAACATATAGGAAATAGTTAAGTATAACTTGGTCTAGTGTAGAGTTAGGTAAAGTGTGTTTCTTTACTATGTACTTTTGTAACTTACAATCTCACGGTCATGATATGTAGTGATCCGACGGTTCATTCTCTCCTCAGTATTACCGACACTTGATCTGTGGCTTAACACCCGATTGGTCCATGATCTCTATTTAAAGTGAATGGAGGGTCATTTGTAGGGTAACCATTCATGAGAGAAGCTTATGTAAATTTTCATTCTTTTATTAATAAATTGCCTTAAGTGGCCGCATTGGCTCAGGCCGTGGACTATTTCCCTCTTTGAGGGTTTTAACCACGTCAAGAATACTGGTGTATTGATCTGTGATATGTTTGTGAGCGAGGTGTCCTTTGGTGTTCTGTCTGAGGAACTTACCCTGTAAATTCCTACATGGTATCAGAGCTATTTGAGGGCTGCATTCGTTGGTGATCCAAATCTGAAGCCGGTAGAACTGCATATAACTGTTGTTTCCTAGATCTATTGTTTGTGACTGCATTTGGGCTGAGAGGACTGTTCTATTTTGTTAGAAGCATCTGTTCCAATGAGGAACCCCTTTCGTTTGACGCGAAAAGGTTTCCGGTAACCCTAGCTATGTCATTTTCAAGATCTGGAGGTATATAGTCTTTATTTGTAGTTTTTAGTTATTTTCTCTCTGTTTATTTCGGTTTGTTTAGCTCTCTATACTTTTAATTACCGGATCTATACCTTTCATTTCTGCGTATGCTCTTTGCCCCGCGACTCTGTGCGATTTGGGAAAATCGGAAACAGAAAGGAAGGATATGTCTCATGCGTATGCTCTTTTCCGTCGTGCCTTAGTGTGATCTTGGAAAATCAGAAACATTGAGGAAAATATTTAGTTTCCGGCTAAAGCTAACTTCCAGCCGTAAAGTTTTTTTTTTTGTATGTCCACGTTGGGTTTTGTGTTTTTTGTTTTGTAGACAAAAAAAGAGCTTTCTCAAATAAGCATGCACCCCAAAGCTTCAGTGACTAATAAAAAAAAAAAAACCCTTCATTTTTTCCAAAAATTACTAACATTTTAATCTAGCTCACTTGGTCCAAAGTTACTTTATGAGAATAGAGGGCTTGAATTCAAGTATTTCTTTTTGTTGAATTACTTTTTCAACAAGCACATGTAGCTTATGTTTTAAAGTTACTTTATGTAAAAGTGTTCTCACCCATTATAAAAGTGAGTCACTTATAACTCTAAAATCTCTTTATCTTTTATTTAAATTACAATTTAGTGGGTAGCTCATAAAGTATCATTGTAAAAGCGACTTTCACTTATTTATAAAAGTGAGTCACATATTTTTTTTTTTAAAAGTGAGCTAATTAGATTTATGTTTGGAAGGGGGGTGGGGATTTTTTTAAATATAACATTATCATTCATTTCCACACATTCACAAACTTTGTCAGCATCTTCAACAACTTTTTTTCAAAAAACTATAACTTCTTCATCCGGAAGCCATTTTTAGAGCCATTTTTTTCAATTAGCTTAATTGTTCGAGATCTTTCAATTAGAACACTTAGTTTTAGCATCTACATCTTTAATTTCTATTAAAATGGAAATTCCATGCCAAGTTATTCTTGACAACATCAACTACTTCCAATGGTGGTCCTACATTGTGGATTTACTTAGAAGTAAAGGGCTTTACAAAATAGCCTTAGGCCAAGAAACCAAACCTCAAGATGAAGATAAGGCAGCCAAATTGGAAAATATGCAAGATCAAGCACGTGGGTTGATAGGGATGTCTATTTCTCCAGACCTTAGATTCCATATCGCAGAACTTGATACTCTTAATGAAGCAATGAAATAGGTCACTAAAGTTTTTGGAATTAAAAGTGAAATTAGAGCCCATCAACTTGAAAATGAGTTGCTTACATTGTATCCCAATAATTTTTCTTTTATTGAAGATTTTGTGTCCAAGTTCAAGACCCTTAGACTTCTCTTAGAAGGTGTTAAGGTTAAGAAATAGGAGGGTATCCTTATCTATTCCATTCTTACTAAGTTGAAACCAGCCTACTCTATGTTTGTTTCCACCTTCCATTCTACAAGAGAAGCCTTCATTTCTCAAGGATAAGACTACAAGTCCCCTTCCTTTGATTCCTTTTCTGATTCTTTAATAAGAGAACAAGAAAAGCTCTTACATATTGGTCTTCTTAATCTTGAAAACTCTTTTAAGAAAGCCTTAGCCGCCCAGCAACAACTCAATTCAAAGAATCCTAAGAAGTTGTATCCTAAAAAGAATGGTCCTAAACCAAACCAGGGTCCTAAGCAATTTCAGCCTCAAAATGAAAAATCATTTCAACAAAATGATAAGGCAAATAAAAACAAAGGAAAGAAGACTGATAGACATTGTCACTTTTGTAATCGAGATGGCCACTTAGAATCCAAATTCTTTAAGAAGATGGAAGCCTTGGAAGCAACAATGAAGAAGAATAACATCCATTTGGAGCACCCTTCTACTTCAACTTCATCTTCAGGAATAACACTTTCTGCATGTGGTTGTCAAGCATCTCGGTCTGGTTATGCACTAAATGTATCTTCTTCTTCTCATTCTCATGAGTGGCTCATTGATTTTGGAGCTTCTTATCACATGGCCAAAAACAAAGCCATGTTCTTTTCTTTAAATGATTGTAACACCAAAAATATATATGTTGGTGATGATAGATCTCTTAGTGTTGTGGGGACTGGAACTGTTCATATAGACAATGGTCAATATAATGATGTATTATGTGTTCCAACCTTATCATGCAACCTTTTATCTATATATTTGATAACTCAATCAAGTGAAGGTAAAATCGTTGAATTTTCACCACACAATGTTGTATTAAGGAACTAACAGATCCTAGATAGATTTTAGTTACTGGCATTGTTGATGATTCTATAAGGTTGTATAAGTTTAACAACTTTGGGTCATCAAATCTTCCCTCGGTATTTGTTGCTCATAATGATGAAGTGAGCAAACTTTGGCATGAGCGATTTGGTCACTTAAACTATCGCTCCCTTCAGAATCTATGTAAAGAAAATATGGTGACATGTCTTCCAATGGTATCTTGCAGAGATGGTGTTTTTTTCGGATGTGTACTTGGAAAACATCATCGGGATAGTTTTGAAAAACATGCCTCTTGGCACGCCTCAGCCCCTTTACAAGTTGTGCATAGTGATTTATGTTGTCCACTTCCAGTTGTTTTATTCTCTGGCTACAAGTATTTCTTAACTTTCATTGATGATTTCTCCAGACACACTTGGGTATACATCTTAAAACTCAAGAGTGAAGTATTTAACATGTTCTTGGCCTTTAAGGCTTTTGTTGAAAAACAATCTAGACATAAAATTCCTAAGCTAAGATCTGATAATGGCGGAGAATATGTTAACAACAAATTCATCAACTTTTGCACTAAGAATGGAATTGAAATGAAACATACTATTCCATATACTCCACGACAAAATGGTGTAGCTGAAAGGGAGAATCACACCTTAAAGGAAATGGCTAATTGTATGCTTCAATCTAAAGGACTTAGTCTTAATTTTTGGGCAGAAGCCAGGGAAAATTTTAAGGATGAAATTTTATATTAAAGTTTAGAACATTGGTGAATATTTCTTGTCCATAATATGCAAATTATAAAATGTTTTGTAAAATATTTGTTAAAATATTTAGATCTCTATTGATTTTATTTTAGTCTATATACAATTTTGGTTATTTTTGAGGTAAAATATTTTTCTACTATAAAATTTGGGCGAATCATTTTTAGAAAAAATGAAAAATTGGCGAATCTTATTTTTGGAAAAAGCATGCAAAATTAGCCCACTTGCAAATATTAGCCCCTAACATTTTCTTTGGCAGAAGAAACTAACTATGCAAATTACATAGTAGATCACACTCCTACTAAGGTTTTAAAGAATATCACTTCAGAAAAGGCATGGAGCTCAATTAAACCAGATGTAAGTCACTTTCGTGTTTTTGGAAGTGAAGCATGGGTCGATATTCCAGATGAGAAACATAAAGCTTTAGAACCTAAGAGTGAAAAATGTATTTTTTTTGGATATTCTGAAGATGTCAAAGGATATAGACTTATTCCACTTAAGTCCAAAAATGTTATCATTAGAAGATATGTAAAGTTTGTTGAAAATATATCGGCCTACGAGCCTAGTTCGGTGGATGTGCCACCTCTCTCTATCCCTTCTACTTCTGAAAATATTTCTTCTTCAGATGATGACGGCGAGAATGACAATCCTCCCCCACCTTCTCAGGATCCTCCTTTAGCTCCTCAACTTCCAAAATGGGTCCGTGCTACTCAGGATGCAGCAGGTGCTCTTGTCGGTGATCCTACAGATCAGCGACGTACATGTTCTCAGTTCAATAGAGCCTCTTCTTTACTGGATCAACCTTCAGCAAATTATGATCCTGACACCTTTGCAGAATCTTCAGGCCATCCATGTTGGGACGTAGCTATGAATGAGAATATCGTTCATTATTGACAAATGATACATGGGATCTTGTTCCTCTACCAAAGAGATGAAAACTTGTTAGATGCAAATGGGTTTACAGAACCAAGTATGGACCAGATGGAAAAGTTGATAAACATAAAGCTTGTATTGTTGCTAAGGGTTTTTCACGAGTAGAAGGCATTAAATATACTGAAACCTTCTCCCTTGTTGCCAAAATGAACTCTATCCGCCTTGTTCTTTCCCTTGCTACCTCTTTCGAATGAGAAGTCCATCAAATGGATGTTAAATCTGCCTTCTTGCATGGGGACTTGCATGAAGAAATTTATATGGAACAACCTACTGGCTTTATACAAACAGACTCTAGTCTTATATGTTAGCTTAAGAAATCCCTTTATGGTATCAAGCAAAACCCTTGGGCTTGGTATGCCAAAATGGATAGCTTTCTTTTAGAAACTGGCTTTTCTAGGTGTCAATATGACAATACTGTTTGGGCAAGTCATCCATACTTAAGGTCTTCAAGTCTTGCAATCCAAGGAAGGTATTTCCCTTTCCCAGTCCAAGTATGCCTGTGATCTTCTACGCCATTTTCTCATGGAAGATTGTAAGCTAGCCCCTTCTCCCTTTTAGTCTGGAGTCAAACTTTTAGTCACTTGTACTTCCCCTAAAGTTGATGCTACCTTATATCATCAACTTGTAGGAAAACGTTTGTATGTGACCCATACTCGTCCTGACCTTTCCTTTGTTGTTGGCCTTATTGCTCGATTTATGCAAAAACTACATGAAAGTCATTGGAAAGCAGCTAAAAGAATACTTCGTTATGTTCGAGGTACAGTTCAGTTTGGGATTCATTACAGTGCAGAAACATCTCCTCTATTGGTTGGTTTCACTGATTCCGATTGGGTTGGTGACCCGATGATCGGAAGTCTACTATAGGTTATGTGTTCACTCTTGATTCAGGACCTATTATATGGGCTTGCAAAAAACAAAGTTTCATTTCTCTTTCTTCAACAAAAGCAGACTATCGTGGTGCCGTAGAAGCTAGTAAGGAAGCCCTATGGCTTCGTCACATCCTGTCAAAGTTTGGCTTTCAGCAGCAGAATCCGATTAAACTTTGGTGTGATAATCAAAGTTCCATTCAACTATGCAAAGATCCAGTCCAACATCGGCGCAGCAAACACATTGAACTGCACATGCATTTCATCAGAAAGCTCATTCATGACCATGTTCTTGAAGTGCAATATTGTTCAACAAATGATCAAGTTGCAGACATCTTTACAAAGGCTCTCACAGAGGCGAATTTTACTAAACTTTGATTTATAGTTGGAGTTCAGGAAGCTGTCACTAAGGGGGGATAGGCTCTCATGCCTCATTCCTTCTCCTATTGTGTCATATTTGTACATCCTTCCTATCCCAAGTTGTTCTTAAGGGGGGATGTTAGGATATTCCGACACATAGGAAATAGTTAAGTTTAACTTGGTCTAGTGTAGATTTAAGTAAAGTGTGTTTCTTACTATGTACTTTTGTAACTTACAATCCAACGGTCACGATATGCAGTGATTCAATGTTTCATTCTCTCCTCAGTGTTATCGACACTTGATCCATGGCTTAACACCCAATTGGTCCATGATCTCTATTTAAAGAGCATGGAGGGTCATTTGTAGGGTAACCATTCATCAAAGAAGCTTATGTAAATTTTTATTCTTTTATTAATAAATTGCCTGAAGTGGCCACGTTGGCTCAGGCCATGGGCTGTTTCCCTCTTTGAGGGTTTTAACCACGTCAAGGATACTGGTGTATTGATCTGTGATTTGTTTGCGAGCGGTGTCATTTGGTGTTCTGTCTGAGGAACTTACCCTGTAAATTCCTACACCAAAACTGAGGACAAGACACATCTAAATATTATTTATTTACACATCTCTCTCATCGTTCTTTTATTAGTCAATTTGATTCTTTCTAATTTCTAGCACTTGGTGATATCAATTTGGCTCTGAGTGCAAATATAAGCTCAAATATCTTGCCTAGATCAGCGAAAACGTCTTTCACTTCATCGTCATTAGAAAATTGGTCCACCTATGCACTTAATAGCGACATTTTTGTTGCATCTATTAGAATTATATTGGTAACCTTCTCAAGGGTTTTGATGAATACCAATGTCTCGCCCAATGCAATTTGAACAAACCATATCTCATCTCCAAAATATTGTTTTTTGGACAAGGCTTCCTCCAACAAAAGGAAGTTTTCCACCGATTACTTCGCCGATTTCTATTGTTGCTCACATTGCCTCTTGAAAACTCCTAGAATAGATTCAGCCAGCTGTAGCGGACGATGAAGGAATGGCTGAATTACCTTATCCCCACGAATGCATCTCAGAAGTGGGCAATGGCTTGGCCAAATGGATCTTTCGACATAAGATTTGGCGTGCTAGTGTTCCATGTGTTTTCAATGCATTGGAAAATAATGATCGAGTTGCAAACATGCTTCTCGTCATGGAATAACATGACAATCTTCTTGTGAACAGAGTTTGATTACAATGACAACTCAATCTTGTTGTGATGTCTTCTCCGATGAATTCGAAATGGATTCCCTTAAGAAAAATTTCCATGCGAACCCACGCCATGAAAGGACTGTGTGTGACACCGAACAACTTCACTTGCCCAACTCATCTACAAGCGTCCATTGTCACTGCAATATTGTTAGAGAGTTGTAAAATGTGTTACATTTTAGAAAATTTATGCACAACCATTTAATTTGAAGGCGGGGATATAACAATTTGAAATTTGAAAAAATTGGCGTGGAGAAAGCATTGAATGCGTAGAGTGGGGCTGTCTTATCTAGGCGTCATAGTTATGGAGCGGACAGTGGGCGGTTACTATTTCGTAGACTATAGAAAAGTAAATGCTGGCTGACATGCCAGGCATTTACCTTTCGTCCTCTTTCTCTAGGCTGCTATCTCGATTCGCGTGCTGTGAGAGAGAGCATGAAAGGTAAATGCCTGACATGTCAGCCAGCATTTACTTTTCTATAGTCTACAAAATAGGAGTTTCCCAGCGGACATGCTGGAAAATCTGCAAGGAGGAACTGCAGGGAAACAGAGATACCTTAGCCATTGTATGTATGACCATTCATAGGAATGTCACATCAAACTCCAAAAATTCGCACTTATATAGACAACGCCAAATACGACAACCCTATTTCCTTTTGGATGGCCGGCCTTACAGGTGAATCCTTCCTTTCAGTGCCAGAAGAATGAATAGTCTTCCTTGCCGGGGAATATATTCACATTGATTCTTTGGTGTGGAGCCCTTAGAGGCAACCCTTGGAAGCGACTTCGAGCAACTATTCATTTACAGGTATAACAGGTGGTAGCACTAACATGAGCAAGTGGGCATCCATATATTGGCTTACTAATAGTCCTACTGCTTGCTACAGTTCATCCAACTGATTCTCCTTCCTACTATCCACCTGAAGAAATAGACCTATATGCCCTCAAGCACTTCCTTTATGAACCAAGGGGTTTACACTTCATCCTTATTTTTCAAAATAGAAATCCATGTTTTGCATGAGGAATCATCAATGAGGCCAATTACCACTATCACTTGACCATATTACCAATTACACATGCTTACCAATAAATGAGATGGGATAGAAGCTTAGACTTCTTCTTTGGTTGTTTCTTTCTCTCCAAAGTAATCAACAGATATTGCTGGTGAGGCAGAATACCTCAAATCTTCAAACCCAAAATCAGATAGCTTAGTCGTATAGTCCTAGAGAATACAAATAGATATAACTTAGTCGTATAACTAGGGCGATAGTTACACCATTCGAGCAGGGCAGTCATTACACCATTTGTTGTGTTACTCGAATTGGGAGTAACGGATTGGGAATGAGTATAGCACAAGAAGTTCATTTTAGGAGATCGGTTAAACAAACTGCATAAACCAAGGAATTAGTTGAAACTTCAAGGTGGGATCCAAGGGCTCTTAACGTTTCAATCGTGTAACATTCATCCAACTTTGCAGACTATTACAGAGTGGAATTTTGGGGATTTTTTTTCAAAGAGAAATGTCTTACTGTGTAAATGTCAATACAATATTATTATAGATTGATATTGTTATAAATATTATTATAACCTTATAAGTCTTTTAGGTTTATTGTTTTTTTGGATTTATAATATCAATCCCTTAAGTTTATTAATCTAAAGGTTCATATTAATAAAATATAATATTATTCATATCAATTTTAATATTAATCTTTGAATTAAATATAAATCTTTAAATTTAATTAATTAATAATAATTATATTAATAATACTAATTATTTATTATAACAATAAATATTTTTAAATGATTATAATAATTATTAATAAAATTTAATTATTTTTAATAATAATAATATTTTTTTAGTATTATTTTTATTATTATATATTTATTAATAATTTATATGGGAGATACAAATAAAACCTTTCGTGTATATAAACCACATTTATAAAATGTGGTTGTGGTAATATATAATACAGAGATTGATGGCCGCATATCGTTAGAACTTCGTCTGCCCATGATAATTTTGCAGTTCAAACGGCGGTTAAAACACTTGTAAACGTATTTTGCGCCCCCGTACGCTTTCTATGGTATTTTGGGCTGGTGTAGTGGAATTACGATACTTCAGTGCTTTTTGGGGTTTTATTTTTATGAGAAATATGGTGTATGCTTTTTAAAATTTTAATATTTCACAGTGAAAAAATAGTATTTTATTTAAAGTTATTTTTTAAAGGAGTTGTTTTTAGTGTGATTTTTTAGGCTTTTTAGTGTTGGAATTTTTATCTCAAATTTATTTTTGTTATTTAAATTGGTTTTTTGTGTGTATATATGGATTTAACACCCTAAAAAATCTATGGGGCACTTTGATTGTGCACGGGTTACCCAATAAACTTGTGATTTCAATAAACTCCCACCAGATTTTAGAGAAATTAAACCGGAAAAACCCAGTGGAAAAACTTCCAAAAAATCTCACTGAAGACAACTCGATTTTTAATTTTCAAAATTAAAATATTTATTCGGTAATGTAATTAAATGTTTTTCAAAATTAAGTTTATGTAAATTTGTCTAAATGACTCAATAATTTTTTCGTTGTTAGATCTGAGACTTTTGTGATCCATATTGTATATAAAGGCTACTAAGCTCTACCCACAAGCTGCTAAAATCTATCCACACTAGGACACAATTCCCAACATCAAATCAACCCCAAACACATCACAACATACCTCTATTTTAGGATTGTTTTTCTGCAATGTAAGTATGGTCCTGGTTAGGGTTGAATACAAGTTAATGCAACTCCTTATTCCACCTTCCAGACTTCTTCCAAGGCCGCGGTCTAGCTATCCCAAGTTCCTTGTTTTTCGGGCTACCTCCTAAGAAGAGTTTAGGCCTCCCAGCCCTCCCCTTTCTTCCAAGAATTACTCTGGACCTCTACGACAATGTTCAACAATCTTCAACACACCTTAATAGGCCTCTCAACCCCCTTGCAATGGAACAGACTCTGCGGCCTTCAAAGATAAGAACCACACAACAATTCTACACCTCCAAACAACACTTAAACCATATTTTTTACTGCAAATTGCTCCTGTAATTAGCTCATACCTATGGTGAAGAATAACCCTATGCAAAACAACCTGAATCCTTCACGCTTTGTCCTCATTTTCATGTGGTCAGTTCATAGATGAAATGACGACTTTATTTGATGCTCTTGGATGCTAAAATTACCCACACATGACTTTAATTTATATCCTTTCATGTGGCTCCAAGGAATTCTTGAGGAGGGCTTGTCTAGTTGTCATAATGTCTCCATCCATTAGGCCGACCTTGACCAAGCCCACAAAACATCTTCAAAAAATCATATCTCAAGTTCTAGAGCTTCTATTTAAGTGATCTTCGAAGCGTTCGAATCGCCATGCCAAGCTATATCACCTCAAATATTCTCATGCTCAAATTATTCATAGTTTTGGCCCAAATCCTGATGGGTGAAAAACCCCAAGCTTAAGTTCCAAGCCCACAAGTGACTCTTGTGGCACATTTCCCTCCAAACCCTGAACCCTAGGGTTTGGAGTACCTCCCAAGCTACTCAAAAATCAACAATCCCTCTTAGTGAGGGAGGTACTTCCAAGACTAGGAAGTAACTCATCATCATCATCACTACTCACAACACTCGCCTAGTTCTTGGTGCTCACAATTGCAACAATCCCGGTTCTATGAACTACGCCTCTCTTGGAAGTGTCACTGTCACTGGAAGCATCCTGCTTCTTCTTCTCCTCCTGTATCACTTTTTAATCTCTCCATGATTCCTTCTTGGCAAATGTGGAAGCACCCTTGCTCCCCACATATCACGTGCTCTTCTTGGGCTGCAAATTCTACCTCCGACCCTGCAAACTACCACTAGAACTCGACTCCTTCTAAGCCTCTAGTATCTAGACCTTCTTCTCTAGAACTAGTACCTACCCCTCTAAAGCCTGCACCTGCAACTATTTCTCTGGAACTTTCACTTGCTCCACATTGATTATGAAAAAAGCTAAAAGAGGACTCCTCCTAGAGGAACGAGTGGTATAAATGGTAGCAATTGGTTTCGTTCATGATGGAACTGCTAAAAAACACGCAAAGGTCATGAGGTTGGCTAATAAGACCACTCATCACAGTGGTTCCTCAGGCAAGGGTAAAACTACCAAGTGAAAGTGCATGATCGGCTAAGCATATGGTGACGATGGAATGAAAAAACCAAGGTTCACCTAGAAAAACAAGCTGATAAAAATGAAAATCACGAGGGATAAAATGGGAATGGTTTCATTTTTATAGAAGCTTGGAACATGGGAAACTATGCTTGAAATTGGTTTTATTTTTACATGATCTTGAAATGAAGGAAAAACTATGCTTGAAATAAGTTTGCATGCCCCTAGCATAATGACTTAATTCGAGGTACGTCCCCCCCAAACTTCATTTCATGCACCTAAGTAGACTACTAGGTACTAACAGGTGGATGGAATGAAAGTTCATTTACAAGATCAAGTGAAAGACTCGACTGAGAATTTATGAGATCTAATCAAAGACTCTAATTGAAAAGGGATTTGTTTCATTTTTTAACAAGTTTGATTAGGAAAAGAACTATGCTCATAGGAACCTATTTCATTTTTTTAATGAGGTTAACATTAAAAGAACTATCCTCATAAGATCTTGTTTCATTTTTTAACAATATTGACACAAGAAAAGGAACTCTTCTATGGGATACTTGTTTCATTTTTTAAGGAGCTTGACATAGGAAAAGGAACTCTGCTCCAAGGACCTTGTTTCATTTTTTAATGAGCTTGAAACAAGATAAGGAACTCGGCTATAAAAACCTGATTATGGCTTCCAAGAGACCATGGATTCCAGGAGGTTCTCATCAGATGGAAGAACAACACTCTGGAAGGGATATATAATAAATGATCCAATCGAAATATCAAAATCCAATACCCCTAGTAAATGATTCACCATATCACCTACCAGATCTAGATCAAAATAAGTTGAGTAAACAATGAAAGGCTCATCTTTAGCAGTTGGTACATGAATGGGATAGGTTGCCACATAATTAACCTGTGGCAGGGAATATAACACTTGCATATTTGGAACACTTAGGCAAGTAGGATGATTGGTGGTCAATTCAGTACCAAGAAATGAAATTTGATCGATAACTACAATTTTTCCATCATGCAGGAAGCACGTCACTCGAAAGAGTGTGGATATAAAAACATTCATAGCGTAAACATAGTCTTGCCCCAGGATAAAATTGAATTCCAAAGGGTCTATGACAACCATAACATCAATACATACAATGTTTTCTCCCAAGGTAACAGGAAACTGAGGAAAGATCCCTAAGGGTTGACTGGTTCTTCTATTAAAAGATAACAAATTCGAAGTGGCAAACAAAATTTGTGGGGAACCCAAATCTTTCCAAACAAAGGAGGATATAATACTAACAAAATCTCCCTCATATATAATAATGTGATGGATGTCCTTATTATAAGCCTTTACCATGATCTTAAAATTCATGTAAGAAGGGATATGAGGTTCTGTCAATCGACTCCAATAAAAGCCAATGGCCTGTTTCCTTAGAGGGGTTTTTTAAGGATGGGAGAAATTCCCCTTGTCTGGTAGAATCAAAAGAAACAAGAAGAACCTTAGTGGTATGATCCTTACTCTCTACGGGAAAAGTACGACTGAATGAAGGTGGAATCGGGTCAACCATTTTCTCAACTAATGGTTGGTCGGGAACAGACTCATGGGATTCACGTTCAGAGAGAATGGTATTGATGGGGTTTGAATTTTGATCAATCACTTCGTCAACTAGTGGAGGATTGGGAGAAAGCTTCCGATAACCAGCTGGAAGTCGTGGTTGAGGTTTCATCCATATAAGGACAAAGGTGAATAGGATAATTCCCTTCACATAACTTACAAGGAAATTTGAATTTACCCTTTTTCCCATGGACCTTACTATCACTAGTTGAAGGTTTGTCACCAACATTATCTCCAAAATCCAATGACAAATACTGATGTGAGCCTGTGGACCACATTTCTAATAGCTTGGGAATACGAGGACAATCTCTAGGAAGATGATCACCCTTACAAAGCATGCAAGGGAATTTAACTTTACGGAGTTGATTGGAAGATTCCTCCATACTAGTTGCATCTGTAACAATGGTTGCTTGGTTGCCCCCTTCTCATTTTGTTTCTTCTTCTTCTTCGTCCTTTTCTTCTTCTTCTTAGATTCTTGGTTACTAGAATCAAGAATTTCACCAGGCGAAGAGGAAGAAAGGGATGAAGAAACAATAGGTGAAGAAGGCAAAGGGTCAACTTTAGGATCAACATGAGGTTTATGTTGTTTAGGTGGAGGAGAACTTGGTTGAGAAGTAGTTTAGAAATTCAAAACCATGGGGGTCGAAAATAACCAAACTAGTAAACCAATGGTAAATCTAGGAAGGGACAACGTTTCCATATAAGGAGCACCAATATTTCCAAAAGAAGGAAAAGGACCAAGATTCCCATCAGAGGGGTTCCCTTGATTGGTAGACTCTAGAACTGTTTCCATTAGTCTCAACCTAAGATCCACTAAGGATTTGTTCCATCGGGAGGATGTTGTTCCTCGACCAATTAATTTATTTTATAAATTAAAGACACAAACGAAACAAAGGGGTAACTAGGCTTAAAGTTTTACCAAGAAACCGTGAACTGCGATATACACCTTCGTGAACCAAGGACTTAACGTACATGCAGACAATATCCTCGAATGTTGTGTTCGGTGTATCATGATATACAAGGTGGCCAACTCTGTTACCTATGGATGAATAGAAACCTATAGGGGACTCCCAAAATATACTCAACGATACGTGGGAGTGAAGTCTGTAGTAGTGTTGTCTAATGCTTAACCGTTTGATGAGAATGTTCCCATATACTTTTCATGCATGGAGCTCGATCTGATATACTCAAAGGTACATGGAGAAAGATATTATACACTTACGTACGTGGAATGAGATTTCACTCCTTGGATGCAACGCTAGAAAAGAAGGACAACTCCTACATCTAACGAAACCAGAACACATCTCTAGCTTAGACTTTTATGTGTGTCATTAAATTTCAAATGCTCCTTAGGCTAATTGAGATGAATTTTAAAGTTTATCTTGAATTATGTTTCAATTTCAAGGCTCAAAAATCGACGTCATCTGAACAAACCTATGATGCAAATAATATGACAAAAATAAATCTTTTCATTTTACTTTTAACAATGAAATGCCTAACTAAGTAGAGGAACAAGAAATCAATCAACAATGCAACAAATAAGTGATGCAACAATCAATCTCTATAACTTCACTTTTCCAATCAGAATCAAAGCACTATATGCAATACATGATGCATAAGATTTTTCATTTGGATTCCACTTAATTTTTAGATGAAAACTAAGATATTTTTTTAATCATTGATAGAATAAAACTATTCAGAACGATGACTAAAACACCAATTCTTTCAAGCACTCAATGACTGCACAATTTAGTTTGCTAATGACCTAATGAAAATAATAAAGGAAAATCCAAACAAATTATTATAAAATGCACTCAAAAACAAAAGAAAACCAAATGGAGGCTTATGAGAGACCAAGACACACTAAGGGACACAAGGAGGACCAACCAGAACAAAGTTAATCAGAGAGAAAGTCACAAAAGGAAAATTTTTGCATCAAATTGGGACCATAGCAGGTGCTTAAAGGGCCAGGGTGCACTGCAATGTAGGTGCAAAGAAGGCTAGGGTGCACTGAAATGCATTGTCAAAGGCACTGTGGGAGTGTTGGGCCTGGGAAAGAGGATTCGTGCACAAGAATTGTAAAAAGGGCTCAATGAAATCACTTCCTTGGTCTGTTCTTGGTTTGATGATACAACAAAGGTCTGTTAAGGAGGTAATAAATTATAATGGACAAGGAAATGACCATTGGAATACTACATTCCCCAGTGGAGTGGCCAATTTTTTATACTAGATTTATGATTGCGGACAAAAGTATCTCCCCTAGGCTGGTGACTAACCTAGAACAACAATGAGATAAGGAACCCAATGCCTTTCCTTAAAGTAAATATATGATGGAGTGAGTAGGAATCCTTTGTATACTTTTCTCCTTCTTTAGCTTGGGAGCTCTAATTGCAGCTCGAGATGCCAAAATTAGAACCTGCACAGTCAGATAACACAAGCCAATAAACTATGAAATCTATGCAGTATCATCTAAATACTTCATTCAATATATCAACATGGTATTGAAATGTATGAAATAACAACATCACATATAGGAAAAAAGTGAATTATTTGTATTAATATAAATGGAAGGAGATTACAACCATAAGTAGCAGTTGATCTTGTAGAAGATCTACTCCAAGTTATTGACTTCATTAGGGGATTTTTGAGGTCTAAAATGGGCCTCCTAAGGAAATTATAAAATAATAGTGGAAATAATAAAATAAGATTAGATTACATCATCAAATTTTAGAGAGAAACAAGACAAAACTATTTTTTCAACTCATATTTTCAACTTATATCCATATGGGTTTACTCAAATTTCGAGCGAAAACAATCATTGGATGAATAATTTGATTCCTCATCCAAGGAGTACCCATGTTTCCTACTTTCAATGGACCCTACTACACAAAAAATGAGAAATACATTAAAAACATTATTGCAATCATGTTTTTTTCATGTATTTCTCATTTTTCTTGTAGTAGGGTCCATCGAAAGTATGCAACATGGGTACTCCTTGGAAGAAAAATTAAGTTTTGCATCCAATGAGTACTCCCGCTCAAAATTTGATTAAAACCTTAGGGATATAAGTTGAAAATGCGGGTGGAAAAAGTAGTTTTATTATTTTTTTATTTTTTTATCGTTGTACTTTTTTACTCCAAAAGTGGTGAATTATCCCCCATGGCATACATCATCATCTTTAATCCTATTGGTTCTTATAAAGTTTATTTTGGTTGTACATTTTTCTTAGGAGGCCCATTTTAGACCTCAAAAACCCTTTAATGATCCTTTCCTTATCACAATATGCACCTCCAATCACCCTAAATGCATGAGATAATAACCACTCACTACAACAACATAAGGGAATAATCACTCTCAAAAAGCCAACACCCAACCACATAAAAGGCTAGGAATATATAGAGAAGTATGGTAAGTTGGGAGTTCTTATCCAATTACCAATATAGCGTTTGAGATCCACCTTTGATGGAGGGATAGGATCAAAGAATAAGTGATGAAAACTCAAAAGTAGGAAAGGATAGGATCTAAATGTTTTATCCGAGGTAAGTATTTAAAACAAAATGTGGAAACTCTTAGAAGGGGAAGCTTTTGGAATTGCGATCATTCTCCCAGATTTCTAGAACCAATGAAGGTGTAAAGGGGAGTAAGCTGTTGGTGACCAATGCAGGCCACAATGGAGAAAATTATAGGTGATCGCATCCTAGTAGTCATATAGGGAGTGTTGGTCCTAAAACTTGTTCACATGATGCAGTTTAGGGCTGAAATTATGGTGGATGAAAGGAACATGCTTAGGGGTTTGTGCAAAATGGTGACAAGGTGGAATATGATGTTGATTGATCCCATTAGGAGGTTCACTAATTAGATGTGGAAAAATGGCCTATAACACTTAGTTTTTCCTGTCATATTGTATAGACCATGCACTCTAACTCCAAGCACAATCCCATTAGAGCTAGAGCCTCTAGGCCTGAGTCTTTCTTTCCCATCCTGGAACAAGACCTCAAACCCCTTCTTCTTGATCATCGAGATGGATATCACACCATATCTGAGTCCTGGTACAAACAATACATCATGGTCCCGCATCACTCGTCCTATCATTATTCTGAATGGCATAACTCCTGATCCTCATATCTCCTCCTAACTCTTGTCACCTAACACCATGTGAAACTTTGAGTCCCATTCAATTAGAGTCTCAAAAACCTCCTATGACCTTATCATATATTTTTTCGTATCATTATCCACGTACCATCCATCCTCATCAATAGTAACCTATGAGAAATGAGAAATCATGGAAAATTCGTCCTCCTCCAATCTCCTGGTGAGAGCATCTATCTCAGCAGAAGTGGCAACACTGGTGACTTGTTTTCCTTTCTTATTCTCATCATCTCCCTTCTTCTTCATCAAAAATCTCGACAAAAAATGACCCATATCACCACCGTTGAAACACTTGACTCTACTCAAGTCCTTCTCCTCCTTACCCTTCATTCGCACTGCAAGTGCCATGTCATCATTGAAAATATGCTTCTTTGCATGAAGATCCTCATCTCGTAACTCTTCCCAATTGAAGTCATCCCACAACCTATTCCAGTCTGGAAACTTCTCTCTGGAAACAATCCTTTTGATGAAGGGCTTCCATTCCTTGGTGAACCCTTTCAAAGCAATCCTCACTATATCTGAATCTGAAATAGTCACATTGATGAAAACAAGCTCATCTCTGACCTAAGACAATCGCGTCAGATATGAAGTCACTCCTTCACCCTGTATCATCTTGGTGGACTTAAAATTATCCTCCACCAATACTCAGTTATCGTTGTTATTCTAGAAAAAATTCTGAAGAGCCATCCACATCTCATATGCAATGTTCTTCCCAGACAAATGATGTATTAGGGAATGCTTCACACCATCAAGGACTATCAATCTTGCCCTCGTATCCAAATCTTCATACTCTTCCAACTCATTCGGTTCAGTTGGCTTCTTAATTCCTTTCTCGGCAAACTCCCATATCTTGTTGACCTGCAAAACCAACTTGATCCTTTCCTTCCATGGACTATAGTTGGACAACCCCTCCAACCTGTCCTCATACCAGATACCAGCCTGCAACTTCAACATTGTCACCTACAATGTGACCAAGTCCCTCTTAAGTTGTACTTCATTGTGCACAACTCTAATTCACTGACTTCCAAAGTAGCTCAGACACGCTTTGATACCATGTTGAATTTCCACGATCTTGGGTCTAGGTTAGAAAATTAGAGCCTCTGACCCTACCAAACCAAGAATATCAAGAAGAACTACTTTGCACAATGGAAAATATAAAGCAGTAAATAGCATATGCACAAGTATACACATTTTTAACAAATATTATAGAATAATGTACAATCCACTCTTCGTTATATTAAACCAAATCTAAATAATACAATGGTCTATGGAATACAAAATACATTGACAATCTTCGTTGTAGCTTCTATGTCGTATATTGTCGTGCTGGTCCTTCTCTTTCGTACTACTCTCTAACTGCCCCTTAATCCATCAAAGGAAAACACATAGAGATTCTAGGAGGGTTGCCACCTAACACTGGTGCAAGTCACTTCTACTGCATGTACATGGGCTTATCCAATCTGCTCTCTAGGCTAGCCAATACCAATGAGCTCCAATATGCCTTTTAACAACCTCTTTCGTTGATCAAAGAGCTACTCATAAGGTTCCAAACTTCACCCAATCTTCAATTATATTTGTCACTTCAAGACTGCTAGTGTAGGGCTACTTTGGGTAGCCAACACACTACCCTCCACCAGATCAATGACACCCAATACTTCACTACAAGTTGTGCTCCTATGATGGAATTTTGACCTCCATGAAAAGTCCTTCAAATGGCACCCACATGCTGCTAAATTTTGTTCACACTAGGACACGATCCCCAACATCAAATCAACCCAAAACACATCATAATATGCCTCTGTTTTAGGATTTCTCTTCTGCAATGTAAGTTGGTCCTGGTTAGGGTTGAATACACGTTGATGCACCTCCTTATTCCACCTTCTAGACTTCCACCAAGGCTGCGGTGTAGCTGTCCCAAGTTCCTTGTGTTTAGGACTACCTCCTAAGAAGAGTTTAGGCCTCCCAGCCTTCTCATTTCTGCCCAAAATTACTGCAAACCTCTGCGGCACAATTCAGCAGTCTTCAACACCTTAATAGGCCTCTCACCGTCTGCAATGGAACAGTCTTTGTGGCCCTCAAACAGAAGCACCACACAACAATTCTGCACCTCCAAACATCCCTTAAAACCTCTCTTTTACTGCGGCACGCTCCTGCAATTAGCTTAGACCCATGGTAAATAATAGCAAAATGACCCTAATCCACCACACTCTGTCCTCCTTTTCATGCGTCCAATTCAGAGATGAAATGGTGACTTGATTTGATGTTCTTGGATGCTAAAATGACTCAGGTGTGACTTTAATTTATATTATTTTATGTGGATCCATTGAATTCTTGAGGAGGGCTTTTCTAGATGTCATAATGTCTCCAACTACTAGGCCGACCTTGACTAAGCCCGTACAACATCTTCAAAAATTAATATCTCAAGTTCTAGACCTCTGATTTGAGTGATCTTTGAAGCGTTGGAATCACCACACCAAGCTCTATCACCTCAAATTTTCTCATGCTCAAATTCTTCATGGTTTTGGCCCAAATCATGATGGGTACAAAACCCCAAGCTTGGGTTCCAAGCCCACAAGTGACTCTTTTGGCGCGTTACCCTCCAAACCTCGAACCCTAGGGCTTGGAGTACCTTCCAAGCTACTAAAAAATCAACTCTCTCTCCATAATTCTCAATAAAACTAAAACCTCTACAAGGCAGGAACTCCCGCTCTAATACCATTGATCTGGATCTTGGGGGCCCCCCAAGATTTGAGTAATTATCACACCAAGAAGTGAAAGAAGAAACCCATGTAGTAAACCAACCCAAAAAATATATCAGAAAAATAACTTTTTTACTTCTTGAACCACAAGGATTTGATCGTCTGCCTTAAACAGATCTATGGCAGGAACCTAAAGTTTGTTAGGCATAGAGGAATCGAATAAAGTATAAATTTGATGGAGCAATCTCTGCGATTTCTTAGCCTCGGCAACAAGATATTATTGAGATGTGGTGTTCATTTTACGCCTATTGTCCACATGAAACATGGCGATAGAGACGCTCTTATAAGCAACTGTGACGATGTTGCTTACCAGAAGGAGCTTCCTGGTGCTTATTTCTTGAGTGGTGTAGATTCCTCGGCCATAGCTGTCTTTGGTCATCTTGATCTCCACAGAACCCACTAAATCGGCCACTCTCAGAGGAGAAGATGCACGTCCGAGCAGGTAGTCCAAGATGTCATACTCGCCATTCAGGCTCTGGGCGTACAGAGTCTTGGCCTGGTGAAGGGTGTCGTGTATTTCCTTCGTATCGATTACGTTTCTCCACCAAATTACGACTATCCCAAACAAAAACAAAATCATGAGAATCAGAGAGAAAATGAACAGAAGTTAATCCACCAACCAATTGATGCAGACTATCTCAGCAAGAGGCAGAAAATTCTGCCAGGGAAGTGGCTGATGAAACCTCTGTGTATCGACAGGCTCCACTCCTCGGCCAGGATGCTATGAGAGCAGATACCAGAACAGAGATAACAAAACATTTGCGCGCCAGATTGAAATCGTTTAGGATTTCAATTAATTTCAAAAAATTGGGCGCCATTGCCAATTTGAAATAGTGAACTGGGAGGTTTGAAATCGTAAATTATGAGGTGGCATTGAGATTCAAACTGCATTAACAACCTGATGTGATAGAAGTACGAATTATGGAGTTGTGTGGGTCAGAGTGATTAAATCGAGCCGCTGAAGTTGAAACCGTGAACCCTTGCCAAAAAGACGATGATGATGTATGTGTATGCATACTAAGAAATCCATACACCAAACTAATCATTGGCTTGGTGACTTGTTTTTAAAAATTGCGTGGTCATATATACCCTGTAAGGTAGATTAAATAACGTATAGCATAGGAAATATTACTCTCCCCCAATAACATATAGCATAAGAAATATTACTCGCCCCCATAGATGAGACGAATATACTTACGGAATTATATGCAGCATTAAAGGATCAATGGATACACAAATATTGGTGGGCGTAGCTATATGCCCACGGGGACACGATCCTTGCTCATGAAGGTACATTTATTGCCTAAATCGATTCTTGATGTGCTCATTGTGGGAAACTGTTAACAGAATAATTTATATAAGACATAATCAAGTTCACGTTCGATCTTAAAAGTCACGAAGGTAAAAAGCGAAGGATGCAACACACTGTGTTTCTGTTAAGTTGGTAGGGATGGCAGCTATCGTTGAGGTGGCCACTGGGCAGTCACCACAACTGTATGTGGTTGATAGATGCCACTTATGAATCATTTCAATCATTGGCTCGATAAAAATATGAAATGAAAGATGCCCAACAGCCTTTCCTTTCCTCCCACATAGATACAGATTGTGACACTATTGAATCCTGTAAAAAGATCTCAATTTTTTTTCAATAGTGGTTTCGAAGCCTCATAAATGAGTAAGAGCTCATATTTGCTTGGGTGAGACCTACCAAATTTGTTTTTTAATCTTAATTCCATTCTTAAATGAATTAAAAGTGCTTCCACCATCATAGAGAACTGTGCCTAAAGGGTTTATGGATGGACACCGAACCAATATTTACTGATGGTTTTGACTATTTACGAGGTATCACTATTTACCAAGATTTTTTTATTAATGGTTTTGAATGAAAAAATGTATCAGAATTATGGAGGAAAATCTCTATTATGAATTGGACAGATTTTGATTCGTGCGACTTTATCTTCATAAATTTTAAATTTTTCCAATCCACTCATTGAATAAAGCGATAAAGGGAGAGAAAACAAGCATGCCACAGTCTAAGAAAATCGTGCTCTTTTTCTAATAAGGTGATAGTAAATTAGAGGTTCCATGCATGAAGGGATTGACATGCAATATTTTTAATCTAATCAAAGGGAAGCACAAGAATTCCAGCACCGAATCCGAAAAAATGAGATTCATGCAATATTTATCAATGGAAGAAGTCGAATTTCAACAGGAACTTTCTGAGAATGTTTCAGATATTGAACATTTAGAACATACAAAAGAAGTTTCAAATAATGTAAACCAGTCGAAAGGTGCTGAAAATATTTCAGATATTGGACAATAGGAGTCAAAAGACGATAAGAATGTTTTAGATATTGGACAAGACGAGACCGAAGATGTCAAGAATGTTGCAGATATTGGACAATAGGAACTGAAAGCTGTTAATAACATTTCTGATATTGGACAGCAAAAGCGTGAAAACACTGAGGAAGGTTTAGATATTGGGCATGGGTTTCAAGGTGTTGAAAAAGTTTTAAATATTGTAAAACCTGCTAAGGATGAGAGTGTCAAAATAAGATAATTACTTCTCCATAAGGAGTTGGCTAAACATAGAGAGTCATTTAACTCAGTGATTGAGTGTGTTATCACTCATAATTTTCTCTAGAAGTTATTAGAAGAAATAAAATGACCGAGGTAACCACAAACCAACTTTTAGGCTTAGGCTCTAGCCAACCTAAGTCCAGAGAGGGCTCTCTCTATATGATTTAGCTTTGTTTGCTGGGATATTAGGCTAGTTCTTAAGGTTCAGGGGGTTTTGATTTGTATTGAAGATTGGGTAGTGGGGTTCTTGAAACAGATGGATAGAATGACGTCTCTAGACCATTGGGCATATGGAGTCAAAAGAAGGGCAGCAGAACTGGATCAACTTACTAAAGGGAATGTTAAAAGGGAAAGATAGCAGAGTAGAGTGTAGGTCTTTAGGCCAAAGGGATGGAAAAGGTTTTGACCAGGGTGAGAGAGAAATTAAGAATTCTCAGATCGGGATTGAAACGAAGAACATGGGGGTAATCAGAAACAAAGGGAAATTAAGAATCCTTTGCTATAGATTAAAAGAAACAACCTGAACAAAGGAGCAATTAAGAATTCCTTAACTTAGATTATTTGTAGTAAACATATATTTGCCTAACTGTTATAGCAAAGTGTAATCAAACAAATTCTGATATAATACTTCCAGTTATGGCATTCAGATTTCAGATCAACAGTATGAAAACTTTAAGAGTTAACAACAACGTGAGAAAATACTTGTCTACACTTCGTTCTACACATGAATCCTTTGAAATATCTTGTCTTTATTCATCAATCTAGCGTCAATGTTCCAATAGCTTTTACAGTCTTTCAATCAAGAAGTCTATAAAAATGTCTAAGAATCCACACTACATACGTCAATTTGTGAAGTATTTGTACTAAAGTGTTATTACAAATCTCTCAAACTGATTTGAGATTTAATCTAGGAAATACAAATATCTTCTCGCAGGAAGATGGAGGCAGCTAATGAACTGATTTCATGTTGTCCCTTTTATTGTGGTGTTGCTAGCTATTATGGTTTGCTTTTAGCTCTTTATGCTCTTTGTTGTTGAATTCATCACGCTAGAGGCTTTAATTACTTTTGTCTTTCATCTGATACACTATGTCATTGATACTCTTTCACTCTAATGACCTGTCTTTATCTTTCACGGTGTCTTTCCTTTTACTGTTACAATTAACCTTTTAATGTGTGTTTCAACAATAAATTCTTATGTTTTTTATGTGTCTCAGTATCGAAAGTGGATTTTGATCAAGTTTCAGTGTGTTTTATTCATCTGCATCTCTGGTATGGTTCCTCTGTTTTGAATGTCACTGCTCTGTATAGTTGTCTTCATCTCGACTCTGTGTGTATTGGTCTTCATCTTCGTTCCTTGTATACTGGTCTTCCTCTTCTGAACATTGGCTTTTAACAGGTTTCTTGGTTGAGTCTTGGAGTAAACAGGTTCTTTGACTAGTATCATAATTGTTTATCTAAGCTCTAGCTTTGACTGATTCTCTGTAAAATCCAACAATAATTAAGAAAATGTCGATCTGCTATGGAAGGTGATTGATAGCTTTATTTGCAATGGGATGCCTTGAAAAGGTCTTGGGGCAGCGTTTTGGACAAAATTGGAGGTGAAATGGCATCGCAAATGTTTAAGGGTGGCGATGAGGGTTTTATGAGTTTACACTGTAAAACTTGCAAAAGGCAAGAAAACATGGGTTCTCAGGGTTTAAAACTTTAACGGGAAAACTTTTGAAAAATGGCGCAGAAATTCATATTTCGGAGGATAAGTAGTTTATCGGAATGGCGGGGAGGTGGTTTTGAAGGTTGTCGCACCGCGATTAGGCATGGGCAGTTTTGAGGAAGGGTCACCTGATGTGATTTAGGGCGTGACACGTAGCCATCAGGGGTCGGGGGAAAACCGCCTTATCGAGCGGGTAAAGGTAGTCCATCGGGCGCGACCGATATGGCTTTGGGCCATTGGATCTGTGAGATTGTGATCTAACGATATTCGGGTGGGAGAGTTGTGCATGGGGAAATGAACAGGAGCTGAGGGGGGCCCATGGGTTTAATTGGAGTGGTTTGTTATTAGCTTAGGTTTTAATCGTAGGTTTAAAGTGATCAGGTTGGTCTTAATGAGGGATTAGGGAGTCGGGTGAGGCCGATGCGGGATTAACTTAAGTTTACCGGGATTAGGTAGACTAAGTAGAGTTATATCGAGATAAGGGGTAGTTTATATTAGTTTTTATTAAAACTAAGGGTCGGGGTATTTTATATAGGGGTTTAGTTTAATACAGGAAAAGGGTTATATCAAGGTTATATAATAAAGTTAGTTAATTAATATGAAACGAGCGGAGAGAGGTTTTTTCCTAAGTCAAAAGGGTAAAAGGCATGCGATTGCACAATTTAGATTTATACTTAGGATAAAAAGGCTTTTAGTGGGTTTTTTGTGTGAAAGGGATTTACATGGTGTGGGGGGGGGGGGGGCGGCTGGGTATTGTTTTTCCTAGGTAAAAAGTGTTTAACCTTAGGAAAAGGGGTTTTCTTAGGGTCATGAGGAGAAATGGTTTGCATAAAAGGGCAATGTGTTTATGAAGGGGATTCTAGTACTTGCATCCATAAGTCATTAAGCCGAGGGTCTGGTCCCTCCAAAAGTCAGAGAAATTCCCTGAGCCTCTTTGACTTCTAGGATTAAAAGTACTTAGGATATACTTGTAGATAGGAAATTAGTAAGTATGGGGAAAAAGTGAATGAGGGGGAGTTAATCATATGAACTTGTAAACTTTTTTCTTTGCCTTCATAGTTGACCATACATGTTGAAAGATGCATATATGCATGATGTATGTTCTTTGATCCAAGTAACTTTGGTAGTTCAGCAACCTTTCTTCTACTTACCCATTTCTTACCTCTAACATTTTTTATTCATTTCTTAGGGTGCATTTAGGCTAGTAAACCCTTATTCATCTATTTTTCCTTCATAAATCAAACTATCTAATTCTAACCTTATATCATCCAAGGGATCAGATTAATATTATGAGCTCCTTTTATTTTCTCTACCTAACTATGATCTGCCAAGATTAAACTATTTGGTCAGATTTTATTCTCTAATCTATAAACATGAAACCAAAGCATGGAATAACCAAGATTAAATAGTTTGAGAACCATGGATTGTGGCAGGAATAACAAGTTGCACACAATCATTATTAAGAATGAAAGTAAATAGTAGTGTCATTTGGACTTGCACACTTTCATGGTCTTTTGTTTTTGGGGTTCATATACTTTCATCTTTTTTTGACCTTCTTTTATTCTTTTTGTACTTTGATTTATCTTTTAGGACATACCCTCTTTACATTTCTTAATTTTTATAATATGGAAAACACTTGCAGAAAGCAAAGGTATGTACAATATTACAAGGCTTAACCTTAGATATTAAAAATTATGACTCCTATTGGTATAGGAACCTAAGAAGGACTCCACTTGGGGATGGCATTTCCTTGTGAAATGTCAAGAAATTTAGAGATCAGTATCCTTTGAATTGTTGTTGATGTTTCCTTGCAAAGTGTTTTTCCATGAATCTACATTACTGATACTTATGATAGTGAATTCTTCAGAGCTTAGAGCCTTCTCTTTGGGCTTCAACTTCAGAGATCATTATCCAATCCAAACTATACTTTTGAAAATATATTATATACAAATGAAAATTAGTAATTAGGTTCAAAATAGTGTTTCAGTGTTCGACCATTCCCTGGCCCACCTTCTGCATATGTACCATCAATTTCTCTTAAGAAGAAAGCATTACTTCCTCTATAAGCATAAATGACACAGGGACCTTTCCATAGGAAATCAAACTTCCCATGTTTTCCTTTATCTTCCCTCCTTGAGTCCCACTTTAGCACTTTGTCACCAATACAGAAATCATTAGCCTTGGTTCTCTTATAAAAAATCTTCTTAATATTTTCTTGCACAAGTTGAGACTTGACATAGACCTCTTCTCTTGTTTGTTGTAGATGTATGGCTTGGTTGATTCTTCTTTGGATAGTATTTGGTTCAACCTGTACTTCTTGAAGTATCTTCATTACTGACACTCCCAAAGGGGATGGAAAGATAGCTTCCACTCCATAAACTAGTTGATAGGGAGAAGTACCAATTGATTTCTTAGTAGTCAATTTGTATGCCCATAAGGCATTGACTAGATTTCTATTCCAATTTTTCTTATTGTCCTCTAGTAGCTTTTTGATGATGTTTACTAGGATTTTGTTTGAAGATTCTACCAATCCATTACCTTGAGGGTAATATGTTGTGGAATGGCCAAGGGTGATATGGTATTTATTGCAGAAATTTATCCTTCTTTTGGATTTAAAGGTTGTTGCATTATCAGTAATGAGCTTCATTGGAAATCCAAATCTAAATAAAATATTGGTTTCAAGGAAGGTTATGATAACAGTATATGTGGCTTGCCTTCAAGGTATGGCCTCTATCCATTTTGTAAAGTAGTCAATGGCAGTAAGGATCCATTTGTGTTGCGCAGAGGAGGGTGGGTGAATTTCACCAATGAAGTCGAGACCCCATTGTTGAAAATGTATTTCAACAGAGATTGGCTTGAGGGGTAATGGTAAGAGCTTTTTCTTTCCCTAAAAAATTTGACATTTGTGACAGGAGGTCACATATTTCTTGACATCAACAAACAAGGTAGGCCAGTATAAACCAGCTCTTAGGATTTTATCTGCAGTATGCTTCCAGTAAAGGTGTCCTCCACAGTCACCTGCATGAAACTCTTGTAAAAATTTGTCATCTTATTATTTTAATAAGCAATTGAGAAGAATACCTTCATGGTCTCTCCAAAACAAAACATTGTCTAATATACAAAATCTTAAGGATTTCATCTTTAAAAACCTGCTTTTAGTCCTAGATAATTCAGGAGGAGCTTGTAAATTTAGTAAAACATAACAAATATTATCATACCATGGTGATTCAAGAAAGGCATAGCTGATTAGTGGAGTCACCATCTCATCTTCATTATTACTACAATAAAGTTAATGTCCAAGGCCTGACAGTTCGATTCATCCACAAGCTTGGCTACACCTTGGCCCTTGATTAACTTCGTTAGTTTAATTTCTATGTCATATTCTAAGATAGTAACGATCCACTTTCCCCTCTTTCCATCAGGACCATCCTGAGTTAGGATGTCTTTTATTATTGAATTAGGAATGTAGGCTACTATGTGAGAATATAATATGTATACCCTAAAATCTTTAATGGCTTTGACCAAAGCCAAGACCTGTTTTTCTATTATATTGTATTTCAAGGGGTCATCTCTCAGGGCTTTGCTAAAGAAAGCAATGGGTTGTTCATAGCCCTGGTCATTTTTCTGTAATAGCACTGCAGCTATTGTGTGCTTTGAGGCAAATTAAAATAAGATGAAATCTCTATCAAACTTGGGACTTATTAGAACAGGTGTTTTAGTTAAGGCTAGTTTAATTTCTTCAAAAGATTTCTTAGCCTCAACAGTCCATTTTATTGTGGAATCTTTTTTCAACATATTTTTAAGTGATCTAATTAATTCTGCTAGGTTAGACATAAATATTCTAAGAAAATTTATTTTTCCTAAGAAATCTTGTAATTATCTAATGTTCTTGGGGTGTCTTATTTGTAAGATGGCTTCTATTCTTGCTAGGTCTATTCTAATACCATCTTTAGAGATTATGTGACCTGATAACTTTCCTTCCTCTAACCCAAACAAGGACTTTTTGGGGTTCAAGGAGATTCCAAACTTCCTACATCTAATAAAGACTTGCCTTAGATTATCTAAATGTTGATTATCTGACTTTGAAAACACAATAATGCCATCTAGATATATCACAAGGAAATCATGATTTTCTTTAGCAAAGACTATATCCATCGCCCTCTAGAAAGTAGCCCCTGCATTTATTAGCCCAAAAGGCATTTTCACATACATGAAAGTGCCTGAAGGAGTAGTAAAGGCAGTTTTGGGTTGGTTAACAAGATGAACTAAGATTTGATTATAACCAGAAAACCCATCCAATAATGGGATTCTAGTTGATCCAACTACTCTTTGCAAAATGTAAGCCATCTTGGGGAGAGGGTAATTGTCTTTCAGTGATACTTTATTAAGGTTTCTGAGATCCACATAGAGTCCGATCTCACCAGTTTTCTTCCTAGTTAGCACTAAGTTTGATACCCAATCAGAGAATTTGATTGGTGTAATTATTTTAGCATCATACATCCTTTGGATTTCTTTTTCTATGGTAGGTAATAAGACAGGATTGATCCTTCTTAGTTTATATTTGAAAGGATTTTGATTTTCTTTTATAGGAATAGTGTGCTAGATGATGTTGGTGTCATACAATTTAAGGTCCTCGTAAGTCCAAGCAAAAACATGCCTAAATTATTTCAACAATTCAATGTATTTTACTTTTTCAGTTGGAGGTAATGATTTTGAAAGTTTGATCATTTTGGGGCTTTCATCAGTGCCTATGTTGCATTCCTCAATGTCATATCTTAATGGTTCCATTTTAGGTTTCCTAAAAACATCGTTTGAATCAAATAAGTCTTCCAGAGGGGTTAATCCCTTTGGTAAGAAGTTATCCTTAAGATTAATTACTTCAGTTTCTTCGTTGTTTATTTCATCGATTTCCATTAGCTCTAAGTTATCTACATCTGATTTGTTAAATTTAGTTGGATTAAGTCTATCTATTTTATCATCTTCTATCTTATCCTTAGTGTTAGGATCTATGGATGTATCAGTATCCATGTTATTATTTACAAATTCTTCTTCTGAAAGTAAAAAGTTATTTATCTGTTTATCATTAGTAAATATTTTCCAGTTCTTCAAATTATCAAGAATTGCATGTCTATGCCTAACTTCAACAGTGTACTGATAATTAGGTTAGAAGGGTAATTTATAAGTGCTAGCAAACATTTCTAAACTATGGGCTTACATGTTATGTTTCCTAGGGATGACTACAAGCTTTGTTTCTAAGAAAGTGTTAAGTATTTCTACAATAGATCTCTATAACAGCTTAATCTAGGGTCTTTATTCATATATACAACATCAATTTGTTTCATAATTAGTTCAGAGTCTCCCATAATAGAAACTCTTTTAGCTCCTATATTCCTAACTAACTTAAGACCTAAAATTAATGCTTCATATTCAACTATATTATTTGTACATTTAAAATTTAGTCTATATGCATGGCCTTTTGAATAATTATTCTCTAAATTATATATCCACACTCCTGCTCCTGCCCCTAACCTATTTACTGATCCATCAAATTCTAAGTGCCATAATATCTCATGATCATAGTTTTCACTATCTGGTGGAACAAACTCTTTAGCATTCACAACAATTAGACCTTCTTGTTCGTTGAATAGATTTGTATTCTGATTAGTCTCATTTAGCATAGAAACTGCAATTTCTTTTGGTTTTGTATCAGTGCTATCTAAAAGTGTTTCTTGTGTTTGATCAACATTATACAAAATAAAAGAGTCAATATCTGACTGTATGGAGTAGATTGGAAAGTTTTGAGGCCGATCCTGGATACTTACCATATATTTCATTAAGGTTTCTAGGTATAGTTTCTTAGGTTGCCCAAAAATAGATATCGTTCCATAAGGCATATCTAGTTGAAGAGATCCCTAAACTTTGGCTCCCCATGATCTTGATAACAGCATGCCATACTTCGGTGGAATGTTAGCAACTACAATGTCCATTAGGATGCTTTTTGCAGGATATTGGACTAAAGTAACACATAGGTCTTTGATTAATCCTAGACACTTTACTTGAGTAGAGTCAAAAGAGAATAAGTCTTTGTAGGGCCTTGTAATGTCTAGGTTCAACTTTTCCATTACTTATTTGGGCATTAAATTGTGAGAGGCTCCAAAATCCAACATTACATTGTGTAGAATCTTGTCATGGATACTAAGGCTTATATAAAAAGGTGGAACTCCTCCTTCTAATGGTTTGCCATTAACATCAGGACCAAATATAAGTTCTGGTTTATCATCAAACAAGTTAACTGAATCTTCATTTTCAGCAATGTTTAAGGTCTGATTTATCTATGATTTGTAAGGTTCATTCTTGATTAGTTGTGTTAAAGGGACTGGAATCTTCAGCTTAACGATCTCTTCTCCCAAATTGAAAGGCGAAGAGGCTTTTTTTGATTGAAGGTTTTGAGTTTTAGTAGCAGGGATTTGAGTAGGATTGTTTTCTTTTTCTTTATTGGGGATCTCTTTCTGTGGATTTTTAAGTGGAATTGAAGTGGATGGTTGATTAGCAGTAGGCTGATCAGAGTTTATATCTACAATTGTGGGGCCAGAAGGATTTGGGTTCTGCTTAAGGAGAATTTGGAGGATCTTTGTCACAAGGGGCTTCTTTTACCTTCTTGGGTTGATATTTTGTTGTCTTCTTTGTTTGGTCAGGGATATTATCATTCATTTTGCTTCTTAGATTATATTTCTTATGAAATTTGAAAATAGCAGAGTCATATCCTTGTTTATAATCAAATGATTCACCAGACTATACATGTAATTGTTACAGCATATACGATTCCAACTCATCTTGGGTCAGAAAAAACAGTGTCTTCATCATTTACTCCCATTAGGTTAATTTGTGTATCATGCTCTGGATTTTCTGGATTGGATGTTTCTACATAATTTTCTTGAAAAGGAGGCCTTATGTTTTGATCTGGTCCGTTTTTCCCTGTGTTTTGGTTATTTATAAAATTTGGGTTTCTAATTGGAGGTGCTTGTTGGTTATCCCATTGGGGTTTCCTTTCCATGTTACCTATTCTCTCCATTAGTCTTTCCATGTTTTTGGCCAAGTTATCTATTTTAAGATCAGATGGTGAAGTTTCTTCCTTAGCAGTTCTCTTTTCATTTCTAACTCTAGCCCTTTTAGCTAACAAATTTGCTTCTACACTAATAGTTACAATTTGCATTTCTTCTAAAGTAGGGGGGTTTATTTCCCTAAGTTGGTATGACATATTAGTATCAAAAACATCAGGGAACTTTATTAACGCTAAGTCAGGTGGGGGTCTAAGGTTAACTGGGATTGCATTATATATACTATTGAATCTAGTGCAGTAATATTGAACAGTTTCGTTAGGTCCTCTCTTAATATTCTCATATTCTGAAAGGATTTGTAAGGGATTCTTTTTCTTTTCCCACCTATCAATAAACAACCTTTGGAAGTTTGCTAGGTCTGCTATGTGATTGGCAGGGAAGGCTTTAAACCACTTCTTGACATCACTAGTCAAATATTGGGCAAAGAGTCTCATTTGGACATCAGCTTCATCTAATTCATGTAGTTCAAAGAAGTTAGACATCATGTTTACATGTTGCTGGGCAGTGTACTCTCCAATAGCATCAAACAAGGGAATATTACTCTGATAATCTGCAGGCATAGCATGAAGTTAGGCAGGTAAAATAAGAGGAGCATATATGTTTGCCATTGTTGTTGGTTGGGATGGGATAAGTTGTGGGGTTGATATAATTGGGATTAATGCAGTAGTAGATGAAGAACCAGTACTAGTAGGTGGTGAATGAGTAATGATAGGTTGGTGAGGGATTGAAGATGTAAATGGTGGTGCAGAATGGGATTTAGGAGGTAATGAAGTTGAAGGGAATAATGGTGAACTCAAAGTAGTGTATATCTGTTTAGAAAACTCAAGGGTAGTAATGGTATTAATGGATGATTGTGGAATATACTCATCAATGGATCTATTGGCCTATTGGACTTCAAGGTCTTCAATGAAATCAGGGTCTAGAACAATATCATGTATTTCACTTTCAGACTTTGCTTTAAATAATGATAGACCAAATTTCTCATCAAAGGGAAGATCTTCTAAAAACAACCACTCATCAAGACATGAATTAGCTTTAACTAAAGGTGTGTGACTAGCTAAACTTTCTTCTTTTTTGGATTTTCTTGAAATCAGGTTGGGATTATCAACTACTAGGGGAGGATTGGGATCTGGATTAGCCCTAGTAAAATGAGTCTTCCTAGAAGCCAGAATTTCAAATTTTTAATTGTTTTTGTAAGATTTTTCAATATAACTTCTAACAAACGACTTTAAGAGGCTCAAAATACAGAATTAAAAATTTCTTAAAGCTTTATTAGGACTGAGTAATTCTTGGTTCCCCAGTGTAGTCGCCACTATGTTATCACTCAGAATTTTCTCTAGAAGTTATTAGAAGAAAGAAAATGACTGAGGTAGCCACAAACCAACTTTTAGGCTTAGGCTCTAGCCAACCTAAGTCCAGAGAGGGCTCTCTCTATATGATTTAGCTTTGTTTGTTGGGATATTAGGCTAGTTCTTAAGGTTCAAGGGGTTTTTGATTTGTATTGAAGATTAGGTGGTGGGGTTCTTGAAACAGATGGATAGGATGATGTCTTTAGACCATTGGGCATATGGAGTCAAAAGAAGGGTAGAAAAACTGGATCAACTCACTAAAGGGAATGTTCAAAGGGCAAGATAGCAGAGTAGAATGCAGGTCTTTGGGCGAGAGGGACGAAAAATATTTTAACTACAGTGAGAGAGAAATTAAGAATTCTCAGATCGGGATTGAAACGAGGAATAGGGGGGTAATTGGAAACAAAGGGAAATTAATAATCCTTTCGTATAGATTAAAAGAAACAACCTGAACTAAGGAGCAACTAAGAATTCCTTAACTTAGATTATTTGTAGAAAATGTATATTTGCCTAACTATTATAGCAGAGTGTAATTAAACAAATTCTGATATAATACTTCCAATTATGGCATTCATATTTCAGATGAAAAGTATGAAAACTTTAAGAGATAACAACAACGTGAGAAAATACTTGCCTACACTTCACCCTGCACATGAATACTTTGAAATATCTTGTCTTTATTCATCAATCCAGCTTGTTGGCATAGCCATGCTCCAATAGATTTTACAGTCTTTCGATCAAGAAGTCTATAGAAATGTCTAAGAATCCACACTACGTACTTCAATTTGTGAAGTATTTATACTAAGGTGTTATTACAAATATCTCAAATTGATTTGAGATTTAATCTAGGAAATGCAAATATCTTCCCGCACGAAGATAGAGGCAGCTAATGAACTGATTTCATGTCGTCCCTTTTATTGTGGTGTTGTTGGCTATTATGATTTTCTTTTAGCTCTTTATGCTCTTGGTTGTTGAATTCATCACACTGAAGGCTTTAATTACTTATGTCTTTCATCTGATACTCTCTGTCACTGATACTCTTTCACTCTAATGACCTGTCTTTATCTTTCACTGTGTCTTTCCTTTTACGGTTACAATTAACCTTTAACTGTGTGTTTCAATAGTAATTCTTATGTTTTTTATGTGTCTCAGTATCGGAAGTGGATTTTGATCAAGTTTCAATGTGTTTTATTCATTTGCATCTCTGGTCTGGTTCCTCTGTTTTGAATGTCACTGCTCTGTATAGTTGTCTTCTTCTCGGCTCTATGTGTATTGGTCTTCATCTTTGTTCCTTCTATACTGGTCTTCCTCTTCTGAACATTGGCTTTTAACAAGCTTCTTGGTCGAGTCTTGGAGTAAATAAGTTCTTTGACTAGTATCAGAATTGTTTATCCAAGCTCTCGCTTCAGCTGATTCTCTGTAAAATCCAACAATAATTAATAAAATATCGGTCTGCTATCGAAGGTGATTGATAGCTTTATTTGCAATGGGATGCCTGGAAAAGGTCTTAGAGCAGCATTTTAGACATGATTGGAGGTGAAATCGCATCGCAGATGTTTAAGGGTGGCGATGAGGGTTTTATGAGTTTACATTGTAAAACTGGCAAAAGGTGAGAAAACATGGGTTCTCGGGATTTAAAACTTTAACGGGCATAATTTTGAAAAATGGTGCATAAATTCATATTTCGGAGGATAAGTGGTTTATCAGAACGACGGGGAGGTGGTTTTGAAGGTTGTCGCACCGCTTTTAGGCGTGGGAAGTGTTGAGGAAGGGTCACCCGATGTGATTTAGGGCGTGACACGTAGCCATCGGGGGTCGGGGGAAAACCGCCTTATCGGGCGGGTAAAGGCAGTCCATCGGGCATGGACAACATGGCTTTGGTTCATTGGATCTGTGGGATTTGGATTTTATGGTAGTTGGGTGGGATAGCTGTGCGGGGGGAAATGAATGGTAGCTGAGGGGGGCCCAGGGGTTTAATTAGAGCGGTTTGGGATTAGCTTAGGTTTTAATCGCAGGTTTAAAGTGATTGAGCCAGGCATAACGAGGGATTATGGAGTTGGGTGAGGCCTATGCAGTATTAACTTAATTTTTTCGGGATTAGGTAGACTAAGTGGAGTTATATCAGTATAAGGGGTAATTTATATTAGTTTTTATTAAAACTAAGGGTCAGGTTATTTTATATAGGGGTTTAGTTTAATACATGAAAAGGGTTACATCAAGGTTATATAATAAAGTTAGTTAATTAATATGAAACGAATAGAGAGAGATTTTTTCCTAAGTCAAAAGGGTAAAAGGCATGCGATTATGAAATTTAGATTTATACTTAGGAAAAAAAGGCTTTTAGTGGGTTTTTTGTGCAAAAGGGATTTACATGGGGGAGGGGTATTGTTTTTCCTAGGTAAAAAGTGTTTTAACCTTAGGAAAAGGGGTTTTCATAGGGTCATGAGGGGAAATGGTTTGCATGAAGGGGAGATGTATTTATGAATGGGATTCTAGTACTTGCATCCATAAGTTATTAAACCAAGGGTTCGGTCCCTCCAAAAGTCAGAGAAATGCTCTGAGCCTCTTTGACTTGTAGGATTAAAAGTACTTAGGATATACTTGTAGATAGGAAATTAGTAAGTATGGGGAAAAAGTGAATGAGGGGGATTTAATCATATGAACTTGTAAACCTTTGTCTTTGCCTTCATAGTTGACCATACATGTTGAAAGATGTGTATAAGCATGATGTATGTTCTTTGATCCAAGTAACTTTGGTAGTTCAGCAACCTTTCTTCTACTTACCCATTTCTTGCCTCTAACATATTTTGTTCATTTCTTAGGCTGCATTTAGGCTGGAAAACTCTTATTCATCTATTTTTCTTTCATAAAGAAAACTATATAATTATAACCTTATATCATCCAAGGGTTCAGTTTAAGCTTATGAGATTCTTTTATTTTTTCTACGTAACTACGATCTACCAAGATTAAACTATTTGGTAAAATTTTATTCTCTAATCTATAAACATAAAATTCAAAGCATGGAATAACCAAAATTAAATAGCTTGATTACCATGGATTGTGGCATGAATAACAAGTTGCACACAATCATTATTAAGCATGAAATTAAATAGTAGTACCATTTGGACTTGCACACTTTAATGGTCTTTTGTTTTTGGGGTTCATATACTTTCATCTTTTTTTGACCTTCTTTTATTCTTTTTGTCCTTTGATTTATCTTTTAGGATACACCCTCTTTACATTTTTTAATTTTTATAATATGGAAAACATTTGCAGAAAGCAAAGGTATGTACAATATTACAAGGATTAACTTTAGATATTAAAAATTATGACTCCTATTGGTATAAGAACCTAATAGAGTGATTGAATGTCTGAAGACATTTTACAACCAGGTACACATCACAGCAGAATGGTGTAGCAGAGGGAAAGAACATGACAATTATGAACATGGTAAGAAGCATGTCGAGAGGCAAAAACTTGTCTAATGAGTATTGGGTAGAAGCAGTTGCATGTGTTATCTATGTGATCAAGAGATCTCCTACAAAGAGTGTGATGCACAGAGTACCAGAACAAGCATGGTCAGGTTTGTCTTGCATCTTATTGCATTTCAGAGTATTTGGATGTGTAGCTTATGCACATGTTCCTAAGGAGCAAAGATGCAAATTGGATGATAAAAGTGAAAAATGCATATTTACTGGTTATAGTGAGCAATCAAAAGCTTACAAATTGTATAACCCTGTCACCAAGAAGACCATAATTAGGAGAGATGTTGTGTTCAAAGAACAAGAGTCATGGAATGGAACTATTAACAAAACAGTTGATTCGCAAGTGCCACTAATGTAAGAAGATGATGTAGCAGAAAAAGAGCAGCAAGAATCACAGGTGAAGACACCAAACAAAGACACACCAACAAGGACTCCAAGATTGTCAAAGAAACATGGATCTTCAAGTAGATAAATAGATCAAGATTCTCCCAACAATCAATCAGGTTATGAATCAAGAAATGGTAAGAGAAAGATGAGAAGTCTGAAAGATAATTATGATGATTTGGATGTGAGTTCAAATTTTTCATTGTTGTCATTCCAACCTTCTTTGTTTGAAGAAGCAATCAGAGATGAAAATTGGGTGCAAGCCATGGATGAAGAAATTGAAGCTATTAAAAAGAATGATGCATGGGATTTGATTGATTTTCCAAAGGAAAAAACTCTCGTTGGTGTAAAGTGGGTGTACGAGACAAAGTTGAATGAGAAAGGTGAAATTGCCATATTTAAATCAAGTCTTCTAGAAAAAGGATTCTCGTAACAACCAGGAATAGACTTTGGATAAATGTTTGCTCTGGTAGCCAGATTGGATACTGTAAGATAATTTCTATCCACAACAACTCAGAACAAGTGGAAAGTATATTAGATGTATGTGCAATCAACCTCCTTGAATGGAATTTTAGAAGAAGAAATTTATGTGCAGCAACCTCCAGGTTATGAAGTTGAAGATAACGAAGATAAAGTTTACAAGTTGAAGAAAGCACTCTATGGACTCAAGCAAGCGCCTAGAGCTTGGTATAGCAGAATTGACAATTATATGATTAAGAATGGATTTTGCAGAAGTAACATTGAACCTACCTTGTACACAATGGTAATTAAGCATGGTCATATTTTGATTGTTTGCTTATATTTTGATGACATGATTTTTATAGGTGAACTTGAGTTAAATGAATTTAAAGCAGGCGTGATAAAAAAATTTGAAATGACAGATCTTGGTCTCATGAAATATTTTCTTGCTCATAGAAGTTGAGCAATCTGAAAAATGAATTTTTATTTGTTAAAATAAATATGCCAAAGATTTGTTGAAAAGATTCAAGATGGAAAATTGCAAACCTGTCTCTACACCAGTTGCAACAGGCACAAAGTTAAGTGAGGATGATGAAGGACAAATGTCAATCCAACTCTATTTAAAAGATTGGTTGGCAGCCTCATGTATCTCACAACTACAAGACCAGATATCATGCAAGGAGTGAGTTTGATTTCCAGATTTATGGAGACCAAAAGGCACACATTGCAGTGCAGGAAAAAGAATTCTGAGATACATAGCAGGAACTAGAGATTGTAGCATAATGTATGCAAGCACAAAAAAGAAGGATTTGATTGGATACACAGATAGTGATTTTGCAGGAAGTTTAGATGATAGGAAGATCACTTCTGGTTATGTGTTCCATCTTGGTTCAGGTGTGATTTCATGGGCATCTAAGAAGCAAATCATTGTGACACTTTCGCCAACAGAAGCAGAATATGTAGCAACAACATCAACAACATGTCAAGCGGTCTGGCTAAGAAGAGTATTTGATGGACTCAAGTAGAAACAACAAGGATCAACATCAATATATTGTGACAACAACATAGTGATTGCACTATCCAAGAATAGTTTGTTTCATTAAAAGAGCAAGCATATTGATACTAGATATCACTTTATTAGAGAACTTGTGAGCAATGGAGAAGTTCACTTGAAGCCTTGTAAATATAGTGATCAATTGGTTGATATATTTACTAAGTCATTAGCACAAGATGCATTTGAGTTTCATAGAAGAAACTTAGATGTTGTAAGCCTAGCTGATACATAGACCAGCATGCATGTTTGAGTTGTTATGAGTCAGTTATAGTTTAGCGGTCGTAATTAAGGGGGAGTGCTAAAATAAGATAATTACTCCTGCATGAGGAGTTGGCTAAACATAGAGAGTCATTTAACTGAGTGATTGAGTGATGGAGTGTTTGAAAGGTTGAGTCAATTCGAGTTAATTGATAGATGACTTTTAGTGTGTGGTTGCGTGTCAAGATATTTTAGGCAAGTCACTAGGTGGAAAAGGATAAGTACCCTTCACCAGGTTCATTGTAAGCATCGTGTTTTATGTGATCAATAGAAGAGCCACAACTCGTGATTTGCGTGTGAATTATTTGTTTTGTCTCCTCTGCCTTTCCAACAAAGAGTGCATGGCCCTATTCTTGGATAAACGTAGAGAATGCTTCAGGTATCACAGATTGTTTTGAGGATAGGACTTGAACAGACATTAGCCCCGTGGCCGAGGAATAAAATATTGTAATGATTTCTTCAACAATTGTTCACCTAGTGGACAAAGAGTGGAGTGTTGAAGTCGGTAGGGACAAGTTTTCTATCGTTTGGAATAATTAGCGTAGCATAAAATTAAGGGCGAGTTTTCTATTGTTTGGAATAATTAGCGAAGCACAAAATTAACCATGGTAGCCAAATTTGGAGAGTCTCTATGTTGGCCTATTTCCAAGACCGTACTTGTGTTTAAACCTAAAAAGTTGCAATATTTATTCTGCATTCTCACTCTTGTAGCAGACGTGGAGGCGTACAAGGACACCAATGATACTATAATATTGTCAAAGTTTACTCCGACAGGAGTACTTAATTATCTAGTTTAATTTCCTCCACAAAATGATTCTTCTAAATTGGGTTTCTTGGACAAATTACTCGAACGACAAGACCAATTCAACGATTCAGCATTGTAGCTAAGGGAATATTTGTGGGGACAGGGAAGTTTTTGAAGGGATTACTTTTTTGTAGCAATGCCTATTCGTCTAACGTATAAAATAGTGGGAAGCTCATCATTGATCACATGGAGAGTCATTATGAACTGAAGCATATACTGAAGAGTGCAGAGATAAATCCAAAAGTAATGAAAAGCATTCAAAGGCAAGTTAATGTAATCCAAAGAGACATTATTTTCAATGCTTCATTGAATTTCTTGTCTGAGTAGGTTTTTGATAATGTAGTAACCACTCTTTCACTAATTTTCTTCCTAGTATTCATTTATTTGTTTGGGTAATATGCATTAGAGTGAAAAGGCTATCATTGGCGACAGAGAATATTAGTGAGAATGTCATGAAGGGATTACATAACTTAGCAAGCAGTGTATTGAGAAATTCCATGAATCAGTCCAAGGATGGCCATGTTGACATGGCGAATTTTTGCTATACCAACAAGGGGAACTAACCCGATCACAGACCCCAATTAGATCTGCTTTCGTTTGGAGTGGCTAGTTCCAACAGGTTTTAAAGGACCCCGTGAACTGTTATAGGTGTTGAGAGATTGCTTCCTGGAGGAAGACTTCAATTAAATCAACAAAAGAAACAGCTAACCTATATGCATCAAATCCTATCTACACTACTGTTAACTACTCTAATCTAGTCCTAACTATCCTAATCTATCCTACAGGAGCATAACAAAAGAGAGGTTAAACATCATATATAGATTCCAAGTCCAAATGAATCAATTACTGGTTCACATAAGAACAAGGTTGTATTAAATCCTAATTGCAATACGATTACTTATACAGGAATACACATTCCTTTCCATACAAACAACACTTGCAACTGATGTTTAACAAAGTCTCGAATCAACAACCTTTCATGAATTAACAATGCTATTGAATTATATTCAAATAACCAAGAATAACCATGAACTGCTTTTTATCAATATGCACAAAGCAAATCACATTTATCTTTATGCCAGTAACAACACACTGATTCTAAACATATGAGAGAAAAGGGAAATAAATCTGAAACAACAGGCTCCTTCTTGAACCAAACAGTCTTCTTTATTCACAATAAATCAAAGTTGTTCTCTTCAAACAAAAAGCCCTCCTCTCCTATCTAGAGGTAATACTTATGCAGCAGGAAATGACCCTCCATCTTCCATGACCTTTTACCTCCCCTCTTTTCATTACACAGATCAAAATATACAGATGAGAACGGTCGGTGAAACTGCTGACACGTCGAGGTCACCTTTGCTAGAGCGTTCTACTTCTTGGGGGAATGAAATGGATGCCGATGGAACAGAGAATGATTGCGTATCATTTCTTTGCACCTGTGTGGAGTAGTTATTATTCCCTATCATTTCCCAAAAGAAACTGAAGATGTTGTGCTCATCATCCCACATCTGGCATGCCTCAAGGTGTATCCTGAGGAACTGACATCTTCTTGGATCAGCATTGCCACAAGAGCTTCAATTTTGCCTCTCATCTCTTGATCCTCGCCTGCAGAGATATTTAATCATTAGCTATGTATATAAAAACTATAATAGAAATGCTTAGAAACACAAACCTTGCATTCAACGACCATTTCTATTAATCTCGCAATGCAGAGCAATCATGATTATTAAGCCATTGAACCTATTATAACCTCTATTCTCGTTGCCCATAATATTCATTATTATTCAAGAATCCATTGACAACGCTTCGATAGGTAGACGATTTACTTTACCTGATTTTCTTTTAAAAATCGGTACCACAATCATTTTATCGAATACACAGGAAAACACAGGAAAAACCACGGCCGGGCTGTAAGGCCGGACTTCAAATCTTATATACTTGAGCCTATAATTATCGGCGGGTCTGCCGTATAGCAAATTTCTTTATGTATAAAAAATGAACTCTGCCGATTGCGATAAGTGATTGGGGAGGCAGGCCCGAAATGCATATGAGTCGCGTTTAATAATCCCTTCGGATCCGCAACATAAGATTTCCCTTTGAAAACCCCGGCCACAACGTATTATCGCAATACAAGGGAATACACAGGAAAACCCGTGGTCGACCATAGGGTCGGACTTGAAAAATTATGCACCCAAATGGATAGTTATCGGCGGGTCTAGTATATCATGCTATGCCTTATATATAAGCCCTGGACCCCACCGATTGTGATATGTGATGCGGAAGCAGACCCGATAACATATATATTTTACTTTATAGTCATGTTGAGTCCACTATATCGCATCGGCCTTATGTATAGGCTTCGACTTCCTCCGATTGCGATATGTGAAGGGCTCTGGACCTGAAATATATGTATTCTGGTTAATAAAACTGTTGGGTCCGGGAGATAGGTGTGCCTTATATGTATATAACCTTGGAATCCTGCTGATTTCGATATGCGATGGGGCTCCAGACCTGAAATATATATAATGTGGTTAATAATGTCGTCGGGTCCGGTGCCTTATGGTATGCATTGAGTTGATTGCAATAGGCGGAAAAAGGGTGATTTATGCATGTTGGTGAAGCATTTCCATTGTAAAGAGTTATAGTGGGAATAAGGAAGCGATGGAAGGTTTCATGGGTTGAATTCAAATACAACCATGGTAAAGAGTGGGGGTTGGTTATGTGCGTGGGTGTAGAGCACCATGAAGGTTTATGGGGATTTAAAAGTCCCCATGAAGGAAATGGATGAAGGGTTAGAGAGGATTATGGATGAATCATATGATAGAGAGCTAAAATCCCTGGGATAAAACAGATCATTCGGAGAGATGAAATATCAACGTTTTTAGGGGACCCATTCAAAACTGCTATCAAGGCAGGTTTTAATAGGGTGGTGGTTGTGGCAACAACAAATGGCGAACCACTGGGCGAGCTAGTTATCTCTGTTTCCAAATATACCTTGGATCAATAAAACATCAAGGTGTTAAGATAAACTTGAAATGAAAATTGTACAGATGGACAGGCATGGGTTCCACTTCAACATTAATTGCTTTAGGTGGGATAAAGATAAATAACTTCTACTTACCGATAGGGTTTTGACAGACATTCTCCAATGGTAATATTATGGAATTTATTGACCTTCCTTTACCTGTTTCCTACTTTCAAAATCATTCTGGGGCCATCACTAGTCTGTGAATACCTGTTCAGGTGTTTACCTCAGCTCTTTATTGCTCATCAAACTTGATGTAGATATGTTTATCTGCACTTTATATGAGAATTTCAGTGCCATGTTTTCATATGATTGAATGGGGCACAGTCATGGATCATGCCATATTTTTAAACCGCTTAAGCAAGGTTGGGCTTGCTGTGTCAATTGGTACTCTGAACCCAGCAAAACTCCTTACTCTAACCGATTTCCCAAACAACCTGTGCTTCCAGATTGGCACAAGGACTTGACATTTAATTTTCTTTTAAATAAGTCCTTTTGGTTTCAGGCACAAGGACTGGAGCACAATTGGATTTTCCACATGGTATGGGACAGTGAGTTCAGCCCATGAAAGGAGATTTACTTGTAGATAACAGGTATTGGACAATTTAGTGTGGTGGATGGGACCAATGGAGAATGACTGCAAACCTTATATGCAAGTATAGGCTAGGTCTGAGTGGGATTTATTCAAAATGCAGCATTCCTCCATGCTAGTCCAGCTGTAGTTACACATTTTTTGTTTTATAAAGAAGCCACTACATGCTCCAGGTATCCACATTATCAACAGATCTCGCCTAGTTCCCAACAGATGCTAATGAGTGGCTTCGGTTTGAATTCCACCTTTGATTTTCTAGTTCTTATGGGCTCATTGAAAATTTATTTGATTTGAAAGGTAATTATGGATTTCGGATTAGCAGACTCATTAGTAGGTTAATGAAGGAGGCGAAAGCTGAAAGTGGTGAATGAGGAAAATCTGAAAAGGTAAAAATGAGACTGGAGGACCGAAATCAGTTGGCTGGAAAGGACTGCAATTCAAAACAAAAGGAAAATAAACTTTGCATAAAAACAAGAAAGGAAAAGACGGAAATGTAACTAAGCTAACAACAAAATAAAATGAATTCTAACCTATTCAGGAGGTAACCACCATGAGGTGGCTGCTGGAAATATCTCTTCAGATGTTGGCCATTAACAGGGAGTTTTTCAGTTTCTCCCTGTAAAGTTTTCAACCTGTAAGTTCCTTGACCAATTTTTTCCACAACTTGGAATGGGCCCAGCCATAAGTGTTGGAATTTCGTGTGTTTACCGTTTGGCTCATTCAACTTGTCCCATGTCAGGACTAGCTCTCCTACTTGGTAATGTTTATCTCCTACCAGATGGCGATCAAACCACCTCTTCACAATCATTTGGTGATTTCTGAATTTATTTTTGGCTTTATCTCTCAATTACTTCAACCTCACTAGTTGGTTGATCCTTTCTTGAAGTAGGGCTGAAGGGGTTCCTCTTAAAGCTTGGGAGAGTTGTAAAGAGGGAAGGTTAACATTTGGAGGCAAGATAGCTTCCTGTTCATAGACGAGGAAGTATGGGGAGTTTCTTAAGGCCACTTTTGGGGTGGCCCTATTGGCCGAAAGGGCATTTGTTAGAGAGTTGTGCCAGTTTCTCTGGTTGTCAGCGACAGATTTATGGATTATGCATATGAGGTTCTTGTTTGAGGACTCTACAACTCCATTTCCCTGGGGGTAATAGTTCAATGCATACCTTATGTGAATTGATTTATCAATAGAAAATTCAGTCAATTTTGTTAGGTAACCTTGACTCAGGATAGAGTCAAAGTTGACCAGGTTAAACAGTGATGGTTTTGGGGCACATGGTATTGTGCACCCATAGTATTCTGCCTGTGGTATTATATTTAATGGAGCTTATAAAAGGCTGGAAGGACTTCATTGTAATGCAATACCTGGAGGTGAGCGGTGAAGGCTCACTTGGTCGGATTGGCCAGGGTTTTCGCCAATGTTAATAAGATCTTATTAGGTTGGGTTTTTCCCCAGATTTAGGGTTTTCCCAGATAAACATTTTTGTTTATGTGTTTATGGTTGTTGCTGGTTATTTTTATATTTGTTCCTCTCAGTAATTATTTATGTTATGCAGTAAATTTCTTAACAACTGGTATCAGAGCCAAATATTGGCTTCAAAGGGATTCTTTGATATCAGGGGTTTATAGTGCTTGATGAGATCAAGTGAAGGCTCACTTGGTCGGATTGGCCAGGGTTTTGGCCAATGCTAATAAGATCTTATTAGGTTGGGTTTTTCCCCGGATTTAGGGTTTTCCCAGATAAACATTTGTGTTTATGTGTTTATGGTTGTTGCTGGTTATTTTTATATTTATTCCTCTCAGTAATTATTTATGTTATGCAGCAAATTTCTTAACAACTAGTATCAGAGCCAAATATTGGCTTCAAAGGGATTCTTTGATGTTAGGGGTTTATAGTGCTTGATGAGATCAATGCAGCCTTTTTTTTTTACAGATCTGGGTCTGGAAATTAATGGTGGAACAATCGTATGCGGAAGAACCTCAAGGAGAATGTGCAGAAGACAGTGCCATAACTGCCAGGGATCGCAGTGCATTTGCGATATTTACCGGTTTGGAACATGTTGACGAATTGTTCGGGATTCATGCGGCTATTTAAAGAAGGTTGAGAGATACCTTTGGTAATATTAAAATTCAAGGCTGATTTTGTTCGAAGCTTTTTTCGTAGGTAATCGATAAGGGATATTTCCTATGTGTTCTATGCCATGCTGAAAGATGGAGTAGGCGTGGGCTGCATGTAGGTCAGCTGTATTGTTGGGTATACAACCAAAGTCCCACATTGACTAGAAGTGGGGAGGATCATGGGTATATAAGGATGGACAAATATCTCCATTGGTATGAGGCCTTTTGGGGGTAAAGCCAAAAGCAAATCCATGAGGGCTTAGTCCCAAAGTGGACAATGTCATACCATTGTGGAGATATGTGGTGTCCAGAGTCCCCTTACAAGTGGTATCAGAGCTAGGTTCGAAGTTATCCAAGTGGATGAATCCTCGGAATGCTGAACGAAGGTGGTGGGCCTCGGTAATATCACGATGAGATCTGTGGATGAGCTTGGTTAGACAGGCGATGTGCTCTGGATTCTTCATGGACGTGTCCTGGTCCCAACACGGTGAAGAGGAGTTGACCTAGGATAGAGCAAGATCTCGAGGCAGGTGGTGCTCCAGTAAGGCGTGTGCTTCCAACGCATTGGAGTGGAGAATCCTGGTTGGTAGAGAGTGGACGGATGGATAATCGTTTGAGGGGAGGCTCGATGGTCCTTTTTTCGAGGGGAGGATTGTTGGATATACGACCAAAGTCCCACATTGACTAGAAGTGGGGAGGATCATGGGTATATAAGGATGGACAAATATATCCATTGGTATGAGGTTTTCTGGGATAAAGCCAAAAGCAAATCCATGAGGGCGTAGTCCCAAAGTGGACAATATCATACCATTGTGGAGATATGTGGTGTCAAGAGTCCCCTTACAAGGAAATTTACTGCATAACAAATTTCAGTGATGAAAATTAAGAATCATTATCAAATATGAGAGTGTCAGGAATGCCATACATGTTGATAATGAATTTCTCAATAAATGATATTACCTCATCTTCGTTCACCTTCCAAAGCGGGATGGCTTCGGTCCATCTGGTGAAGTAGTCGATCGCTGTGAGTATATGCTTATGCTACTGTGAAGAGTTTGGAGTGATCTCGCCTGTGACATCCATGCCCCATTGTTGGAATGGGTGATAAATCATAACAAGCCTGAGGGGAACGGTTGGCTTTCTTTCTCGTCCTGCGGCAGTTTGACATACCCTGCATTTCCAAGCGTACGCACATGAGTCTCTAAACACTGTGGACCAATAACATCTGGCTCTTAATATTTTGTGAGCAATGGTCTCTCTGCCATAGTGACCACCTACTGGGTCGTCATGCATTTCTTTCAAGACATGGTAGGCATCATCCTTTTCCAAACACCTTAGCCAGATTCCGTCATAATTTTTTCTGTATAATGTGTTATTGGCCAAATTATACTAATTAGATTTCAATCTGAGCACTCTCCATTGTGATGCATCCATGTGTTGAGGACATGACCCCCATGTAAGATAAAAGCGGATGTCGTAATACCACAACTTAGGATCCAAAAGGGCTTCCGACATTTCGCGCTCACACATCAGTACTTCATTAATCCATAGGGGCTCGTCCCTGAATTCCACTTGTGCATTCTGTAAGTTCTGCACTTCTAGTTCTTCAGATGCCCCTACAGACTCCTTCTTGAACCAAACATTCTTCTTTATTCACAATAAATCAAAGTTGTTCCTTCAAACAAAAAGCCCTCCTCTCCTATCTAGAGGTAATACATATGCAGCAGGAAATGACCTTCCGTCTTCCATGACTTTTTACCTCCCCTCTTTTCATTACATAGATCAAAATATACAGATGAGAACGGTCGGTGAAACTGCTGACACGTCGAGGTCACCTTTGCTGGAGTGTTATACTTCCTAGGGGAATGAAATGGATGCTGATGGAACAGAGAATGATTGTGTATCATTTATTTGCACTTGTGTGGAGTGGCTACTACTCCCTATCATTTCCTGAAGGAAACTAAAGATGTTGCGCTCATCATCCCACATCTGGCATGCCTCAAGGTGTATCTTGAGGAACTGACATCTTCTTGGATTAGCACTGCCACGAGTGCTTCAATTTTGCCTCTCATCTCTTGATCCTCACCTATAGAGATATTTAATCATTAGCTATGGATATAAAAAATATAATATAAATGCTTAAAAACACAAACCTTGCATTCAACCACCATTTCTATTAATCTCGCAATGTAGAGCAATCATGATTAGTAATCCATTGAACTTGTTATAACATCTATTCCCATTGCCCATAGTATTCATTATTATTCAAGAATCCATTGTCAACACTTCAATAGGCAGACCATTCACTTTACCTAATTTTCTTTTAAAAATAGGGACCACAATCATTTTATCGAATACACAGGAAAACATGGGAAAACCCACGGCCGGGCCGTAAGGCCAGACTTCAAATCTTATATACCGAGCCTATAATTATTGGTGGGTCCACCGTATCGCAAATCACTTTATGTATAAACAATGAACTCTGCCGATTGTGATAAGAAATTGGGGAGGCAGACCCGAAATGCATATGAGTCGCGTTTAATAATCCCTTTGGATCCGCAACATAAGCTTTCCCTTTGAAAACCCCGGCCACAACGTATTATCGCAATACAAGGGAATACACAGGAAAACCCGCGGCCGACCATAGGGCCGGACTTGAAAAATTATGCACCTGAATTGATAGTTATCGACGGGTCTGGTATATCATGGTATGCCTTATATATAAGCCCCGGACCCCGCCGATTGCGATATGCGATGGGGAAGCGGACCCGATAACGTATATATTTTACTTTATAGTCCTGTCGGGTCCGCTATATCACATCGGCCTTATGTATAGGCTTCGACTTCCACCTATTGCGATATGTGAAGGGCTCCATACCTGGAATATATGTATTCTGGTTAATAAAGCCGTCGGGTCCAAGAGACAAGTGCGCCTTATATGTATATAGCCTTGGAATCTTGTCGATTGCGATATGCGATGGGGCTCCAGACCCGAAATATATATAATGTGGTTAATAATGTCGTTGGGTCTGGTGCCTTATGGTATGCATTGAGTTGATTGCGATAGGCGGAAAAAGGGTGATTTATGCATGTTTGTGAAGCATTTCCATTGTAAAGAGTTATAATGGGAATAAGGAAGCAATGGAAGGTTTTATGGGTTGAATTCAAATACAACCATGGTAAAGAGTGGGGGTTGGTTATGTGCGTGGGCGTAGAGCACCATGAAGGTTTATGGGGATTGAAAAGTCCCGATGAAGGAAATGGATGAAGGGTTAGAGAGGGTTATGGATGAATCATACGACAGAGAGCTAAAATACCTGGGATAAAACAGATCATTCGGAGAGATGAAAGATCAACTTTTTTAGGAGACCCATTCAAAATTTCTATCAAGGCAAGTTTTAATAGGGTGGTGGTTGTGGCCACAACAGGCCAAAAGATTTTCAAAACACTACCGGGGGAAATTGATCCAGATTTAAACAGGAACGTAACAAATTACAGATATAACCATAAATACAGAGATGCAACAGAAATAATACTTCATTTCATTAATGTAAAATATTGAATATGCTTGCAAACAGGAATGGAAATAAACCAGCTATGGCGATGGTAGCTTATCTCTAAGAAGAGATGTGGTGGCTACATGCCTTTGAACTGTCTTACAATGAGGCTCAAAGGCCTATTTATTATTGAGAAACAATGGAAAACCCTAAACATCCAAAAAACTAACCCTAGGAGATGAAGCGCCAAAACTCTGGCCCGGTTTGGGTAAATTGGTACATCAACTTCCTGGGGTCATAACTTTGGCATGCGATCTCTGTTTGGTTATCATAATACCTCATTTTGAAGATCTCTCGGTTTTCCCTAAAAACGTTGTTTAGGGCCTCAAAACGGCTCTAGAAATTCAGGACCCAAAAAACTGCCAAAAACAATAAACTGTGCTACAATTAAGGAAACCAAAAAACTAAAAGAGACAGTGTTGGAGGTCCAAGTGGAATAGGTAGGTGGCCACCAATATCCACCTAGATCATTCCTCCCCCCTTAGGAAGCAATGGTCCCCATTGCGTTGAGTTCCTCCATGAGATGAGGAAATTTCTGTTGAACTTGGTCCCTGGTGAGCCAATCGCCCTGGTGAAGGAGTTGGCCTACTTTGACAACTCGATATAGTTGGATCCTTTGCTATTGGGTGTTCTTGATCTGCGTGTCCTTGATTCGATCAGTTATGGCTTGTTCCATGCAATCTGGATTTAAATCTATAGGTGTGAGTTTTTCTGTAATGTCTGATGTGTCTAGCAATGGTGGGAAGTATGGTCAAAGGCGATCCACATTGAACATTGGGTGCAGGCCAAGGAGTGGGGGAATGCTGAGCTCAAATTCATTATCTCCCATCGCCTTGGTAATGGTGTAAGGACCATATCAGAGTGGTCTGAGTTTCCGATAGGCTCCGATAAGGCATTCCTTTTGCAAATGCAACCAGACTTTGTCACCCACATGAAACTTATGTGGCACCCGATGTTGATCATGTCATTGCTTGTACTTGGCATTTGATTTCTCTAGAATGTCATGGACCTGGTGGCGGATATGTTGGATGTGATAAATGAAGTTGTTTGCCTTATTGGTTTGGGACTAGACATGAGCCAAATCTTCACGAGTAGCTGCAAATGGCATGGTCACATCAATGGGACATAGTGGTTGGAATCCCAACCCTACCTGAAAAGGGCTGTGGCTAGTCGAGATATGGAGAGGCCAGTTATAGCTGTGTTGGACATAGGGGAGTCTCTCATCCCATGTGCGTGGATGCTTTGAGTTGTACCTATGCATAATATGTACGATCATCATGTTGATGACCTTTGTCTAGCCATCAATTTGGGGATGGAAACTCATGGACTTAGTGAGCTTGGTGTCTAGCATCGACCAAAGACTGGACCAAAATGTACTGGGGAACCTGTTGTCCTGATCTAAGATGATATACTATGGGATCCCAAAGTGTACCCACACTCGTTCAAAGAAGAGTTTAGCAGTGGCTTCCACTGTGATATTCTTCTTGCAGGTCACCATAATGGCCATCTTCGAGAATCAGTCGACGATTACAAAAACGCAATCATTGCCATGCTTAGTACTGCCACCATTTTCTCAACCCCGAAATGCCCAGCGGCCCGACTGTAGTGTACTTCCCAAATCATCTTGGCACACTCTCTTGAAGGAACACAAAAATGTCCTAGGTGGCATAATAGGGCATCTTGGAGGTGAAAATATGGAACTTGTTGACCCTCCAAGAGCATCTGGTATGTGTGGCCAAATTCTAGGGCGCTTTTGTAGAGAAGTGGCTAATCAGAAGTCTCGTTCCCACAAGAGTGGAGCACGGTGGTTAACGCCATGATCGGTGGTTGGCTGAGGCAATCTACAACATTATTGGTGTTTCCCTTCTTATACTTGATATTCAAATGGAACTGTTGCAGGTATCTGGACCACTTTTGATGGTGATTATTTTGCAACTTCCCTTTTATATGAACTACAGGGGCTGGTGGTATGTGTGGATGATCGTTTCCTTCCCAAAAATGTAATGCTTCCATTTTCGCCAGGCCTGCACAATGGAATACATATATTTTTCATAAGTGGGATACTTCCGGACTGTGTCTGGAAGTGTCTCACTGTGATATGCCACTAGATGCCCTTGTTGAGTAAGGACTACCGCAATAGCATAGTCAAAGGTATCTGTCTCGATCTCAAATGGTTGTTGCAAGTCTAGTAATGTAAGCACTGGTGTAGAGTAGAGGCAATGTTTCAACTCTGTGAATGCCTTTTGTTGAGATTCAGACCAAAATAATTTTTCTTTCACTCCTCCCTTGGTGACTTGACTCAAGGGCCAAGTGATATTAGAGAATCCCAACACGAACCTGCGGTAGAAATTGACAAGACCGAGAAAGTTGCGGAGCTCTGTCAAAGTGGTTGGAGCTGGCCAATCCCGGATGACTTGGATCTTAGTTGGATCCACATGCACCCCCCATTCATCAATAATGTATCCTAGATACTAAACCTGGGTCATGCCAAAATGCATTTCTCCAAAATGGCACATAGCTTGTGTTGCCGCAATGTTTGGATAATTTGTCAGATGTGGTGGAGGTGCTCTTCCCAACTCTGGCTGAAGATCAGGATGTCATCCGAGTATACCACTACAAATGAGTTGGTGAATGGCCGCAAGATGTCATCCATCGGCCTCATGAAGGTTACAGGAGCATTCGTCAACCCAAAAGGCATAACTAACCATTTGAAAAGGACCTCCTTGGCTTTGAAGGCAGTCTTCCACACATCAGAGGGTTCGATTGGTACCTGGTGATATCCTGACTTCAAGTCAATCTTGCTGAAATATTTTCCCCCCTTCAGTTGGTTCAGAAGGTCATCATTCTGTGGGATCGGGTACCTTTTCTAGTGATCTTGTCCAGCGCTCAATAGTCAATAAAGAGTCTCCAAATCCCATCCTTCTCCTGTACCAACACGATTGGGTTCCCACAGGGCAATGAACTCGGCCGGATGTGACCTTTCTGCAGCAGCTCCTGAATCTACCTCTTAATTTCTTCGTTCTCTAGAATGGAGCGTCGACAGATTGTTCCATTGGGTAGCGGTGCATTTGGGGTCAGATCGATGTAGTTATTAACCTGACAATGTAGAGGCACCCCTGCGGGGAAGTGAAGATGTCCTCGTACTCCTCCACAACCTTGTCCATCTGTTGTTTTCATGTGGAGGGGCCTTGTCTAGAGGTCATGGCCACCATATTCTTCTTTCACTGAGGGCATATCATCAGGAAAACAAATTTCCCTGTTTTAGAAATGAGCTTACTACATTGTTTTGCAGTAACCAAAGAGATGGCGGCAGGCGGTGCTACCTTTGGTATCCTGTATAATGTATTTCCCAAAGTAACAATAACAGCACAAGGCCTTGACTCATACACAGAATGTCGCTTCCATAAGTATGGTTGTCCTAATAATACATCACAAACATCAAGGGGAGAAACATCACATAATACCTCATTCGTGAAGGGCTTAATGTTGTATGGAAGGCGGCACTGCTGGCTCACGGAAGATCTTGTCCTTGGTAAACCCACCCGATGGTGTACGGTTGTGGATGTGCTGTGGTTGGTAAGCCCAGCCACTTCACGACCTCTACCAAAATGAGTTTCTTTTGGCTCCCACTGTCGACAATGAACTATAGTGGGGAACCCTTTACCGACTTCTGAGAGTGGAAGAGGCGCTACTCCTCCTATGGATCTTCGGGTTCCTCCTTCTGGATCTTCGTGGTGGAAACGGTGGCATTGGGATCCACATCGATAATCTGCTTCCCTTTGTCATTCCCCTTGTCAGGTTCCAACTCAGAGTCGAAACATGCATTTGATTCCGAAGCCTTTAGCTCGGCCACTAGTAACTCCTTGGCCCGACACTCACTTGTGTTGTGAGTGGAGCTATTATGGAACTCACACCACTTTCTCATGTACTTCTTCGACTTTGTGGTGTTGTTCTTTGCTTGTGGATTTGACAGGTTGTCCTCGGCCACCCTACATTGGCTTTGTCCTTTGTTCTGCGGTTTGGGGGTACCTTTCCCTTTCTTCGGATTCACAGATCCAAATTCTCACTTCTTCTGTTTAAACTTTTCCTCGATCTTGACGGTATATCAGTATGTTGTGCCGAGTGAGGAGATGTTCAGGAACTCTGTCTCATCCAGGATGTACCTGTGTAGGCAGTTGCAGTACTTGAGAACCAAATGGTTCTTAGAATCCTTGATACCCAACTTCATGCGAAGGGTATGAAAAACATTGGTAAACTTTGGTACATCTTGGTCCCTTCCCTGTCGCAGTGTTGTCCACTTATGTATTTATCCTCGTATCTCCCAACAAGGTAGTACTTCTCCTTGATGGCATCGCAGAATGAGTTCCAAGTGGGTGGGACTGAAAACAATGAGTTCGTATTTTCATCCTTCTGCTAACAGTAGGTTTCCCACCAGTCCTTGACGTGGGGGGCTGCTTTGAGAAGTGAAAAAGTGATTTTCTCCCGGTTGGAAAAATCATGAACGGAAAAATATCCTTCTAGCATATTTAACCATTTATCTAGAGCGCCTATATCTATCTGACCCTCAAATATGGGAATGTCAAAGTTAACTTGTACCTTAAAGGGTGTGGCACTTCCAGAGTAGTTTTCAGAAGTAGATGTGTCACCCTTGGGTAGCCGCTAAAGGATCTGGACAAAATTGTCCATCATCTCATTCCTTTGTCGCTCGAGGGCTTCTTCGAGCAAGATTTTGATAGGATCTCTTGCCCCCTCGTCTTTCTTTTCATCCACCATGGGAGGCCATTGGGATTTGCGAGGCTAGTCTTGCAGAGGTTCGACTAGTTCAAGCCCTCACTCCATATATCTCGACCTCGTTGGGAACATGTAAAGAAAAACAAAGAAAGAGCAGACCACTCTGATACCACTGATCCGGATTCAACAGGAATGCAACAAATTATAGATATAACCATAAATACAGAGATGTAGAAATATACTTCATTTCATTAATGTAAAATACTGAAATATGCTTACAAACAGAAATGGAAATAAACTGGCTACGGCGATGGTAGCTTATCCCTAAGAAAAGATGTGGCGGCTACATACCTTTGAACTGTCTTACAATGAGGCTCAAATGACTATTTATTATTGAGAAACAATGGAAAACCCTAAACATCCAAAAACCTAACCCTAGGAAATGAAGCGCCAAAACAGTGGGCCTTGTTTGGGTAAATTGGTACATCAAATTCCTGGGGCCATAACTTTGGCATACATTCTCCATTTGGTTAGCATAATACCTCGCTTTGAAGATCTCGAAGAGAAGGCTGAAAGCAAATAATATGTATGATTTTGGGCGTTTTTTGTCTCTCCGTTTTCCCTAAAAACGTTGTTTAGGGCCTCAAAACGGCTCCGGAAGTTCAGAACCCAAAAAACTGCCAAAAATAGTAAATTATGCTACAATTAAGGAAAGTGAAAAACTGAAAGAGACAGTGTTCGGGGTCCAAGTGGAATAGGCAGTTGGCCACCAATATCCACTTGGATCATTCCTCCCCCCTTAGGAAGCAATGGTCCCCATTGTATTGAGTTCCTCCATGAGATGAGGAAACTTCTGCTGAACTTGGTCCCTGGTGAGCCACTTGCCCTAGTGAAGGAGTTGACCTGCTTTGACAACTCGATATAGTTGGATCCTTTTTTGTCAGGTGTTCTTGATCTATGTGTCCATGATCCGATCAGTTGTGGCTTGTTCCATGCAATCTGGATTTAACTCTGTAGGTGTGAGTTGTTCTGCAATGTCTAATGTGTCTAGCAATGGTGGGAAGTATGGTCGAAGGCGGTCCACATTGAACACTAGGTGCAGGCCAAGGAATGGGGGAATGCTGAGCTCAAATGCATTATCTCCCACTACCTTTGTAATGGTGTAAGGACCATATTGGAGTGGTTTGAGTTTCTGATAGGCTCTGGTAAGGCGTTCCTTTTGCAAATGCAACCAGACTTTGTCACCCACCTGAAACTTGTGTGGCACCCGATGTTGATCATGTCGCTGCTTGTACTTGGCATTTGATTTCTCCAGAATGTCGTGGACCTGATGCGGATATGTTGGATGTGCTCAATGAATTTGTTTTCCTTATGAGTTTTGGACTGGACATGAGCTGAATCTCCATGAGTAGCTGCAAATGGCATGATCACATCAATGGGACATAGTGGTTGGAATCCCAAGCCCCCCCAAAAAAGGTTTTGGCCATTCGAGCTGTGGAGAGACCGGTTATAGCTGTGCTAGACATAGGGGAGGCTCTCATCCCATGTGCGTGGATGCTTTGAGTTGTACATGCGCAGAATTTGTACGATCATCCTGTTGGCTACCTCTGTCTGGCTATCAGTTTGGGGATGGAAAGTTGTGGACTTAGTGAGCTTGGTATCTAGCATCGACTAGAGACCGGAACAAAATGTACTGAGGAACCTACTATCTCGATCTGAGATGATAGAATGTGGGATCCCAAAGTGTACCCACACTCGTTCAAAGAAGAGTTTTCTTAGTGGCTTCTGTTGTGATATTCTTCTTGCAGGCCGCCATAATGACCATCTTCGAGAATCTATCGACGACTACAAAAACACAGTCGTTGCCATGCTTAGTATAAGGAAGGCCCGACATGTAATCGATGGAGATGGATTCCCTAGGTCGAATAGGGGGAGGCAGCAGAGTATAGAGGCCTTGGTTCTTGATGGTCATTTTGGCAATGGCGCAGGTAGTGCAGGATCTGATGTACTTCTGGACATCCTATCGAAGATTCGGCCAATAGAAATACTTATGTAGTACTGCCATTGTTTTCTCGACCCCGAAATACCCAGTGGTCCGACTGTAGTGTGCTTCCCAAATCATCTTGGCACGCTCTCTTGAAGGAACACAAAGGTGTCCCAAGTGGCATAATAGGGCATCCTGGAGGTCAAAATCTGGAACTTGCTGACCCTCCAAGAGCATCTGGTATGTGTGGCCAAATTATTGGTCGCTTTGTAGAGAAGTGTCCAATCAGAAGTCTCGTTCCCACAAGAGTGGAGCACGATGGTTAAAACCATGATCGGTGGTCGGATGAGGCAATCTACAACATTATTGGTGCTTCCCTTCTTATACTTGATATTCAAATGGAATTTTTGGAGGTATGTGGACCACTTCTTATGGTGATCATTTTGCAACTTCCCTTGCGTTGTATGAATGGAAGGGGCTGGTGGTCTGTGTGGATGACTGTTTCCTTCCCCAAAATGTAATGCTTCCATTGTCAACATGCTTGCATAATGGAATACATATCTTTTTCATAAGTGGGATACTTCTGGACTGTGTCTGAAAGTGTCTCACTGTGATATGCCACTGGATGTCCCTATTGAGTAAGGACTGCCCCAACAGCATAGTCATAGGCATCTGTCTCAATCTCAAATGGTTGTTGCAAGTCTGATAATGTGAGCACTGGTGTAGAGTAGAGGCGATATTTCAACTCTGTGAATGCCTTCTGTTGATATTCAAACCAAAAGAATTTTGTTTTCACTCCTCCCTTGGTGACTTGACTCAAGGGCCAAGTGATATGAGAGAATCCCAACACGAACCTGCGATAGAAATTGGCAAGAACAAGAAAGATGCGGAGCTCTGTCAAAGTGGTTGGAGCTGGCCAATCTTGGATGACTTGGATCTTGGCTAGATCCACATGCACCCCTCGTTCATCAATAGTGTATCCCAGATACTGAACCTGGGTCATGCCAAAAGTGCATTTCTCCAAATTGGCACATAGCTTGTGTTGCTACAATGTTTGGAGAACCCGTTGGATGTGGTGGAGGTGCTCTTCCCAACTCAGGCTGAAGATCAAGATGTCATCCAAGTATACCACTACAAATGAGTTGGTGAATGGCCGCAAGATGTCATCCATTAGCCTCATGAATTTTGCAGGAGCATTTGTCAACCTGAAAGGCATAACCAACCATTTGAAAAGGCCCTCCTCGGCTTTGAAGGTAATCTTCCACACATCGGAGGGTTTGATTGGTACTTGGTGATATCCTGAATTCAAGTCGATCTTGCTGAAATATTTTTCCCCCTTCAATTAGTTTAGAAGGTCATCAATTTGTGGGATCAGGTACCTACTATGGACAATGATCTTGTTCAGCGCCTGATAGTCAATACAGAGTCTCCAAGTCCCATCCTTCTTTTGTACCAACACGATCGAGCTCCCACAGGGTGATGAACTCGATTGGATGTGACCTTTTGGCAGTAGCTCCTGAATCTACCTCTTGATTTCGTCATTCTCCATAACAGAGTGCTGATAGATTGGTCCATTGGGTAGTGCACACCTGGGGTCGTATCGATGTAGTGCTTTACCTAACAGTGCAGACTTGGCACTCCTGCGAGGAAAGTGAAGATGTCCTCGTACTCCTCCACGACCTTGTCCATCTATTCTTGTCATGCATAGGGGCCCTATCTAGAGGTCATGGCCACCATCTTCTTCTTTCCCTGAGGGCTTACTACATTGTTTTGTAGTAACCAAAGAGATGGAGATAGGCAGTTCTACCTCTGGTATCCTGTACAACTTATTTCCAAAAGTAACAATAATAGCATGAGGCCTTGACTCATACAGAGAATGTCACTTCCATAAGTATGGTTGGCCTAATAATACATCACAAACATCAAGGGGAGCAACATCACATAATACCTCATCCGTGAAGGGATTGATGCTTTATGGAAGGCGGCACTGGTGGCTCATGTGAGGATCCCGTCCTTGGTGAAGCCACCCGATGGTGTATGGTTGTGGATGTGTTTTGGTTGGTAAGCCCATCCGCTTCACGACCTCTGCCGAAATGAGGTTCTTTTGGCTTCCACTATTGATAATGAACTATAGCGAGGAACCCTTTACCCACATTTGGGAGTGGAAGAGGCACTCCTCCTCCTCTAGATCTTCGGATTCCTCCTTCTAGATCTTCGTGGTGGCAACGGTGGCATTGGGCTCCGCATCGATAATATGCTTCCCTTTGTCATTCCCCTTGTCGGGTTCTAACTCAAAGTCGGAACATGCATCTCATTCCGAAGCCTTTAGCTCGGACACCAGTGACTGCTTGACCCGACACTCACTTGTGTTGTGAGTGGAGCTCTAATGGAACTCACACCACTTTCCTGTGTCCTTCTTCGGCTTCGCGGTATTGTTCTTTGCTTGCGGCTTTTGCAGGTTGACCTGGACCGCCCCGCCTTGGCTTTGTCCTTTGTTTTTCAGTTTGGGGGTACCTTTCCCTTGCTTCGGATTCGCAGATCCAAAGTATCGCTTTTTCTGTTTAAACTTTTTCTCGATCTTGACGGCATGTCGGTATGTCGTGTTGAGTGAGGAGATGTTTAGGAACTCCGTCTCGTCCTGGATGTACCTGTGTAGGCAACTGCAGTACTTAAGAACCAAATGGTTCTCAGAATCCTTGATACCCAACTTCGTACGAAGGGTATGAAAAACATTGGTAAACTCTGGCACATCTTGGTCCCTTCCCTGTCGCAGTGTTGTCCACTTTATGTATTTACCCTTGTAGCTCCTGACAGGGTAGTACTGCTCCTTGATGGCATCCCGGAACGAGTTCCAAGTGGGTGCGGCTAAAAAGAGTGAGTTCGTACTTTCATCCTTCTACTCACAGTAGGTTTCCCACCAATCCTTGACGTGGGGGCTGCTTTAAGAAGTGAAAAAGTGTTCTTTTCCCGGCTGGAAAAATCATGAATGAAAAAATATTCTTCTAGCAGATTTGACCATTTATCTACATCATCTACATCTATCTGACCCTCAAATATGGGAATGTCAAAGGTAACTTGTACCTTAAAGGGTGTGGCACTTCCAGAGTAGCTGTCAGAAGTAGATGTATCGCCCTTGGGTAGCCGCTGAAGGATCTAGACAAAATTTTCCATCATCGCGTTCCTTTGTCGCTCGAGGGCTTTTTCAAGCAAGATTTTGATAGGATCTCCTGCCCCCTCGTCTTTCTTTTCATCCACCATGGGAGGCCATCGGGAGTTGTGAGGCTAGTCTTGCAAAGGTTTGACCAGTTCAAGCCCTAACTCCTTATATCCCGACCTCGTTGGGGAAATGCAAAGAAAAACAGAGAAAGAGTAGACCGCTTTGATACCACTGGTCTAGATTTAAACAAGAACGCAACAAATTGTAGATATAACCATAAATACAGAGATCCAGGAGAAATAATACTTCATTTAATTAATGTAAAATATTGAAATATGCTTACAAATAGAAATGGAAATAAACCAGCTAGGGCGATGGTAGCTTATCTCTGAGAAGGGATGTGGCGGCCTAACCCTAGGAGATGAAGCGCCAAAATTATGGGCCCCATTTGGGTAAATTGGTACATCAACTTCCTGGGGTCGTAACTTTGGCATACGATCTTCGTTTGGTCATCATAATACCTCGTTTCAAAGATCTCGAAGAGAAGGCCAAAAAAAAACACAATAATTGATAAGGGGCATTTCTGGTCTCTCCGTTTTCCCTAAAAACGTCGTTTAGGGCCTCAAAATAGCTCTGGAAGTTCAGGACCCAAAAAACTGCCAAAAATAGTAAACTGTGCTACAACTAAGAAAACTGAAAAACTAAAAGAGACAGTGTTGGGGGTCCAAGTGGGATAGGCAGGTGGCCACCAATATCCACCTGGATCAGAAATGCTTCTGGTTTCATTGGACTTTTTCAGTGCGTGAATATCTCTTGTATTTTCTTTGTATGTTTTCTATAGTTACGATATTGCATGAATTGATTTCACTGTAAATTGCAGATACAATTGTAGGTGTTGTAGAAGAGGCAGGGAAGGATTCCCTGATATCTACTTCGGCAGTGGCGACTAACATTGTTAAATATAGGTTCCCCGCAATTAAGAGTAGAATTTGCTATCGTTGAATCATTTGAAAAGGAAAGAAAAATAAATCGAGATGTCCTCGGCCTTTTCATACTCGTATTGATTGCAGGTTTGGCGAGATCATAGGATAGGTTACAAAGGACACCTTTTTAGTTGATGGGCATAACATTTCGACTACAAGGAATATAGTCAGGATTTGGAATGTCATAAATCTTGCATCAACTAATGTGAAGAGTCTTGGTAAGGAGCTACAACAAGGCATTAAATGAAACGATATAATATGAGATCAATATGGGCCTCTTGTTCAAAGACTTTTGTTTTTGAAATAGTTTGAGATACAAATATCATGTCAATTTCGATTGATATCGATACAACTATATAGTTATGTCCTTGTATATGACACAGAGGTTAATGGCCACACATGGTTAGAACTTCGTTTGCCCATGATAATTTTTACATCTTATGAATGAACTAGTTCAAACATCGGTTACAACACTTGTAAACTTATTTTGCGCCCCCATACATTTTCTATGTTATTTTAGGCTGGCGTAGTGTAATTACCATGCTATTATAATGGCAAGTGTAATGACAATATTATTGTAAATTTCTTGGGTTTATTATTTCTTTGGGTTTATACTAGATATTGCACCATATGTTGCAAAGGAAACTATGTAAGGTAGGAGCTTAGGAAAGAGCAACATAGAAGACAGAAGTAAAAATGTTTTCTTTTGTTTTTTGTTTTTTTGTTTTTATTTGCTCAGGTGACTGTGAGAAAGACTTTGAACTTTGAAATTTACTTTGCAGAATTGAGCTATATCATGGATTGTAATTAAAAGGTGGGTTCATTACTAAAATTACTCTCTCTAGAATTAAGAGATTATTTTATTGAATGTTTCATCATTTCAGAAATACATTTTGTGACAAGTTTTTTTTTTCGTTTCTTAAATGATTTACCTGTGATACGAGGCTCTATTTGGCCAAGCATTGATACCAACCACTGTTGTGGTTGACAGTTGAGCCACCCTCGATCTCAATAAGGTTATATATATATATATATATATATATATATATATATATATGTGTGTGCACACAAGTATTATGTGTTGGATCATAGGGGTATCTATTCTGCCAAAATAGCCCAAGACTTGCTGCGAGCTTCATCCCTTATTTGAAATATTCCATTTTGGTTGAGACCACAGTGAGAATTGAACTCTGATGGATTGAACTGTGATGGTATTTGTTGCTAATGTTAGTGTCTGTATTGAGTATACATGTATTGTTATGGTATATAATGGTTGAACATAGAGCAATATTGCATTGTGTTTATTTTTGCTTCTTATAACATACCTCTAAAATGTTTTATGCATCAAGATCCACATCTCAAAAACACCTAATTTGACATTTTTCCTTTGTCATACTCTCCTTTCGATAATAACCATCTTCTACATGAAGAAGCCAATAGATCAAAATAGTTAACCTTAAGCATCATAACTACTAAGACAGTGTTGGGGGTCCAAGTGGAATAGGCAGGTGGCCACCAATATCCACCTAGATCAGAAATGCTTCTAGTTTGATTAGACTCTTTCAATGCGTGAATATCTCTTGTATTTTCTTTGTATGTTTTCTATAGTTACGATATTGCATGAATTGATTTCACTGTAAATTGCAGATACAATTGTAGGTGTTGTGAAAGAGGCAGGGAAGGATTCCCTGATATCTACTTCGGCGGTGGTGACTAACATTGTTAAATATAGGTTCCCTGCAGTTAAGAGCATAATTTGCTATCGTTGAATCATTTGAAAAGGAAAGAAAAATAAATCGAGATGTCCCCAGCCTTTTCATACTTGTATTGATTGCAGGTTTCGTGAGAGCATAGGAGAGGTTACAAAGGACACCTTTTCAGTTGATGGGCATAGCATTTCGACTGCAAGGAATATAGTCAGGATTTGGAATGTCATAAATCCTGCATCAACTAGTTTGAAGAGTCTTGGTAAGGAGCTACAACAAGGCATTAAATGAAACGATATAATATGAGATCAATATGGGCCTCTTGTTCAAAGACTTTTGTTTTTGAAATAATTCGAGATACAAATATCATGTCAATTTTGATTGATATCGATACAACTATATAGTTATGTCCTTGTATATGACACAGAGGTTAATGGCCACACATGGTTAGAACTTCGTCTGCCCATGATAATTTTTACATTGTATGAATGAACCAGTTCAAACATCGGTTACAACACTTGTAAACTTATTTTGTTCCCCTATACGCTTTCTATGTTATTTTGGGCTGGTGTAGTGTAATTACCATACTATTATAATGGCAAGTGTAATTACAATATTATTGTAAATTTCTTGGGTTTATTATTTCTTTGGGTTTATGCTAGAAATTGCACCATATGTTGCAAAGGAAACTATGTAAGGCGGGAACTTAGGAAAGAGCAACATAGAAGATAGAAGTAAAAATGTTTTGTTTTGTTTTTTGTTATTTGCTCAGGTGTTTGTGAGAAACACTTTGAACTTTGAAATTTAATTTGCAGAATTGAGCTATATCATGGATTATAATTAAAAGGTGGGTTCATTGCTAAAATTACTCTCTCTTGAATTAAGAGAGTATTTTACTGAATGTTTCATCATTTCAGAAATACATTTTGTGACAAGTTTTTTTTCTTTTCTTAAATGATTGAATAACGAAATTATTTTTGAGTGTAGTATCATACCTAAAACATTTTATCAGAAACACTAATTTACTTAAATATAGCCAAGTATGTACACCAAGTGAACTTCTCATAAATAGAGAATTGTGACATTTTACCTGTGATACGAGGTTCTAGTTGGCCAAGCATTGATACCAACCACTGTTGTGGTTGACAGTTGAGCCACCCTCGATCTCAATATTATGGGGAAGAGAGACAGATCCCATAAAGTTATATATATATATATATATATATATATATATATATATATATATATATATATATATATATATATATATATATATATATGTGTTGGATCAAAGGGGTATCTATTCTGCCAAAATAGCCCAGGACTTACTGCCAACTTCATCCCTTATTTGAAATATGCCAGTTTGGTTGAGACCACAATGAGAATTGAGCTCTGATGGATTGAACCGTGATGGTATTTGTTTCTAATGTTAGCGTTTGTATTGAGGATACATGTATTTTTATGGCATATAATGGTTGAACACAGAGCAATATTGCATTGTGTTTATTTTTTCTTCTTATAACATACCTTTGAAATATTTTTTGCATCGATATCCACATCTCAAAAACACCTAATTTGACATTTTTCCTTTGTCATACTCTCCTTTTGCTAATAACCATCTTCTACACGAAGAAGCCAATCGATCGAAAGAGTTAACCTTAAGCATCATAACTACTGATATTGATTAATGAATCTATGTCTGTGAGAGGAAAGAGTGTAGTTTGGGATTTAAATTCAACGACGCTCCAACTATTTCTTCTTTCTTCCTACAACTGATATGACAACAAGGTTTTTTTTCTCTCCTCACTCGCCGAGAGTATAGTTCCACAGCATCTTCTTGTTTGGCTGTGGCTTTCTCTTATCCAAAGTAGCTAGTGTAGGTTTTAACCCCGTACAGAAATTACCTGCATATGAATTCTAAAACACAGAAAATAAATAATGCGAGAGCAGAACACATAAAACACATATACACAGTGATTTTCCCCTAGATCCCAAAAGTGGGACTACCAGCTTGATTTTTCATTATGTTGCGTTCAATGTTATAATACATATTTATACATGTCGAAGCATCCAATACCATGGACCGAAAACCATCGAGTCCAATACCATGGACTGAAAACCATCGCGTCCAATACCATGGACCGAAAACCATCGCGTCCAAAAAACATGTGTCAAAATCATGCACAAAACCATAGGTGGGTCCGCCCAACCTAACATAGGGTCCAAACCAAAATTTTCCGGGGCGCTGCCCCAGACCCCATAAAGTGGGGTTGCGGGTGCCCTTCAAACCCCATGTTCACTACGTGGAAAGAATATAACACAACCCAACAGCTAGTAGAGATCATTGGTGAGGCATAATACCTTAGATATTCAAATCCATAATTTTTCTCTAGCTCCAAATGCTTAACTATTTTCTGCAACTCTTTTATGAAATCTAGTTCTTCTTCCACCTTCTTCCTACTAATATCTTCCCCAATTTTTTTATTTTATTTTATTTTATTTTATTTTTCTGTTATGTACTCTGAATCATGGTTTGGAATTCACAAATCCAACAATTCCTCTTCAGTATTTTCCCAAGGTACTTGTTGTGAAAACCTATTGTGATTCTAGTTGTTGTTCTGTCATTGGCTCTTCATTGATTTATAGGAATAATTCTTGGTTTCAAAGACATTCATGAAAGGATGGAGGGATTCTGAAGCTGAATCCATGCTCTTATTCAGTCTTGTGATTAAGAAAATGATCATATTGATCCACATTTATGCAGAAGAAGTATCTTAAGGCTAGCAAAAGATGAAGCAAGGGCTTTACGAACTGCGTGAGGAGATTTTCACTTCATTGTAGGCTTTTCCAATGACAGGAATCCTGTTGTCATTTATGGAGTTCTCCATCAGCCAATTTGGAAGAACAACATGTTCAGAAACATGACATTTCTCTTCATGATCTGAATAAGCCCAATTCCACCTCTGATTCGATGATGTGCACCAACGTTCTTCCTTGACATGCGAATTGTGGAGATCTAATCTTTAGTTGGAACATTTTTCTAGCCTATTAATCCCATAACATCTAGTTGCTATATTTGGTGGCAAGTTTAAGTCATTCAAAACCGCAATATAATCTAAGTCCTCCCTTGGTTGATAGGAAAAGAAAGGATTCAATCTAGGACTACTAGTTGGAAAATCAATAGCAGAGAACAAATTGAATTTAGATTAAGTTCCTTGATTTCACTTGGACTAGAATGGAAGTAATCCCTCACATTTAAGTTTTCTTCAACTTATGGAAGAAAAAGTTGAAAGTCACTTTTAGAAATGCCTTCCTCTGAGATTTTGTCCATGTAGAATTTTTTAAGCTGAGTTGCATCCATTCATTGTGAGGTTCGTGTTTTCCATTTTTCTCATTTCAAGTGGTGCATTGTACCATTACTCCATTTACCTCTTAAGTGATACTTCAATAGCCTTTATAACATCCAAAAGGCATATGTACTTTTTTAACACACCCAAAATTTTAACCTTCCACATTATCATCTTCAGATGCAATGTAAACACCATTCATAAAACCTCTCGTGTTTGAGGTTAACCCTTTTGTAACTCCCATTGAACTTGGGCTACAATGTATGATGTCCTATGGTTGCTTTGAATGGAAAATTTCATAGGAATTGATAGGACCTGGGCCATGGTATCTGTTCCTATATCTGCACACAACTAAAAAAAATGGAATTCATGTCTCTTTCTAGAGTCATCGGAATCACTCGAATAATTCTAATGATGTCTTTTGTTATTATGACAATAATGTAATCCATGGAAGGACTTCCTAACTCTTGAATAATGGTGACAGTATCTGTGTTTGTGTACCCTAGTGCTTCTTGTATGAATGTACCTATGAGAACTACTTGCTAAATTTTCCCTACATATATGTTCTTATGTTCTCTCCACGATGGAATGAGGGCACCTGAACATGAATTTAGAGTTAATACAAAAGGAACCATATGATCCATAACTTGATTCTAAGCTACCACATTTAGAATATGGACTCTCAGTTCTCTCATTCTTCTTTCTAGACAAAATTTCTTCCTTTCACTTACCAATATTTGAAATTTCTGACCTGTATCTATTGCACCTTCTTTAGTAGCCACCATGCTTACATCACATTCTTCCATCAATTATTGTACAAGCATAACAACTACTCCTGTGACTGTATTGTCTACAAGTTTTGACTACATATGTTTGGTTTTCCACACATACATGGCAATAGTTGGCCACGTGAATTGTTATAAGACACAAAAAATACTAGAAATGATAAGTATGTTGTAGCTTCAATTGCATTATTATAATATATTGATGTATCTCATGTTTGAGCTCTTGTACAAGTAAATGAATGGAACCTGCATGACTTATCCTTGGTATATGAATTTTCATCTAGTGACTTATATTATGATCATGAGGATGACTTGATGAAGTGTGGTTTGATATTTCTTAGCAAATGACAACATGTTGGCATGATAATAGATGAATTCATATGAAAATTTCAGTTGTTTTTTTAGTAACTAATTAGTCATTTTGTACTAGTGATCACAAGAGGGAGACATTGTAACTTTGTTTTAATTTCTAACTCAAAGAAGTTCTGATGGAGGATCTCCGATGTTATGTGGAAATGGGTCATGAGAATTCAAAAGAACTGAGGGATTAGGGTGGACAAAGAACCTAACTTCTAAATGGAATGTCATAGAAAAGGAGATATTAAAGCTTTGTTCTAATTCTATTTTGAAAAGGTTATGATAATAAGGATCTTTGATGTTATGTGGCACTGGGTCACAAGCATTCAAGGAACCAAGGGTGAAGCAAGAATACCAAAGGGAGATAGGCCCCCAAAAGGAGCCCGAAGGCATAAGAACCCAAGTGCCCAAGCCACGAGTCATGGCACCCAGTTCTATGGAGAAATTGTGATAAGAGGGCTACGAAAAAAGGGGCTAAGTAGCATCGAAATGTTATGATTTCGTAATGTTCCTTTTTATCAGAGTTACTATAAAGGAAGGCTCTGATACTACAACCCCACCAAGATTTATACCGATGATCATAGGTGTTTGATATATGGCATACAAACAATAAGGAGCTAAGCATGGGAGGACTCGAGGCATCGAAACTTTGGATTTTTGTAACGATATTTCAATTAAAGTTACGATGCACCTTAACTCTGAAATTGTACATGGAAGTATTAAAAATTTTATTGGGCTCTGTAGCATACCACAGAGGAAATAAAGGGATGGATGGGTTAGAAGCTAGGTCATGGGGAACCTTCAACACCACCACACCTGATCATGGTTAGTTCTGAGAGGGGAAGTTTCAAGTTGTTAAGGGGAGCAAACGATAGGTGAACTAGCTGGGAATCGTGTTGGGAATATCGTAACAGAAATCTGACTAGATCATCAACGCACCACTGATACAGCCATTGGACCTTGAGTCTACCTAAGTAAATTAGAGGAATTGGCATGGAGATATTTTTTTGTGTCCATAATGACACCTCATATTTTTCATATTTCTATTATTTTGTAAATTTTTGCATTATCAAGAAGAGAATAATTTTTGTTTTGTAATCATTAGTACTTTTGCATGCTCAGACAACTGAGTCGATCAAAAAGCTGTAAGTTGTTTTTCTTGGGTTATCCCTATAAAAAGAGGGAGGAAACTCATTAAAAAGGTTCCAAAATTCTACTCTTAGAGATTCTGAAGTCCATGTTCTAGATTTATGAACTTTGTTTTCAGAGGAGGTTCCAAATTTGGTTCTAATGTCTTATTCCTTAGGTTATTATTGTTTCTTTGGAAAATGTCGCTTATTTAGGCTTGCAATTTATTTTCATTCTAAAATATTAATGAATAAGTTTTGATGATTCCAAGCATTTTGGATATGCGGTATGTGTTCTTCCTTTGTCATTTCATATGTGTTTCTCTTCCTCAAAAATTGTGTAAGTAGTAATTATTAGTTTCACTTATAAATCATGGATTTACTATGTTATATTGTAACAAAAAGTACTTGTGAAATTACATATTTACTATGTTATATTGTGATAGAATGTACCCATGAAATATTGAGTTGGAAACCTTAAAATGTGCTCCATAATTTCTGCATTTCATTTCCTTATTCTTTCATAATTCTATTGGGATTTGTTGCATAGGATTATGTGTTTATCCAACCCTTTGCACTAGGTTCCTCCCTTATATTTCTCCTTTCCATCTTTGCTGCAACGACAAATATAAGTTGCATTCTCTATGTGTTGGCCACCAGAACTGAAGCATTTATTCTTGGGAATGATGTCCTATTACTGCATATACTATATCTGCCTCTAAGAAAAGGTAATTGAACCAGATCTAAAATAATTTTCATTTATCCCTTGAGCAACAATGAATTATCTTCAATAGAGACTAAGATGTTGATTTTGGGTAGCATCGAATGTGATCTAGCCATGAAAATTGGTGGAGAGGCTAAGGCACATGAGGTCTCCAATACCCAGAAAGGGTTTGGGCAGATTCTAAACAGTTTAGGAGATATTAAAATAATAAATATTTTTAATGGAGTCTCTAAGTCTAAACTTATGGAAAATAAAATATTAATGTGAATTAATATAAAATTGTGTTAGAATGGTCCAAAAGTCATGGATCAAGCCAGATATAATATTAGCCATTGATTAGGGACTTAATCTCGGTCATTGATTTGTCAACGAGAAAAGTATAAGAGGAGGCTTGAGAGTCACTTGGAGAACACACCAAGAGATCAAGATTTTGACTTTCTGGGGTTGGGTTTGCTAAGAAAGTTGAGAGAGTGATCAGAGTTGCAGCTGAGGGGCAATGAATATAGAAGCAGAGAGGCAGAGATAGTACCAGGAGGATCACCACAGTAGCAAGGGAGAGTGATGCAGAAGCAGCCAATGGTTCACGTAGAGCCAGCCAGGGTTCATGCAGAGGCATCCAGGAGTTGCGCAGTGCCTCAGAGGGCTAGTGTGGGTGATGCAAAGGCCCAGAGGGCTAATGCAGGGCCTCCAAAGGTTGACATAGTCCCTAGAGGCTGACACTGGGGTTTTGTGGGTGCAAATTGGAGCTGTGGAGCTGCCAGAGTGTTTATCCGGGTTTCAGCCGGAATATCTGCTTTTGAGTAGAGAGGTACTACTACCAAGATTTTTTTCTGTTGGGTGATCCGGATTTGGCACCCACATTGTATTCTGAAACTTCTTAATAAATAAAACCCTCAGATAGCTGCACCAGTTTTCCCGCATTGGGTTTTTCTGGGGACATTAGTCCAAAAACAACGGTGTCACTTGTGTGCTTGTTTCTATTTCCTTCAGTTGATGATCTGTAATGTGTTGAGCATGTACTTGTATTTATTTCCAGTTTTTACATGGTAAATAACTTGTTAATTAACAGAACAGGTAGGTAGGAATAAGTGCATGAAGGGTTTCTAACGTGTTAGACTTAGAAATTCCAACATAAGATGTCCTAGGTACTGACCTCTCCTCAACCCAAGGGTTGTCTCTAGAAGCTACAACAAACATTGAGCCTTACAATTCCCAAACTATAGCCCTATGTTAGTTTGTACTTGTGATCCAATTGTTATATGTACATGAATAGTTTAGCAGAAGCAAACCCACATTTTAAATTATATTAGTTTTTCTAGTGTTTTAGGTTATTGTGTGTGGGATACCTGTTTTTTATACTTGTATACATGTTAAAATATTAATAGTAAAAATTATGCCATAACATCGACCAAAAACATAATAAAGGCACAAATTTCACATTAACAAGCTGAGTGACACATTTCACATTCTCAATTGGTTGATGCTTTCACCCTTATTATACCTGTTGCGGGCATGGTATTACACATTTAGTTTTTGGTCGGACTAAAAATAAATTTGCAGATTGTCCATAGTTTATATTAGAAATTAATTTTATTATTTTTTTTAATTATTTTTATTTATTTATTTTAATTTTGATTGGCTACACCCTTGTTGTGTATTCATCACATCTGACACATGACAATTACACATCTATGTATTTGAAACATGTGTGCCATGCAGTTTCCAAAACAAAGTGGGACCTCATGAATGGAAAGCCAGTGGATAAAAAAAAAAAAAAAATTGCATTTTGGACTGGAAAGTATTGAACCTTGTTTGCATTTCTATTGCATGTCGGGTATATTAGGAAAGATTACCCGAGCAATGACATTATTTCCACTGACAACACTACAGTTACAATTATGATCCATCTCGATGAAGTGCTTATTCATCTTTTGAGCAATCATAGCTATGGTGGACACAATAGCAGATGGCGACTATCAATCTCTCCCCTTTCACAATACCATAGAGGTTCAAGGTCGTAATAGAGGAAAACTTTGTGCTCTGTTTTATTTCAGTTGTATAATTTATTTCTTTTATTATATCTTCTTCGGAATGAACTAGAAGGCTACCAATGTGTTGGATTTTGTAGTGGTTTTCTGCAAACTTTCTTTGCTTATGTTTGGGTTTAAAACCAAATTATGACATAGTTTTTTATAGTTTGATACAATGATCCTAAAAGGTTTTGTTGAAGGTAATGCAATCAATTTCTTATATGCTCAAAATTAATGTTTAAAAAGAATTTCAAAGAGTGTGTATTTATATAAATATCCTTGATGGTTGATTTGCAATTATGGTTATGCAAGCCTGCCTCATGTGCATATATTTATCACTATTGTAGATCCATGGAAAGAGCCCCACTTATTCTTGTGAATATTATTTTATCAATTCTATCAGTTGATTATCCCTTTGAGAAAATATATTGCCCCCTCTTATTCCTGTGAGTATTATTTTATCAATTCTATCTGTTGATTATCCCTTTGAGAAAATATATTTCTACGTCTCAGATGATGCAGGTTCTCCCGTAAAATTTTACACCGTGCTCATAGCATATGAATTTGCTGAAAAATGGGTTCCATTTCGCAAGAGGTTTAGCATAGAGCCTCGTGCTCCCATGGTTAGATGAAGAAGCAACATGTCCCATAGGCTATCCTTAGCCTAGTGGACGTTAAAATAATTTCTTTCTTTCTTTCTTTTGTCGACCTGTAGAAAACGAAAGCAAGAGCATAAGATTCAGTGGGGAGTGTTAGTGACCAACAAAATTTTTTTCAAATATTTTTTACAAAATGCCAAAAAGTGACACAATTTATATTTTTAATTTAAATGTATACAAACTTTTAAACATGTTTTTATAATACTTTTGAATTACAAAATAATATTTTTATATATATTTGAAAATGCATGTTTGTGCAACGTTCTTTACATAAATGAATTAGTTTTTGTTCACAACTATTAATTAGTTTTTTACCATAATAATAGTGAAACAACACAAGTTTCAAAAATGTTATTACTTTAATTTTTTAAATAAAATTGTAAAAAGATAAAGTTGTAATAATATAAAATTATTATATTTATTTTATAAATTCAATATTATTTTTTTAATTATTTTTACTTTCATATTAATTATAAAAAAATTACATTTATTAATACTATTATTGATTAATAAAATTGTTTTCACTTTTACATTAATTATGAAATAATAGTTCACAATAAATTTCCTAGATTTTATATTGATAAATTGATTATAGATTTTTTTCATGTTTTATATAAAATAATGAAAATATTACTTTTAAAATATTATTTATTTTTATTTCATATAAATATTAATATTTAAAATTTATCTATATGTAAAATTTTTGGCATTTTATTTTTTTATTTTTGAAAGTTGTAAAATATTATTTTGTACATATTTAGAGATATTGAAAGTTGCAAAATTTACTTTTTACATATTTAAAAGGAAGTGTTTGTGCAAAATCCTCAACATAAATGGAATAGTTCTTGTTTTGGATTGTTAATTGGCTTTTTAATACACAACATTCAAACAACACCAGTTCCAAAATTGGTATTACTTTAATCTTTTAGAAAATTAAAAAAATATAATAATGGAAAGTTAGACCATATAATATATACTTTATAAACTTGTTTTTCGGAAATATTATTATTATTAAAAAAGTCTTTTACATTCTCACTTTAATTTTATCCTTGTTCTCATTATCAAATACAAATTGAAATAAGTTTTGATTCTTACTTCTTGCATGTTATACGGGCATGGTATTATGCATTCAGTAAATACCACACTTTTAATTAAAAGAAAATTAAAAATCACTTTAAAGAGTAAATAAAAAAATGTATATATTGATCTGAATGGAAATTCACCCAGGGTGTTTAACCATGGTAATATAACTAAAAGTTATAAATGACTCGCCCATGGTATTATCCACCCGTGGTATTTTCACACCCATGGTAATGTAACTAACAAAGGCTATAAATAACAAGCCTCCTTTTCTAAGAGAGCAGCTTGTCCACCACAATGTAGTGGAAATCATTTTTCTAATATATTTTTTGGGTTGGCTTACTACGTGGATTTCTTCTTTCTCTTCTTGGTGTGGCAATTACTCAGATCTTAGACTCCGGATCAGTGGTATCAGAGCTAGAGTTCCTGCCTTGTTGAGGTTTTAGTTTTATTGAGAATTATGGAGAGAGAGTTGATTTTTTAGAAGCTTTGTAGATAATCCAAGCCCTAGGGTTTGAGGTTTGGAGGGTAAAGCGCCACAAGAGTCACTTGTGGGCTTGGAACCCAAGCTTGGGGTTTTTCACCCATCGTGATTTGGGCCAAAACTATGAAGAATTTGAGCATGAGAAAATTTAAATTGATAGAGCTTGGTGTGGTGATTCCAACGCTTCGAAGATCACTCAAATCAGAGGTCTAGAACTTGATATATGAATTATTGAATATGTTGTGCGGGCTTAGTCAAGGTCGGCCTAGTAGTTGGAGACATTATGACAACTAGACAAGCCCTCCTCAAGAATTCATTGGATCCACATGAAAGGATATAAATTAAAGTCATGTGTGAGTCATTTTAGCATCCAAGAACATCAAATCAAGTCACCATTTCATCTTTGAACTGATTGTATGAAAAGGAGGAAAAAGCATGGTGAATTAGGGTCTTTTTGGCTAGGGTTATTCTTCACCACAAGTCCAAGCTAATTGCAGGAGTAGGCCGCAGTAAAAGAGAGGGTTTAAGGGTTGTTTGGAGGTGTGGAATTGTTGTGTGGTGCTTCTGTTTGAGGGCCACAGAGACTGTTCCATTGCATGGGGTGAGAGGCCTATTAAGGTGTGTTGAAGACTGTTGAAGGGTGTCGCAGAGGTCTGGAGTAATTTTGGGTAGAAAGGAGAGGGTTGGGAGGCCTAAACTCTTCCTAGGAGGCAGTCCTAAACACGAGGAACCTAGGACAGCTACACTACAGCCTTGGAGGAAGTCTAGAAGGTGGAATAAGGAGTTTCATCACCGTCTATTCAACCCTAACTAGGACCAAAATTATATTGCAGAAGAAAAATCCTAGAACATATGCATATTATGATGTGTTTGGGGTTGATCTGATGTTGGGGATCATTTCCTATTGTGAACAAAATTTAGTAGCCTATGGGTGCCATTTGAAGGACTTTTCATGGAGGTCAAAAGTCCATCCTAGGAGCACAACTTGGAGTGAATTATTGGGTGTCATTGATCTGGTGGAGGGTAGTGTGTTGGCTACGCAAAGTAGCCCTAGACTAGCAGTCTTAAAGTGACAAAGATAGTTGAATATTGGGTGAAGTTTGGAACCTTATGAGTAGATCTTTGATAGACGAAAGAGGTTTTTAAAAGGCATATTAGAGCTCATTGGTATTGGCTAGCCTAGAGAGTATATTGGATCAGCCCATGTACATGTAGCAGAAGTGACTTGCATAATTGTTAGGTGGTAGCCCTCCTGGAATCTTTATGTGTTGTCCTTGGATGAATCAAGGGTCAATTAGAGAGCAGTACAAAAGAGAAGGACCAGCACAACAGGATACAACATAGAAGCTACAGCAAAGATTGTCATTGTATTTTGTATTCCATAGACCATTGTATTATTCAGATTTGGTATAATATAATGAAGATTTGGTTATACATTATTGTATAATATTTTTTTTAAATGTGTATACTTGTGCATATGTGATTTACTACTTTATATTTTCCATTGTGGAAAGTAGTTATTATTGAGATTCTTGGTTTGGTAGCGTCAGAGACTCTAAGATTATAACAAAGACAAAAGATTTTGGAAATTCAACATGGTATTAGGGCATGTCTGAGCTACTTTGGAAGTCACAAAATTAGAGTTGTGCATAGCGAAGTGTTGGAAATATTGAAAGGGGGGGTGAATCGATATTCCTTTTCAATTGTTACTTATACCAGTTAAATCAATTATATTTAGAACACAAACTAAGCAATAGGAATAAATTCTTTTATTAATATATTCTTTATAATGAATCAAGTACAATATATAGGGCTCCAACCCTTGATGAAGACATCGATCTTCAATTCCCTAGGCTCCAACCTATTGCCAAGCACCAACTTGGTCTTTTTTTAGGCTCCAACCTCTAGGGCTCCGCCCCTATCTTGTCAAGGCACCAACCTTGGATTTAGGAGCATCGACACCAAGGACACCAATCCCTCCAATTCTGAGGCACCAACCCCAAGGGCTCTGACCCTATCTTGTTAAGGCACTAAACTTGGATTTAGGAGCACCAACTCCAAGGACACCAATCCTTCCAATTCTAAGGCACGAACCCCAAGGGCTCTGATGCTCTGCTATATATTGTCTAGATATTTTTGGTAGTAATTCTCTGCTCCCAAAATCTTCTTCACTAAATTTTGTCTATCTACAGCTTCATTGCTACATCAGTGACAACTTATCTTCATATGAAGGAGTCTTCACAACTCTTCATATTTCCAAAATAGAGTCTGCAAAGTTACCTCATGATGATTTAAAATAGGCATCTTTATCTCCAATAATGTTTCCAAGATTTGTTGAAGCTTTCCAACAAGATATCTGCGCTAAGCCTCAATGTATGCACAAAAGGAATCCTTTATTTTCAAGCCTCTACTCTTATTGTCGTAGTAACTACTTTAGGAGTGATTGTCGTGGTATCTTACTTCCAAGGAACAAACTCACAAATACTTCAATGTTGGCGTTGTCTACTGCTCCCTTCAACTGATGACTAATGAAATCTTACTTCGTTGGTTCGAGGTCAAACAGATCTTCAAAAAAAAATTGTTCTTCAGGTTAAGGTATGTACTTCTTCTAATTCATCACAGGTCCAAGCCTGTCAAAGATTAACCCAATCAACAGAATTTCTCGACCTTCAGCTTCCTTCTTTCCTGCTATACCTTCAGCTTCATTCTTTCCTGTTCAACCTTCGGCTTTCTCTGTTTATTCAAGTTCACGAGTTTTTAACTGTTACTTCTTCTCTATGTTAGATGCAAGAAATCCATTTCCTGAAGTGAAGCGTTTCAACTTGTATATATATGAGTTTTTCCAAAAACCAAAATACACGTTCATTGGGAGGAGAGGCCGACTTATGAGTTTGCACATTAAAATATTTTATTGGAGAGGACCTTTTTTTAATATTCATCCAAGACTATACCCACATGGAGGTCCCACATTAATCGAAATCTCAAAAACAACATTATTGCATTAATCGCAATTGCAACATTCATGAAAATTGGATTTATTCCTTTAATCTTACTATCGCAATTTTTCGAGGTTTGCACATAACATAGAGATTCCCCTACTGCCGACGGAGCAGATGTGATATGATCTTAAGTAGTTGTTAATAAATCCATCGGATCCACAACCTTCTCGAAATCGGCGGTTTGACATCCCTTAGAAACTAGCGATACTACAGATGCGATATTGTATAAAGTCATGTTATAGTGGTGTAGTGGGTCTGCAATATTATATTGCAATCGAAGGTTTTATCGTGACCTTTATGACTTATAATATGAAAGTTCATACAATAGATGTGATATAGTATTAAGTTGTATTATAACGGAACCATGGGGTTCGCAGTACATATCGCAATCGGCATTTTACTGTGACATCCCGTTAAGACTTGTGATATGAAAGTTTCAATGAGGAAGACACGATATAACATAACATTGTATTCTAATGGAGTGGTCGAGTCCGCATATCAAATCGTTATCGGGGGTTTTGTGCTGTGGCATACAATAGAACCCGATGATATGATATGTTAACTTCTCATGCTTATGCGCTGTGAACTTTTAAAAGGTTTCCACGGTTTATTCCTTCCTCCGATATTTCACTTACTCTTGGCATATGCGATAGGTCTGCTTTGTCTTGGCTTGTCACTCCTGTGGCTTCTCTTCACTCCTATGACTTCTGATACACTGCTCTAATAGCTCTTCTTCCGATAGCTCTTCTATGATGGAGTCCAATATCTTTCCTCCTCGGTTCCACTGTTTCTATTACGTCTTTATTCAATCCTTGGATCCTCCATGAACAGTATCATGATCAATGGGCATCAATGGGAAACCTCACATGTCACAAGAATGTCATCACAAAAACTGCCATATTGACATCAATGACAACCTAGATTAAAAATATCCCCCTTTTTCATTGATGGAAATATTCTTTTCCTTTCAACATTCTCTCTCGCTTTGCCATCAATGACAAAAGGGGTGCTCAAGGACTCCCCTTGTCGAACTGCTCCCTTGTTAAACTGCTTCTTTTCTTTATGAATAGTAGATCTGCATGGGTATGTTACTCCCCCTATCGTGGTGCTCTTCTTTTTACTCACGATAGAAGAATTGTTGCCTCATCATCAGCTAGCACATTATCCCTTCTTTAAGTCTCAAAAACTATTTTATCATGGCTTCAAAAATTATTAAAGATGATCCATTTCAAAGCTTCCAAATAGACTCCAAATAGTCATACACCAAATGTTCAAGTAAAAGTTTTTATGCTTCTGCAATCTGAATTATGTTGTCTTCACAGTGAGAATTAAGAGGTCTTTATAGTCCGAATCACAATAAGATGCCACTGAAATTGCTATCTTTCTTAAAATCTGAGTTCTTTTGTATCTATGTGCTTCTCCTTAAGTTACTGAGCTATATTCGACTGCACAACATTCTCCTTACTATAGTCCTTTTTATGAGCCATATTTTCCTTGTGTTCTTGTAAAAGTCACTACAAGTTATCTCCACTAGCAGATTTTGATATCCACTATGTGACTGTCTTTTAAATTCTTTTTACTAATTGACAACTTTTTGCAATGCTTTAGTTTTGTTAGATGCTTCAAACTAATCTTGCTTCAAGCTCCATTCCCATATGTATCTGTTTGTTTGAAGTTTTCGTCTATTTGTGTCCATAATTTACATTTTCTCATATCAAATCCCTGAGTCGATACATTTAAATTTTGTAATAACAGCAAAATAGTTATTTTCCTTATTAGCATTATATGGCCTTCTCTGTTGATCCAATTTCTGCTTAGTGATCAAGTGGAAAACATCTTCAACAACAGTCCATTGGATAGTTAGGAGATCATGTTTTTCAATGGAGTGTTCCTAAGAAATGATCTTATCAAAGAATGATTATCAATATAGCTTATCAAGGATTTCATAAGGATCCATTCATGAATAACTTCTGCAAGAAATCCTAATCAACATAAGCTCCCCATAACTATATGATTTTGGCAGAAACCTATCATCAAACACTTGGAATATCAATGATATCTTCGTCAAGTCAACAACATGTGCTGTTGGTTGGAGAGTTCAGGAGATTTTTGTATTGTATTTGCTTTCTTCTCCATACTTTTGTAACTGTCTTCTCTGGCATCGTTCTAGCTTATGTAGGTGCCCAAGTCAAGTTACAGTAATGTGCCATATGTCCAATGTTATGACACTTGAAGCACTCTATGTTGTCATGAATAAGAATTCATGACTACTTCTTGCAAAATTTCTTCTAGGAGATTGTTGGGGACCATAATTATTATCTTTGTGATATGCCCTACAATATTTTGTCATGTGTCAAAAGTTTGTACAAGTATAAAAATAACCAAGAAATAAACTTTGGTACCTAGGATATGGAGATTTCCTTGATGTACTTTTGAAGTCTTTCTGTCTTGAGATCCTTTGATGATAATTATTGCTTCTGGCATCCTTGACATCATCTACATTTCTTCTTGGAATAGGACTTCCTTCATTATCGACTTGACTCTTATCTTTACCTTTGCTAAAATTGGGAGCATCAACATTTCTTTCTGACTTCCTCATATCCTTGTTGTTTGAAGCATTATCATTCTTGCTTGAGGATTTACTTGCATACCGAGACCTCATTTATCAAATGGAGATATTTGATGGCTGAGCATGTCGTCCAAGGCTTGAGATCTCTTCAAAAAAAATTCCATCCTTTCAACCTTTTTCTTGAGGGAGGCAATTTATTGTTCCAATCTTTCACAGTATTTATTCTTCTTGGCAAGTTGTTTCTCAATATCTTCCTTGATACAAGTTGGTTCATTTTGTTTTATTTTAAGAGAGATGATATTTGATTTCATTTTGAAAATTCCTTCATTTTCCTTAGCTAGACTTCTCTCCATTTATTCCATGATCCTTGTAGTTTTACATGTTTCGACCTTGAGAAGGTTGAGGTCAGATTTTAGTTTGAATATTTCTTCATCCTTTGCTTTTAGTTGGCACATCATGGTGTTTCTCTCCTTTTCTGCTTCATCAACCTATCCTTATATGATTACCAATGCTTCCATTGTCTTCTCATTTCCTTGTGCTTTTTTCCTTGCTTCTTCTAGTTGAGATCTAAGGGAGAAGACCTCTTCCTTGTATTGACCAATCTCTGCTTCAATTTTGTTCAAGCTCTTGTGCCTTTGTTCAAGGTGGCTTAACAAGTTTTCTTCTCGTTTCGTTGCCTTATCCAATTGATTTTTCATGGATATGACTTCTTCATAATGCTTTCTTTTGTTTTGGCAAGATTTTCATCCCTTTCTTGTACTTGAAGCTTAACAAGGTCAACTTCCTTCCTATTTGGTCTTGGTCACCAGCTAGTCCTTTCTTCTTAAGTTCCTCATTTTCCTTTTTCAAACTAATAATCTCTTACATGGCATCCATAAGTTCAGTGGGGAGATCTTCTTCAAAATATTTTTCATTCTCTTCATCTTCTAGGTATTCTTTAGCCTTGATTTCATCATTCTTATTTTCAGCTTCCATGATGGGTTATGGATTTCCTTCTTGCTTTCCATCATCTTCTTGACTAGTGGTCATGGTCAATGCTCCTTTTGAGTCAAGGTCATGAAGTTTGTCCCATATGCCTTTTGTTGACGAACAATTCTCAAAATTGGCCTTCATAGAATCAGGTAGCCCATTAAAGATTGCATTCATTGCTTTTGCTTTATACTCCTTGGATTCTCCATTCATCATGCTATCAGTAATCACTGATTTCCAGACTTCAATGCCTTCAGTCTTTAAGAAATTCCTTATTCTTTCTTTCAATATATCAAAGTTTCCATTGAACAATGGAACCTTCACAAATTTATTGATTTCAACTTCGATAGTTGAGGAAGATGTTAGGGTCCTATAATTTTTATAGAATCGTTTGATTATAGTTGATAATTATTATGTTTGAGATGTTGTAAATAATATTTCATCCTGCAAATTATTTCCAAAGCGACACCAAGTACTAAGATCTAGGGAGATTTTTTCATATAAATATTTTGGTATCACACTATAGGTGCTTTCCAATAGTATATCATACACTCAATTCCAATTCCTGGATCAAAGACAAGAGCAAGTTGAAGTCCGCCCCAGAAAACACATAAGAAGGCAAAAGTGAGAAATCATTTATTTAGAATTATTCAAATTAATTCAAAAAATAAATGAGTAAAACATGAAAATTCATTTATTCATTATAAATCCAAAAGTCAAGGACTATGGCCCACCCCTCACTCATGCATTAATTGTTAAAGGCATCCAGATGTGTGCATATTATAATCTATGGTTATAGCCCCTCCGACATTTAACCAAAGGGGGTCCCAAAATTGGTTTTCACTTTTACTGTCATTTACAGATGTCAACCTCACATTATTTGGGACCCCCCTCCCCCTAAACATCATACTTCCCACCCCCTCCGAAATCCATTAACTCTTTTGGTTTAACTTTTATAAATATAAAGCGAATAGAGATTCATGTGATTATGAAATAAACGTTGTATGGATGGGAGGCTAAATGAAAGAGATCAAGAAAAACCAAATTTTAGAGGAAAATGAAATGAGAGAAAAGGAGTAAAACAATTTTATAGCTACAGGAAAAAGAAGTTCATAGGTGCAGGAAATAAATTCATGAGAGAAAATATGAGGGAAATTTTGCAATAGTATGTTCATGAAAATAATGTAGAGGTGAAAAGGAGCTTCATGTAAACGAGTTTTATACATAAGAGGAAGTAAAAATGATTTTTTACCCATGAATTTAAGAAAACAACACATGGTTTTGAAAATCCATCCAAAGATTTACAGGAGTAAAAGGAAATTTACAGGGAAGGTAAAAGGAGAAACATGACATGGTTTTTGAAAACAACACATGGGTTTCAAAATCCATGAGAAGAGAAACAATACATGGATTCAGAAAACAACCCATGGATTTTTGAAACAGTATATGGATTTGAAAACATGATGGATTTATAAATCATTCTAATAAATACTTTGAATTCTGAATTCTGAATTTCATTTAAATATTTGGAAATATTAATTTAAATATATTATTTAAATCCAAATATTTTGTGACAAAATAGAGATGATGGATAAGAAAATGCACATGATAGTAGCAAGATAAATAGGGACAACAGTGCATATTCTATACAACAGTTTCAGCAGAACAGAATGCAATAGAGAGAGGGACATAACAAACATTTTTTAGCAAGACAACCAACATTGCTCATTCAAAGGCCAGGCCACCACCAGAATGCCTAGAAACAACAGATTTCCAGCAGATTTTTCCAGAAATAGCAACAGTCAACAACAATTCACTTTCAAGTCTCAATAGAAGATCAGAAATAGTATAGACTTCCTATTACTTAGTTATATTTTGGGAAATATCTACATATTTTTGGTAGATATTGTTTGAAATAATTTTTATTCAAATTTTTCCAAAGATTATTAGAGAATATTTTGTAAATAAATTCCATTTTTGGGATTTGATATTAGTTTAGTAGAAGATCTCAGGATATTTTGTAAATTAATTTATAAATACTTCATCTTCAGAAGTATCAAGGGTTGGTTTTTGTACAAAAAACACTATTATGTATTTTTCTGAAACATCCACAGATTACCAGTAATACAGAAGCTCTTTCTTAGGATTCTTGTGTCAAGTTGTTGGTGAAGTGCATCTGTCTCATGTGTTTATATTTCTTTGTTTATAGCACATATTTTTTCTAGATTTGAATTATTAAATAGATAAATAAAGGGAAGAATTCGTTTAAATCTACACTTTGCACCCTTCTACGAATAATTTCTATGTTTTCTCCTAATCTTTAAATATAGAATTCAAGTAACAATGCTCTATATTTGAAATGAACCTTAAATTTGTTCTTCTTCCCCATGTCACATACCTTAAAGAATCCATTTAGTTTGGCTACCCTGTTGGCATTATGACGTAGATTTGGCGCTATGACACAGGTGTTGTCCTTGATGGAAACTCTCACAGATGATAGATCACAGTTCAGGCCCACAGAATGAAGAAAGAAAGGTATACGTAGGTTCCCATTGACCAAGCTGCGTGTACACATGAATTCGTAGACCAAAATGCACGTATGAGCGTACACATGCACTTTCACAAAAGGAAAGGCGTGTACATGTTGGAAAACTTGGTTTTGGTCCATGGTATTTTGACCATGGTATTGTGATCCATGGTATTAGTCCAAGGTATCTTGTCTGAAGTGTTGACCCCAAGTATTTGGTCCAAGGTATTGATTCTAAGTGGTTTTGGACCATGGTATTGAGCAAGGCCTGAGACTATAAAAGGAGGAGAAGATCATTAGGCAAAGTCACTCATGAATTGAATATCTAATGAAGAGCAAGATCTAGTATACAAGTGATTGGGTTATGGTGCATAGTTGGATCTGAATCAAGGATGAACTTGAGCGCTTGATGAAGGATAAGTTTTATTGATGGGTCAAGATCTTAAGGCTTGAAGAGAAATATCTTTGTGTGGTTTTGATATTTTATATGAATAATTGGTGCATGTCGTAATCTATAAATATGATGATCTGGGTATAACTGATGTATGAATAATTGTAAAAGTTAAAATCATCATTTACAGATCTGTACACAGTTTCATTACAACAAAGGTGTGTATACACGCTGGTTCAGAATTTCAAAAGTGCATATACACAGGTTTGCCTTGATACAAGTGTGTATGCACACATATTCGTCACATTGAAGTAGCGTACACCTCATAAAATATGTTGTAGCTACTTTTGATTACTATTGCAGTGTTCTGGGTTCTGGCTTGGGTCCTGTTTACAACATTCAGAGAAGTGATTGTTTGATTCAGTTTTTGGTTGGTGCAAAGGAGATTGGTTGATGCAGATATATTTGACGTTTGATTGATGTTATTGATGGATCCAGTCTGAAAATTTATGAAACGTGGTCCCTGGAAGAAAAGAGAAGGTTGTAGCCTTTTGTAGGTTAGCACCTACGTACTAGTACATCAGCTAGTACAAGAGCTAGGAGGTTGTAGCTCCCTTCCAGGAGAAGCTGGAGAATGAGAGAAGGTTGTAGCCTTCTACAGGTAGAAGCCTGCATACTGGTATAAGACTGCACCAATACAAAATATTGTAAAAAGAAGTTTCTTATTAAAAGAAAGATAGAGACAATTGCAGCAGGTGGTTTTCACCCACATTGGGTTTCCACCTTATATCTTTTGTTCATGTGTGTGACTATCTATTGTGTTTTTACAGCTCCTGGTTACTGTTTATATGGTTCTGATGCACATATTAAAGATCAACTTATGAAGAATTAACTAAATTATAAGTTTACAGGATATATGTTAGTTTCCTTATATACAGTTGCGTATACACGCAAGTTTCATTAACCAAAGTAGCGTATATGAATTAGAATGTGGAAATGAAATATTATTGACTTGCTAATACTGATTCACCCCCCCCCCCCCCTCTCAATATTATTTCCAACAATTGGTATCAAAGCAGGTCCTTCAGAAGAAGCTTGATCGCTTGAAGGAAGATCTATCATCATGAGTACCTATGAAAGAGAGGGATCCGTTAGACCACCAATATTTGATGGGAGAAACTTCGTCTATTGGAAGATAATAACCACATGCTATCTTCAATCTCTTGGAACAGATGTTTGGGAAATCGTGGAAGCAGGATACACATTTCCATCAGCAATTCCTACAGATGCGGCAAGTAAAAATCAGTATGAAACAAATGCCAAGGATGTCAATAAATTATTGGGGAGTCTGTCACAATTAGAATTTGTCAAGGTTATGCAGCTCAAAACCGCCAAAGAAATATGGGACGAGATCGTTCTAAGCTATGAAGGAGACGATCAGGTAAAACGTGAAAAACTACAATCTCTCAGAATTCAATATGGAACTCTCAAAATGCACAATGATGAAAGTATATTTAATTACTTCTTACCTATAGATGAGATTATTAATCGCATGAAAAAATTGGGTGAAGAGATAAAAGAAGTTACTGTAGTTGAAAAGGTTTTAAGATCCTTGTCTTCTAATTTTGAATCAAAAGTTTCTGCCATAGAGGAAAAGAAAAATCTTAAGAGTATTACTATGGCACAGCTGCACGGAATCCTATCTGCTTTCGAAATGAGAAAAGGGGGTCCATCAGATATGACAGAAGCCGCATTCAAAGCTGTAGGAAGAGAAGAACTCAATGAATCAGGACATATTTCAGAAGGAGAGGAAGAAGCAAACTTTGTCAAGAACCTTCAACGGGGTTGTGGAAGATTCAGAGGTAAGCTATCTTTCAAATTCTTTTCTTGTGGAAGAGTCGGTCATTATGCGGCCAAATTTTCTCATAAAGATAAGCTTGATAAAGGTAAGGAATCAGCAAAATGGAATAGAAAACAAAATGTAAGTAAGAAGAGCTATTATACGCATGAAGATAGCGATGGTTTATCTAATAGGGATGAAGATGAACATGGTAATGACTATAGACTTCTGATGGATTTTGAAGATGATGATTTCTTGGATGCTTTAGATGAAGATGGTCTTTATGAAGAAATTTCTAAACTTAAAATTTGTTTATAAGAAAAGAATATGATTATAGATACTCTGACATTCCAACTTGTTGAAGGGGAAAAACACGATGAAAAATTAGAATGTGAAATTGTGGGTTTAAGAAAAGATATTGAGAAAACAAAATCTCTCAATCTCAGATTTGCTAAAGGATCATAAACTTTAGATGAAATTATCAAAGTGAAGCGTTCTCCTCTGACAAAGATAGGTCTTGGATATACTGAAGAAGCATCTCAAGAACAGAAGCCATCAACCTCCAAAAGCTATCTTGATGCAGCAAGGAGAAGTGAACAGTTTGACAATCATTAGCAAAGGCATAAAGCAGATCACCAAGTAAATCGGGTTCAATCTACTTCAAGGACAAACAAAAGATACAACCAACCTTAGGTAAATCATACTCAATTTGCTTCAAGAATGAATGTCAATGGAAACTACAATCACCAGGTCAGTAGGTTCGATAATCGCAGGAATTTCTTTAATGGCCAATGTTTTTCATGTCATAACTTTGGACACAAATCTGCTCAATGTGTTGCTTACAAGACCATCATGACTAGAGAAGCACGAAATCAAAGGAATGTGACTGGGATCATGAAAAGGACCTACAATAACTTTTCTGCTCTTGAAAATGAAATAGAATGCTCTATCTGTAACAACTTCAGTCATGAAGACTCTGAATGCAAGAGTAAATTTCGGCAAACATCTCAGAAGGAGAAAACTTCCTTAGGTCCCAAAAAATGGAGAAAGAAAGAAATGCAAATAGAAAGATGTGGTATATCCTTGTATGCAGAAGGACAAGAAAATCAATGGTACATCGACAGTGGATGCTCGAAACACATGACAGGTGATAAAGAAAAACTTTAGTCATATAATGCCTTAGAAAAAGAAAAGAAGGTCTCATTTGGAAATGACACTCCTGCAGTCATAAAAAGTAAAGGCTTTGTTCTCTTAAAAGAAAAGGTTAAAGCTGGGAATGTTATGTATGTTTATGGTCTAAAGCATAATCTATTGAGTGTCAATCAAATGTGTGATCAAGGAAATGAGGTAGTATTTCGATCAAATGGATGTGTTTTTCATGAGCTTGATATAGGAGAAACAATTATCAAAGGTATAATAACTCCAAATAACCTATACATACTCAAGGGAGGACAGCAACAGTGCTACCTAAGTAAAAATGATGAACACTGGCTATGACACAGAAAATTGGGGCATCTAAGCTTCTCTCAAATAAGAAAAGCATACAGATACATGGTTGTTCGTGATCTTCCAGATATCAGCATTCCAAAAAATACAATATGAAAATCATGTCAATTTGGTAAGCAAACCAGAGCTCATTTCCCTGAGAAGGAAGGATCAGCTAGTAAGCCTCTTGAACTTGTTCATACTAATTTATGTGGTCCATCAAGAAAAAAATCACCCCATGGAGAAGACTACTTTATATTATTCATTGACAACTTTTCTAGAATGTGTTGGATAGGACTTCTACAGCATAAAGATGAAGCATTTGAAAAGTTTGAAGCCTTCAAAGCATTGGTTGAAAATGAATCAGATCGCAAAATCAAATGCCTCAAGTCTGATTGAGGAGAGGAATTTACCTCAGATTTATTCTTTGACTTTTGTGAAGAACATGGAATAAAAAGGGAATTATCGACCGCAAGGACTCCTCAACAAAATGGAGTGGTAGAAATAATGAACAAAACTGTTCAACAAATGGCTTGTACCATGCTAGATGAGTCTGGAACTCCTGCAACCTTCTGGGGTGAAGCTACATTTTCTTCCGTCACTATTCTCAACAAAACAAATGTTCGGGTAAACAACACTCAAACTCCACATGAACTTTGGTATGGTAAGACTCCTACTGTAAAATACTTCAAAGTTTTTGGAAGCAAATGTTACTACAAAAGGACTTATGAAAACCTTGGCAAGTTTTAACCTAGAGCAGATGAAGGCATTCTCCTTGGTTACTGTTCCTGAAGTAAAGGATATAAATGTTATAATAAAAGACTTGGAAAAATTGTTGAAAGCATTGATGTTGTGGTTGATGAAGAAGGCAAAAATCCAAAGCATGTAAAACCCAAAGATTATCAAGAATATGAGGATTATCCTTCCACATCAAATCAAACTAATTCTGAAGAAGAAACCAATGAAGCACCAGAAGAACAGATAACGGTAGAAGAAAATACTCCATCCAGGTATGTGCAGAAAAATCATCCAGAGACTCAAATTTTGGGACAGAAAGAGGCAGGTGTGCAGACAAGAAGAACTATTACAGAAGCTTCAAGCTATCTAGCATTGCTTTCCACCATCGAACCTCAAAATGTACATGAAGCATGCAAAGATGAATGTTGGGTCAAGGCCATGAATGAAGAACTTGAGCAAATTGAAAAGAACAATACTTGGGAATTATTTCCTAGACCTCATGATAAGAATATCATAGGAACCAAATGGATATTAAAAAACAAGCTGAATGAAAATGGAGAAGTTATTAGAAACAAGGCTAGACTTGTTTATAAAGGATATGCTCAACAAGAAGGTATAGATTTTGAAGAAACTTTTACACCTGTTGCTAGACTTGAAGCCATAAGAATGTTCCTTGCTCTTTCTAGCTTTCAGAACTTCAAGGTATACCAAATGGATGTAAAATCTGCCTTTCTTAATGGAGACTTAGAAGAAGAAGTATATATTGAGAAACCAGATGGATTCAAACTTGGAAATGATCCAAAACTTTTATGCAGACTCAGAAAGGCTCTCTATGGTCTAAAACAAGCTCCAAGGGCCTGGTACTATTGTCTTGACAAATACCTCCATCAACAAGGTTTTTCAAAAGGATCAGCTAATAGCAATCTATATACAAAGATTGACAATGATAAATTGCTAATACTTGTTGTGTATGTTGATGATATCATTTTTGGTAGCAATGAAGAAGTCATGAGTCAAAACTTTGCTTTGGTAATGCAAAAAGAATTTGAAATGTTCCTGCTTGGTGAACTCACATATTTTCTTGGTTTACAAGTTCAACAAAATAAAGATGGTATTTTTCTATCACAAACCAAGTATCTCAAGCAGATCTTGAAAAAATATGGCATGGAAGATTCTAAACCAGTGTATACACCTATGGTAACAGGATGCAATCCCAGTTCAAATGACGAATCAGTAGCAGTACATCAACCAACTTATAGATCCATGATTGACAATCTGCTTTATCTAACAGGTACCCGACCAGACATCATGCATGCAATGGGAATAGTTGGAAAATTCCAAGAAAATCCAAAGGAATCACACCTTCAAGCAGTCAAAAGGATTTTCAAATATCTTCAAGGAACATAGAACTTTGGTTTATGGTATCCTAGGGATACAGATCTTACACTTCATGCATATACAGATGTAGATTGGGCCGGAAGCGTGGATGACAGAAAAAGCACTAGTGGTGGTGTATTTTATATGGGTTCCAGATTAGTATCTTGGTTCAGCAAGAAACAAAGTTCAATTGCATTATCTACAGCTGAACCAGAATATGTGGCTGTTACATCTTGCTGCACACAACTCCTTTGGATGATGCAAACATTGCAAGACATTCAGATCACATGTACTCCACCCATCTCCATTCTATGTGATAATACAAGTGCAATCAGTATTTCAAAGAATCCAGTCATGCATTCCAAGACCAAGCACATACCTATCAAATATCATTTTCTCCGTGAAAAAGTGCTTGAACAAAAGGTAAAATTGGAGTATGTTCCCTCCAAAGAACAGGTTGTTGATATATTCACCAAACTACTAACCAGAGAGACATTTGAATATCTCAGACAGAAGCTGGGAGTAGTTGATGCATCATCTTGCTGTTGAAACTTATCTGTTTCAGAGAAAAGTGGTTGTACGCGAGTTTCATGAAGCATATCCGCATACATACGCCAGTTGTTGTGGATACAGTCGCGTATATGATGGTTTGAAGAAAAATAGTGGACCAGTCTCAGGATGAAAAGGGTCTGATATGGGTCTGATAGTGATCATCTGACACAGGTTCAGGGGGAGCATATACTTATAATAATGCATTTTTGGCATTATCTTAGAAGATCTTGGTTCAAATTCATAATTGTTTTGTTTCAAGTGGAACAAGTTTAGGGGGAGATCATGGTTGTTGGTCTGGATGGTGATTGAAAGATGCTTCTGATGATAGTTGATGATGACTATCATGGTCTTTTTTTAGATATTTGGTCTCCATGTCTTGTATATCTTTTATTATCAAGGTCATGTAATGACCTATTTTGTTTCCCCACTATGCATGGGGTGGATGATGTAATGTTCTTATTCTGTCATGTATAGACATTTGGTATATCCCCACTTGGTTGGGAGATGGATGTATGTATGAGTATTTGGTGATAGGAAGGTCATTTATGATGTATAAAGTCATGTTCTTCTTGCAGAACATCTTTTCAGACCTTTCTTATAGTTAGGGGGAGCATGGATAGCGCACTTCAGCATATGAGAAAATTCAGCATGTACTCAGGGGGAGCATAACCCTTTGCCCTTGATGACAAAGGGGGAGAGTGACTCGGGGTTGCCATCAAGTCCAAAGGGGGAGATTGTTGGAATTATGACACAGATTTGGCGCAATGACATAGGTGTTGTCCTTGATGGCAACTCTCACAGATGACAGATCACAGTTCAGGCTCACAGAATGAAGAAAGAAAGGTATATGCAGGTTCCCATTGACCAAGTCGCATGTACACGTGGGTTCACAGACCAAAATGTGTGTATGAGCGTACACATGCATTTCCACGAAAGGAAAGACGTGCACATGTTGGAAAACTTGGTTTTGGTCCGTGGTACTTGGACCATGGTATTGGCCCAAGGTATCTTGTCTGAAGTGTTGACCACAAGTATTTGGTCCAAGGTATTGATTCTAAGTGGTTTTGAACATGGTATTGAGCAAGGCCTAAGACTATAAAAGGAGGAGGAGATCATTAGGCAAAGTCACTCATGAATTGAATATCTAATGAAGAGCAAGATCTAGTATACAGGTGATTGGGTTATGGTGCACAGCTAGATCTAAATCAAGGATGAACCTGAGCGCTTGATGAAGGATAAGTTCTATTGATGGGTCAAGATCTTAAGGTTTGAAGAGAAGTATATTTGTGTGGTTTTGATCTTTTATCTAAATAATTGGCACATGTCGTAATATGTAAATATGATGATCTGGGTATAATTGATGTCTGAATAATTGTAAAAGTTAAAATCATCATTTACATATCTGTACGCAGGTTCATTACAGCAAAGGCGCGTATACACGCTGGTTCAGAATTTCAAAAGTGTGTATACGCAGGTTTGCCTTGATACAAGTGCGTATGCACACAGGTTCGTCACATTGAAGTAGCGTACACCTCATAAAATATGCTTTAGCTACTGCTGATTACTATTGCAGTGTTCTGGGTTCTGGTTTGAGTCCTGGTTACTATTACTGTATTCTAGTTACAACATTCAGAGAAGTGATTGTTTGATTCAGTTTTTGGTTGGTGCAAAGGAGATTGGTTGATGTAGATATATTTGACGTTTGATTGATGTTATTGATGGATCTAGTCTGAAAGTTTATGAAACGTGGTCCCTGGAAGAAAACAGAAGGTTGTAGCCTTCTGTAGGTCAACACCTATGTACTAGTACATCAGCTAGTACAAGAGCTAGGGGGTTGTAGCTCCCTTCCAGGAGAAGCTGGAGAACGAGAGAAGGTTGTAGCCTTCTGACTGGTATACGACTGCACCAATACAAAATATTGTAAAAAGAAGTTTCTTATTAAAATACAGATAGCGACGATTGCAGCAGGTGGTTTTCACCCACATTGGGTTTCCACCTTATATCTTGTGTTCATGTGTGTGACTGTCTGTTCTATTTTTACAGCTCCTGGTTACTATTTATATGGTTCTGATGCACAGATTAAAGATCAACTTATGAAGAATTAACTAAATTATAAGTTTACAGGATATACGCTAGATGCCTTATATATAGTTGCATATACACGCAAGTTTCATTAACTGAAGTAGCGTATATGAATCAGAATATGGAAATGCAATATTATTGACTTGTTAATACTGATTCACCCCCCCCTCTCAGTATTATTTCCAACATACCCTGCCCTATAAGATCTATCTATAGACACTGTTTTCAATCTGTATTTTATGTAATAAACTCCATAGCCCAATGGAAATCTAATTATCAACCAACCATTCAAATACAAATCAAACTCCAAACTTAATAACTAGCCTAATATTTAATCCAACAAAGTTAAATTTTACACAGAGAGCCCTCTCTGAAGCTGGTAGGGCTAGATCCCAGCTTCCAAAGTTGGTTTTTGGTTACCTTGGTGATTTTCTTCCGCAACCTTAGAAAATTACTAAGTGCTAACATTCTGGCAACTCTGCTGGGGACCTGAACATTTTAGATTCCTAAGAAAAGCATATCAAGTTTTATATATGATTATTGATGGTGAACAGTGATCAGACACAAGGAGGTTATATCATTCACCTGGCGACTCCACATTCAAAGTATCCAAAACTTCAAATTTTTTAGGGTGACTCCACTATCAAAGAATCTAGATTTGATGGCTTCATAGACCAAGTTCCAAGAAAATTCAAATTAGATTCAAAGAAGGACAGACCTTGTCAACACAAGGATGGGAAAACAACATGCGAAAGTCAGGTATTTAAACCTAAATTTACTTCAAAATATAGTATTATCTTTTGTCAATCGCCTCCTGTCTTTTCTCGAAAGTATCTTAAGGATTCTCTTTGGTCTATTATATCCAAATCAAGATGATGAATCTGCACATGAGCCCCTTTCTGCGAATGTATATCCTTCCCTTAAAGCTACAAATGCATCTCATATTAATATTGGTTGTCTCAAACAAGATCCAAATAACAAACATAGTCCAACTAGTACAAATTCAGCTCAGACATCAATTATGACCACTTTCTGGTATGCATCATTAAATCTGTCATTCCCTTTGCATGAGCTACCGAAGAACTATGATCAGAGGCTACCCCAATTTGATGGTACATGTAATATTACAACAAGGAAACATGTAGACAAAGTCATTGACTTCATTGACTTGGAGGAAGTTGATCATGGAGATGCTAAATTGGGGTTGTTCGCTCAAAGCCTTTCAGGAAAAGCTAGGAAATGGTATAGAAGTTTGACAACTAGAAGTATTCCTAGTTGCTAGCAGTTTCAAAGTATTTTCCTTAATAGATGGGAGGTTAAAAGGAACCCTTTTCAGATTATGGATGAGTATTGGAATCTAAAAAGGCATCACGATGAGACAGTCCAAGATTTCTGAACCAGATTCAAGCGTGTTTATGATTCCATACCTACTGATATAAAGCCTCCCCCAAGATTGGCCATGCTTCATTATCCAAGTGGTTTTGATGCTGAGATTGCCTATTATCTCAGAGAAAGAAACCTTTCCAATTTTGAGGATATGCAAAAAAGTGTTATTTATCTGGAAATGAACCTGTTCATTAAAAGATCCAGAATGGAAGCTGAAAGAAGGAAAGTAATTAAAGATGATTTTCCTCCTTTATTAAACCTTAAGTTAGAGACATTAATGAAACCCATGGAAAGAGTTACGAACACATGTATTTTTCAAGATAAACCTGTTGTTAATGGACAACAAAAGATACCTCATTTTCAAGAAGATATGGAAGAAGAAGGAGAGGTTGTTGGGTCACATCACCAAAAGGTAGAAACTAGTTATTTTGTGGATTCATTTGAAACCAGTTTAGAACAATAACCAGTGGAAGGTTATCAGCAAGAGGATGTTAAATTTTAGCCAATTGAGGAAAACAGTCACCATGTGTGTGTTACTTTTGACAGTGATGAAAAATAGGATGAAAATATTGAAACGGATGAGCATGCATATATTTTAGACATTGAACATCAAGAAAATAATGCAAATTATGCTTATGGTAACTCTTTACCACTAAGTTATGCCACATTTCAGATGTTGAAAGAAATTATGATGATTATAACTCTTTACCTTTATGTTATTCTACATTTGAAGAGTTGAAAGAAAATTATAAGATCACTGGTGAAGCAACAAAGCAATATGAAACTAGCATAACGGGGCAGCAACCTTCTTATATAGATGAGGACCCAATTTTATGTTACATTGGAGATTCCTTTATTCAAAAATCGCAGTTATTAAGTAACCATGAGATTGAAGATCATATAGTCTCTTGGCAAACAATACTTAATACTTTACATCAGCCTTGCAAATTTTTATTTGATCATGATATGGATGAGGATTGTATTTCAAATTTTTCTTCTAAATTTTCACTTTCTGAAATTTTATTTCAAAGAGAAGATTGTCAAGTTCAAATTTATGAAGATGTATGTGTGGACAATGTACATAATGAACTTGCACAGGACAGTTTTCAATCAAAGTGACATGAAGATGAACATAATTGTCAACAAATTCAACCAAACACCTTTTCAATACAAGAGAATTGTATCAATGAGTTTCAAGGAGATTCTAAAGAACAACAAGTTGTTTTACATCCTACAAATGATAAAAACAGTATTTATAATCTTACATCCCTTGAATGTATATGAGAAGTTATTTTCAGGCATAGTACAACAAAGAGAAATTCTCCATGATTTTGAGGATACTTTGGAAAACCTATTGGAATATTTAACAAAACTGAATTTTGTGTTAGTTATGGATGATGAAGAAGGCTTCAGTCATAATTTTGAGTTTCCATTTTGTGAGTTTATTTTTCTATTTGTATAAATGGAATGCAAGCTTTAAATTAGTAGTCATCTTCGTGACTGACTTCATTAGCATTTTTGTATCATTTGATTCAACATGATTTTCAGCAGTATAGAGTAGGTAGCATTGTGCAAATAAGCTCAGCGATTTGAGCATTTTTTCAAGCATCTTTTCTAGTTTCAGTTTCAGATAGAATTATAGTTTTCAGTGTGCAGAATGTTTTTGATTCCAGTTTGAAGATTTTCAGTCACAGATTGATTCCAGTCTGAAGATTTTCAGTCATAGAGGTTTTTATGACATAGCAGGTTGCATATTTTGGATCAACCCAATAGATCAGGCTACTAGTCTACGATGTTCTTGACACCTCAGAAGGAGAGTGTCATCCCTAGCTAGAGACTATGTTAGGGTCCTATAATTTTTATAGGATAGTTTGATTATAGCTGATAATTATTATGTTTGAGATGTTGTAAATAATATTTCCTCCTGCAAATTATTTCCAAAGCAACACCAAGTACTAAGATTTAGGGATATTTTTGCATATAAATATTTGGATCATATCAGGCTGCAGTATTTTCATCAAAAAGAGCTTAGAAGAATCTTTCCAAGAATATATCATGCACTCAAATCCAATTCCTAGATCAAAGGCAAGAGCAAGTTGAAGTCTGCACCAAAAAGCACATAAGAAGGCCAAAGTGAGAAATCATTTATTTTGAATCATTAAAATTAATTCAAAAAATAAATGAATAAATCTAAAGTCTAAAAAAATGAAAATTCCTTTATTCATTGTAAATCCAAAAGTCAAGGCCTATGGCCCACCCCGCACTTATACATTAATTGGCCCACCCCACACTCATGCATTAATTCCCCCAATGTTAAAGGCATCGATATGTGTGCATATTACAATCTATGGTTATGAATATGTTTAACCAAAGGAGGATCCGAAAAGTGGATTTCACTTTACTGTCATTTACAGATGTCACCCTCACGTGATTTCGGACCCCCCAAATCTCTTACTGCCAGCCCCCTTCGAAATCCATTCATTTTTTTGGTTTGACTTTTATAAATATGGGCAAAATATAGATTCATGTGATTATGAAATAAATGTTGAGTGGATTCGGAGGCTAAAAGAAAGATATCAGGCGAAACCAGATTTTAGAGGAAATTTAGGGATGGAAGGCTAAGTGAGTAAAATGAAATGACAAGAAAGGAGTAAAACAATTTTACAGCTACACAAAAATAAGTTCATAGGTGCACTAAAATAAGTTCATGAGAGAAAATAAGAGGAAAATTTTGCAATAGTATGTTCATGAAAATAATGTAAACATGAGAAAAAATAGGGAGCTTCATGTAAATGAGTTTTACACATAAGAGGACAAGTAAAAATGAATTTTTATAGAGAAGCAAGCTATTTTTGTTTTTACAAGGATAAAAGTCAAAACAGAAATGTTTTAGCAACCATAGATTTACAAAAAACAACACATGGTTTTGGAAATTCATCCAAAGATTTATAGGAGTAAGAGGAAATTTACAAGGGACGTGGGTTTCAAAATCCATGGGAAGAGAAACAATACATGGATTCAGAAAATAACCCATGCATTTTTGAAACAGTATATGAAACATGATGGATTAATAAATCATTCTAATAAATACTTTGAATTCTGAATTTTGAATTTCATTTAAATATTTGGGAATATTAATTTAAATAAATTATTTAAATCCAAATATTTTGTGACAAAACAAAGTATTTAAAAGATGATGGATAAGTCAATGCACAAGAAAGCAGCAAGATAAACAAGGACAACAGTGCATATTCAACACAACAATTTCGTAACAGAATACAGTAGAAAGAGGGGTAGAGTAAACATCTGTCAGCAAGACAAACAACATTGCTCATTCAAAGGCCCAGTCACCACCAGAATGCCAGAAACAACAAATTTCCAGCAAATGTTTCCATAAATAGCCACGATCAGCGAAAATTCACTTTCCAGTCTCAACAGAGGATCATAAATAGTATAGACTTCCTATTACTTAGTTATATTTTGGGAAATGTCTACATGTTTTTAGTAGATATTGATTGTAATATTTTTTATTCAAATATTTCCTAAGATTATTAGAGAATATTTTGTAAATCAATTCCTTTTTTGGGATTTGATATTAGTTTAGCAAAAGATATCGGGATATTTTGTAAATTAATTTATAAATACTTCATCTTCAGAAGTATCAAGGGTTGGTTTTTGTACACAAAACACTATTGTATATTTTTCTAAAACATCAACGGATTACCAGTAATAAAGAATCTCTTTCATAGGATTCTTGTATCAAGTTGTTGGTGAAGTGCATCTATCTGTCTCATGTGTTTATATTTCTCTGTTTATAGAACAAATTTGTTTTCCAAATCTCAATTATTCAATAGATAAATAAAGGGAAGAATGTGTTTAAATCTACACTTTACACCCTGCTATGAATAATTTCTATGTTTTCTCCTGATCTTTAAATATAGTATTCAGGTAAAAATTCTCTATATTTGAAGTGAACCTTAAATTTTTTCTTCTTCTCCATTTCACGGACCTTAAAGAATCCATTCGGTTTGGCTACCCTACCCTGTAAGATCTATCTATAGACACTGTTGTCAATATGTATTTTACATAACAGACTCCATAGCCCAACCCAATGGAAATCTAGTTATCAACCAAACATTCAAATACAAATCAAACTCCAAACTCTATAACTAGCCTAATATTTAATCCAACAAAGTTAAATTTTACAAAGAGAGCCCTATCTAAAGCTGGCAGGGCTAGATCCCAGCTTCCAAAGTTGGTTTGTGGTTAACTTGGTGATTTTCTTCTGCAACCTCGGAAAATTACTAAGTGCTAACATGAAACACATCTTTAGGAGGATTGCAGACTTTCTTCCTTTCTTTCACCATTTGTGTTCTAATTGATCAACCTTCAAGCTGTTAGGATTTGTGTGAAAGTATTGGCTCTGATACCAATTGTTGGAAATACTGAGAGGGGTGGTGAATCAGTATTCCTTTTCAATTGTTACTTATACCAGTTAATTAATTATATTTAGAGCACAAAATAAGCAATAGGAATAATTTTTTTTATTAATATAGTCTTTATAGTGAATCAAGTACAATATATAGGGCTCCAACCCTTGATGAAGACACCGATATTCAATTCCCCACACTCCAACTGATTTCTAAGCACCAAATTGGTCTTTTGTGAAGCTCCAACCACTAGGGATCTAACCCTATATTTTCAAGGCACCAACCTTGGATTTAAGAGCATCAACTCCAAGGACACCAATCCTTCCAATTCTGAGGCACAAACCCCAAGGGCTCCGACCCTATCTTGTCAAGGCACCAACTATGGATTTAGGATCACCAACTCCAAGGACACAAATCCTTCCATTTCTGAGGCACCAACCCCAAGGGCTCTAACCCTCTACTATATATTGTCTAGATATGTTTGGTAGTAATTCTCTGCTCCCAAAATCTTGTTCACTGAATTCATTCTACAACTTCACTGCTACATCAATGACAACCTGTCTTCATATGAAGGAGTCTTCACAACTCTTCATATTGCCCAAACAGAGTCTACAAAGTTACCTCATGATGATTTCAAATAGTAATCACGATCTCCAATAATGTTTCCAAGATTTTTTGAAGCTTTCCAACAAGATATCTACGATAAGCCTCGATGTATGCACAAAATAAATTCTTTGTTTTCAAGCCTTTGTTCTTATTGTCGTGGTAACTTATTTAGGAGTGGTTGTTGCGGCATCTTAATTCCAAGGAGAAAACTCACAAATACTTCAACGATGGTGTTGTCAATTGCTCCCTTCAACTGATGACTGATGAAATCTTACTTTGTTGGTTCGAGGTCAAACAGATCTTCACAAAAAAAATTGTTCTGCAGGTTGAGGTATGTAGTTCTTCTAATTCATCGCAGGTCCGAGCCTTTCAAATATTAACCCAATCAACATAATTTCTCGACCTTCGGCTTCCTTCTTTCTTGTTGGACCTTCAGTTTCCTTCCTTCTCGCTCGACCTTTGGCTTTCTCTATTTCTTCAAGTTCACGAGTTGTGAAATGTTACTTCTTCTCTATGTTAGATTCACAAAATCCGTTGTCTGAAGTGAAGCGTTTCAACTTGTATATATATGAGTTTTGCTAATAACCAAAAGACACGTTCATTGGGAGGAGAGGCCGACTTACAAGTTTTCACATTAAAATATTTTATCAAAGAGGCCCTTTTTTTAATATTCATCCAAGGCTATACCCACATGGAGGTCCCACATTAATCGCAATCGTAACATTCATGAAAATCGGAGTTATTCCTTTAATCCCGAAATTGCAATTTTCAGAGGTTTGCACATAATATAGCAATTCCCCTACTACCAATGGAGTATATGTGATATGATCTTAAGAAGTTGTTAATAAATTCCTCGAGTCCACAACCTTATCGCAATTGGCGGTTTGATATCCCTTATAAACTAGCGATACTGAGGATGTGATATTGTATAAAGTCATGTTGGTGCAGCGAGTCCACAATATTATATTGCAATCGAAGGTTTTATCATGACCTTTATGACCTACAATATGAAAGTTAATATGGCAGATGTGATATAGTATTAAGGTGCATTATAATGGAACCATTGGGCCGTAGTACATATCACAATCAAGGTTTTATCATGACATCCCGTTAAGAATTGTGATATGAAATTTTTGTTGAGGCGGATGCGATATAACATAACGGTATATTCTAATGGAGTGGTCGGGTCCACATATCAAATCGCAGTTGGGGGTTTTGTGTGGTGGAATATAATAGAACCAACCAATATGATACGTTAACTCCTCCGTTTTATGCGTCGTGAACTTTTAAAAGGTTTCCACAGTTTATTCCTTCCTCTGATATTGCTCTTATATGCAATAGATTTGATTTGTCCTGGCTTGTCGCTCCTATGGCTTCTCTTCACTCCTATGACTTCCAATACACTGCTCTGACAGCTCTTCTTCCGATAGCTCTTTTATGATCGCTTCTAATATCTTTCCTCCTTGGTTCCATTGTTTCTATTATATCTATATTCAATCCTTGGATCCTCCATGAGTAGTATCATGATCAATGGGCATAAATGGGCAACCTCACATGTCACAAGAATTTTCCATCACAAACACTGGCATATTGACATCAATGACAACCTAGATTAACACGAAGTACAAATCAAGAGGGAGTTGCTCACATTGTAGGTGACAATGTCAAAGTTGCAGGCCGGTATTCGATATGAGGGCGGGTGGGAGGGGTTTTCCAGCTATAGTCCATGGAAGGAAAGGATCAAGTTGGTTTTGCAGGTCAATAAGATATGGGAGTTCACCAAGAAAGCCATCAAGAAGCCAACTAACCCAAAGGATCTGGAAGTGTATGAGGATTTGGATGTGAGGGTAATATTGATCATCCTTGATGGTGTGAAGCATTCCCTAATACCTCATTTTCTGGGAAGAACAATGGATATGAGATGTGGATGGCTCTTCAGAATTTGTTCTAGAATAAGAAAGAGAACTGAGTATTGGTATTGGAGGATAAGTTGAATTCCACCAAGATGATACAGGGTGAAGGATTGACTTCATATATAACGATATTATCTCAGGTCAGAGATGAGCTTGTTGTCGTCAGTGTGACTATTTCAGATTCGGATATGGTGAGGATTGCTTTAAAAGGTTCACCGAGGAATGGAAGCCCTTCATCAAAGGGATTGTTTCCAGAGAGAAGTTTCCAGATTGGAATATTTTGTGGGATGAATTCAATCAAGAAGAGTTACGAGACGAGGATCTTCATCCAAAGAAGCAGATTTTCAATGATGACATGGCAATTGTAGAGCAAATGAAGGGTAAGGAGAAGAAGAACTTGAGTAAAGTCATGTGTTTCAACAGTGGAGAGATGGGTCATTTTTTGTTGAGATGTCCAATGAAGAAGAAGGGAGATGACGAGAAGTAGAAAGGAAAGTAGTTCGTCAGCGTTTCCACCTCTACTAAGATAGATGCTCTCACCAGGAGATTGGAGAAAGAGGAATTTGCCATGATTTCTCATTTCTCGTAGGGTACTATTGATGAGGATGGATGGTACATGGACAGTGGTGCAGCAAAACATATGATAGGGTCACAGTAGTTTTTTGAGACTCTAGTTGAATGGGACTTGAAGTTGCACATGGTGTTGGGCGACAAGAGTCGGGAGTAGATTTGAGGATCAGGATTTGTGCCATTCAGAATGGAGACAGGACAAGTGATGCGGGTATAGGATGTAATGTTTGTACCAAGACTCATATATAATGTGATATATGTCTTGATGATCAATAGGAAGGCGTTTGTGGTCTTGTTCCAGGATGGGAAGGAAAGACTCATGCCTAGAGGCTCTAGCTCTGACGGGATTGTGCTTGGAGTTAGAGTGCATGGTCTATACAGGTTGACGGGAAAACCTATGTTTTATAGCACATTTTGTCACATATGATTAGTGAGCCTCCTAATGGGATCAATCAACATCATATTCCCCCTTGTCACCATCTTTCACAAAACCCTAAGCATGTTCCCTTCATCCCCCAAAATTTCAACCCTAAACTACATCATTTGAACTGGTCTTAGGACCAACACTCGCTATATGACTATTTGGGTGGAATCACCTACAATTTTCTCCATTGTGGCTTGCGTTGGTCACCAAAAAATTACTCCCCTTTGCACCTTCAATGGTTCTAGAAATCCGAGAGAATGATCGAGATTCCGGAAGCTTCCCCTTCTAAGAGTTTCCAAAATTTGTTTTAACTACTTACCTTGGATAAAACATTCGGATCCTATCCTTTCTTACTTTCGAGTTTTCATCACTTATCTTTTGATCCTATCCCTCCATCAAAGGTGGATCTCAAAGGCTAGATTGGTAATTGGATAAGAACTCCCAACTTACCCTACTTCTCTATATATTCTCATCCTTCTATGTGGTTGGGGGTTGACTTTTGGAGAGTGATTCTACCCTTATGTTGTTGCCGTGAGTGGTTATTATCTCATGCATTTAGGGTGACATTGAGTGCTTGAAAGAATTGGTGTTTTAGTCATCATTCTGAATAGTTTTATTTTATCAATGATTAGACAAATTTATTAGTTTTTATCTAAATATTAAGTGGAATCCAAATGAAAAATCTTACGCATCATGTATTGCATATAGGGCTTTGATTCTGATTGGAAAAGTGAAGTTATAGAGATTTATTGTTGCATCACTTATTTGTTGCATTGTTGATTGATTTCTTCTTCCCCTACTTAGTTAGGTATTTTATTGTTAAAAGTAAAATGAAAAATTTATTTTTGTCATATTAGTTTAGGAATTTGCAAGGTAATTTCCTCAGTTAGAACACCAAAGGACACCGCTCACAAACAAATCACAGATCAATACACCAATATTATTGACGTGGTTAAAACCCTCAAAGAGGGAAACAGTCCACGGCCTGAGCCAACACGGCCACTTTAGGAAACTTATTAATAAAAGAATGAAAATTTACATAATCTTCTCTCATGAACAGTTACCCTACAAATGACTCTCCATGCTCTTTAAATAGAGATCATGGACCAATCGGGTGTTAAGCCACGGATCAAGTGTTGGTAATACCGAGAAGAGAATGAGTCGTCGGATCACTTCATGTCTAGAACATATCATGACTGTCAGATTGTAAGTTACAAAAGTACATAGTAAAGAAACACACTTTACCTAACTCTACACTAGACCAAGTTATACTTAATTATTTCCTATGTGTCAGAATATCCTAACATCCCCCCTTAAGAACAACTTGGGATAGGATTGAAGGATGTACAAATATGACACAATAGGAGAAGGAAGGAGGCATTAGAGCCTATCCCCCATTAGTGACAACTTCCTGAACTCCAACCATAAATGGAAGTTTAGTAAACTTCGCCTCTGTGATAGTCTGTGTAAAGATGTTTGCAACTTGATCATCTGTAACAAGTTTTCATCCCTTTGGAAGAGGAACACGATCCCATGTATCATTTGCCAATAATGAACGATATTCTTCATTCATAGCTGCATCCCAATCTAGATGGCCTGAAGCTTTTGCAAAAGTGTCAGGATCATAATTCGCTGAAGCTTGAGCCAATAAACAAGAGGCTCTATCGAACTGACAACATGTACGTCACTGATCCGTAGGATCACCAACAAGACCACCTGTTGCATCCCGAGTAGCATGAACCCATTTTGGAAGCTCAGGAGCTGAAGGAGGATCATGAGAAGGTGGGGAAGGATTGTCATCCTCATTGTCATCATCAGAAGAAGAAATATTTTCAAAAGTAGAATGGATAGAGAGAGGTGGCACATCTGCCGAACTAGGCTCGTAGGCCAATATATTTTCAGCAAACTTTACATCTCTTCTAACGATAACATTTTTGGACTTAAGTGGAATAAGTCTATATCCTTTCACATCTTCAAAATATCTAGCAAAAATACATTTTTCACTTTTAGGTTCTAAATCTCAAATATGGACCCATGCTGCACTTCCAAAAACATGAAAGTGACTTACGTCTGGCTTAATTGAGTTCCATGCTTCTTCTATAGTGATATTCTTTAAAACCTTAGTAGGAGTGTGATTTACTATGCAATTTGCACAGTTAATTGCTTCTGCCCAAAAATTAAGACTATGTCCTTCAGATTGGAGCATACAATTATCCATTTCCTTTAAGGTGTGATTCTTCCTTTCAACTACAACATTTTGTTGTGGAGTATATGGAACAGTATGTTGCATTTGAATTCCATTCTCAGTGCAAAAGTTGATGAATTTGTTGTTAACATATTCTCCGCCATTATCAGATCTTAGCTTAAGAATTTGATGTCCAAATTGTTTTTCAACAAAGGCCTTAAAGGCCAAGAACATGCTAGATACTTCAATCTTGAGGTTTAAGAAGTATACCCAAGTGCGTCTGGAGAAATCATCAATGAAGGTTAAGAAATACTTGTAGAGAGAGAATGAAACCACTAGAAGTGGACCACATAAATCACTATGCACAGGTTGTAAAGAGGTTGAGGCATGCCAAGAGGCACGTTTTTCAAAACTATCCCGATGATGTTTTTCAAGTACACATCCGGAACAAACACCATCTCTGCAAGATACCATTGTAAGACCTATCACCATATTTTCTTTACATAGATTATGAAAGCAACGATAGCTTAGGTGACCAAATCGCTCATGCCAAATTTTTCTCACTTCATCATTATGAGCAACAAATACTGAGGGAAGATTTGATGACCCAAAGTTGTTAAACTTATACAACCTTGTAGAATCATCAGCAATGCTAGTAGCTAAAATATGTCTAGGATCTCTTAGGTCCTTAATTACAACATTGTGAGGTAAAAATTCAACGATTTTACCTTCACCTAAATGAGTTATTTGATATACATATAGAAGGTTGCAGGATAAGGTTGGAACACATAATACATCATTAAATTGACCATTTTCTAGATGAACAGTTCCAGTCCCTACAATACAAAGAGATATATCATCACCAACAAATATATTTTTGGTGTTACAATCATTTAAAGAAGAAAAATGGCTTTGTTTTTGGCCATGTGATAAGAAGCTCTAGAATCAATGAGCCACTCATGAGAATGAGAAGAAGAAGATACATTTAGTGCATAACCAGACCGAGATGCTTGACAACCACATGCATAAAGTGTTATTCCTTATGATGAAGTTGAAGTTGAAGAGTGCTCCAAATGGATGTTATGTTTCTTCATTGTTGCTTCCAAGGCTTCCATCTTCTTAAAGCATTTGGATTCTAAGTGGCCATCTCAATTACAAAAGTGGAAATGTCTATTAGTCTTCTTCCCTCTATTTTTATTTGCCTTATCATTTTGTTGAAATGATTTTTCATTTTTAGACTGAAATTGCTTAGGACCGTTGTTTGGTTTAGGACCATTCTTTTTAGGATACTACTTCTTAGAATTCTTTGAATTTGGTTGTTGTTAGGTGGCTAAGGATTTCTTAGAAGAGTTTCCAAGATTAAGAAGACCAAGATATAAGAGCTTTTCTTGTTCTCTTACTAAAGAATCACAAAAGGCATCAAAAGAGGAGGACTTGTGGTCTTGTCCTTGAGAAATAAAGGCTTCTTGTAATATCCCTTTTCAGGGATATCCCTCAAACACCAGCAAACTCCAACCAAAAATGGACTCTCAAGAGATAAAAATAACAGTAGTGCAACATAGAATAATATATACATGGAATATAAGCAGATACTCAAGAAATGCAGAGAGAAATGCTAAGCCATTTTATTATATTGAGTAATGGAAAGAGTACAAGAGGTGATCAAAAAGATAGCACCTTGACTTGCACAAGGCAAGTGAAGAAATACACTCAGAATGGTAAGGAAGTGGCCTCTCTCTGAACTACGTCCAAGCTGCCGGAAAACTGTTGTGCTGCTGCTACTGCTGGAATCAAGTGAGGATTTGGGGTTGTTCCCCTCCTCAGAAAATCCTGAAACTCTGGAATCAGCTCTACTCAATAAACCCAAAAAATCCCAGAAAGCTTTTCTAAAACAACTGACCCCTGAAAATCATCCCCTTGAGAATCTACGCTATTTCTCAAGGCTCTGCACTACCACTGAATAGAATCCTCCAAAACTCTACCTGAAACTCTGCCAAAATCCTCCAATATGCAAGGTTTGATCCCTTGCTCAATCTCCCAGCTCAAATCCTCCAAATAAACCCAATCCGAAACTCCTACCAAAAGAGACAGCGTCCTCCTCTCTCAAGATTGCGTAGTCATCAAAATGCTCAGTTCCTCCTCAACTCCAAAGATCGATCCTCCTGCAAAATACTACTGAAAACTACCTTGCCCGAGCAGGCACTCAAAGTCCCCCGGGGCTAAGGGTGAGATCCCCGAACGGAGACACTCGATGCACTAAACAGTTCTGCAGACAGGCTAAACAGCCAGCATGCTCTAAGTCGAAGTGACTAGCTCAAATGCAACATAATCGAATGCCAAAATGAGGAGGCTCCTCTCTCCTTTATAGTGTTGGCCTCTCTCAATACCCTAAGGCCCACCTCCTCCAACGTAGCCTCTCTCTTGCCACATGCTCCTCTCCATCTACGTAGTCCCTCCAAGTGTCTACATGGGCCCCTTCTCTACGTGGTCCTTTGGCCCCCTTGGCTCCCCTTTAAGTTACAACGTTGTGCTGCTAGGGAGTGACTTTATTCCAAAAAGTGAGTTATGTCCCCCTTTCCTCACCTTTTTATTTATAAATAACTATAGAAGGCAAAATTGAGCAAAATCAAATATTCCAATTAGCCATGGCTAATTAGGAATATTACAGTCTCCCCCGACAACATGTTGCTTGTCCTCAAGAAACTGAAGTGATGGATGCTGCAAAATTTTCTCACTCTCCCAAGTGGCATCCTCATTTGATAAATTCTTCCACCTCACCAAGAATTCCCGGACCATCCTGCTTCGCAGCTGCCTCTCCCTGGTATCAATAATAGCCTCTGGCTGCAACACCAAATGCCCCTCATCATCCGTGGGTGGTAGCTCATCTGTCACTTTCACCTGCTGCCCCAATCCCTAGCTGGAGCTAATGTTAGGGTCCTATAATTTTTATAGGATAGTTTGATTATAGCTGATAATTATTATGTTTGAGATGTTGTAAATAATATTTCCTCCTGCAAATTATTTCCAAAGCAACACCAAGTACTAAGATTTAGGGAGATTTTTGCATATAAATATTTCGATCAGATCAGGCTGCAGGTATTTTCATCAGAAAGAGATTAGAAGAATCTTTCCAAGAATATATCATGCACTCAAATCTAGTTCCTAGATCAAAGGCAAGAGCAAGTTGAAGTCTGCACCAAAAAGCACATAAGAAGGCCAAAGTGAGAAATCATTTATTTTGAATCATTAAAATTAATTCAAAAAATAAATGAATAAATCTAAAGTCTAAAAAAATGAAAATTCCTTTATTCATTGTAAATCCAAAATTCAAGGCCTATAGCCCACCCGGCACTTATGCATTAATTGGCCAACCCCACGCTCATGCATTAATTCCCCCAACGATTGGCCCACCCCACACTCATGCATTAATTCCCCCAATGTTAAAGGCATCGATATGTGTGCATATTACAATCTATGGTTATGAATATGTTTAACCAAAGGGGATCTGAAAAGTGGATTTCACTTTACTGTCATTTACAGATGTCACCCTCACGTGATTTCGGACCCCCTCCCCTAAATCTCTTACTGCCATCCCCCTTCGAAATCCATTCATTGTTTTGGTTTGACTTTTATAAATATGGGGGGAATTGAGATTCATGTGATTATGAAATAAATGTTGTGTGGATGGGAGGCTAAAAGAAAGAGATCAGGCGAAACCAGATTTTAGAGGCAAGTTAGGGATGGAAGGCTAAGTGAGTAAAATGAAATGACAGAAAAGGAGTAAAACAATTTTACAACTACACAAAAATAAGTTCATAGGTGCACGAAAATAAATTCATGAGAGAAAATAAGAGGAAAATTTTGCAATAGTATGTTCATGAAAATAATGTACACATGAGAAAAAATAGGGAGCTTCATGTAAATGAGTTTTACACATAAGAGGACAAGTAAAAATGAATTTTTACAGAGAAGCAAGCTATTTTTGTTTTTACAAGGACAAAAGTCAAAACAGAATAAATCATTCTAACAAATACTTTGAATTTTGAATTCTGAATTTCATTTAAATATTTGGAAATATTAATTTAAATATATTATTTAAATCCAAATATTTTGTGACAAAACAAAGTATTTAAAAGATGATGGATAAGTCAATGCACAAGACAGCACCAAGATAAACAAGGACAACAGTGCATATTCAACACAACAGTTTCATAACAGAATACAGTAGAAAGAGGGGCAGCACAAACATCTGTCAGCAAGACAAACAACATTGCTCATTCAAAGGCCCAGTCACCACCAGAATGCCCAGAAACAACAAATTTCCAGCAAATGTTTCCATAAATAGCCACAATCAGCAAAAATTGACTTTTGAGTCTCAACAAAAGATCATAAATAGTATAGAATTCCTATTACTTAGTTATATTTTGGGAAATGTCTACATGTTTTTAGTAGATATTGTTTGTAATATTTTTTATTCAAATATTTCCAAAGATTATTAGAGAATATTTTGTAAATCAATTCCTTTTTTTGGATTTGATATTAGTTTAGCAAAAGATCTCAGGATATTTTGTAAATTAATTTATAAATACTTCATCTTCAGTAGTATCAAGGGTTGGTTTTTGTACACAGAACACTATTGTATATTTTTCTGAAACATCAACAGATTACCAGTAATAAAGAATCTCTTTCACAGGATTCTTGTGTCAAGTTGTTGGTGAAGTGCATCTATTTGTCTCATGTGTTTATATTTCTCTGTTTATAGCACATATTTGTTTTCCAAATCTCAATTATTCAATAGATAAATAAAGGGTAGAATTGTTTAAATCTACACTTTACACCCTGCTACGAATAATTTCTATGTTTTCTCCTGATCTTTAAATATAGTATTCAGGTAAAAATTCTCTATATTTGAAGTGAACCTTAAATTTTTTCTTCTTCTCCATTTCACGGACCTTAAGGAATCCATTCGGTTTGGCTACCCTGCCTTGTGAGATCTATCTATAGACACTGTTGTCAATATGTATTTTACGTAATAGACTCCATAGCCCAGCCCAATGGAAATCTAGTTATCAACCAACCATTCAAATACAAATCAAACTCCAAACTTCATAACTAGCCTAATACTTAATCCAACAAAGTTAAATTTTACAGAGAGAGCCCTCTCTAAAGCTGGCAGGGCTAGATCCTAGCTTCCAAAGTTGGTTTGTGGTTAACTTGGTGATTTTCTTCTGCAACCTCGGAAAATTACTAAGTGCTAACACGAAACATATCTTTAGGAGGATTGTAGACTTTCTTCCTTTCTTTCACCATTTTTGTTCTAATCGATCAACCTTCAAGATGTTAGGATTTGTGTGAAAGTACTGCCTCTGATACCAATTGTTGGAAATACTGAGAGGGGTGGTGAATCTGTATTCCTTTTCAATTGTTACTTATACTAGTTAATTAATTATATTTAGAGCACGAAATATGCAATAGGAATAAATGTTTTTATTAATATAGTCTTTATAGTGAATCAAGTACAATATATAGGGCTCCAACCCTTGATGAAGACACCGATATTCAATTCCTCACACTCCAACTTATTTCTAAGCACCAAATTGGTCTTTTGTGAAGCTCCAACCTCTAGGGCTCTAACCCTATCTTTTCAAGGCACCAACCTTGGATTTAGGAGCATCAACTCAAAGGACAATTCTGAGGCACAAACCCCAAGGGCTCCGACCCTATCTTGTCAAGGCACCAACTATGGATTTAGGATCACCAACTCCAAGGACACAAATCCTTCCAATTCTGAGGCACCAACCCCAAGGCCTCTAACCCTCTACTATATATTTTCTAGATATGTTTGGTAGTAATTCTCTGCTCTCAAAATCTTGTTCACTGAATTCATTCTACAGCTTCACTGCTACATCAATGACAACCTGTCTTCATATGAAGGAGCCTTCACAACTCTTCATATTTCCTAAACAGAGTCTACAAAGTTACCTCATGATGATTTCAAATAGTAATCATGATCTCCAATAATGTTTCCAAGATTTGTTGAAGCTTTCCAACAAGATATCTGCGATAAGCCTCAATGTATGCACAAAAGAAATTCTTTGTTTTCAAGCCTCTGTTCTTATTGTCGCGATAACTTATTTAGGAGTGATTGTTGCGGTATCTTAATTCCAAGGAGAAAACTCACAAATACTTCAACGATGGTGTTGTCAATTGCTCCCTTCAACTGATGACTGATGAAATCTTACTTCGTTGGTTCGAGGTCAAACAGATCTTCACAAAAAAAATTGTTCTGCAGGTTGAGGTATGTACTTCTTCTAATTCATCACAGGTCTGAGCCTTTCAAATATTAACCCAATCAACATAATTTCTCGACCTTCAGCTTCCTTCCTTCTCGTTCGACCTTTGGCTTTCTCTGTTTCTTCAAGTTCACGAGTTGTGAAATGTTACTTCTTCTCTATGTTAGATGCACGAAATCTGTTGTCTGAAGTGAAGCATTTCACCTTGTATATATATGAGTTTTGCTAATAACCAAAATACATGTTCATTGGGAGGAGAGGCTGACTTACAAGTTTGCACATTAAAATATTTTATCAGAGAGGTCCTTTTTTAATATTCATCCAAGGCTATACCCACATGGAGGTCCCACATTAATCACAATCATAACATTCATGAAAATCTGAGTTATTCTTTTAATCCCGAAATTGCAATTTTCGGAGGTTTGTACATAATATAGAGATTCCCCTACTACCGATGGAGCGGATGCAATATGATCTTAAGAAGCTGTTAATAAATTCCTCGAGTCCACAACCTTATCGCAATTGGAGGTTTGATATCCCTTAGAAACTAGCGATACTGCGGATGCGATATTGTATAAAGTCATGTTGGTGCAGCGAGTCCGCAATATTATATCACAATCAAAAGTTTTATCATGACCTTTATGACCTACAATATGAAAGTTAATATGGCAGATGTGATATAGTATTAAGGTGCATTATAATGGAACCATCGGGTCCGCAGTACATATCACAATTAAGGTTTTATCGTGACATCCCGTTAAGAATTGTGATATGAATTTTTTGTTGAGGCAGATGCGATATAACATAACGGTATATTCTAATGGAGTGGTTAGGTCCACATATCAAATCGCAGTTGGGGGTTTTGTGCGGTGGAATATAATAGAACCCACTGATATGATATGTTAACTCCTTCGGTTTATGCACTGTGAACTTTTAAAAGGTTTCCACAATTTATTTCTTCCTCTGATATTGCTCTTACTCTTGGTATATGCAATAGATTTTATTTGTCTTGGCTTGTCGCTCCTATGGCTTCTCTTCATTCCTATGACTTCCAATACACTGCTCTGATAGCTCTTCTTCCGATAGCTCTTTTATGATGGCTTCTAATATCTTTCCTCCTTGGTTCCATTGTTTCTATTATGTCTGTATTCAATCCTTGGATCCTCCATGAGTAGTATCATGATCAATGGGCATCAATGGGCAACCTCACATGTCACAAGAATTTTCCATCACAAACATTTCCATATTGACATCAATGACAACCTAGATTAACACGAAGTACAAATCAAGAGGGAGTTGCTCACATTGTAGGTGACAATGTCAAAGTTGCAGGCCGGTATTCGGTATGAGGACAGGTGGGAGGGGTTTCCAGCTATAGTCCATGGAAGGAAAGGATCAAGTTGGTTTTGTAGGTCAACAAGATATGGGAGTTCACCAAGAAAGCCATCAAGAAGCCAACTAACCCAAAGGATCTGGAAGTGTATGAGGATTTAGATGTGAGGGTGATATTTATCATCCTTGATGGTGTGAAGCATTCCCTAATACCTCATTTTTCTGGGAAGAACAATGGATATGAGATCTGGATGGCTCTTCAGAATTTGTTCTAGAATAAGAAAGAGAACCGAGTATTAGTATTAGAGGATAAGTTGAAGTCCACCAAGATGATACAGGGTGAAGGATTGACTTCATATATAACGAGATTATCTCAGGTCAGAGATGAGCTTGTTGTCGTCACTATGACTATTTCAGATTCGGATATGGTGAGGATTGCTTTAAAAGGGTTCACCGAGGAATGGAAGCCCTTCATCAAAGGGATTGTTTCCAGAGAGAAGTTTCCAGATTGGAATAGCTTGTGGGACGAATTCAATCAGGAAGAGTTATGAGACGAGGATCTTCATCCAAAAAAGTCGATTTTCAATGATGACATGGCACTTGTAGCGCGAATGAAGGGTAAGGAGAAGAAGAACTTGAGTAAAGTCATGTGTTTCAATGGTGGAGAAATGGGTCATTTTTTGTCGAGATGTCCAATGAAGAAGAAGGGAGATGACGAGAAGTAGAAAGGAAAGTAGTTCATCAGTGTTTCCACCTCTACTAAGATAGATGCTCTCTCCAGGAGATTGGAGGAGGAGGAATTTGCCATGCTTTCTCATTTCTCGTAGGGTACTATCGATGAGAATGGATGGTATGTGGACAGTGGTGCAGCAAAACATATGATAGGGTCACAGTAGCTTTTTGAGACTCTAGTTGAATGGGACTTGAAGTTTCACATGGTGTTGGGCGACAAGAGTTGGGAGGAGATTTGAGGATTGGGATTTGTGCCATTCAGAATGGAGACAGGACGAATGATGTGGGTATAGGATGTAATGTTTGTACCAAGACTCATATATAATGTGATATCTATCTTGATGATTAATAAGAAGGCGTTTGAGGTCTTGTTCCAGGATGGGAAGGAAAGACTCATGCCTAGAGGCTCTAGCTCTGACGGGATTGTGCTTGGAGTTAGAGTGCATGGTCTATACAGGTTGACGGGAAAACCTATGTGTTATAGCACATTTTGTCACATATAATTAGTGAGCCTCCTAATGGGATCAATCAACATCATATTCCCCCTTTTCACCATCTTTCACAAAGCCCTAAGCATGTTCCTTTCATCCCCCAAAATTTCAACCCTAAACTACATCATTTGAACTGGTTTTAGGACCAACACTCCCTATATGACTATTTGGGTGGAATCACCTACAATTTTCTCCATTGTGGCTTGCATTGGTCACCAACAAATTACTCCCCTTTGCACCTTCATTGGTTCTAGAAATCCGAGATAATGATCGGGATTCCGGAAGCTTCCCCTTCTAAGAGTTTCTAGAATTTGCTTTAACTACTTAGCTTGGATAAAACATTCGGATCCTATCCTTTCTTACTTTGGAGTTTTCATCACTTATCCTTTGATCCTATCCCTCCATCAAAGGTGGATCTCAAACGCTAGATTCGTAATTGGATAAGAACTCCCAACTTACCCTACTTCTCTATATATCCTCATCCTTCTATGTGGTTGGGGGTTGGCTTTTGGAGAGTGATTCTACCCATATGTTGTTGCAGTGTGTGGTTATTATCTCATGCAATTAGGGTGATTTCAGGTCATATTGTGACAAGGAAAGGATAAGTCTATAACTTAGAGGAGATCTTTTGCAAGATCAACTGCTAATTATGGTTGTAATCTCCTTCCATTAATATTAATGCAAATAATTCATTGTTTTCCTATATGTGATGTTGTTATTTCATACATTTTAATACCATGTTGATATATTGAATGAAGTATTTAGATGATACCACATAGATCTTATAGTTTCTTGGCTTGTGTTATTTGACTGTGCAGGTTCTAATTTTGGCATCCCAAGCTGGAATTAGAGCTTCCAAGCTAAAGGATCAAAGTGTACGAAGGATTAATGCTCACTCCATCATATATTTACTTCAAGGAAAGGCATTGGATTCCTTGTCTCTTTGTTGTTCTAGGCTAGCCACTGGCCTAAGGGAGATACTTTTGTCCGCAATCATAAATCCCATATAAAAAATTAGCGACTCCATTTGGGAATGAAGTATTCCCTTGGTGATTTCCTTTTACATTGTGTTTTATTATCTCCTTGACAAACCTTTGTTGTATCATCCAACCAAGAATAGACCAAGGAAGTGATTTCATTGAGACTTTTTTGCAATTTTTGTATTGGAATCCTCTTTCCCAGGCCCGACACTCCCCTAGTGTCTCTAACAATGCATTGCAGTACACCCTAGCCTTCTTTGCACCTACGTTGTAGTGCACCCTGGCCCTTTTAGTACCTTCTATGGTCCCAATTTGATGCAAAAATTTCCTTTTTATGATTTTCTCTCTAATTAACTTTGTTCTGGTTGTTCCTACTTGTGTCCCTGAGTGTGTCTTGATCTCTCATAAGCATCCATTTGGTTTTCTTTTATTTTTAGTTGCAATTGATAATAATTTGTTTAGATTTTCCTTTGTTCTTGTCATTAGGTCATTAGCAAACTAAATTTTTTAGACATTGAGTGCTTGAAAGAATTAGTGTTTTAGTCATCATTCTAAATAGTTTTATTTTATCAATGATTAGACAAATTTCTTAGTTTTTATCTGAATATTAAGTGGAATCCAAATGAAAAATCTTATGCATCATGTATTGCATATAGGGCTTTGATCCTGATTGGAAAAGTGAAGTTATATAGATTGATTGTTGCATCACTTATTTGTTGCATCGTTGATTGATTTATTCTTCCCCTACTTAGTTAGGTCTTTCATTGTTAAAAGTAAAATGAAAATTTTATTTTTGTCATATTAGTTTACGAATTTGCAAGGTAATTTCCTCAGTCATAACACCAAAGGACACCACTCACAAACAAATCATAGATCAATACACCAATATTATTGACGTGGTTAAAACCCTCAAAGAGGGAAACAGTCCACGGCCTGAGCCAACGCGGCCACTTCAGGAAACTTATTAATAAAAGAATGAAAATTCACATAAGATTCTCTCATGAACAGTTACCCTACAAATGACCTTCCATGCTCTTTAAATAGAGATCATGGACCAATCGGGTGTTAAACCACAGATCAAGTGTCGGTAATACTGAGAAGAGAATGAGTTGTCAGATCACTTCATGTCTAGAACATATCATGACCGTCAGATTGTAATTTACAAAAATACATAGTAAAGAAACACACTTTACCTAACTCTACACTAGACCAAGTTATACTTAATTATTTCCTATGTGTCAAAATATCCTAACACCCCCCCTTAAGAACAACTTGGGATAGGATTGAAGGATGTACAAAAATGACACAATAGGAGAAGGAAGGAGGCATTAGAGCCTATCCCCCCTTAGTGACAACTTCCTGAACTCCAACCATAAATCGAAGTTTAATAAACTTCACCTCTGTGATAGCCTTTGTAAATATGTTTGCAACTTGATCATCTGTAACAAGTTTTCATCCCCTTGGAAGAGGAACAAGATCCCATGTATCATTTGCCAATAATGAACGATATTCTTCATTCATAGTTGCATCCCAATCTAGATGGCCTGAAGCTTCTGCAAAAGTGTCATGATCATAATTCGCTGAAGCTTGAGCCACTAAAGCAGAGGCTCTATCGAACTGACAACGTGTACGCCGTTGATCCGTAGGATCACCAACAAGAATACCTGTTGCATCCCGAGTAGCATGAACCCATTTTGGAAGCTGAGGAACTGAAGGAGGATCATGAGAAGGTGGGGAAGGATTGTCATCCTCACTGTCATCAACAGAAGAAGAAATATTTTCAAAAGTAGAATGGATAGAGAGAGGTGGCACATCCGCCGAACTAGGCTCGTAGGCCAATATATTTTCAGCAAACTTTACATCTCTTCTAACAATAACATTTTTGGACTTAAGTGGAATAAGTCTATATCCTTTCACATCTTCAGAATATCCAACAAAAATACATTTTTCACTCTTAGGTTCTAAATCTCGAATATGGACCCATGCTGCACTTCCAAAAACATGAAAGTGACTTACATCTGGCTTAATTGAGCTCCATGCTTCTTCTAGAGTGATATTCTTTAAAACCTTAGTAGGAGTGCGATTTACTATGTAATTTGCACAATTAATTGCTTATGCCCAAAAATTAAGACTAAGTCCTTCAGATTGGAGCATACAATTATCCATTTCCTTTAAGGTAGGATTCTTCCTTTCAACTACAACATTTTGTTGTGGAGTATATGGAACAGTATGTTGCATTTGAATTCCATTCTCAGTGCAAAAGTTGATGAATTTGTTGTTAACATATTCTCCGCCATTATCAGATCTTAGCTTAAGAATTTGATGTCCAAATTGTTTTTCAACAAAGGCCTTAAAGGCCAAGAACATGTTAGATACTTAAATCTTGAGATTTAAGAAGTATACCCAAGTGCGTCTGGAGAAACCATCAATGAAGGTTAAGAAATACTTGTAGCAAGAGAATGAAACAACTAGAAGTGGACCACATAAATCACTATGCACAAGTTGTAAAGGGCCTGAGGCATGCCAAGAGGCACGATTTTCAGAACTATCCTGATGATGTTTTTTGAGTACACATCCAGAACAAACACCATCTCTGCAAGATACCATTGTAGGACCTGTCACCATATTTTCTTTACATAGATTATGAAAGCAACGATAGTTTAAGTGACCAAATCACTCATGCCAAAGTTTTCTCACTTCATCATTATGAGCAACAAATACTGAGGGAAGATTTGATGACCCAAAGTTGTTAAAATTATACAACCTTGTAGAATCATCAGCAATGCTAGTAGCTAAAATCTGTCCAGGATCTCTTAGGTCCTTAATTACAACATTGTGAGGTGAAAATTCAACGATTTTACCTTCACCTAAATGAGTTATCTGATATACATATAGAAGGTTGTAGGATAAGGTTGGAACACATAATACATAATTAAATTGACCATTGTCTAGATGAACAGTTCCAGTCCCTACAACACAAAGAGATCTATCATCAAAAACAAATATATTTTTGGTGTTACAATCATTTAAAGAAGAAAAATGGTTTTGTTTTTGGCCATGTGATAAGAAGCTCCAGAATCAATGAGCCACTCATGAGAATGAGAAGAAGAAGATACATTTAGTGCATAACCAGACCGAGATGCTTGACAACCACATGCATAAAGTGTTATTCCTTATGATGAAGTTGAAGTTGAAGAGTGCTCCAAATGGATGTTATGTTTCCTCGTTGTTGCTTCCAAGCTTTCCATCTTCTTAAAGCATTTGGATTCCAAGTGGCCATCTCGATTACAAAAGTGGGAATGTCTATCAGCCTTCTTCCCTCTATTTTTATTTGCCTTATCATTTTGTTGAAATGATTTTTCATTTTTAGACTGAAATTGCTTAGGACCATTGTTTGGTTTAGGACCATTCTTTATAGGATACTGCTTCTTAGAATTCTTTGAATTTGGTTGTTGTTGGGCAGCTAAGGCTTTTGTTATAAGAGTTTCCAATATTAAGAAGACCAAGATATAAGAGCTTTTCTTGTTCTCTTACTAAAGAATCACAAAAGGCATCAAAAGAGGAGGACTTGTGGTCTTGTCCTTGAGAAATAAAGGCTTCTTGTAATATCCCTTTTCAGGGATATCCCTCAAACACCAGCAAATTCCAACCAAAAATGGACTCTCAAGAGATAAAAATAATAGTAGTGCAACATAGAATAATATATACATGGAATATAAGCAGATACTCAAGAAATGCAGAGAGAAATGCTAAGCCATTTTATTATACTGAGTAATGAAAGAGTACAGGAGGTGATCAGAAAGATAGCACCTCGACTTGCATAAGGCAAGTGAAGAAATACACTCAGAATGGAAAGGAAGTGGCCTCTCTCTAAACTACGTCCAAGCTGCCGAAGAACTGTTGTGCTGCTGCTACTGCTAGAATCAAGTGAGGATTTGGGGTTGTTCCCCTCCTCAGAAAATACTGAAACTCTCGAATCAACCTCTGCTCAATAAACCCAGAAAAGCCTAGAAAGATTTTGTAAAATAGCTGACCCCCAAAAATCACCCCCTTGAGGATCTACGCTATTCCTTAAGGCTCTGCGTTGCCACTAAATAGAACCCTCCAAAACTCTGCCTGAAACTCTGCAAAATCCTCCAATATGCAAGGTTGATCCCTTGCTCAATCTACCACCTCAAATCCTCCAAATAAACCCAATCTGAAACTCCTACCAAAAGAGACTGCATCCTCCTCTCTCAAGACTGTGCAGTCATCAAAATGCTCAATTCCTCCTCAACTCCAAAGATCGATCCTCCTGCAAAATACTACTAAAAATTACCTTGTTCGAGCAGGCACTCGAAGTCCCCCGGGGCTAAGGGTGAGATCTCTGAACGGAGACACTCGATGCACTAAATAGTTCTGCAGACAGGCTAAACAGCCAGCGTCCTCTAAGTCGAAGTGACTAGCTCAAATGCAACATAATCGAATGCCAAAATGAGGTCCAGGCTCCTCTCTCCTTTATAGTGTTGGCCTCTCTCAAAACCCTAAGGCCCACCTCCTCCAACGTAGCCTCTCTCTTGCCACGTGCTCCTCTCCATCTACGTAGTCCCTCCAAGTGTCTACGTGGGCCCCTTCTCTACGTGGTCCTTTGGCCCCCTTTGCTCCCCTTTAAGTTACAACGTTGTGCTACTAGGGAGTGACTTTATTCCAAAAAGTGAGTTATGTCCCCCTTTCCTCACCTTTTTATTTATAAATAACTATAGAAGACAAAATTGAGCAAAATCAAATATTCCAATTAGCCATGGCTAATTAGGAATATTACAGTCTTCCCCGGCAAAATGTTGCTTGTCCTCAAGCAACTGAAGTGATGGATGCTGCAAAATTTTCTCACTCTCCCAAGTGGCATCCTCATTTGGTAAATTCTTCCACCTCACCAAGAATTTCTGGACCATCCTGCTTTGCAACTGCCTCTCCCCGGTATCAATAATAGCCTCTCGCTGCAACACCAAATGCCCCTCATCATCCATGGGTGGTAGCTCATCTATCACTGTCACCTGCTGGTGAGCTCTAGTATTGTAGCAATAATGCTACAACTCCTGGGGCTTCCTGTCTCTCATTTTATCAACCCGGTAGTTCGTACAAACTTGGAAGTGACGGTGCTATATGCACAAGTACTAGCTCTTGTCGCAGCTGTCACTTGGTCAGCTGGCACAAGTCCGCTAGGGCTCAAGCCAACTTCTATAGTCTCTCAGAAGAAGCTTGCTAATTGATGGATGAAAGCTATTCTCAAAGGAAAACTACTCTACTTGACAAAATGGACTGAAAGCAAATCAAAGCATGTAAACCTAGGAAACCCTAATTTAACTAGTCTAACCTCTACAATGCAAAAAATGTGAATGAAACTTCTACCAATGTTGTTGTTACCTCTAATGAGTGAAAATGCATGGATCTAAGCTGCTTGCATCATAAAAGACATGTTTTTGTATTTTTCCTTTAAGTGTATGGAGTGATTGTGATTGTGTGCTAATTAGGGTTTGGTTGTGCAGATGGGATGGAGAAGGAAGGAAAGCGTGGGACAGGTTGGGGAGGCTAGGAGAGGTCCCTAGGGATCCTTAGCATCCATCCACAGAGGTTCCTCACATTCAGAAGCTCGGCAACCGAGTGAGTGGTCTCCTACAGGAAGTCTGCAGGGGATCCTACAGGATACTCTAGTTTCTACAGGATGTCTACAAACGGCTACAGGATGACCTACCGTGAGTGTTTGGCGTGATGGAGGAGTGATGAAATGGTAGGGGGAGATGTGTAAGGTAGGAATGAGGCTGGTGATGGCTGTAGAAGTGAAGGAATAGGATGGGGAGTGAGTGTAGGGAGTGGGTTGGAAGATAGAGGGCTATGTCAACGAAAAGGCTAGAGGATGAAGCTACGTGAGGAGTGAAAGACTTTGGGAGATAACAGAGCGGAGCAGAGGTCAAAGATGTGTTTGCATGCGTGATCAAGATGGAGGACGAAGTAATGGAACGAGAGAAAGCAGTGTAAATGGAACAAATGCTTGTGACTATCACCAAACTGAAAATGCATTAACTTAGACTACCTGTGCTTATAAATTCAATGAACAGCAATCTAAACGCGAAGGAGAATGTGCATGAAGTTGTGGTAAAGGAGTGTGGTGCAGGTGTGAATCATGTGGAAGCATCTAACATAACGTGATTGTGTTTGCAGCAATCATGGAATAAAGAAATGCGTATTTTTGGTGGTTAGTCATGGACTGCACCCCAATCCCAGATGAGATGGCAGTGAGCCTTAACAACCTTTTTGTTGGAGCTCCAATCGATTATATCTATCCTCTGCTACACTAAGCAAGTGGAAACAAATTCACCATAAGCAACTCCTATCTAACTCATGAAAAAGACCAACTTAACAACCTATAATTCGAATTGCATGTGCAAATGAAAAGCTCAAAGTGCTGAAATGAAATGGAAACAACACTACAGTAGAGGGGATCTATGGCTCTCAGGTTGGGCCCTAACCTGAGAGCTATAGTCTCCTTAAGAAAACTCAGAACTAGATCAGAATCTGCCTTCTTTATTCATAATCTGATATCATGCCAAATTGGCTTACAAAAAGGAACAAAAACTGAGCTGTGCTCCAAAATTACAATAGCAATACGAGAGTTTCAACAACCTATCCAAGGCTAAGGCCTCTATACTTATACAAAAACGGTGATCCAACAAGTGTCCTTGATTTTAGGAGCTCGGTTGTCCAACTAGAGTTTAACTGCTGATCCTGTAGGACGGTCATAACTGTTGTTCCTGTAGAGCAGTTTATAACTGTTGTTCCTGTAGAACAGCTAGCTACTTCTAAGCTCGGAGGGGAGATGGATTGGAGCTCGGAGTTCTTGGTGGGAATCACGAGGAATGTCCCTAAGACCGTGGACATCCTCTCCTAAAAACCAGCAGTGCCACCTCATTGTCTCCTTGTCTCCTTTTTCGTTGTCTTTTGCTCGCTTTTAATGCCAAAACCTGGAATCATAATGCATTAGTCACGTAGATAGAGTACCTACCCTTCTTCCTACAAACAACATGAATAAACTAAGAAATGCATGCATAAGCAATAAAAAATGAATGGTTTGAGCAAGTAGAATAGGCCAAAATGAGCCCAAATTGTACCAAAATTGGGGCTCATCATCACCCCCCAGCTGAACCATTTGCTCATCCTTGAGCAACTTAGTCAAGATCCTCATCCTTCATGGCTTTCACTGCTCCCCTTACATCCCAAGCTTCTGTGGTGATGTCTTCTCGGTCGATATGAAACCCTGCTGTGTTTTCCACTTTTTCCCATTGTGCCTTGTCATCCTTTCCTGTACTTCCTTCAACCAATCCTAGCAGCAATGGAGGGTTGAGTTTAAGGCCAATCCAGCTGGCCTGAAGTCTTTGCACGGATCTCTTGTAAAGGTCCACTCTTGCCAATGCTTCCCTCATTCTGGTCGGGGTATGGTATTCCCGGATCTTCAAACTATGTGCCAAGGCATGCCACCTACGTGCACAAGCCTGGGCAGCAGTTTCTCCCAATAATCTGTCCATGTCTTCAAAGTGGGCTATTGCTTGGGCTTGCTGGTCCATAAATTTCAAGGAAGCTATGGGATCATTGGATAACTGTTGGCGGGCCGAGATGAGGGCAACCGAATCCTCTGGTTCTGCCCGAATGTACAGTGGCTCACTCACTTCTCGGCTCATGACCGATTTTTCTTCAGTGGCTCTCTGATCCTCATGATTCAGCCATGAAGCAAAAGCCATCAACTGCAGATCGCCCAAGGCGATATTGGGATCCCAAGAGACTTCATTGGGCAAAACCAGATTGTGGATGTAGAATTCTGCTAGCTTGGCTTTGTCCTCTGCTGAGCTAGTATTGCATATTTCAGCAAATTGATGTGGGTTATGGATTTGCTCAATACCTCTTTGTGCTAGTGTGTTTATCTGGAACTGTAGCCACTGATCCTTTAAGTACAACCCATAAGACTTTGCAGGATGTCTGCACTGCAGGGTCTCCATGGCCCAACTGGCCATGCAAGCCAATTGTGTTTCCTTTTGTTGCAGTTGTTCCTTTAAGGCTTGCACTTCAATTCTTATCTGTTGTTCTTCTTCCTGTAGAAGTGTCTTTGGCCCTTCAAGATTGGTGGTCAGCTCCTTCTTGCCTTCTTGTTCATTTGTGATGCCCTTGGAGGATGTTTCTGCCCCTGCCTTGAGTTCTTGTAGCTGCAACCTTAACTTCTGGTTTTCTTCCTGTAGAAGTGCCTGCTGGCAACTAGCCACATGTTTGGCCATGGTGAACTCGCTCCTGACCTCCCTGAGCTGATCTTGTAGAGGGCCTATGTCCCCCACCCCCTTTGATTTGGCAATTTGCATCCATGTATGGGAGCAAACTCTTTCTTTCTCTAATTCAAAGAATAGGGGTACAGTAAATTTTTGTGGGATGATCTTGCCCGCCTCCAAGAAGGTATAATATGAATTCAGATTGGGCGAAGGGCTAGGTTCGGGTATATGTTCTCTTGCTGTTTCTTCAGGTAGTTCTGCCTCATCCGCCCTTGGTGATGAGGGTCCTCCTTCTTCTCTTTGTTCGGTTTCCTGTAGTCGAGCCAAGGTATCCTGTAGGACGTTTTCAGCTTCCTGTAGCCTGGTTTTCTCGTCCAATAGGTCCACTCGGTCTTGCCATGTGCTCTTCTTCGGTCTTCCCTTTTCGTAGGTAACTGTGACCTTTGAGGGGGATTTTTCTTTGGGAGAAGCAGGGGTGTCCTCAATGACAATTGGGCTGCTGGACTGCTGCTGTGGCTTCCTTGTTTTTATCCGAACACTTCTCCGTGCTTTGAAGTAGAGAGGAGGGTCCCTCTTCCTCTTTCCTTTTGGCTTAGGTGGCGTACTGAGGCCAGCTAATACAGCCGCTGCCTCTCGGGCTAAAACATCCACCTTCTGCTTCTCAGATTTTGGTTTTGCATGGCTTCCTGTAGAAGCCTGTTTTTGCACTTTTGTGCTTCCTGTAGAAGCTGTTATCGGGCTTCCTGTAGAAGCCTTGGTCTTTGCTTTTGGGCTTCCTGTAGAAGCTCGCTTCTTCTTTCCTGTAGTGGCAGGTTTCTGTACTTTTACTTGCTTTGCTGCAGGGGTTTGATCCTTTTGTTTGCTTGTGAGTGCTGAAGAGGTAATTGGGCTGACATGGCCTGCCCCAACTTTGTCTCTTCTGCTTTTTGACCTTATTTCTCTTGCTGACAGGATGGGGGAGTCAGCTTTTTCTTCAGCCTTCTTTTCCTCAACCACCGCTTCCTTGTCTTCAGTGCTGGAGGAGCCACTATCTTCGATCAACATTTTAATGTCCCCATCTCGTGTTAGATTCCTAAATGACTCCCAGGAGAGGGGAACTTTATATGAGTGCAGTGCATCCTCCACAAGCAATTTTATTAACCCATGATGGGCTATCTGATCAGGGATGCCCTGTCTTAGCTTTGTAGCACACTCCATTAGGGACTGCAGGAGATAATAAGGGATGCTTAGTTTTTGCTCTACAGGAAGGTCAATTCCGTGCCTTAACTCAGTGAGGAGCTGGAAGTGATATGCATACACGATACTAAACCGGCCTTCACAAGTAATATATTTCATAATGTGCAAACTGACTTCGTTCCATGGTGGTAGCAAGCTTGTCCTTCTCACCCCATTTTTATCCTCTGTGAATTCTTCTTCAGGTGGGAAGAACTCCTTCTTGGCTTGCTGGCTTAGCTTTCGTTCTTCTTTATCCCATGGGAGACCCATAGGAAGCTCAGTGATTCTACTGATAGACTGCGGGGTGATCTTGAGGCTTAGGCCTCTGAAACTGACTGTGGCCAACACCTTTGATTTTGACCTCAGGGCCTGCAAGAATTCCTCGGCCACTTCCTCATCGTACCCCTGCAACTTATCACAAAAAGGCATCCATTGTGCTCTGGTGAAGAGCTCTACCACTGCCGGATTTCTTCTTAGTGTATTTGAATCAGTGGGCTCTCGCCTGATAAACCCACCAGGCATGATGAACACAGTGGTTTTGACCAAAGGCGGTAGATACAAAGGAAATTCGGTCTTATAGACAGAGCATGCAATGAATTCACAGACCACAGTCTAATTATACTGCTATCCTGTAGAAGCAATAGTATAGGCACGGCAATCCAATATTTTTTATGACCAGACTGTGAATAATGACCTTGCCACCTTTGAAAGCCAATTGTGGAAGGAGTTTCAGGGTTACCTCTTTTCTGCCACCTTTTCTTACGTGAAGACTTCACCTTCCTGTAGAGTTGCGTTCCTGTAGAAACTGCTTCCTGTAGGAGCAGTGCGCAGACTTCGGGGAGAACGGTAGTTGGCCTGCGGTCGAGAGGTGCTTCACCGGCATTCAGTCGGCCGAAAACTTGGCGTATCAACATGCAGAGGTATTCAGAAGAGTTACTCAAGTTTTGAAGTGGAGGTGGATGGATATACGCGCACAATCTAGCCGATTAGATTTTGAATCGGCGCAGCTCGTGGTGCGGAGGGTGAGCTGTCCCCGCCGGACCGTTGGGTGACGTCACCCATCATCCGCCTGCACATTCACTTGCTGCCGCATTCATTCCCACAGATCTGCCGCCGCCCTTTTCGGTTAAACTCGTTTCTCGGTTGACGGGACTGATCTTCACGTGCGTGCTGCGTGTTCCCTTTGTCGTGGCTGCCACCCCATCATTTGACTATCCCTTCACTAGCCAACGTGGCCAGTCAACTGGCCTTACAGCCGCTCAACCATTCATTTCTACGCCATGCAAACAAATCAAAGTAATACTCATGCGATTTGATGGAAGGAAGGATTAGAACACTTACCTGCGCGCGTCTGCACATGATTTTCAGTTTTTTTTTGGACGACGGATCTACCTGCTGCATGTGGCTTACACAGTCCCGGAGGCTCGTGGTTACAGGATGCTGGCGCTGTAGTGGACGCTCTGGTTGCATGCGCCCGCGTGTTGCTTGCAGATGGCTGGGCGATGAATGGTATCCACTCCTGCAGGTTTGACCGCTACAGGATTCCCGCGGGGTGCCTTGTAACGGTCTCACCTCCTTGGGTGCATGCTACTTGACAATGGAGATGATCTACTAATCACACTCCCGAAGCTTCTGATGCTCGACATGGACATGGTATGAGCTCTCGGTGTTCATTTTTCTCTGACAAATGATTTTTCCACGAGAACTCATTGATCTGGTTTGCTGGTGCAGGGATCTTAGTTGCATGGTGACGAGGATGGTGGAGCAAGGTATCAGCGTCGTGCATGGGCCCAAAAGAGGCTTGCATGCGTCCACACCAACCCGTAGTCATCAGATCTGCTCATGAAACGCATTCTGGCTCGTTCTGTGCTTCTACAGGAAGTTTCCTGTAGAAGTACAGAGCTTCCTGTAGACAGGCAGCTCTTCCTATAGAAATTTGCACCTTCCTGTAGAAAAACTGTGCCTTCCTGTAGAAAGACAGCAGTTTCCTGTAGAATATTCAAACCATGATAAAATTGCACATACCTTGAAAAACATAAGAATTCTTGGAGGAGGAGCTTATGAGGTGTCCTAGCTGCATGAGAAGGACCTTTGACTTTGACTTGAGAGGCTTCCTCTCCTCCATAGAACACCTGCAATCTGCATGCAAATTTCACATAATAGCTTATTGATCTTGTTTTTTGTTTTTTTTTTTTTTTCTTTTTTTCTTTTTGAAAGATAGCAGGGGCGCCTCAATGAGGTTTTCACCCCTACCACCTGCCTTAAGCGCCTCAGAGAGGTTTTCACTCAAGGATCTTTATCTCTTTTTTCTTTTTTTTCTTTTTTTTGAAAGATAGCAGGGGCGCCTCAATGAGGTTTTCACCCCTACCACCTTCCTTGGGCGCCTCAGAGAGGTTTTCACCCAAGGATCTTTATTATTTATTTTTATTTTTATTTTTTTTAGATGCTTCAGGGTGTGCCCAAAGCAAGGGCAGGACCCTTCTCTATGACCAATACTGCCTTCTCCATTGTTTTGATGAACTCCTGTCTTGAGGGAGGCTTCCTGTAGATCTTCAATCGATGCCCATTGACAAGCATGGGAATGGCTTCCTCATCAATGGTTCGAATGAGGACGGATCCATTGTCATGACACTTTTCCACTGAATATGGTCCAAGCCATCTGGTTCTCAACTTCCCCTTGAAATCTTTGTATCTGGAATCATACAACAAATCCCAATCTCCCGGCTGAAATTGCTTGTCATGGAGATGTTGGTCATGCCACACCTTCCTCTGAAGTTGAACCACTTCTGAGTGAAGGAGGGCCTGCATGCGGTGCTCATCCAGTCCATTCAGCTGCAATAACCTTTCTTCCTGTGCATGGCTGAGATCTAGGTCCAGCTGAGCTGCCATCCTCAAAGTGTTATACTCAAACTCAATGGACAGCAAAGCTTTCTTCCCATAGACCAGCTCATAAGGTGTGAAGCCGGTGGTGGTCTTCCAAGTGGTGTTGTAAGCCCATGTGGCCTCAACCAGGCGATCTGCCCAGTCCTTTCTGCTGCTGCTCACCACTTTAGTCAAGATCCCTTCTAATGCTCTATTGGTGACTTCCACCTGCCCATTTGCTTGAGGATGATAGGGAGTGGAGGTTCTATGTTTGATCTTGTGATGAGATAGGAGATCTTCAACCAGGTGGGAGGTGAACTGGCTCCCTTGATCGGTGACCAGCTCTCTTGGATAGCCAAACTTATAGAAGATGTTCTCTCTTAGGAACTCAGCCACTTTTTATTCTGTTGCTGCTTTGATTGCTTTGGTCTCTGCCCACTTCGTCAGGTAGTCAGTGCACACAATGATGTAGGATCTTTGCCTCGAAGAGGGATTGATTGGACCCACAAAGTCCATGCCCCACTTCTCAAATGGCTCAAGAGTCACTTGAGGTTGGAGAGGCATCTCATCCCTTTGGGTCAGTTTCCCCATTCTTTGGCATTGGTCACACTGGCTGACATATCTTCTGACATCTTGATGAAGTGTGGGCCATTAGTAGCCTGCCTGCAGGATCTTGAAGGCAGTTCTCTTTGCTGCAAAATGCTTTCCACAAGGCCCATCATGACAGGTGAGGAGGATGTCAAAGACTTCCTCTTCCCTTACACAACGCCTTAAGATCTGATCGGGGCCAAGCTTGAACAGGTTGCCCCCGATCCAAGTAAATGAGGCACTCTTTCTGATGATTCTGCTCTTCTCTTTTGAAGAGAGGTGCAGAGGAAACTGAGTTGAAACAAGGTAGTTTGCTATATCAGCAAACCATGGAGAGAGTACTGAGATAGCAAACAGATGCTCATCAGGCATCTGGTCATCCACCGTCCCATCTTCATCTGCAGACAAATCCAATCTAGATAAAAAGTCAGCAACAACATTCTCTCTACCTGGTTTATCAACAATGGTTAAATCAAACTGCTGCAATAAAAGTAACCATCTAATAATACGAGCATTCACATCTGGTTTATTCATCAAATATCTAATAGCAGCATGGTCAGTATGTACAAAAGTCTGGTAACCAGTAATATAATGTTGGAACTTGTTCAGTGCATGGACCACAGCTAAGAATTCCTTCTCGGTTACAGTGTAATTCAGCTCTGCTTTGGACAAGTTTTTGCTAACGAAGTAAATGGCATATGGAAGTTTTTGCTCAACTTGTCCTAAGTCTGCACCTATGGCTTTTTTCGAGGCATCAGTGTGGATGTGGAAAGGTAGGGCCCAGTTTGGACCTCTCAAGATTGGTGCTGACACCAACTTGTCCTTTAACTCATTCAAACTCCTCTGACAATCGTCAGTCCACTTAAACTCCACATCTTTTGCCAACAGACCAAACAATGGTGAGGCTAACTTGATGAAGTCCTTAATGAATCTCCGGTAGTATCCTGCTAATCCCAAGAAACTCCGGACATCCCTTACCTTTTGAGGAGGTGGAACCCTCTTGATGAGAGCAATTTTGTTAGGATCCACCTGCAATCCTTGGGAAGAAATGGTATGGCCTAGCACAGTCCCCTCAGTCATTAGGAATTCACATTTTTCAGGACTAAGGGACAAGTTCATCTCGGTGCATTTGGTTAGGACTTTCCCCAGGTTGGACAATGCTTCCTGGAAGTTGGCCCCATAAGGAGTAAAGTCATCCATGTATATTTCCACTGCATCATGGACCAACTCCGAGAAGATGCTCAAGACAGCTCTCTGAAAAGTAGCAGGAGCATTGCATAGCCCAAAGGGAAGGACTCGGTAGGCAAAGGTACCCCAAGGACAAGTGAAGGTGGTCTTATCTTGGTCTTCCGGGCTGATTTGGATTTGATTGTACCCACTAAACCCATCCAGGAAAGAGAAGAACTTCTTTCCTGCCAGTCCATCCAACACTTGATCTATGAAAGGTAGAGGGAAATGGTCTTTCTTGGTAGCTTTGTTCAGCTCACGGTAATCTACACAGATCCTCCACTTCCCATTCTTCTTGGGAACCAACACTAGAGGGGACACCCATTCACTATCTGAGATGGGGTAGATGAATCCAGCATCCAACAGTTTTTGCAATTCTTCCTTGACAATGTCCTTAAGGGCAGGATTCATTCTCCTCTGAGGTTGCCTAACCGGTTTACAATCTTCTTTGATGTATATATGATGGGTACAGACTGAGGGATGGACTCCTTTCATCTCCTTATATCTCCAAGCAAAAGCATCTAAGTGGTTGGCCAATAGGTTACACAACTCCTTCTCCTGGGAAGGAGATAGGGAGGAGCTGATCTTTAATGCTCTCTCAGGGCCGAACTCCACACTTTTGACTCTGGGAGTGGCAGGGCTGGTTGTACAAAGGTCCACTAAGGTGCTAGCTTGGGCATCCTCCACCAACTTCTCTAAAGATAGTGCACTGGAAGGTGGATTCTGGATCAAGGTCTCAATCAAATCATCCTCGGTAGGAGGGTCTCTTCTAGTGGTATCTAGGGTGCACAGAGGTGCAGAGTACACCTCGTCTTCCTCTCCTTCCTCCAACCAGAGTGGTAAATCATGCTCTAAAGAAGGTTGGGCAGGAGGGTATAGGACTAGCTGCTTGGACATGGGACCATTTTTGATGGTCATGTTTCCTGCACGACAACTTATGTAAGCATCTGCAGTAGCTAACCAAGGCCTTCCCAAGATGAGAGGATATCCAGTAAGCTTGGCCTTTGGTTGCAGAACCAGGAAGTCTGCAGTGTATTCCCAAGAATCAATAGAGACCAAGACATCCTCCACAATCCCTTCGGGAGTCACGGTGGAGCGATCTGCTAATTGCAGTACTGTCGAGGTCTTCCTCAAGGAACCCTGAAGATTGAGTTTAAGCATGGTATCCCTGGTCATCACATTGATGGCCGCCCCCAGATCAATCAAGGTGTGGGGGATAATGGTGCCATTGATGTGAACATCTACTACAGGACTTCCAGGATCTAGGTACTTTGGGCAGATGACTTGTCCTAGCATAAGGTCAGACAGTTGTCCTATGACATTGATAGTTGAGGCATCTTTCTTCCGTCTGCCTGGGTGTTTGAAACACTTCTCCTTAACCAGCTTGTTATATATTGGCACATCCTTGATGGCTTGGAGGAGTGGGATTTTTACACACAACTGCTTGAGCTCACCCAAAAGCTCATCTTCTTCTGGGTTAGGTTGTGTGGTGGTTGTTAGTCTCTCAGGAAAGGGTGGAATAGGCTTTGGTTCACTCTCCTGATGGTTTTCCTCATCCTCTGGGGGAGGAGGTTGGCGATCTGGAAGAGTCTTTCCAGATCTAAGATTGATCTCCTGGATCTCCACAGCATAGGTAGGGCATGAGGTCTCCCTAGTATATACCTGCTGAGCCTGTCTATTGTTGGGGTTCGGGTTCGGTTGAGCAGGCATCTGAGGTTGCCTTGGAGGAGCAGGAGATAAAGGCTGAGGTTGAACTGGTGGTGGAGGCAAAATGGCAGGAGGAGTGTTGTATTGGGGCCTCCACCCCGACTGAGGAGCATTCCATTGAGGCTGTGGCTGGGTATGTGAGTGATATGGATGAGAAGTAGGTTGAGTGGGGTACTGAGGTGGATAAGACCATGGAGGAGGCATGGACCAAGAAGGATGAGCAGGGGGACCCCAGGAAGGCATGGGAGTCGAGTGGTTGGGGTTGTAATAAGCTTGAGATGCCCCTTGCATCCCCTGCTGATAAGGTCTAGATCCTTGAGGCCTCCTTTGGTTGATGAAGTAGAGAGGTTCAGTGGGGGCTTCGGTTCCTTGGTACATGGCTTTAAACCCAGGTAAGGTTGGACACTGACTTGTTGGGTGGTCCTCCTCACAAACGAAACACACTTCAACCGAATGCAATGGACATTCGTTCTTAGGGTGTCTTCTGGTGCACCTAGGACAGAAGACAGCCAAGGCTCTCAGCTTCTTCTTTCTTCTGTTGGATCCTGAATGTGTCCAGCTGCATGGCAATGGTCTGTCTCACCTCACTCTTAAGATCTTCTAATTGGTTTGTAAACTCATGTTTGGAGAAAGGGACACCAGTGGAGAGGAGATTTCCTCTACCTCGTTTTCTAGCTGCCCTGGAATGATTTCGAAACACAGTCTTGATGTCCTCATAAGGCAGTTGGTAAATGTCCCCCCCAGCTAACATGTGAAGGGTGTCTAAGAGATCTTCAGGGACTCCTCGGAGTAGAACCAACTTGAGGGATTCAGGGTCAAGTGTGCACCTGGCCCGTTTATAGCTAAGTTGGAACCTCTCCTCATAATCCTCTAAAGACTCATCATTGCCCATGGTCATTCGAAAGATCTCTCCCTTGGTTTCCTTGGACCTACAATAATCCCTATACTTGGTATTGAAGGCTTGCTGCATCTGAGCCCAAGTAGCGATGCTATTGTCACACGGAATCAGTCAAAAGTGCGGACACAACTGACCTTCCTAGAAGTCTAAGACATTCTAATGACAAACAAAACAAACTAGAGCTATCCTTCTCTAAACATGCATCATGATATGAGAAATCAAGTGTTTTGTTCTTACCTTTGTCCAAACGCTGTTGTAGAAGTCCAAGCTTTGTTGATCTGGATGAGCTCCTCCTTTTCTCCAAAACCTGCAATCACCAACAGTCAAACAATTAAATAGCACCTGATTATAACATAAAACAAAGCATATTCAACATATAGACCAAGGAGTACATGAAATAACTCATAAACAACAAGTTATTGAGAAGAATGGACCAATTTGCATTAAAGGTAATCAAAAGGAACCATTACAACCTGAGCCTTGGTGTTGTGCAAGCTCCTTCCAGGGTCCACAAGAGTCTTCCTTTACTTTGACAAAGCTCACCCACTTCCAAATAGAACAAGAAAAGATGGCAATCTCTCCTCACAAGCTTCTAAATGGGAGTCCTAATTCCTGCAGCATTTACCCTTAGAAATGTATAGCTTTCAACCTCCCCTCCTTCTGGCCCAATGCCTGTATTTATAGTGTTCAAGAGGAAGTTAATCAGGTCCACCATCAATGGGATGATCCCCTCTTTGGTTGGGATAACTCCCCTATTGATGGGATAAGTTCCTCTTTGGTAGGAGTGCATGAACCATCTGGAGGCGCTCAATACACGTCGAACAACCTTCTAGAATGCTCTAGAAATGACCACAAGTGACTTTTTAAAGATGAAACTTGCGCATTTTAACCTTTTCAGGGGGACGCACCTGCACCTTTACATACAGAGCGTCCAAAGACGCAGCTTTTGTGAACATTGGGTGCGTCCCCGCAGGTAAGGTTGAGAGAACCTGCGTCCCCAGAGATAAATACATTTAGAAAGACTTTCTCTCTTTTTTGGAGTTTGACATGGAGAGCAGAGGCATAAGACTTGCCTAAGAGGGTAGTATGACTGTTGATAGAGTCATCCTAACTGTAAATAGTCATGGTGACATTTTTTAGTGTAACAGATTGCCCCCTAAAGTGTGAAGCCTGGAATAGATTAGGGTTTTGTATTATCTAGGAAGGGTGAAGCGCTTTATCATTTCAAGGATTATCTCGTGGAGAGCCTGGTCAGAACCTGCAATTTTCAACACAAAATACATGTATAAGATTATATCATCACTGAGGTAGGCATTCCCATACTCAGATTAAAACTTTAACTAACAGACTAACTACTCTGATGCAGGAATGATTTTGCAGTACATCATAATCATAGACTTTTGTAGACACAGTATGGACGCAGCCATCTGTTTATGATTAGTCTACTTAGATAATGAATACAAAACTCCTCACAGCCTGGATGGTAAAGACTCAATCCAGGGTCTTCATTTCTACTTCTTGAATTGGTACGATTCTAGCCATGCGAATAAATGAGTTGATGTCGAACATGGTAGAAACCACTTGATTACCAGTCGATGATGTAAACTGTTAACAAGCGTGAGAGAGACCACCAGTAATGTCAATGGTTCTCAAAGTACCCAGTACAATCCATGAGATGTGAATGAATGAGTTGATGTCGAACATTTCACGGAATCCTTCGATCGAAATTCAATGATGTAAACTGACGTCAAAGGCGAGAAACCTGCCATTGATGCATGCAGACTTCAAGGTACTGATGATTTCTAGGTCATCTCTCTAGATAATGTGCCGATGTCGATAGAAAGCGACCCGTTGCAGGCAAGCCCACAACACGAAATCATTGTTTAAGCTGAAGAAATGTTGCTGTAAGGACTGACCCAGGGATGGTCAAATGGATGGCAAGTATTTTGCAGATGAAAGTTTTGTTGCAGACCTCTTGAACACATAACAACACGATAGATGGCTTGGTGCTGAATAACTCAAAGTTAATCCCCGGAACCCGACTAAAGACTTTTAAAGTGGTTTGATCAATTGTGAGGTAAAGGATTTCCCAACCCAGGTGAATGAAAAAGTGTCGTGTTCAAGAGTGGTAATAAAGCTTCTTCTGAGACAAAAGGTAACAAATAGGCTCATTCTTCTCTCTTTTCCCCCACCATTTCTAGCAAGTACCTCTTTATTTTTAACAAGCTTGAGGAGGATAACATATGCTTGATTATAAGCTCATCCTTCGGATGAGTCCAACCTAGTTTTGATTCGAACCCTAGGAAGGAGTGGTTTGTTCCTGTTTGTAATTGAACAGGTCCTTTACTGTGAAATGTTTAACGAGCCCAGTATAGGAGAAACTCGACGTTTTTCATTTTTAGAGAGTCTGAAAAACTTAAGAAGACTCCAAGTTGAACTTTTTCGTAGATTTGTGTCCCTCAAGCCCGAAAAAGTATAAAATAATACTTGGGGGAACCGCTTGATCTTGCGACCAAGGAGTACTTTCATGATTAGTGTCTCTGACCTGAAAAGTAAAAAGCGATCAAGGACACGTCGTTTTATTTCCGTATCGAGTTTGAAACGACAAAAACCCAGCAATCTTTTCCTGATTTTACGGTCAGAAAAGAGCTATAAGGGGACCGTCTTTTAATTCCGTTTTAACGAGTGTAAAAGAAACGCTCGGCAATCTTTTCATGTTTTAGGAGTCAGAAAAGGGTTTAAAAGATGACTCTGAGGTTTCACTTTTTCGTAAGTTTTAACGAGTTCGAAAAAATGATAAAAATGTACTCATGGTTTTCACTTTTTCATAAGTTTTAATGAGTTTGAAAAAGGGATAAAAATGTACTCGTATGGCCGACTTTCAATTTAATTTACGAGCAAGAAAAGACGGAAAGAACTCGGCATTTTCATTTGTTTTACGAGAATGAAAGATAGCAAAATAATCTCGAGATTTTCATGAGTTTAACGAGTCTTGAAAATAACTAAAATTGACTCGAGATAGGTTTCATTTTTACAAAAGCTTGAAACAGAGAAAAACTATGCTTCAAAGTGGTTTCATTTTTTCACAAGCTTGAAACAGAGATAAAACTGTGCTTGATGCCCCCTAAGCGTAACTGCTAGAGCGCATGCCCCCCAGCTTCATTTCATTCAACCAGTTGGATGAAATGAAGGTTGAGTTACGAGATCATTTGAAAGACTCGACCTAAACTGTAAGAAAACTATGCAAAACACTGAAATAACTAACCTAAATATACAACTTAACATTTACGAGATCTAGTCAATCTCTCGACTCAAGTAGAGGAGGATTTGTTTCATTTTTTAAAGAGCTTGACACAGGAAAAGAACTATGCTTGGATTCGGTTTCATGTTTACGCAAGCTTGAAACGAAAAACTATGCTTGTTATAAGTTCACATGCCCCCAGCATAATGACGCAAATCAAGGTACATGCCCCCCAAGCTTCATTGCATTCAACCGGCTGGATGAAATGAAGGTTTACTTTCAATATTTAACTTGAAAAGGGAGTTGTTTCATTTTTAAGGAGGTTGACACAAGAAAAGAACTATCCTCATACTTGATTCATTTTTAAACGAGGTTGACTCAGTAACAGGAACTATCCTCAAAACCCTACTTTCTACAATCTACCTATATAACCTAAAACCTACCTGATTCATTTTTTAATGAGGTTGACTCAGTAAAAGAACTATCCTCATGCTAGCCTGTTTCATTTTTTAACGAGGTTGATACAGAAAAAAACTATCCTCATACACACTGATTCATTTTTTAATGAGGTTGACACAGTAAAAGGAACTTTCCTCGTACTCACTGATTCATTTTTTAACGAGGTTGACACAGGAAAAGAACTGTCCTCATACTGACTGATCATGGCTTCCAACTGGAAGAAAGACATGTCAATGAACACACCTTGATCATGGCTTCCAAGAGGTCTTCATCAGAAGGAAGAATACTTCTCGGAAAGGAACACATGTCAAGAGACTCAAAAGGGATAAGAACATCGTGTTCAAGTAATCCCATAGAGTTCTCCATGTCAATTACCGGATCTAAATCAACAGTGAGAGGCTCACTTACATCGGTAACTGAAAACATGGGACCAGTTGCCACATAATTAACCCGTGGCAGGGTAGATACCACTTGAGAATCAGGAACATTTAGGGCTGTCATATGATTGGTAGTTGAGACAGGACTAGGGAATGAAAGCTGGTCCACAGTCACAATACTGCCATTGTGAGGGAAAGACATCACGCAAAAGAGTGTCTATACGACAGCTTTCAGTGCATAAACATAGTCTCGCCCAAGGAGTAAATTGAAATCCAAGGGACCTCGAACTACCATAAGATCAATACAGACAGTTTTACCTTCCAAGGTAATAGAAAACTTAGGAAGGATCCCTAAAGGTTCACTAATGGTTCGGTTAAAAGCTTTCAGATTCTGCGTAATAGGCGCAAGCTGAGGGGAACCCAAAGCTTTCCAAACAGTTGAGGATAAAATACTAACAGAAGCACCTTCATCTACCTGAGTACGATGTATGTCCCTACCACCAGCCTTGACAACGATTTGGAAAGGGATGGAGGAAGGAAGACGAGGTTCTGTCAGTCTATTCCAATCAAAGGAAAAGACCTCAGTGCTTGGATGGGGTTCTGTAGAAATAGGTGAAATGCCCCCCGGCATAGAAGAATCTGATGTAACAAGAAGAACCTGAGCGGTATGAAGTTCACTCTCCAAAGGGAAAGTGTGATCGACCGAATGTGAAATTGAATCGATCACTTGATCAACTAACGGATCATCAACCTGAGTGACATGAGTTTCACTCTCCAATGGAAGAGTGTGATCGACTGTACTTGAATTTAAATCAATCACTCCGTCAGTTGACGGTAGGTTGGGAGAAAGTTTACGGTAACCAGTTGGAAATTATTGCTGTGGAACAGTAAGGTTTTCCAACAATGTTGAGGCTTCATCCATGTGAGGGAAAATGTGAGTTTGATGACTCCCTTTGCATAACTTACAAGGAAACCTAACTTTACCCTTTTTCCCAGGAACCTGACTATCACTGGTTGATGGATCAACGGAAAGTTGATGAGATTTTTCTGACCATACTTCCAAGACCTTTGGAATACCAGGACAATTGACAAGGAAGTGGTCACCCTTACAAAGCCTGCAAGGGTATTTGGGTTTACGATGCATGTCGGAATTTTCCTCAACACAACTAACACTTACAGTCGTGGTTGGTTGGTTGACTTCTTTCTTATCTTGCTTCTTCTTCTTCTTCTTCTTCTTCCCTTTCTTCTTCTTCTTAGCCTCCTGGTTACTAGCATCAAGGCTTTTACCAGGCGAAGAGGAAGAAATGGAGGAAGAAAAATTAGGCGAAGGAGGTAAAGGGTCAACAGAAGGTTGGTGATGTTGAGATGGTGAACTCTGTTGAGGTGAAGCATCCGGTTGAGATGGAATAATTGGAGTACTTTGGGCCAACGAAGTTGAAAATAACCATATCGGTAATCCTATTGTAAATCCAGGTAATGACAAAGTAGCCATATAAGGAGGACCAACATTTCCAAAGTAAGGAAAAGTACTAGGATTCTCATTAAGAGGGGTTCCTAGGTTGATAAATTCCGGAACATTTGCCATTATATTCAACTTCAGTGAATTTTATTAACAATCTTAAAACTAAAATTAACAATTCACAATTCACACCTAACAATTAAAATTCACAATTCACACCTATGGTCTCTAAAAGTAAAAACAAACAAATTAACACGCGCTATCAAATCTAGGAGTCAAACCACACACAAACAGTAGCCTTCCGGACCGAAAACACTAGTTGGTGATGAAGCCCAACATCGTCGAATTTAGTACAGAAGTGGCGGGTGGAACAGTTACCCCGGCAACCTGCTTAATGAATAGACTGGACCAAGTTCCTCCACTTTAACCGTCTCGAGTGAAGTGAACCCCCAGAAAATCCAAGTGAGTCTAGCCGACGTCTGCTCCAGGTACAGTGGGATCTTCCCTCCACCGTCACCTTGGGTAGAACCCTAAAGATAATGGTCACTAAGGTTACCAACAGCAACAAATGCACCTGGGGGAATAGTCTACACTCCGACAGCACGCAAGGGCAGAGTATCAAGCTCAATCCCCTTGCCGGTTCCTTGACAATAATCCAAGGTTTACCGAAAAGTGACCCCTGGCTCCTCGACAATGGTTAATCCGAGGTTTACCGTTTGTAATACGTGCGTGTCTGGCATCGTTCCCAACGAGGGAGGATTGATCCCCTCACTGGTTCGGACACGAGCTCGTGCTTCTCCTTTAAGAGGAGCTTTCCCAGAGTACAAATGAAACCGTTGGATTTATCCTACCACAAGATGAGCTACTTGTTTGGTTTTGCTGTCTTGGAGAGTTAATTACTCTCCTACTCCAAGACACTAGCCTGATCTATATTGGTGTTTCAGAGCCCTAGAAATGTAAAAATTACTAGATGAATTTTAATTAAGCGTTGTGTTATTAAGGTTGTTATTACTCAAAGGGGTAAATGGAGATGAAACCAATGGTGTTATGACCCGACTCAACTGAATGCAATCGAATATGATAATGTAATATTTTCAATTCGATGAATCCTAACTAAAGTAAGGAGAGAGTTTCCATTCACTTCCAACAATGCAAAAAATTGATCACTAATAGAAAATATAACAAATTCTCTAATGCACTAATTTTATCAAGAAAAACTAATGCAAATCAATTCCAAACCATTTTTTTATTTTTATTTTTGTGTAAATTCAAATCAAAGAAAACTGATCTAAATCTACGATTGATTTTCCATAATGTAAACTATGCAATTGTAATCTATGCACAATTCACTCGAAAAGTATGCAAATGTAATCTATGCACATTTTTCATTCATATTCTGAAAATGAGAATTCTAATTATGCAAATGTGATCTATGCAAGAGAATTCTCAAACACATGACGATTCTAATGTAATCTAAGAACCAATCAAGTGCAAGTCGAGAAAATTGGGTGAGAGTTCCAAAGATCAAAAAATAAAAACACTCAAAGGCGATTAACACTCATACACAATTTAGCCCCCCCCCCCCCCCGGCGAATGAGGGGGAAATGTTTTTGCAAAAACAAAAGCAAAAAGATGCAAAATTGTGAAAAGACTGAGACAAACCTCCAAGTAATGACCAAAGGAAATCAAATTAAGAATTTCTCAAAAAAGAGACTCAAAACACCCAATTGATGAAAGATTAGAGCAGGAATGCTAATGGAACAAGCTTAGGTGAAGATCTTTGACAAGAGACTAATGGATCTGGGCAGTAAAAACTAAGAAAAAGTAAAATCTAAGAGAAAAAATGCAAAAAATGGAATTTTCTTAAATTTTAGCAGGGGACGCAGGCAACCAGTTAAACCAGGTGCGGGCCCGCTCTGTGCACACAGCAACAGTGCGTCCAGGGATGCACTGTGCAATACTCAGAGGGTGCGTCCTACTGGAAAATTCAAGAAAAACCAAAATGAAACTAACCCTAAGCTAGCCCACCCAAAAACAAAGTCACAGAGCCAAAAACCAGAAAAATAAACCAATTTTCTCAGAGCAAAGTTCATACAAAGGAAAAGACTTTCACATCAATGGAATCCCCAGTGGAGTCGCCAATTTGTCAGGCAGAAAGAGTCGATTGTGCGGACACAACTAACCTCCCTAGGAGCCTAAGACTCTCTAGTGACAAACAAGACAAACAAGAGCAATCCCTCTCTAAACATGCATTTACTATACGGGAAATCAAGTGTTTAGATCCTACCTATAATCCAACGCTGTTGTAGCAGTCCAGCTCCACTGATCCGGATGAGCTCCTCCTTCACTTTGAAACTTGCAATCACCAACAGTCAAACAATTAAATAGCACCTGATTATAACATAAAACAAAGCATATTCAACATATAGACCAAGGAGTACATGAAATAACTCATAAACAACAAGTTATTGAGAAGAATGGACCAATTTGCATTAAAGGTAATCAAAAGGAACCATTACAACCTGAGCCTTGGTGTTGTGCAAGCTCCTTCCAGGGTCCACAAGAGTCTTCCTTTACTTTGACAAAGCTCACCCACTTCCAAATAGAACAAGCAAAGATGGCAATCTCTCCTCACAAGCTTCTAAATGGGAGTCCTAATTCCTGCAGCATTTACCCTTAGAAATGTATAGCTTTCAACCTCCCCTCCTTCTGGCCCAATGCCTGTATTTATAGTGTTCAAGAGGAAGTTAATCAGGTCCACCATCAATGGGATGATCCCCTCTTTGGTTGGGATAGCTCCCCTATTGATGGGATAAGTTCCTCTTTGGTAGGAGTGCATGAACCATCTGGAGGCACTCAATACACGTCGAACAACCTTTTAGAATGCTCTAGAAATGACCACAAGTGACTTTTTAAAGATGAAACTTGCACATTTTAACCTTTTCAGGGGGACGCACCTGCACCTTTACATACAGAGCGTCCAAAGACGCAGCTTTTGTGAACATTGGGTGCGTCCCCGCAGGTAAGGTTGAGAGAACCTGCGTCCCCAGAGATAAATACATTTAGAAAGACTTTCTCTCTTTTTTGGAGTTTGACATGGAGAGCAGAGGCATAAGACTTGCCTAAGAGGGTAGTATGACTGTTGATAGAGTCATCCTAACTGTAAATAGTCATGGTGACATTTTTTAGTGTAACAGCTATTCCCAGGTAATCCCATGAACCAGCGTAGTGCTGCATCCTTAAGAGTGGAAGGGAAAAGCTTCAGCTTTTGCTCATCTTCAGTATAGTCATAGGTTCTACAAAGGACAACAAACTCAAACAAGAAGGTATCAGGATCCTCAGTGGTCAGTCCATGGAAGTGAGGCAAGACGGAGGGACTAATGTTTTTCATTTTCATATCTCCATTGGTCTCTCGGATGGGGAAAGCTCCTTCTATTCTCTCATCTTCTCTCCTATTATCAGCCATGGCTTCAGATGGAGTGGTCTCTAACTCTTCTTCTTCTATAGGGTATTGGTATATCTCAGGATGTTCACCTATAGGTTCCTCTGGGTCACTGTCACCAAAGAAGAGAGAAGGGTGACTCAGTGATGTGGTGGGGGTGTTTGGTAGGAATTTGCCTGATCTATCTCGGTTCCTACGAGGCATGAAATGGAAAGGACTTTTCTTTTTTGAGTGCTTTTGCTTTTTCTTTGGTACCTGCAAAACTGAAACAAAGTGATCTACAACTAACTATATTGCTCAAATGAAATTGCAGAATTGGAAAGCTAATCTAGGAAAGCAAGAAAAATTACTCTAGGAAAGCAAGAAATATTAGTCTAGGAAAGCAAGAAATATTAATCTAGGAAAGCAGGAAATGCTAATCTATGAAAGCAGGAAATGCTAATCTAGGAAAGCAGGAAATGCTAATCTAGGAAAGCAGGAAATGCTAATCTAGGAAAGCAGGAAATGCTAAGCTACTTTTGCAGAATGGAAATGAAATAAACTACTGAGCAAAAGTAAGAGTACGAAAGTAGAAGAAAAACAACAATTACTAATACTCTGACGCTTCCCCGGCAACGGCGCCAAAAAGATGGTGAGCTCCAGTATTGTAGCAATAATGCTACAACTTCTGGGGCTTCCTGTCTCTCATTTTATCAACCCGGTAGTTCGTACAAACTTGGAAGCGACGGTGCTATATGCACAAGTACTAGCTCTTGTCGCAGCTGTCACTTGGTCAGCTGGCACAAGTCCGCTAGGGTTCAAGCCAACTTCTATAGGCTCTCAGAAGAAGCTTGCTAATTGATGGACGAAAGCTATTCTCAAAGGAAAACTACTCTACTTGACAAAATGGACTGAAAGCAAATCAAAGCATGTAAACCTAGGAAACCCTAATTTAACTAGTCTAACCTCTACAATGCAAAAAAATGTGAATGAAACTTCTACCAATGTTGATGTTACCTCTAATGAGTGAAAATGCATGGATCTAAGCTGCTTGCATCATAAAAGACATGTTTTTTTATTTTTCCTTTAAGTGTATGGAGTGATTGTGATTGTGTGCTAATTAGGGTTTGGTTGTGCAGATGGGATGGAGAAGGAAGGAAAGCGTGGGACAGGTTGGGGAGGCTAGGAGAGGTCCCTAGGGATCCTTAGCATCCATCCACAAAGGTTCCTCACATTCAGAAGCTCGGCAACCGAGTGAGTGGTCTCCTACAGGAAGTCTGCAGGGGATCCTACAGGATACTCTGGTTTCTATAGGATGTCTACAAACGGCTACAGGATGACCTACCGTGAGTGTTTGGCGTGATGGAGGAGTGATGAAATGGTAGGGGGAGATTTGTAAGGTAGGAATGAGGCTAGTGATGGCTGTAGAGGTGAAGGAATAGGATGGGGAGTGAGTGTAGGGAGTGGGTTGGAAGATAGAGGGCTATGTCAACGAAAAGGCTAGAGGATGAAGCTACGTGAGGAGTGAAAGATTTTGGGAGATAACAGAGCGGAGCAGAGGTCAAAGATGTGTTTGCATGCATGATCAAGATGGAGGACGAAGTAATGGAACGAGAGAAAGCAATGTAAATGGAACAAATGCTTGTGATTATCACCAAACCGAAAATGCATTAACTTAGACTACCTGTGCTTATAAATTCAATGAACAGCAATCTAAACGCGAAGGAGAATGTGCATGAAGTTGTGGTAAAGGAGTGTGGTGCAGGTGTGAATCATGTGGAAGCATCTAACATAATGTGACTGTGTTTGCAGCAATCATGGAATAAAGAAATGCGTATTTTTGGTGGTTAGTCATGGACTGCACCCCAATCCCAGATGAGATGGCAGTGAGCCTTAACAACCTTTTTGTTGGAGCTCCAATCGATTATATCTATCCTCTGCTACACTAAGCAAGTGGAAACAAATTCACCATAAGCAACTCCTATCTAACTCATGAAAAAGACCAACTTAACAACCTATAATTCGAATTGCATGTGCAAATGAAAAGCTCAAAGTGCTGAAATGAAATGGAAACAACACTACAGCAGAGGGGATCTATGGCTCTCAGGTTGGGCCCTAACCTGAGAGCTATAGTCTCCTTAAGAAAACTCAGAACTAGATCAGAATCTGCCTTCTTTATTCATAATCTGATATCATGCCAAATTGGCTTACAAAAAGGAACAAAAACTGAGCTGTGCTCCAAAATTACAATAGCAATACGAGAGTTTCAACAACCTATCCAAGGCTAAGGCCTCTATACTTATACAAAAACGATGATCCAACAAGTGTCCTTGATTTTAGGAGCTCAGCTGTCCAACTAGAGTTTAACTGTTGATCCTGTAGGACGGTCATAACTGTTGTTCCTGTAGAGCAGTTTATAACTGTTGTTCCTGTAGAACAGCTGGCTGCTTCTAAGCTCGGAGGGGAGATGGATTGGAGCTCAGAGTTCTTGGTGGGAATCACGAGGAATGTCCCTAAGACCGTGGACATCCTCTCCTAAAAACCAGCAGTGCCACCTCATTGTCTCCTTGTCTCCTTTTTCGTTGTCTTTTGCTCCCTTTTAATGCCAAAACCTAGAATCATAATGCATTAGTCACGTAGATAGAGTGCCTACCCTTCTTCCTACAAACAACATGAATAAACTAAGAAATGCATGCATAAGCAATAAAAAATGAATGGTTTGAGCAAGTAGAATAGGCCAAAATGAGCCCAAATTGTACCAAAATTGGGGCTCATCACCTGCTGCGCCATTTCCTTCTTCAGGCATGATACATGAAAAACGTTATGAATCTTGTTGCCTTGGGGCAGCTCCAACTCATACACAACCTATCCAATCTTGCGTATCACCCTGTATGGCCCATAAAATCGGGGCTTGAGCTTCTCAGCCCCCTTCTGCTTCAGTGACGATTGTCGGTATGGCTTTAATCGTAGGTTGACCAAGTCCCCTACCTCAAACTGTCTCTCCACCTGACCCCTGTCAGCATACAGCTTTTTCTGGTTCTACATTGTAGCCATATTATCCTTGAGAGCTCAGAGAATATCCTCACTCTCTTGGATCCAAATCTTGGCTCACGGAGCCTTGCTAGCACCAAACATCACATCAACAAAAGAAAAAGGATGATATCCATACAAAGCATAGAATGGTGACATACCAATGGACATGTGATGTGTAGTGTTGTAGCAGTACTCCCCCAGATGCAGCCACTTCAGCCATGCTCGTTTCTGCCCACTGACATAGTTACTCAAGTAGCCCTCCATCCACTTGTTAACTATCTCTGTCTACCCGTCCATATGTGGGTGATAACTGGTACTCGGTGTCAACTCCATCCCCACCAACAGGAAAAGCTCCTGCCAAAACTCACCCATGAAATGGCTATCCCTGTCACTGGTGATGGTCTTAGGAAGACCATGTAGCCTAAAGACCTCTCTGAAGAACAGCTCGGCCACCTGCACTGCTGTGTAGTGTGTGGATATGGCGAAAAAATGTGCATACTTTGTCAGTTGATCAACGACGACAAAGATACAATCCTTGTCCTATACCATGGGCAACCCTGTGATGAAGTCCATGGAAATAAACTCCCATTTCCCCTTTGGAATGGGAAGAGGCTACAATAATCCTGCGGGATGGCTCATCTCCACCTTGTTCCTCTGGCAAATACCACACTTCCAGACATGCTGGAGTACGTCCTCCTTGAGGCCCTTCCATGAGAACCTCTCTCTAATGGCCCTGTAGGTTTTGGTAAACCCCTGGTGGTCGGCCAATGGTGAATCATGTGATGCCTGGAGTATCTTCTTCTTGAGCTGAGACCCCTCAGTCAAGAAGATCCGATCCCTGTAGTAGATGATCTCATCGACCACCCTGTATCTATCATCCGCCACCTGCCCATCCAGAGCCTTACATGCAAATCTGTTCTTGGAGTACTCTACTAAGAATCGAGCCCTCCAGTCTGTGTCCAAGCTCATAAGAGACAACATGGCTGGTCTATGTGAAAGGGCATCTACTACCACGTTGTTCTTACCCTTGACATACTCAATGTCAAAGTCATATGCTTGGATCTTACTGATCCACTTCTGTTGCCTCTCCTATAGTTGTTTCTGCTCCAAAAAGAACTTGAGGCTGTTGTGATCAGTCCTCACTCTAAACCTGTTACCCACTAAATATTGCTGGAACTTGGCCAATGCATGCATAATGGCCAGCATTTCCTTGTCATATACAGAATAAAACCTCTCGTGCGGAAGGAGCTTCCGGCTCTCAAAGGCTATAGGGTGACCTCCCTGCATTAACACTATGTCGATCCCCTCTCCCGATGCATCACACTCCAAAACAAATGGCTGCAAAAAATTAGGCAATGCAAGCACTGGGCAGCTGCTCATAACCTCCTTGAGCCTGTCGAAGGCTCACTGCGTTGTATCTGACCAATTGAAGGCCCCCTTCCTTGTCAGATCTGTCAGGGGTGCAACAAGCTGTGAGAAACTCTTGACGAACTTCCGGTAGTAAGTACAAATGCCAATGAATCCCGAATTTCTGTCACGTTCCTCGGCTCCAGCCAATCTCTGATGGCCCTGATCTTCTCCTCATGGACTCTCACTCCATCCACCCTTATGATGTGTCCCAAGTACAACATCTCCGTCAACCCAAACTCACACCTGGAGAGCTTGGCGTAGAACTGCTACTCCTCCAAGATGTGCAACACTGTCTCAATGTGCTGTAGATGTTCCTCCCAAGTCCTGTTGTAAATGAGGATATCATCAAAGAACACCAACACAAACTTCCTTAAGTGACTACAAAAGATGTGATTCATGCAGGACTAGAATGTAGCTGGGGCGTTGGTTAGCCCGAAGGGCATCACCAAAAACTCAAAGTGCCCATAGTGACACTTGAAGGCAGTCTTGGGAATGTCCTGCTCCCTCACGCGAATCTGATGGTACCCAGATATCAAATCAATCTTTGAGAAGAACCGTGCTCCTCTCAACTCATCCATCAACTCATCGATCCTGGGTATGGGGTACATGTTCTTCAGTGTCTTCTTGTTCAGGGCCCTGTAGTCAATGCACATCCTCAATGTGTCGTCCTTCTTCTTCACCAACACCACAGAAGAAGCAAAAGGACTCATGCTCGGCCGAATGCGCCTAAGAGCCAACAACTCCTGAATGGCCCGCTCAATCTCATCCCAATAGGCCTTGGGATGCTGATAGGGGGTAGTAATCACTGCTTGTATGCCCTGCTCAAGCTCAATGGTGTGCTCAAACCCTCAGTCCGGCGACTATCCTGACGGAATCTCCCCAAACACTGTGGCATACTGGTTAAGGATGGATTGTATCTCTGGATGCACCGTTTGTCTTGTAGTCCCTGCCTCTAATGCATGTAGCTCCACTGCCCACTCTACATCTCCCTTCTAGAAGACTGCCTCCATCCAATGAGCCGAAACAGTCTGAGGCGGATATGTGTGTTGTCCCCGTATCTTCTCATGCCTCCATGTCTTCTCATCATCACACTCCATCTCTAGGGCCTTCCAATCTGTTGTGACCTACCCTAGAGTGATAAGCCACTGAACACCCAGTACCATGTTGGTGTCCAGAATATTGACCACGAAAAAGTGGTCAGTCAGTGTGTAGGTGCCCATCATCACTGATAACTCTGGGACATAACGAGCACACACCATGGTCTGATCTCCTAGGACCAAAACTGAAAATCCATCGAAGCTCTATGTTTATATACTTCTCCACTCAACCATCTGTGCATCGATGAATTTGTGGGTTGCCCCACTGTCAACCAAAACTAATACTCGTTGGCCACGTACTGTCCCCCGTACGTGCAACGTCAAATACTTGGGAACTCCTTGCAATGCTACAAGGGCCCCTCCGGTAGGTGCAAAAGCTGCACCACCTACTGCTGCTGGTGGAGGTGGCAAGGGATCCTGCACGATATGACTATCTCCTGCCTCCACATCATCCTCCTCATCCTCTTCCCCACTGCTCTCGGAGAATACCTCAATAAAATGTGCTTTTCCAGTAGCACATTTGTGTCCCGGTGCCCATGGATCCTGACAAGTAAAGCACAACTGCTTCTTCTTCAGCTCCCTCTTGGCATCATCATCAATCTATGCTCGTCCTAGATTCCCCTTTGGAGGTGGAATCCTCACATCCTTCCCCTTAGGCTGGAAAGCTTGTCTCTATGGGTCAGGTGTCCCGGTCCTGGGTAAGGCATCTTGTTAGTCTCGGGTCCTGCTAATAACATCTTGGAGTGTGGCTGGTCTAGTGGATCTGACTAGACCCCGAAGTGGCTCTGCTAACCCCTCAACAAACATGTAGATCCTCCATTTTGCGGATAGATCTGGCACCATCATTCAAACCCTCAATAAGTCTGCAATGTAGGTCTTTGGGCTCCCGGTCTGTTTGAGCCTCGTCAGCTCAACAAAGTTTTGTTTCGGATCCCTCCAGTCAAACCTCTCCATCAATCTCCTAGTGAACTCGGCATATGTCGTCACTGTGGAATGTCCGAGTGTAACCATCCCATGGAACCACCAATCCTGGGCCTCACCATCCAAATGTAATGTCACCACCTTGATGGCCTCTATCTCTAACATCTGGTTAAGCTAGAAATAGATGTCTAGCTTCTCCACCCAAGACTTTGCCAAACTGTTTGATGAACCATCAAACATAGGCAAGTGGAATCTATTAGCTGTGCAGTGGGTGTCTCCATCATGATAATGCTAGTATCCTCTGTGATGGTCGCGGGGTCTACTATCTCGCTGGAGTTGAACAAAGTCTCTGAATGAGAGAGCATCCCTGAACTCCTACCCATAGGCCTAGTACTCTGCAAAATAATCGCCCATATGACCAGGCTCTACCTCCTGCTGTGCTCCAGCCCCCGTGTCTGCTCCTAGGAAAGTGGGCATGGTAGAGCGTGTAGGGGCATGTGAGGACATCTGTTGAGTAGTATCACGATGAGTGGCACCCTGCTCTAGGAAATGGTGGGATGTACTCCATCCCTCACCAACCTAGAAAACCCATGGGTTCTCACGCTGTCTAGCCTCCATCGCTGTGAATCTATGTCCCATCACCTCGATCTGCCTCGACAGATCCTGCACTGATTTGAGGAGCATGTCCGCAAATCTCTTCCCATCCTCATCTGCCATCGGATCCTCCTGCTCTGCGTCCACCATAAGTTCCACCTGTTCTGTGTTCACCACAGGCTCCTCCTGTTCTGTGTCCTCCACCCGAACACAGTCTCCCTCTCCGTAGGTGTTCTCCAACCTACGCTCAATATCTTTGTATTTCCTACCTCTGTAACAGATGTAGGGCTTCTCCCTCAGTGTCATAGACTGCTAGCTCCACAGGCTGAGCCAGATCTATGCTCTGATACCACTGTAATATCCCTTTTTAGGGATATCCCTCAAACACAAGCAAACTCCAACCAGAGATGGACTCTCAAGAGATAAAAATAACAGTAGTGCAACATACAATAATGTATACATGGAATATAAGCAGATACTCAAGAAATGCAGAGAGAAATGCTAAGCCATTTTATTATACTGAGTAATGGAAAGAGTACAGGAGGTGATCAGAAAGATAGCACCTCGACTTGCACAAGGCAAGTGAAGAAATACACTCAGAATGGTAAGGAAATGGCCTCTCTCTGAACTGTGTCCAAGCTGTTGGAGAACTATTGTGCTGCTGCTAATGCTAGGATCAAGTGAGGATTTGGGGCTATTCCCCTCCTCAGAAAATACTGAAACTCTCGAATCAACCTCTGCTCAATAAACCCAGAAAAGACGAGAAAGCTTTTCTAAAATAGCTGACCCCCGAAAATCACCCCCTTGAGGATCTACGCTATTCCTCAATTCTCTGCACTGCCACTGAATAGAACCCTCCAAAACTCTGCCCGAAACTCTGCCAAAATCCTCCAATATGCAAGGGTTGATCCCTTGCTCAATCTCCCAGCTCAAATCCTACAAATAGACCTAATCCGGAACTCCTACCAAAAGAGACTGTGTCCTCCTCTCTCAAGACTGCACAGTCATCAAAATGCTTAGTTCCTCCTCAACTCCAAAGATCTATCCTCCTACAAAAGACTGTTGAAAACTACCTTGTCCGAGTAGGCACTCGAAGTCCCCCAAGGCTAAGGGTGAGATCTTCGAACGGAGACACTCGATGCACTAAACAGTGCTACATACAGGCTAAACAGCCAGTGTGCTCTAAGTCGAAGTGACTAGCTCAAATGCAACATAATCGAATGCCAAAATGAGGAGGCTCCTCTCTCCTTTATAGTGTTGGCCTCTCTCAAAACCCTAAGGCCCACCTCCTCCAATGTAGCCTCTCTCTTGCCACGTGCTCCTCTCCATCTGCACAGTCCCTCCAAGTGTCTACGTGGGCCCCTTATCTATGTGGTCCTTTGGCCCCCTTGGCTCCCCTTTAAGTTACAATGTTGTGCTACTAGGGAGTGACTTTATTCCAAAAAGTGAGTTATGTCCCCCTTTCCTCACCTTTTTATTTATAAATAACTATAGAAGGCAAAATTTGGCAAAATCGAATATTCCAATTAGCCATGGCTAATTAGGAATATTACACTCCTCTAGCATAATGGAAGGTGGAAACAAACACAGAGTAGGTTGGTCCCAACTTAGTAAGAATGGAATAGATAAGGCTACCATCTTATTTCTTAACCTTAACACCTTCCAAGAGAACTCTAAGGGTCTTGAACTTGGACAAAAAATATTCAATGGAAGAAAAATTATTGGGGTCCAATGTAAGCAACTCATTTTCGAGTTGATGGGCTCTAATTTTCTTTTTAATTCCAAAAACTTTAGTGAATTGTTTCATTGCTTCATTAGGAGTATCAAGTTCTACGATATGGAATCTAAGGTCTAGAGAAATAGACATCCCTATCAACCCACGTGCTTGATCTTGCCTATTTTCCCATTTGGTTGCCTTATCTTCATCTTGAGGTTTGGTTCCTTGGCCTTAATCTATTCTATAAAGACCTTTACTTCTAAGTAAATCCACAATGTAGGACCACCATTGGAAGTAGTTGGTGCTGTCAAGAATAACTTGGCATGGAATTTCCATTTAATAGAAACTGAAGCTATAGATGTTGAAACTAACTATTCCAATGGAAAGATCTCGAAAAATTAGGCTGATTAAAAAAACGGCTCTAAAAATGGCTTCTAGATGAAAAAATTATGGCTTTTTGAAGAAAAGTTGTTGAAGATGCCGACGAAGTGCGTGAATGTGCGGAAATGAATGATAATATTATATTTTAACCGCCCCTTTCCAAACTTAATCTAATTAGCTCACTTTAAAAAATAAAAGAGATTTTATGTGAGTCACTTTTATAAATAAGTGAAAATCACTTTTACAATGGTACTTTATGAGCTACTCACTAAATTGTAACTTAAATAAAAGATAAAGAGACTCTAGAATTATAAGTGACTCACTTTTTATAATGGGTTAGAACACTTTTACATGAAGTAACTTTAAAACATAAGTTACATGTGCTTTTCGAAAAAGTAACTCAACAAAGGAAAGATTTGAATTCAAGTCCTCTATTCTCATAAAGTAACTTTGGACCAAGTGAACTAGTTTAAAAGGTTAGTAATTTTTGGAAAAGAGGAAGTAGGGTTTTTTTTTTGATAGTCACTGGAGCTTTGGGGTACGTGCTTACTTGAAAAAGTTTTTTTTTTGCCTACAAAACAAAAACCACAAAACCCAACACGAACATACAAAAAAAAAACAAACCTTACGACTTGAAGTTAGCTTTAGCCGGAAACTAAATATTTTCCTCAATGTTTCTGATTTTCCGATATCACAATAAGGCGCGGCAGAAAAGAGCATATGCATGAGAAAAATCCTTCCTTTCTGTTTCTTATTTGCCCAGATCACACAGAGTCGCGGGGCAAAGAGCATACGCAGAAATGAAAGGTATAGATCCCGTAACAAAAAACGGAGAGCTAAATAAACTGAATAAATAGAGAGATGAATAGCTAGAACTGTAAATAAAGATTGTATACCTCTAGATCTTTAAAACGATGTAGCTAGGGCTAGTGGAAACCTTTTCGCATGAAACAAAAGGGGTTCTTCACTGGAACAAATGCTCCTAACACAATAGAGCAGTCCTCTCGACCCGAAAGTAGTCAGAAATAGTAGATCTAGGAAACGACAGTCGGATGCAATTGTACCGACTTCAGATTTAGATCACCAATGGATGCGGCCCTCAAATAACTCTGATACCATGTATGAATTTACAAGGTAAGTTCCTTAGACAGAACACCAAAGGACACCGCTCACAAACAGATCACAGATCAATACACTAGTATTCTTAACGTGGTTAAAACCCTCAAAGAGGGAAACAGTCTATGGCCTGAGCCAACGCGACCACTTCAGGCAATTTATTAATAAGAGAATGAAAATTTAAATAAGTTTCTCTCATGAACGATTACCCTACAAATGACCCTCCATGCTTTTTAAATAGAGATCATGGACCAATTGGGTGTTAAGCCACGGATCAAGTGTCGGTAATACCAAGGAGAGAATGAACCATCGGATCACTTCATGTCTAGAACATATCATGACCGTCAGATTGTAAGTTACAAAATTACATAGTAAAGAAACACACTTTACCTAACTCTACACTAGACCAAGTTATATTAACTATTTCCTATGTGTCGGAATATCCTAACAATTAGTTGCATCATAGGTTTGTTCAATTGACATCGATTTTTTAGGCCTTGAAACTGAAACATAATTCAAGATAAACTTCAAAATTCATCTCAATTAACCTAAGGAGAATTTGAAATTTAACGACACACATAAAGGTCTAAGCTAGAGACATGTTCTGGTGTCGTTAGACATAGGAGTTGGTGTTGTTTTCCAGCGTTGCATCCGGGGGGTGAAATCTTGTTCCATGTAAGTGTATAGGATCGTTCTCCATGTACCTTCGGGTATATTGGATGGCGCTCCATGCATGAAAAGTATATGGGAACATTCTCATTGAATGGCTATGCATTAGACAACACTACTACGGACTGCACTCCCACGTACCATTGAATATATTTTGGGAGTCCCCTATAGGTTGTTATTCATCCATAGGTAGCTGAGTTGGCCACCTTGTATATCATGATACAACGAACACAACATTTAGGGAGATTTCCTACATGTACGTTAAGTCCTTGGTTCGCCAAGGTGTATATTGCAATTCACAGTTTCTTGGTAAACCTTTTGCCTAGTTACCCCTTTCTTTTTTTGTGCCTTTAATTTCTAAAATCAATTAATTGGTCGTGGGACAACTTGTTAGTGGATCTTAGGTTGAGACTAATGGAAACAATTCTAGAGTCTATCAATCAAAGGAACCCATCTAATGGGAATCCTGGTTCTTTTCCTTCTTTTGGAAATATTTACGCTCCTTATATGGCAACGTTTTCCCTTCCTAGATTTACCATCGGTTTATGAGTTTGGTTATTTTCGACCCTTATGGTTCCGAATTTCCAAACTACTTCTCAACTGAGTTCTCCTCCACCTGAACAACATCAACCTCATGTTGATCCTAAAGTTGACCCTTTGCCTTCTTCACCTATTGTTTCTTCATCCCTTTCTTCCTCTTCGCCTTGTAAAATTATTGATTCTAGTAACCAGGAATACAAGAAGAAGAAGAAAAATAAGCAAGGGGAAACCAAGCAACCATTGCTATGGATGCAACTAGTATGGAGGAATCTTCCAATCATCGTAGTTAAGTTAAATTCCCTTGCATTATTTGTAAGGGTGATCACCTTCTTAGAGATTGTCCTAGTATTCCCAAGGTATTAGAAATGTGGTCCACAAGCTCACATCGGCCTTTGTCGTCAGTTTTTGGAGATCATGTTGGTGATAAACCTTCAACTAGTGATAGTGAGGTCCATGGGAAAAAGATAAATTCAAATTTCCCTATAAGTTATGTGAAGTAATCATCATATTCACCTTTTTCCTTATATGGATGAAGCCTCAAAAGTGTTTTAAAATCTCACAACTTCTCAACCACGACTTCCAGCTGGTTACCGGAAGCTTTCTCCCAATCCTCCACTAGTCGATGAAGTGATTGATCAGAATCTGAACCCCATCAATTCCATTCTCTCTGAACATGAATCCCATGAGTCTGTTCCCGACCAAGAAAATGGTTGACCTGATTCGACCTTCATTCATTCGTACTGTTCCTTTAGAGAGTAAGGATCATACCGCTTAAGTTCTTCTTGTTTCTTCTCATTCTACCGTACAAGGCGGAATTTCTCCCATCGTTAAAAACCCTCTTCAAGAAAACAGGTCATTGACTTTAATTGGAGTCGATTGACAGAACCTCGTCTCCCTTCTTACATGCATTTTAAGATCATGGTAAAGGCTTATAATAAGTACATCCATCACAGTGTTATAGATGAGGGAAATTTTGTTAGTATTTTATCCTCCTCTATTTGGAAAGCTTTGGGTTCCCCAAAGCTTTTGTTTGTCGCTTCGAATTTGTTATCTTTTAACAGAAGAACTAGTCAACACTTAGGGATCCTTACTCAGTTTCCTGTTACCTTGGGAGAAAAATTGTATGTATTGGGATGTCATAGACCCTTTGGACGTCAATTTTCTCCTGGGGCGAGACTATGTTTATACTATGATTATTTTTATATCCACACTCTTTCGAGTGATGTGCTTTGCGCATGATGGAAAAATTGTGGCTATCGATCAACTTTCATTTATTGGTCCTAAATTGACCACCAATCATCCTACTTCCCTAAGTGTTCTGAATATGCAAGTGGTATATTCACCACCACAGGTTAATTATGTGGCAACCTATCCCATTCATGTACCAACTACTGAAGATGAGCCTTTCATTGTCTACTCAACTTCTTTCGATCTAGATCTGGTAGGTGATATGGTGAATATTTACTAGGGGCATTGGATTATGATCTTTCCATTGGATCCTTTATTATATATCCCTTCCAGAGTGTTGTTCTTCCATTTGTTGAGAACCTCTTGGAAGCCATAATCATGTTTTCGGAGCAGAGTACCTTGTCTTGTGTCACGCTCGTTAAAAAATGAAACAAGGTCATTGGAGCAAAGTTCCTTTTCTTATACCAAGCTCCTTCAAAAATGAAATAAGTTTCTTGGAGAAAAGTTCCTTTTCTTGTGTCAATTTCGTTAAAAAAAGAAACAAGATCTTATGAGGATAGTTCTTTTACTATGTCAACCTTGTTAAAAAAAATGAAATAGGTTCCTATGAGCATAGTTCTCTTCCTATGTCAAGCTTGTTAAAAAATGAAACAAACCCCTTTTCAATTAAGAGTGTTTGATTAGATCTTGTAAATTCCTAGTCAATATTTTCACTTAATCTCGTAAATGGACCTTCATTCCATCCACCTGTTAGTACCCAGTAGTCTACTTAGGTTCATGAAATGAAGTTTGGGGGGCATGCACCTCGAATTGAGTCTTTGATTAGATCTTGTAAATTCCCAATCGATTCTTTCACTTGATCTCGTAAATGAACCTTCATTCCATCCACCTGTTAGTACCCAGTAGTCTACCTAGGTGGGTGAAATGAAGTTTGGGGGGCATGCACCTCGAATTGAGTCATTATGTTGGGGGCATGCAAACTTATTTCAAGCATAGTCTTTCCTTTTTTTCAAGCTTGTGTAAAAATCAAACCAATTTCAAACATAGTTTCCCATGTTTCAAGTTTCTATAAAAATGAAACCATTCCCATTTTATCCCTCGTGATTTTCATTTTTATCGGCCTGGTTTTTCCAAATGAGCCTTGGTTTCTTCATTCCATCGTCACCATATGCTTATCCAGTCATACGCTTTCACTTAGTTGTTTTACCCTTGCTTGAGGAACCGCTACCATGAGTAGTCTTATTATCCAACCTCATGACCTTTATGTGTTTTTGAGTAGTTCCATCATGACCAGAACCAGTTGCTACCATTTATACCACTCATTCCTCCAGGAAGAGTCCTCTTTTATCTTTTTTCAGAATCCCAAAATATGAAAAGATTGTTGAGAACTTGTCTTTTCGAACTCGTAAAAGTAAATGAAAAGACATCTACTTAGTATAAGTTTAACCCTTTTCCGGACTAAGATAGCCTAGCTACGAAAAAGGAATACCTTAGTCAAAAATGGCTAAGAGGTTCTCTGGGGTATTGTTTTCTACCTTTTTGGACCTAAGGGACTACCTACAAAAATGGACATTTGGAGTTTTCTTTTTCTTCTCTTTTTTAAAATCTCTAAACATGAAAAATATGTTGAGTTTTACCTTTGTTGGACTCATAAAAACATGAAACAGCGATCGAGTCATCAATCATGAAGGGACCGAAACACTCCTTCTCAGGATTCGTTAAATATACTCAGAGGGATTCATCTGAACAATGAACTTACAGATCAAGCATATGTTATTCTCCTCAAACTTATTAAAAAATAAAGAGGTACTGACCAATATGGTTGGGGAAATTAGGAAAACAAGGGATTCCATTTTTCTAATGGAAACGAGTAGCTCTTGAACATGACACTCTTCCACCTCATCTCCGTGGTTGTTTGGTTGGGTAATTTGCTTGTCTTTTGGTTATCATATCGTTTTCAGAACCTCCATTTTGGTTTTGGGTCAATGCTGCCAACTCCATTCAGTGTCATTGGTGTGTTCAAGAGAAGTCATTTAATTGATCTCTGCTACAATACTCTTAAGCCTTCATTTCATGTCTGCCTTTCCTGATCCAGTTCCATGTCAACATCATTCTGATCATTCTGTCTCAATCATGATACATGTTTCATGTCGTTGATGGGGGATACATCAAGGCCATCCTATGACAAGTCGCTTCCTGTTGACATCAGCACATCATTTAGTAAATTGACTTAGAAACACACATTTCGTACCTTGGTTCTTGCGTACATCAATGGAAAGTTTCCTCACTCTCAGCGACAGCTTTACATCAATGACATTCGACCAGAAAATTTTGTGTGGTTTTTTACATTAACTCATTTATTCACACCATATGGATTGTACTATAGTACCTTGAGAACCATTAACATCATCAGTGGTTTCTGTAGTATACCTAGGGGGATAATATGGGGTACAGAGGGAGGTACCCAAGGGAATAATGTAATAATGGGATGGGCTATAGTAATAAATAAGGTGGTTAACTCGTATCATGTAAGGGACCACAAGTAGCTAACAATAATGTAATAAACCCATGGTATTAGATAGGTGGTATTAAGGGAACCATGGTAATGACCTATGGTATTGTATGTATGAGGCCTATAGATAGGCTAGAGACTCCCCATTGAGAGATGTCAAGGAATATTATATGAACAGACATATGGTTTGTGGAGTGTTCTCCTTCCTTAAGGAGTGAATGTATGGTATTGCCCTACCTTAAGGGTTTGATATCAATAAAGAAGCATTTCTATCTATATTCAAATCTTGTTATTTTTTGGGTTTATTTCTATTATCATATATTTTTGGGCTAGATCCATAACAAGTGGTATCAAAGTCTCTATATAGGCCTCATACATACAATACGATGGGTCATTACCATGGTTCCCTTAATACCATTTATCTAATACCATGGGCTTATTACATTATTTCTAACTATGTGTGGTCTCTTACATGATACGGGTTAACCATCTTATTTATTACTATGGTCCCTCCCATTATTACATTATTCCCTTGGGTACCTCCCTCTGTACCCCATATTATCCCCCCTAGGTATACAACATTCCACCCCCCTTAACATGTTTCGTCCCCGAAACATACGAAGAACACAAATAATAAGATCTACTCAAAAGAGTAGTCCACTGGTACCATGCACCTGCATCTATCCATCCAAGAGAAAGGTGAACCCTCGATCTAACTGGTCCCTCGCTTGCTTGAGATGGAAGTTGACCCTGGTGGATCTTCTATGTTTATGTGTAGTAGGTGGATTGTTGCCCCTCTCTATCTATCATGTAGGGGTTGTTGTCCTTGTCGCTAATTCATTGCCATCTTGTTCGTTGTTTTCTTGCGGGGTGATGTGGGTGGTGATATGCTGAAGTTTTAACCAATGATGCCTTTTTCTTTAATTCACCACCTAAAGGAGCCTGATTGGTATCTGGTACATGTTGTGGTGCATGTTGTTGTTTCTTATCTTCCAATATTACTTCAACCACTGAGTCCTCATCTTTTGTATCAACACCTGTAACATTTTCTGCTTCAGCCTCCTTGGATTCTCCCTGTTTTTCCGGTACCTGGTTTGATGCTTGTGTTTGGTTGTCGACAATCAAGGGCTTATCATATGATGTGTCAGTGTCATTAGAGCTTTGTGCATCTACCTCCATAGTCTCTGCTTGGGTCTTAAGAGAGATATCCTGCAATGTTATTTTCTTCTTTTTATACCAGAGCTTCAGGAATTTCTTTTGCACATTAATATTGATAGTACCCACAGATTCCATCCAAGGGTATCCCAAAACAACATCCATGTTACCCATATCTGAAGTATAAAAATCGGAATGCAATACATACTTATCCATAGAAATGTTCAAATATTTATAAAGTTGCACCTACTCATTATTAACCTGTGTGTGCTCCATTTGTTTTGCTGGAACTTGCAATTTATTTGTCAAATTGACATTTATAAGATTTTGCTTGCAACTAGGATTTATAGACACAATGATCTTCTCCTTTTGAATATATCCATGAACCTGTAATAAGCATATACCAGGAGAAAATAACCCCACATGTTTCTCATTATCTTGTTTTCTAGCATGAGACCATCATCTTAAAAGGAATTTTTCAACGAGTAGGTTGGAACACTTCTTTTTGTTAAGTAATTCCCACCATGTGGCCGCCTCATCTTTAAATTTTTCCACTACAAAAAATTTCCAATGTTTTGCCCATAATGACTTTTTTCTTTTATGTATTCTTCAATAGTAGGACCATTATCTTTTCCTGTACAATATAGAACTGCCATGAAGAGGGTTTTGAAAAAAAATTACTTGGCGAAAATTTGAAATGGCCACAATTCAGTCAATATTGCTCAGAATCCCTATTATGACCTATTTTCGGAAATGGAACAACCATTTTGCATCTTACCATGTGGTAGAAATCCCGATCTAGGCATTGGAATTTCAGATCCGCGCTACAACTGTCCCGCCGTCACAAAAAAAAAAAAAAAAAAAAACAAACAAAAACAAAACAAAACAAAAAACAAAAAACAAAACAAAACAAAGCAAAAAAAAAAAAAAAAAAACAAACAAACAACAACAACAACTATTTTTAAATTAGCGAGATCTCCCTCATCCGGACTCCTATTCGACTGATTTTTTTTTTGAAATTGGGTATTTTTTCTCCAAAAACTCAGATCTGCAATTAGATTCTGCAGATTTTGCACCAAAACGTACATATCTGCTCTGCAAACTCGCCGCCCTGAAAAATGTCTACAACACAGCTGATTTTTAAATCAGCGATATCTTCCTTATCCAGACTCCAATTCGGTTGGTTTCTTTTTTAATTGGGTATTTTTTCACCAACAACTCAAATCTGTAATTAGATTCTATAGATTTTGCACCAAAACATACAGATCTGATCTGCAAAGTCGTCACCCCAAAAAGTTCTTTATTAATCAAACCCTTAAGGTAGGGAAACACCATGCATTCACTCTTTAAGGAAGGAAAACACTCCACAAGCCATATGCATGTTCATACAATATTCCTTGACATATCTCAATGGGGAGTCTCTAGCCTCTATATAGGCCTCATCCATACAATACCATGGGTCATTACCATGGTTCCCTCAATACAATCTATCTAATACCATGGGCTTATTACATTATTGCTAACTACTTGTGGTCCCTTACATGATACGGGTTAACCACCTTATTTATTACTATGGCCCATCCCATTATTACATTATTCCCTTGGGTACCTCCCTCTGTACCCCATATTATCCCCCCTAGGTATACTATAATTTCTCCCGCGTCTATTAATAGCTTACATCATTGGCCAGTTATTAGATGTTGTCTACCATATTCGACTCTAGCTCATTGATTCATATGGTTATACTCGTACATTGGTTGGCCGTGTGAATGAGATAGAAGACCCCAGATCTAGTTTCATCCATCCTATTGAGAAATGGCAACAAGAAATTCCAGTTTAATTTGTCCTTGAATTAAACTATGAATTAAAATAGAATTCTCTTTTCATAGAAATTTGAAAATAATTAATTAAGTTTAATTAATTTAGGAAATTCGAATCGGAAGTCTTTTAGAAGACATGTATATGTTCTCCATAACTTATAGGAGTTCAGGATGAGATATGAATAAGTGATAATTAGTTAACTCAATTTATTGAGTTAAGTCCAGTTAAATTAGTTCCAATCAGTTTCACGAACTAATAGTGAGTAAACAGTTAGTTGGGACACTAGTAACCTAATTAGTGCTACTCTAGTTAACTGAAGATTCCACCATCAGAAACTCATGCATGTTGATTGTAAGAAAGACCTAGTTAAGACTAGAGTGCAGGGACAATGTATTATTTCTTTTAGATTTTTCTGAGTTGCATCGATAGTTCATGCATTCAGGAACTAATCCTTGAGGGATTGCGCTATTTTTAGAGGCTTTATTTCCCTTTAAATACAAGTTATCCTTCATAGGAATTACACATTGGAATAGAGACTTGGAGAGCTTGTGAATTGGCTAATATTTTGCCTTGAGCTTTCTTATGAGTTGGAGACTGAATTTGTTGAGTGTTGGGATTGTTCTAGAGAGAACAAGCATTGTAATTTCATATTGATTTTCCAAATTAATACAAAGCAGATAGTGGGGTTTTGAGTTGTGGCTTTCCCTAGATATTTATTGTGTTATGTGCCTTTGATTCTATTCCTCTATTGATTATTTTTTGCTCTATATTTATGGGCTTCCACTGTAAATAGTAGTAGATTCTTGTCTCTTGTTTTAGTAGATTACATGACCTGGTGAATCTATAGGTTTTTCTACATGGTATCAAAGCAATATTTTTTTTTGGGTCGAGAGTTTGCAAAGAAGTTCTGAGAATTTTTTTGCAAAATTTTTAGAAACAAATTGCAGATTTGGATTCCTTGGGAAAAGATACCCAAATTTAAAAAAAAAAATTGACCAAATCGCAGTTCGGATGAGGGACATATCACTGATTTAAAATCGGCTCTCTAGAGGAGATTTCAAATTTTTAAGTTTCTTGGTTACAAGTGAAAGTTGAATTTGCATACATACTTCAGGATCGGCAGATGGCATTCCATGGGTTGAGGCTTGAGTATGCCTTGGAAGGAAGCTCGAATTTTATAGCCTGGAGGGACAAGATGGAGTTTGTGCTAGACGATAATGGCTTGATGGAATTCATTGATCAAGAAGTCCCCAAGCCAACAGCTACGAATGCATAGGACTTGGTCGAAAGGAAGAAGTGTGTGGAAAAAGCAAGGCAGATAATCCTTGAGGGAGTTCAAGACCACATTGTCTTGAGTCTCCATGCCAAGGAAACTCAACATGCTATGTGGAAAACACTTGTATCAGAATAGTAGTGATCAAAGGAAGTTGGAACCAAAGGATAAACTTCATAAAATCAAGATGGAGAAAAGCGAGACAATTCCAAAGTACTTGACCAAGTTCACTCAATGTCGAGATGAACTTGGAAGTGTTGGAATCACAGTTATCGAGGAGGATATGGTGAGCCTTGCTCTTCTTGGACTCCCAAAGAGTTGGCATAGTTATCAGGACTCTGTCAATGGTATGGAGAAGCTACCAGATAGGGAACCACTATGGTCATATTTGATGTAGGATGAGATCAGGAGGAACACCAGGGATGGCTCTTCATCAAAGACTGATGATGAAGAGAATTGTGCCTTAGCGATTAAGGAAAGGAAGGGGAAAGGTAAAATTTCTCATTCCAAATCATATTCTTATCATGGAGGTAAGAAGAAGGACATGATGAAAGTTAAATGCTTTCATTGTCACAAGATGGGTCACTTTGCTACAAATTGTCCATTGAAGAAGTCCAAGGAGAAGTCCTCAGGAGGAGCGGTGGGTGAGGCTTTGGCCTCCCAATTCGAATTGGACTTTTCCCTCATTACATGCATGGTGTCTTCAATGATGGGAAGTGTCTAGTACTTAGACAGTGGAGCTTCTTTCCACATGACTGGCGAAAAAGAGTTATTCAGTGAACTGGAGGAGAAAGGTCTCAACATGCAAATCGAGATGGGTGATGACGGTAAGTATAGTGTTACTATTGTGGGCACTATTAATTTTTAGAGGGATCATGCGGCTCCACTCACCTTGAATAATTTTATGCATGTCACTGGATTGACGAAGAACTCGGTATCCGTTGCCATGCTTGAGGATAGAAGCTATGATGTGATATTTTCGAAAGGAAAGGTGTTCCTTCGGCACATAGCCATAGGTCAAGTAAAGAAGATAGGGATTCAAGTTCAAAATCTCTATAAGATAGAGGTAGAGGATTGTGTTTCTTTGAGTTCAAAAGAAGAAAATATATTGAGACGAGACGTCGACAAGTTGTGGGACAGGCGATTGGGCCACTTGCATCATGGGGCTTTGAAAATATTGCAGAAAATCTCTATTGGTCTTCCCAAAGGTACACTTGAGCAAGTTGATACATGCAAGCGTTGTACTTTGGGAAAATACACCAAGTCTTCCTTTCGAAATAGAGACAGTCGAACAGAGTCTATTCTGGAGAGAGTCCATTCAGATGTGTGTGGACCATTCTCGACAATATCCACCGCCAAACATAGGTATTATGTTATATTTGTAGATGAATATTCTCATAAATTTTGGATATTTTTCATGCAGAGAAAGGATCAAACATTCACAAAGTTTTGTGAATTCAAATCATTGGTCGAGAAAGAGTCAGGCAAGAAGGTTAAAGATCTATGGAGTGATAACAGTGGAGAATATGTCTCCAATGAGTTTAATAACTTATGTGGAGTGGAAGGGATTAAACGAGCATAGTAGGGGAAGCAAGGACGATGTTGCATGATCAGGGCCTACCACTACATTTGTGGGTTGAGGCGTGCAACACAATGGTTTATTTTCAGAACCGTAGTCCACATCGGATACTTGAGAGTAAAACACTAGATGAAGCTTATTCCAGTAAGAGACCAGATGTTGGTCACTTCAGGATTTTTGGGTCATCGGTTTATTTCCATGTGACCAAAGTTGCACAGAAGAAGCTTAAGAGGCCAGATGTTGGTCACTTCAGGATTTTTGGGTCATCAGTTTATTTCCATGTGACCAAAGTTGCACGAAAGAAGCTTGAGCCAACAGCAGAGTTGGGGATCTTTGTGGGGTACACTGATACTCCCCGCAACTATCGAGTGTACATGTAAACCAATCGGATGACAGTGGTTCGTAGGGATGTCAATTTTGATGAGGATAAGGACATGCAAGTATCCCTTGAGAGGGAGCTTGAGCTGCATGTAGAGGAGGAACTTTTAGTTCCTAAGGTTGAGGAGCCTTAGATTGATGTGGAGCAACCACATGCAGAGGTTCCAGGAATGGAGACATCCACTCAGGCAGAGTCTTCCAGAGAGGAAAGAAAGTGCACTAGAGAGGCTGACAGATTGTTGGATGATGCACGGGAGAATGTGGGAGCACCCTCTTCTCAGCGCAGACAGAGGAGGTCACCAAAGAGGTACACTGGATACATGGAACTTACGGTTGCATGTGTTGTGACAGAGGCATCTTCCTTTCAGGAAGTAGTGTAGCAGCCAGTTTGGGTTGATGCAATGGTGGAGGAGTATGACTCCATAGTTTGAAACAGTGTTTCGTATGTGGTCCCAAGACTGGAGGACAAGTCAGTTGTGAGCTCCCGTTGGCTTTACAAGGTAAAGCAAGCTGCAGATGGTAGTGTGGAGAAGCATTAGGCCACATTTGTGGCCCGTGGCTTTTCACAAGCAGAGGGGATTGACTATGATGAGACCTTTGCTCCTGTTGTAAGGTACTCATCAATCAGATCTATTTTGGTACTATCAGCATAGATGGGTTGGAAGATCCATCAGATGGATGTGAAGACTACCTTTCTCAATGGAATGATTGAGGAATAGGTGTACATAGAGCAGCTCGAAGGTTTTGAAACCTTGGACCGTGAGTCGCATGTGTGCCCACTCAAGAGAGCGTTGTATGGGCTAAAGCAAGAACCCCGTACTTAATACACCAGGATAGATAACTACTTCACTGGGTTGGGCTTCACAAAGAGTGAAGCGGATGCAAACCTATAGCACATAGTGGTGGAAGGTAAGCTATTGATCATTATCCTTTATGTAGATGATCTCATACTAACAGGTGATGAAAATCTCATCAAATATTGCAAGGATGACCTTGCAAGAGAGTTTGAGATGAAGGACATGGAGCTCATGCATTACTTTCTTGGCATGGAGGTATGGCAGGGAGATGGGGAGTTGTTTCTTTCTCAAGGCAAGTATGCCAATGAGATACTCAGGAGATTCCACATGGAGAGCAGTAAACCCATGGAGACTCCTCTAGCTGGTAACTGGAGGAAGGAGGATGCTACTTCAAGAGAAGTAGTGGAAGCTACTGTTTACAGGAAGCTTGTGGGTTCACTCATGTATTTGGTGAACACACGACCAGATATGTGTTATGCAGTTAACCAGCTTAGTCAAGCGATGGTTAGGCCTACCAAGATGTATTGGAAGGTGACAAAGCATGTATTGAGATACCTCAAAGGAACTACTCAGTTTGGGTTGTGGTACAAACAGATAGAGGGACTAAAGCTTCAAGGCTTCACCAATGTATATTTGGCAGGGAGTCCATCTGATAGGAAGAGCACATCGGGAGGGATCTTTAGTATTAAGTCGGTTGCAGTTTCTTTGTACAGCAGGAAACAAAGATCAGTTGCACTTAGTTCGACAGAGGCAGAGTACATGGTTGCAAGTCAAGCAGCATGTGAGGCTATCTGGATGAGGAAGATCCTAGTTGGTTTGTTTGGTTAGCAGATGGATCCGACAGTGATTTATTGTGATAATCAGAGTTGTATCAACCTCTCCAAAAATCCAGTTTTTCATGATCGGTCCAAGCATATAGATATCCGGTATCATCATCTCAGAGATTTTGTATTGAGGCAGATCATGTTGTTAGATTACATTCCCACAGAGGAGCAAGATGTTGATATCTTGACAAAGGCATTACCAAAATGTAAATTCGAGTTTCACAGAGACAAGATCGGGTAGTGGACAATCCATTTCTTATTGAGAGGGAGTGTTGAGAAATGGAAAAAATAAATTCCAGTTTAATTTTTCCTTGAATTAAGCTGTGAATTAAAATAGAGTTATTTTCTCATAGCAATTTGAAAATAATTAATTAATTTTACTTAACTTAATTAATTTAGGAAATTCGAATTGGAAGTCTTTTAGAAGACAAGTATATGTTCTCCCTAACTTGAGTTATGAATCATTTGTAATTAGTTCACTCAATTTATTGAGTTAAGTACAGTTAAATTAGTTCCAATCAGTTTCAGGAACTAATAGTGAGTAAACAGTCAATTGGGACACTAGTGACTTAATTAGTGCTACTCTAGTTAACTGAATATTCCACCATCAAAAACTCATCCATGTTGATCCTAAGAAAGACCCAGTTGAGACTAGAGTGTAGGGACAGTGTACTATTTGTTTAATATTTTTCCAGAGTTGCACTGATAGTGCATGCATTCAGGAACTAATCCTTGAGGGCTTGCGCTATTTTTAGAGGCTTTATTTCCTTTTAAATACAAGCTATCCTTCATAGGAATTACACATTGGAATAGAGGCTTGGAGAGATTGTGAATTGGCTAAGATTTAGCCTTGAGATTTCTTATGAGTTGGAGACTGAATTTGTTGAATGTATGGATTGTTCTAGAGAGAACAAGCATTGTAATTTCATCTTGATTTTCTAGATTAATACAAAACTGATAGTGGGGTTTTGAGTTGTGGCTTTCCCTGGATATTTATTGTGTTATGTGCCTTTGATTCTCTTCCTTTATTCATTATTTTTTGCTCGATGTTTATGGGCTTCCGCTATAAAGAGTAGAAGTAGATTCCTGTCTCTTGTTTTAGTAGATTACATGATCTTGTGAATCTATAGGTTTTTCTACACATTCAAGCTACAATTTCAGGAGTTATACAAACATCACAATGTATGATGGTCGTGATCATATAAATAGTCATGGGTCTACCAGTTGCATCTGTAGATGCACATTTTGATCATTATAAATGTTATGTTAGCTTATGAGCTGAGTATGGGTGTTCCTCCCTCAACAAACAAAGATTTCATGTTATAAATGAATTGTAACATATGAAGCTCGTTGGTTGTCCTTGATCCTGACTAGTCACAAGGTAAAGCACTTCAGTCATTAGTCATAATTTCTGATTTTGCGCTTTAGGGGTAATTATTTTATAGGACATTTTCTCACATCCGATCAGTGAGCCTACTAATGGGATCAATCAACATCTTATTCCCCCTTGTCACCATCTTTCACAAATCCCTAAGCATGTTCCCTTCATCCCCCAGAACGTCAGCCCTAAAATACATCATCTGAGCCAATTTTAGGACCAATGCTCCTTGTATTCCTACTCAGGTGCGATCACCTACAGGTTTCTCCATTGTGGCTTATGTCAGTCACCAACAAGTTAATCCCCTTTGCACCTTTGTTGGTTCTAGAAATCAGGGAGAATGATCGGCATTCCGAAAGCTTCCCTTTCTAGGAGTTTCCAAAAGTTTATTTAACTACTTACCTTGGATAAAACACTCAAATCCTATCCTTCCCTACTTTGGATTCTTCACCACTTATCCTTTGATCCTATCCCTCCATCAAACATGGATATCAATCCCTATATTGGTAATTGGTTAAGAACTCCCAACTTACCCTACTTCTCTATATATTCCCAACCTTCTATGTGGTTGTGGGTTGGAAATTGGAGAGCGATTCTGCCCTTATGCTACTGCAGTGAGTGGTTATTATCTCATGCATTTAGGGTGATTGGAGGTGCATATTGTGACAAGGAAAGGACAAGTCAACAACTTGGAGGAGCTCTTCTACAAGATCAAATGCTACTTATGGTTGTAATCTCCTTCCATTTATATTAATGCAAAGAATTCATTGTTTTCCTATATGTGATGTTGTTATTACATATATTTCAATACCATGGTGATCTATTGAATGAAGTATTTAGATGATACTGCATAGATCTAGTAGTTTTTTGGCTTGTGTTATCTCACTATGCAGGTTCTAATTTTGGTATTCGGAGCTGGAATTAGAGCTTCCAAGCTAAAGGAGCGAAGTTTGTGAAGGATTCCAGGTCGGATTCACTCTGTCATTTATTTACTTTAGGGAAAATCATTCGGTTCCTTGTCTCTCTGTTGTTCTAGGTTAGCCACCGACCTAAGGGAGATAATTCTTTCCACAATTGTAAATCCCATATAACACTATGGATCATGGGAAGAAGTAGGTGCAAGTTCCAGAGAAGTAGTTGCAAGTGCGGGCTTTAGAGGGGTAGGTACAAGTTTAGGAGAAGGTCCAAATCCTAGAGGCTCAGAAGGAGTTGAGTTCTAGCAGGAGTTTGCAGGGTCAGAGGGAGAATTTGCAGCCCAAGAAGAGCACGTGGTCTGTGGGGAGCAAGGGTGATTCCACATCTGCCAAGAAGGAATCATTGAGGGATTAGAAAGTGATATTGGAGAAGAAGAAGAAGCAGGGTGCTTCCATTGACACTGACACTTCCGAGAGAGGCATAGTTCACAGAACAGGGATTGTTGCAAGCGTGAGTGTCAAGAGTTGGGCGTGTTGTGAGTAGTGATGATGATGATGAGTTACTTTCTAGTCTTGGAAGTATCTCCCTCACTAAGAGGGATTTTTCATTTTTGAGTAGCTTGGGAGGTACTCCAAGCCCCAGGGTTCAAGGTTCGGAGGGAAATGTGCCACAAGAGTCATTTGTGGACTTGAAACCCAAGCTTGGGGCTTTTCACCCATCAGGATTTGGGCCAAAACCATGAATAATTTGAGCATGAGAATATTTTAGGTGATAGATCTTGGCGTGGAGATTCCAACGCTTCGAAGCTCACTCAAATCGAAGCTCTAGAACTTGAGATATGAATTTTTGAAGATGTTGTGTGGGCTTGGTCAAGGTCAGCCTAATAGTTGGAGACATTATGACAGCTAGACACTCCCTCCACAAGAATTCGTTGGAGCCACATGAAAGGATATAAATTAAAGTCATGTGTGAGTCATTTTAGCATCTAAGAGCATCAAATCAAGTCGTCATTTCATATATGAACCGGCCGCAGGAAAATGAGGACAAAGTGTGCAAGATTTAGGTTGTTTTGGGCAGGGTTATTCTTCACCATAGGCCTAAGCTAATTACAGGAGCAAGTTGCAGTAAAAGATATGGTTTAAGGGTTTTTTGGAGGTGGGTAATTGTTGTGTGGTGCTTATGTTTGAGGGTCGTGGAAATTGTTCCATTGTAGGGGGGGTTGAGAGGCCTATTAAAGTGTGTTGAAGATCGTTGAACAGTGTTGCGGAGGTCTGGAGTAATTCTGGGCAAAAAGGAGAGGACTAGGAGGCCTAAACTCTTCCTAGGAGGCAATCCTAAACACAAGGAACTTAGGACAGCTAGGTCGCAACCTTGGAGGAAGTCTGGAAGGTGGAATAAGAAGTTGCATCAACGTGTATTCAACCCTAACCAGGACCATACTTACATTGCAGAAGAACAATCCTAAAACAGGGGTATGTTATGATGTGTTTGGGTTTGATTGATGTTGGGGATCATTTTCTAGTGTGGATAGAGTTTAGAAGCCTATGGGTTCCATTTGAAGGACTTTTCATGGAAGTCAAAAGTTCATCCTAGGAGAAAAACTTGCAGTGAAGTATTGGGTGTCATTAATCTGGTGGAGGGAAATGTGTTGGCTACCCAAAGTAGCCCTAAAGTAGTAGCCTTGAAGTGAAAAAGATAGCTAAATATTGGGTGAATTTTGGAGCCTTATGAGTAGCTCTTTGATGGACAAAAGAGGCTACTAGAAGGTAGATTGGAGCTCAAGTATTGGCCATCCTAGAGAGCAGATTGGATTAGCCCATGTACATGCAGCAGAAGTGACTTGTAGCAGTGTTAGGTGGCACCCCTCCTGGAGTCTCTATGTGTTGTCCTTTGATGGACTAAGGGGAAGCTGGAGAGAAGCACAAAAGGAAACAAGTGGCGAGACAAGATACGACATAGAAGTTTCAGCGAAGAGTGTCATTGTATCTTATATTCCATAGACTATTGTATTATTCAATTTCATTTAATATAACGAAGTTTGGGTTGTACATTTTTGAAACAATATTTGTTAGAATTGTTTATACTTGTGCATATGAGATTTACTTCTTTATATTTTCCGTTGTGCAAAGTAGCTATTGTTGAGATTCTTGGTTTCGTAGCATCAAGGATTCTAATATTCTAGCCTAGACCCAAGATCATGGACATTCAACAGAGGACTCATCACTTACCTGAAATGGCCAAAGGTTCAATGGGTCTTAAGGGTTTCTAGGGTTTCATCATGAAATACCTTTAGAAATTCCTTTACTGAGGGTTTTACGGTGCTTCTCTTTCAAAAGTTTTGACAACTTATGGGGTTCTACGGATCGATGATCTTGAAGGTGTTGACAGGGGAGTTGAAGCAATTGTATAAGATAGTCACAGTGAATGAGAGCTCGTTTAAAAAGTGATTGAGATGCTCCCAATCTGTTTGACATAACGCAATATTATATTTTTTTTTGGGATACAAATCACCGAGGGACTTACTACTTCTTATAATGTCTTTGATACTTTGGCTTTCGACAACCAGTCTGTGGAGACAAACTGAGTTCTGATACAAAGTCATTAAAAGCAATGTATCAGACACTACTCCTCCAACATAATATAGCAGATCTGACCACGAGAAACTAGATCTCTTGTTTCATTCCAAATTCTGCACTCTTCTCGAGTAACCTCGCCCATATAATTGGTTATTGTTGGAGAAGCTTGGTGCTCATATCAACTGCAAACAAGGGCACATTTTCACCGTATAAAAGAGTTGGAAGATGCGTCTTTACAGTCAGGAAGGGATAGAAGAGCGCAACTACAAGATCCTTTGAAGCTATCGGTTTGAGCACATGCCACACGTTGACACCTTTTAAAAACAACCCCTAATTCTCCAAATTTTCTCACAAGATCACACCCAGGTACTCCTCGCCAGCAGTGTAATCATTGGTATGTGATATCCCATTTATTCAACTTGATATTGGCGAGTAAGCATACATTCTCAGATCTCCATCAGACACCAGTCTCAAAAAAGACATAATCCTATACAATTTGGGGGTGTTAAAACCATAGAGAGTTGTGGTTGTTTCGTCAGAAGGAAGCTTGCAGAGTTCTGGAGCCCTAAACTCTGGTGGGGTAGTGAATTTGGCCAATCTCATCTCCATCATCTAAAGATATCCATTCTTGTCTTCTAGATTGCTTAGGAACATTATGCTATTCATCCACTTCTTACCGGTGTACATAATGTCATAGATGTCCCTTGGACTTCCCTCGTAGAAGTTGAGAGTCCAGTGTGGCACAGTCTCGGGAAGGTTGACATACAGTACTAGTCCTATGGCTTCAATTGAAGCACTGTAATGTCCCTATGATCCATCCTTGTTTGACACACAGCTTGACCAGTTTCTTCACCCTTCCAATGTTCAGTGACTATCCAACTAAGAGGCTATCAGTTGCATGATCAAAACTTTGCCACACTGGTTTCTTTAATTTTTCATGGAGCACCAGGTTGTCATTGTTTTGGAGTTTGATTCCCACAATTCCCTTGTTGGAAGTGTTTGTGCACCAAACCACGCGTGGTTACTCCTAACCCACTTGTGGAATTTTGGGGCTATAAGAGTGAAGATCATGTTGGAAATACTGAGAGGGGGGGTGAATCAGTATTTCTTTTCAATTGTTCTTTTTATCACCAAAAAAAGCATTTATATATGGAACACAGAAATAGATAGCTAGAATAAATGATTTTATTAATATAATCTGTGCAATGAAATAGATACAATATATAAATGTTTGCAATCAGTTGCCAAGCACCAACTTGGACTTTTTTGAGGCTCCAACCTCCAAAGAACCGACTTTGTTTTGCCAAGGCAACAGTCTTGGACTTAGGAGCACCCACTCCCAAGGACTCCAATCCTTTTAGTTCTGAGGCTCCAACCCCATGGGCTCCAACCCTTTATTATAAACTGTTATAATCTGTGTTGCTATAGTTCTCTGCTCCCAAGCCTGCTGAACTTATGCTTCACTTTGTTCTCCTGCTTCTCCTGCCTCTGCCTGAACTTCAGCTTCCCATAACTCTGATTATTCACACACACACTACTTTCCTTGTTTTTCCTATTTTATGTATTCCTGATGCCTCTGACTGTTGATTTCTGCTTTCTGTTGGCTCTTCGGTTTCCTCAGTGCTCGCTTCAGCTTCCTCTGTGCTTGCTTGCCTCTTCGGCTTCCCGATTCTTCATGTCGCTTTGGCTTTCTCTATGCTGGCTTGTCCTTCGACTTCCTAATTCTTCATGCCGCTTTGGCTTCCTCTGTGTTGGCTTGTCCTTCGGCTTCCTGACTTTTTGGCTTCGTCTGTCTCTTCGAGTTCACCAACACTCTAGGGACACATTAATTCAACAACGAGGACCGAAATACACAGAGAAAATTGTTTCATATTAAAAACTGTAACAGAGGCCCTTTTTCAATAATAATATGCATACACAGGACTTTATTATTTATGGAGAGATTTCATTGGAGAGACAATACCAACCAGGAGGTCCCACCTGCCACATCACCATCACAATCACAATCGGCATCGTTCAGGCCTACTGAACTATCGAAAGCATTATTATAAGCTTTTGGCCTAAAAAACGTCGGGCAATACAAATATTGAAATACACAGGAATATATGAAAAAACTTATTGAAACTAGGGCAGACTTCAAACTCATTACACCCGCATCTATAATTGCATCGGGTCCACTGTGTAATCACAATCGGCAGTCGCAACTTCCGGAAGTCCTGTATAAGTCAAGCTCATGACATCGCAGATGGCCGATGGCCGATTCTCATGCGGATGCGATATAGCATTAAGTCAAACTGTAATGTTGCATCGGGTTGTTGTGCCCTACAACAACCCCCCATTTCATAACATTTTTTATCACAAACAATTAACATATGAAATGGGTCCCTTTTAAAATTTTAATTGGCATTAATGAATTTGTTCGAAAAAGGTATGATAATCAAATGAATTTGTGAATAAAAGCCTTTTTGAACAAATAATAAGCAATTTTTGGTTAAGTCCGAAAAAGCAATCACCAAATCGTTTGCTACCTTGGTTCTTTCCGATGCGATATCGCTATCGGCCATCGGCGATAGCCAATGCACACACAGAAAAAGCACATGTCTTTTCCCCGATGCGATACGATATCGGTGATCAACTATCGGCGCTGCTTCTTATGAAAAGTGTTTTAAGCTTCGACCCGATGTGATATCGCTATCGGCAGTCGGCAGAATCCCATACATTTTCATAAGACGTTCAGATCTTTTCCCGATGCGATGTGATATCGCTATCGGTAGTCGGTAAATCAATTGATACACATTTAGGGATTATGTTCGCACGCTAAATATGATGCAATGTCGCAATCGGCATTCGCCAAGATCTCTCCCAAATGATAATGTCACTCACACCCCCGATGCGATGCGATGACTCTTAATGATGACCAGAATTCCTAAAAGGTGATTATTTCAAAGCTTTAAAGTTATATTTAAATCCGATTTGACAAAAGCACAGATTTCAAAATGCCGTTAAATAAAGGGATAAGGTAATGCATGCGTATTTAAAGCTTTGCCCCTTCGATTTAACGAACAATTACGATTAGACCTTTGAAAAAATCTGTTGCACGCTTTAAGGGGTCATTCGGTTTAATAACTTAAGTAATCCGCAGCCACTTTTAGAAATAATCTCACCACGCTTCAAATAATATATCTATCCCGTTATGGATCGTCATTGTTATTTCCTTGTTACGATTTCTCTTGCATTTGTGTAGAATTCAACCGTCGAGAGAAGTCTGAATATGATGGGAAAGAAATTCAAGAAGGTGGCAGGTTCTATTGCGACACCTGTCTCAGGCCAAGCTGCTATAGTTTCAAAGAAAGGCTTAATCTCAGATACTACATGCACTGGTCTTCCTAGCACTACATGGCAAGGTACATACAATTTGCTAGAGGCAGAGCAACCAGAAAAGACAGTAACTGAGGCTAGTGTGGATGAATTAAGGAAGTCCGAGGCAACTCTCAAAGATTTGGCCGACTCCTTTCTGCACAGAATAGCAGCCAGAGAACAAGTCCTGCCTTATACTGATGTGGTACGCTGGGCAATTGAGGAAATTACCCTCACTGATAGAACCTTTCATACAAAGGATGGAAGGATTTTCGGTTCCTTCAAGCCTGATGACTTGAGACGAATGTATCATTTGCCTGAACCTGAGCTAGTCTATAACAGAGCCTTTGTGGAGAAGTTCGCGAAAGAGAATGAATCACCATCCGAACCTCTCCGAGATTGGAGGCAGAATCCAGCTAAACACAAGCATGATATGTCGGGTAAGTACTCCAATGCTTCTTTGGCTTCACCTTATTGCTATGCTGGGATCATGATGTGTAGATTGTGGGGATTACATGACTCTGCTAATATCCATATTGATATGGTTCCCTTAATGGAAGCGGTCGTCAATAGTACAATCATGGATTGGGCCACTATTCTGTCTGATAAATTGGTCATAGCTATTCGTGAGTTTAGGGCCAAAACCAGAGTCACCGAGAGGAAAATCCCACCCTTCTATTACTCTGCCTACATTATGGATACCCTTTGTTTTAATTCTGAATTTCCTGTCCTTGGTTGGAGATCGACCACCCATGACCCAACACCCATTCACTTGTACCATCGGAAATTATGGAAACCCTCTCACAAAGACCATTTGTATCAAATTTGCAATGGTTTCATGGTGCCCGTTCACTATTCTATTTTTGACAGACCTATCCCAAGAATTTCCTATGAAGCTTCTTTTGACCTACCAGCCGTAGCCCATTGGTTCGGCGAAGAGCATTTTACCTATATTAGAGTTTTTGGAAGCAAGGCTAGGCCACATGTCCTCCCCCTGTACATCCCAGATAAATTGTTAGCCCGGGAAATCTCCTACCAGATTATGTCTGAAGGTGTCACACAAACTCTCAAAGAGGAGAAAAAGAGAGGATGGCCCTCTTTTCCTTTAAGAATTGGAGTTTATACGCTGCTAAATTACAAGCATGCAGAAAAGGAAGCAGCAAAACTCCAAATGATATCCCTGGCTTCTATTCCAAACAGACTCTATGATCCAAAAAAGACTGCTTTCATTGCCTTGGAACAGGTGTTATAGACATTTTTGTGCCTCGCGTCAAGGAGCAGGAAATGTCGATAATTACAGGGATCCTCAGTCCCTAAACATGTTGTTCTTACCCCTAAAAGAACAAGGTCATCAATCAACAGCACTTCCAATCAGTTCTCCACCTGAAAACACTTCAGAACAGGCTTATTTTGGATCATGTCAGCTGCTTAACTGAGCTTCTGCGCTGTATTGCAACTGTCCCACTCTGTACCTGCGTTGGAAGTCAAAAACAATGAAGGCTACCTGCGCTGGGCGAGATTGGCCAAGTGGCACAGTCCTCCTGCAAGGTGTCAATTGCCCAGGAAGCTTCCAAACTGACACTTGGGTCATGAGATTCGCCCTGTGATGAGTAAGAGGTACTTGATCACCATGTGTAAGCAAGGATCTCCAAGTGGACACAGGAACTGAAGATTAACTGGAGATGGAGAGGACACAAGGCAGCTTCATGTCAGTCTCAAGCTGACTCATCCTTTTCTCTTCTCTCCTATATATAGAGCTCTTCTATGAGGTCTATAGAGGCTGGAATTTTGTATAAGCAAGGAGGTGCTGTTGGTATACTGCCAGGATTATTGGGTGATTGTTTTACTAGAGGTGAAGAAGAGAGTTCTTGCTGCCGAGGAGGTGCTGCTGGATTGGGGCCAACATCATTGGTTGTAACTTCCTCTGGAACCCTGTTACTTTCTATCAATAAAGTTTGCATGTTCTTCTATATACTTGTTTTACATAGATGCTTTTGTGTTTACATGTATATTTGATGCAACCTAATCCATGCTTCAATTATGATTGCTTGTATCTCGTAGTTTGCTCCCTTTTGTTGCGCAGATTCTGTGTGTAGCTGGATCGGCTTGGAGAGTAAAGAGCTGGGAACGGGATACAAAGCGAGAAGGACAAGGATCGACTAAGCGCAAGACACCAGGTTGGTTGATCCTCTTTCTATTCTCTCTGTGCTTTCATAAAGATGAACATGAAAACTTTGTCATTCAGTTGTTGCTAAAGTCTGTCACCTTTAGAAAGGGTTAGTGTCATCCGCATCGGATACTTTTCCCCACAACAAACTGGCGACTCCGCTGGGGAGATCCTAGTATCTTGTTGTTGTAGTATTTTGCTATTCATTTCTTGAAGAAAGGAGTACCGAATCGAAAAGCTTTTGACTCTATCAAAAGCGAAGTAGAGGGTTTTTGCTACTCTTGCTCCTTTGCTGAGCAAATTCAAGATTTAAAGAGCTAATCTACAGATGAATCCTTACTCTTTGTGATAGATCTTTATCCTCTTGATCATCCCTTAGCCTGTACTTAACCCATAGCATTTTATTTCAGTCAAAACAGTACATTTTTGAGCTTTTTATGACCCAGAATTCTTAGCAGACGTAACTCTCGTAAGTCAGTGCAGGCTGTCCACAGGCAGTCTGCATTACAGCGCAGGTGCTCCCTTCGGGAACTGCGCTGAGAGTGAAACTGGCAGACCAGTGCCTGCGCTGGTCCAGTTGGCCTTAGTCTAGCTCAGCTCTTCCTTTGTGTCTTGGCCCTGTTTGCACTTGTTTTGACTGATTGCTTGCTGGTTATTGTATTTGTTGTAGACCACTTCTCCTTGACATTATTCCGCCTCAGTTGTGTGATGAAATTGTAAACGTTCTTTCAGTATTTCTTGTTTCAGTTACAATTTCCCATTGTGAAAAGCGAACCTAGTAGCTGTGGCCTCTTAGATTGCGATCTTATGAGTTAGTGTTATTGCTGTTCATAGCTGTTTTGGATTGGTTTGCTTCTCACTTTATGGTTTGAATCTATACTTTTCCTGTATTTAAAACAAGTCTTTCATAAGGTGTTCTTTTGATTGTGGACAAGCTTGTTTATTTCTACTTGAAAGTTGATTCAAAAATCATACAACAGTTTCCTTTTGTTAAGCATCAACATTAAGGATAACGAAAAGAAATACATGCATTGTGCATTTTGCATTTGACTGTATGCTTGACGATTTAGGAAAATGTGCATTTTAGTGTGTGTTCTTTGATCTGTGGAAAAAGTTGTGTCTTGCTCTTTCCTCAAGTAGATTAAGGTTTTCAAAGTTGAAAGATTGAAAAGATTTTGCTTCTCATTCTTAGATTGCATATAGGAAGTTGTATATATACATCTCGTGGCGAACCTGAAAGGCAAACTGTTAAGAAAGATCAACATTAAAATAAACTCAATTTACATAACAACGCTTTGGAATTTAACGCAAACATCTAGAGGTCTAGGTAGAGACGTGTTCCGGCGTCGTTAAACATAGTGACTGTCGATCTCTACGAAGGTGGGTGATTCCTCCTGAGAGTCGGTGGCACTAACACGGATTTGAGCTCCCGCGTACCGTCGCGTATATTGGGAGACCCCTATAGGCTTTTATCCTTTATCCTTAGGAAACCGTGTCGGCCGCCCTACTGATCGCGATGCAGTGAACACAGCATTCACGAAGATCGACCACCCGTACCGTAAAACGTATTCTGTGGTTTCGCGAAAGGTTTGGCACACCCTCTGCCTAGATCTCCAGAGCAGTTTCTTTTGGCCCTTTTCAAACTCTATAACTGAAAAGGTCCAACCGAGCATTTGTCACTTCGGGCTCGTTAATACATCGAAGGCGACTAGAGTCATCTTTAGCTTTTTCTCGACTCTTAAAACATGAAAAAGCAAGTTTGTGTCTAAAAGCGTCGTAAATAAAAATTATTTTAAAGCGGAACATAATCACCTGTTATTCCCACGTTGATCTTTCAGTTGAAAAGTATGGAGCCCACCAACCAAGGAAGTAACCTTGGCGGAAGTCCAAATCCCTTCTCCTCTTGGGGAGATGTTGGTGCGCCTCATATGGCTACATTGTCACTTCCAGGATTGACAATCGGCCTTCCTGTTTGGCTCTTTTCAACTAATGTTGTCCAAATCGCCACTAATCCTGAGCAGTCGAATCAACTGTCAGAACAATCTAGAACTACCCACCAGCCTTCTACCTCTTGTGATACTTCCTCTGATCCTTCATCTTCGCAGGGTAGAGCCGGCAAAAGTCAGCCTCCCAAGGAGAAGAAAGAAAAGAAGAAGAAAGGGAAGAAGCAGAAGGAGCCTCTGGCGAAGGCGACTGGGGGCAAGCAGAAGAAAACTGACAAAAACCCACACACTGCACCGACCGGGCCTAAATCGCCATGTGTCATTTGCAAAGGGATCCATTTCCATCGTGATTGTCCTTGTATTCCCCGGATACTAAGGGACTGGTCCCCGAGGTTGCACAATCCGGTAGCATCAACCTCTGGTTGTCAAGTTGATTGCATTCCCTCAACTAGCGAGAGTGAAGGACGAAGAAGGGGACCAAGATCACCCTGTCTATTGTGTGAAGGTCACCATGCCATCCACAAATGTCCATTCTTAGATGAGGCAAAGAGAGTTTTGGAAGATCGCCCGGTGTCACCGGTGCAACTTCCGCCTGGATACCGAAAACTCGCGCCTAATCCCTCGATAGTTGAAAATCCAGTTGAACCACTCAAGTGGTCAGCTGATGTGTCAGTCATTGAGAATGAACCTACCGAATCTAGACCAGACGAAAGTCTAAAGGTCGAAACGGCAGTTGACCCGGTTCTTCCTTCAAAGGTTCTATCGTCCAATGACTCCGTCATTGAAGACCTGTCTTCAAATGACACCGTCACCGAAGTGTCGTCTTCATGTGACACCCTCACTGATGAGAACAAGGATGACACCATCCAGGTTCTCTTTATCAGCACCGACTCCGACGAGCATCCGGGCAATGCGCCCATTCCTTTATCGCAGGAAGGAACATCATCTGAGTCGTATCCGGCCGTATATTCGGTCCCACCACCAAGCAACCTGGTTGTATCCTTTGATTGGAATCAACTAGGCAGACCCCGGTTACCAGCCAGTACACCATTTAGAATCATTGTCCAGATCTATAGAATGGTTATGGCTGGTACTATCATTGATGAAGGGGCGTCTGTGAGTATCCTTTCCTCTATTGCTTGGAAAGCACTGGGTTCCCCAGCGCTTTTACCTGAGTTGAGAAATCTCTCAGGTTTTGATAAAGGAACCAGTCGACCATTAGGAATCCTCCCCGATGTACCTGTTACATTGAAGGGGAAGACCGTCAGGATGAACGTGTTGGTAGTTCAAGGACCCTTGGATTATAACCTACTCCTTGGACGCGACTATATTTATTGCATGGGAGCGATAGTCTCCTCACTCTTTAGAGTAATGTGTTTTCCACACGAAGGAAGGGTGGTCAAGCTCGTAGACCAGCTTTCATTTCCGGGATCTCGCATCGCAAATAGTCAAATACCAATCCTAAATGGTCTGTTCACTCAAGATTCGCCTCCGCCCCCAGTCCTCCTTCCCGATGAGCGCGAGTAATTCGGAAAGAAAGGCTAGGACCCAGGGGGCATGCACCCTGGTCTGCTTCGGGCAGAAGAAACTCCGGGTACAAGGAAGAATTTCCGCAGGAGAACATGACTAGTCCGTACCCCGTCCGAAGGAAGTGGGGTTGTTCTGGAATAATGATCTTTTGTTAAAGTTATGTGTTTGGGAATCATTCACCTTTGTCTAGAAAAGTGGGCAATGCCCAAGTAGGAATTCCCTTATTGTAACAAGTAGTCACCATCTTTAAATTCAAGCCTCGCCCATCGAAACATATGTTTTGAAGGATAAGCAGGGGCAGTAAACTAAGAAGGAGACCGTATTGTTGTGACAGAGGGTAACCATCTTTGGACAACCCAATGATAGACACCGCCGAAGAAAGAGATTGATTTGCGGCAGCGAATAGAACCACTCTTCGGATAATAAGAAAGAGGCAAGCCTCCCTCGATAATACCAATGTTTTATCTTTGAGTAGTGTTCTTCTATTGTCACAATAGCTGTTTGTTAAAAGTGGGCCGACAGGAAGTCTGAGTACTGCGTAAGACCCCTTAAAATAACGAGAAGACAAGTATCGTTAGCATTAGATTAGCAAGATGACAAATAACTGTGAACACCCAAAGAAAAGCAGAAGTAGGAGAGAGGAGGGGCAACCTCGAAATTCTATCCTATACCTGGGGGCATGCAAACTTTCTGGAGTGCAAGCTAGGGGCGGTTATTTATCTGGTTTTAAGATTAGCCGTTTCCAAACTTGCATGAAAGAAAGCCTGTGGGGCAGAAGTAAAATTTGCCAAAATAAGAGCATAGCTGTAGTAAGGCATAAGCTCTATAAAAATTGGTCCTTATAGGAGGCGTTCTTATGACTGGTATATCGAGCAGTTTTAGCATATAGTTCATGCTCGTTAAAAAATAAACGCGAAATTCGAGCAGTTTTAGGCCTGAATTTATGCTCGTTAAAAAATAGAAAAGTGTGAGCAAATGTTTCCCCCAGAGTTCAAGCTCATGGAAAAAATGAACCGGTAAATAACCTTTTGAGATCGTAAATTCATTAGCCATAAGAACCTTGATCGTGTTTTCATCCACCACCTCCACCGTTCATTTGGCCGATCATTCACTTCCATTTGTGTGTTTACCTCTTTTGAGAAACAGCTGCGAAGAGTGATTTCACCTAGCCATCCTTGTGACACTGCCGTGATTGGAAATTCCAACCTGTACCTGGAATCTGTAGCTATCCCTGTTTATCACTCGTTCCTCAAAAGACGAGTCTTCTTTCAGCTCTTTTCACTGACTCGTAAAATATGAAAAGTTTGCCGAGTTTTGGCCTTCCAGCTCGTTAAAATGACCGGAACGCTATCCCTCCTCTAAATTTTAATCTTTTTGGACTTGAGGGATTATTGCACAAAAGGATCGAGCGCTTGCCTGGTTCAGCTCGTTAAAAATACCGAACAGCCATCCCTTCTGTATTGTTTTATACTTTTTCGGACTTAAGGGATTAGCTGACGAAAAAGGAATTATGGAGTTGACTTTCTGTACCTTTTTAGACTCTCTAAAAATGAAAAGGACCGAGTTTTCTTTGTCGTTAGACTCGTTAAAATGATTAAATAGCGACAAACTTGTCTTTAGACGAGAACGAGTTTCCCTATCGCTAGGCTCGTTAAATCTTAGCGATGGGCTTGCCCGAAGGGCAGGTTATAGAACAAGCATATGTTATCCTCCTCAAGCTTGACAAAAATAAAGAGGTACTGGTCAGAAATGACTGGGGAAAAATTGGGAGAACATCAAAGTTTAGAGGTAGCAAGTCACTCTTGAACATGACACTTTTCTTCCGTATCACATCGGGTTGGGTTGTCTCATTCACCGGTCTCGTCACCATGGTCCTCGCCACACCATCCATTCGGGGTAATGCTACCGATCCATCGCATCAGTGTCGTTATATGTTCAAGAGGGGTCATTCAGAAAGTGTCAACCGTGTCCCATCCACTACCATACATTGTCCTTCATCCATTTCATGATCGCCACCCTGAATCATATGTCACAGTTTGTTTCCACCTCCACTAAATCATTAGCTCCGTTCCGTGTCATTGATGTGGGATTCATCAAGGCCCTCCTTTGACGGATCACTTCTTGTCGACTTCAGCTCATTATCCAAGAAGTCGATCTAGGAACACCCCCATCAGTACTTTGAAGCTTGCATGCCTCAATGGCAAGTTTCTCACTTCCGGCGACAGGTATACATCAATGACCTTCGACCAGAAGATTTTGCGTGGCGTTCGACACCAAGTCCTTTATTCATGCCACGTGAATTGTACTGCCGTACCTTGAGGGTCATCGTCATTATTGGTGATTCCTCTCGCGCTTGTTAACGGTTTTCATTATTGACCGGTAATCAAGCGATGTCTTTCCATGTTCGACTTCAGCATAATTCTCACATGGATCGACTTGTACTTAGAGTGAAGATCGAACGAGTTTGAAGACCCCAGATCTAGTTTCATCCATCCGGGCTGCGATATATATTCAGGAAATATAAAAGCATTTGCCATGTACATCATTGCAGCAGATGATCATCCTCCTCAAAGGATGATAATTTTAGCGGAAGATTATCAGTCTGTCTTCAGACGATCGTCTGTCATATGTACCAAAATGTATTTATAGAAAGCTGAGCATGGGAATACCCGCCTCAGCTAGATCATGAGAATAATGATGAATGAAAGATAATGTATTGTATTGTATTGTATTACAGGGCACTCTCCTCAGCACTGGAACGAACTTCGGACCCTCTAGCTAAAGCATTTCACCCGATTAACGGCCTCATACTTTAGGGGGCAACTGTTATAGACATTTTTGTGCCTCGCGTCAAGGAGCAGGAAATGTCGATAATTACAGGGATCCTCAGTCCCTAAACATGTTGTTCTTACCCCTAAAAGAACAAGGTCATCAATCAACAGCACTTCCAATCAGTTCTCCACCTGAAAACACTTCAGAACAGGCTTATTTTGGATCATGTCAGCTGCTTAACTGAGCTTCTGCGCTGTATTGCAACTGTCCCACTCTGTACCTGCGCTGGAAGTCAAAAACAATGAAGGCTACCTGCGCTGGGCGAGATTGGCCAAGTGGCACAGTCCTCCTGCAAGGTGTCAATTGCCCAGGAAGCTTCCAAACTGACACTTGGGTCATGAGATTCGCCCTGTGATGAGTAAGAGGTACTTGATCACCATGTGTAAGCAAGGATCTCCAAGTGGACACAGGAACTGAAGATTAACTGGAGATGGAGAGGACACAAGGCAGCTTCATGTCAGTCTCAAGCTGACTCATCCTTTTCTCTTCTCTCCTATATATAGAGCTCTTCTATGAGGTCTATAGAGGCTGGAATTTTGTATAAGCAAGGAGGTGCTGTTGGTATACTGCCAGGATTATTGGGTGATTGTTTTACTAGAGGTGAAGAAGAGAGTTCTTGCTGCCGAGGAGGTGCTGCTGGATTGGGGCCAACATCATTGGTTGTAACTTCCTCTGGAACCCTGTTACTTTCTATCAATAAAGTTTGCATGTTCTTCTATATACTTGTTTTACATAGATGCTTTTGTGTTTACATGTATATTTGATGCAACCTAATCCATGCTTCAATTATGATTGCTTGTATCTCGTAGTTTGCTCCCTTTTGTTGCGCAGATTCTGTGTGTAGCTGGATCGGCTTGGAGAGTAAAGAGCTGGGAACGGGATACAAAGCGAGAAGGACAAGGATCGACTAAGCGCAAGACACCAGGTTGGTTGATCCTCTTTCTATTCTCTCTGTGCTTTCATAAAGATGAACATGAAAACTTTGTCATTCAGTTGTTGCTAAAGTCTGTCACCTTTAGAAAGGGTTAGTGTCATCCGCATCGGATACTTTTCCCCACAACAACAGGCCAAACTATCAAAGGTTGTTCATCAAGAATATCAGTTTGACGACCTGTTCGTGAGTGCCGATTCAATAAGCCAAGTCAAACAACTTGCTACATTGAGATATGAAGATGTGGAGTTAACTGAATTTAATAAACTTAGAAAGCAAAGGTTGCAAACTTTGCCTCTAGATTTATTATCCACAACCCCAACATCCTCCTCAAGCGAGCCTGGTCAGCAGAAAATACACCTATCTCCTGTTACAACTAAAGAGTATGATAAACAACAGGAGGAAAGGCAAAACAAGCTGCAAGCAGAAAAGCATAAAAGGGAGCAGATAGAAAGGCAGCAAAAGGTACAAAAGGATCAAGAGCAAAAAAAACAAAAGGAGTTAGAAGAACAGAGGAAAAGATAAGAAGAAGAGAAAGCAAAGAAAGAACTGGAAGATAGGCAGAAAAGGGAATTGGAGGAACAGAAGCAAAGAGCACAAGAGGAGCAACAGCGGAAGGCATTCGAGGAACAGCAGAGGATTGAACGAGAGAAAGAACAGAGTAAAGCCCACACAGAACAAAGTGAGCAAATCTCTACTGATCCTGAATTGATTAAAGAATGGAACCAATTCGATTCCATTATAAGTGGTAAGGAAGCCTCCAAAGACTCAGACGCCTCTAAAACAAATAATGCTCCCGATACTACTTCTTCTCCGGTTCTAGAAGGAACCAGCGGCCCACCCATGGTACAGAATGTTGAGGTAATCACTCAAGACCCATCTGATCAAATTGATCTTCAGGTGGAGGAAATTCCTCCCCTAGACATTTTCTACAGCCCAAAGCATAGAGCCGTTGTAAGGCGCTCTAGGAAAAGACGAAGGCTTGATCAACCTTCTATTTCACCTGAGCAAACAGTCACGGGCAATGTGGTCTGGAAGGGAGAATTAGATCCCTCTGAAGATCTGACAAAGCTATCGCAATTTGCGGGAGCTTATTCAGCGGCAACTATTGACAAAGCCTCAGAAGTAAGTCTTCTTTTGAAGACTAAAGATCATGAGATATATGCATTGCAAGCAGAAGTAATTGAGGCAAGAAATAAGGCAGCGCAGGTAGAGGAACAATTGCTGGCCCAACAACAAGAAAATAATTTGTTAACCCAGCAAATCGAAAAACAGAGGATAGACCAAAGTGACATTCAGAAAGCAAAAGAATTTTCAGAGGCATTATCCCAGTTAAAAGCATCGAATGAGCTGATGACAAAAGCTAAAGACGAGCAAATAATTCAGCTATCAGCACAGCTCGAAGGTATCAAGGGCGCCCAGAGTATTGATGATTTCAGAACAGAGGCAACTCGAATAAACAGCGCATTGATATCTCAAATCAGGCTCTTGTGCCAACAACTTGTTGACGCTGAATCACTTTGTGAAACATCTACAGCAGTGTGTGAACAAATAGAGAAAGCCAGGAATAAGCTGGATCAGGCTGAAGATGATATAACAGAATATATTGAATGGCAAGACACTCCAGAAGGGAAAGCAGCAAACTTGTCCCGAATCCATGTAACATACAAGGACATACTCTTCATGGAATGGAACACGCAGGTAATGAAAGCGGAAAGGGCAGCCTCAAGATGCAAAATGATTGCCAGCAACATGATCAATCTAGTCAATGATACATTGTATCTGGCAAACATGATTTCCCAATGCACACCTGGAAACATAACAACAGCAAACATGCTGGAGCACAGGAATTACCCTGATCTGGAGAAACAAGGGTGGTTAATCGCCGGAGTAAATACCTTAACCGCCGATGCATACTGGCTTTTTCTGATTAAACCACATTCTCAAAGGTCGGCTCTTAACTGTCTAACAGATGCTCTCCGATACCTGATTTCCGACATTCAAGATGCCACATATGATGCACAGCTAACTTCACGCCTCAATACTCCACCAGAAGTAGAGCCAATGCTGGCGATATGTCAGCGAAGGAGTAAAGGCAAAGAGACCTCTGAATGAAGCATCGCCGCCGACTGCCAAATCACCAGAATACAAGATGATGTTTGTTAATGCCGATTTAGTAGCTTTTCAGTTTTAGATATTTAGATTAGCATAGTATTTATAGATCCTTTCATTGTTTTGGAAAGGGTCGTAAAATTTTGTAAAAGACTTAAAGGCTGAAGTTTGCACTATTGTGCTTCAGTCTATATTCTTTTTTGAAACTCGACCATTGGTTCTTAATTTTGCTTAGAAGGTTGTTTTAAGTAAATTGTGCACTACTGTCGTTTGCTTGGAATGCTTTCTGGTTTGAAGGAAGGACCGCGACATAGTGATTAATATACTGGATTGATCAAACAGCTTACATGGTACTATTATCTGTATCTGTTCTCTTTTCTATTATACGAATTGCTGTGTTATTATTTTTGCTATTGTTGAATACATGTATGCAATATAACAGCAAGTCTTCATTTCATATCACTATTGAATGTTTTGTGATTTGTTATCTCTCTTACTCATGCGTGTAACAATAATATAAATGACTGAGTGCAGTAATTCGCTATTATCGCTCTGCATAACTAATTATGCAGAGCAATCTTAAATGATTTAAACATCTATGCTTATTGTTAGTGTCATCTATATGCCTGCCATTAAGCATAGATTATCAAACGCTGCATTCTACGAATCGATAAGTCCCGGGATTAGCTTATAGTTATTATATTTCTCTTGTAGTTTAGTTATTTACTTATTATCACCTTATATCGTAAATCATTCATCCATCCCGTTTATTTATAATCTTTGGGAAACTGGTCCCATTATCCCCAGTCGGAGCCACTATTCCAAACGGAAAAGGAGCTGCACTAAGTTCCGGACCGGGTGGTTTCCCCGATGTTGTTGCAACGAATTTCGGGGCATCAACATTTTTGGCGCTAGAAGGAGGGCATCGACTGTGAATGGCAAGTAGGTCCAAATCTGCAAACCATTCTAAGAGTAATTCTCCCTCCAAATCCTCTTCCCCTTCTCAATCACACGCTGGTTCTCCGGCACACAATCGAGAAAAAGAGGAATCAATCACCACTGCTCATACCCATCATATTTCAGAACAATTAAGTCTTGAATCCCCTGAAGTTCAGTCTCTTATCCATAAACTTCAGAGCTTCTCGATTTCGCCTCAGAAATCTGAAGTATCACAAAGCAGTGTGACCTCGCAGTTAAACTTATCCCATCCACTTACCAGACTTCAGAGCGAAAAACTCGGTATTGAACCTATTGAGTTCCCTTTACCGAAAATGAAAAAGGCTAAGAAGATTACTGAAGTATCTGATAGTGAAGATCTTTCTTCCATATCCTCCATCTCCACTCCTCCTCTGCGAAGTCAACCATCCACTCCTCCGTTACACACTATTGTTCATCAGGGAATAAGTACTACAGCATCTCAAACTACTCACTCTTCAACAACCTCTTCTCCTCAGTCATCTGGAATCCCAACAGTAGTAACAACTATTATCGCCAGCATAATGGCAGATCCATGGACTACGCCAGGTGCAGTCAATATGCTCGCACCATTGCATGATCTACCTAATGCTCCCGAAAAATGGTTGCCTAAATTTAATCCAGATAACGGAACACAAGCCGAAGAACATATTAACAATTTCATGTTAGCAGTTAATTTAAAAGGAGTGACAGAACAAGATGTTGTTGTCAGGCTTTTCCCTTATACCCTGCAAGGATCGGCAGGATCCTGGTATTTCTCTTTACCTTCTGGTTCTATTACCAGCTGGACCACATGCCAAGAGCAGTTCCTTACCAAATATGGAGATGACAGGTCTCTAGCCACTTTAATAAATGACCTCTCCAATTTGAGAACAGAGCATAGGGAACCAATAAAGGAGTTTAATGCTCGATTCAACAAACTCATAAATAAAATCCCTACCGCTTCGAAACCAAGTGAACAAATTAGGAGCGAATGGTATATTACTGCCCTCCCTTCCAACATAGCTATTTTTGTTGACAGGGCTGGCAAACCTACCTTAGCTGAAAATATGAAGGAAGCACTTGCCGTTGAAAAGCGTATTAATGCTCTAGAGAAGAAAGCAGCCTTGGAGGATACAAAAACCAAAAAAGTTTCATTTAAAGAAGATTCTAAGAAAAAGACCCCAAAGGACCCATACGACATGGAAGGTTTACAAAAAGTCCTCAAAACATTGTCTAATGAAATGGTTGAGATTAAAAAACAGGTGGCTGAGACTTCAAACAAAAGACCATTTAGAACTTTCAAGAAAACTGAAACAAAGCCACCCAATGTTATATCTAATGCAGACTCAGAACAGGATGAAGAGGAAGAGGAAACAACTTCTCAAACAGATGATGAAGAAGAAGTAGTTGAACGTCACGGCATGTGGGATTTTATACTCCCAAACTCTAACACTGAGAATCAAGAAGAAGCATTTCCTGTTACTACAAGAAGTAAAATCGCTTCTGAACCTACTCAAACAACTACAAAAAAGAGGAGTGCAGGTGCTGCCACACCAAAAGAAAAAGTTCTCCTAAAAAAGTCTCCGGTAGCAGCCCCTCAAAACCAGCCTCCAATTTCTAATTCTCCTTCGACATCTAAGACACTAGTGGTATCTGACTCCATGGAGTATAATATTGTTGATGATATGAAAAAGACTAAGGCAAACATAACCATGTTTGAACTGAGTAAGTTAAAGCATCAGCAAAAATTACTCCTAAAAGAATTTAATGCTGTCCCCTCTTCTCCTCTTCCCAGTTCAAAAGCTGCTAATGATTCAGGACAACCCCCTCCAGATATGGTCGAAGCTACCGATTCGGTTCTGATCGGAGATAGATCCAATTCTCATACCCCACCTTTCTTGCTCACCTATGAAATCTATAATCGAAATCTGCATAACTGTTTAATTGATTCAGGGGCTTCATCTAATATTATGCCAGCTTCAGTTTGTTCTAAACTGAACATAGAACCCCAAAAGTCCGCTATTCACATTGTGCAGTTAGATAGAACCAAAGTACAGGTTATAGGAGAAATTAATTCCGTAACCATCAGGTTGTCTGCTGATCCCAGAATAGTACAGAGAATAGATATTTTGATAGCTGACATACCTGAATTCTATGGCTTAATTTTGAGCAGAGATTGGTCTGAAAAACTGCATGGATACATTTCCACGGATTGGTCACATATGTGGCTCCCCCACAAGGGTAAGCCAAATCAAATAAGGATCGACCGTGAGAAACATATGACTCACACAGTAACCGATTTCGAACAAGAAAACCAACCTGTGGCCTTCAACAACAACATTTTGGGAAATTATTCCTCAGAATCATTCTTTGGCAACTTTGTTGCCCAATCTTCCCCTTTTTCAGTTAACCATTGTACATCTCAGGTAGAAAATTTTTCACAAACCAATTTATCCAAATGCTCCAATGAAAATCAAAAGGATGTAAATATTTTTGTTAATTTTCCTTTATTTTGGTCTTTGTATTTTGATGGCTCTAAGTCCAGCGAGGGCTCAGGAGCAGGTTGCATTTTGGTTAGTCCGCAAGGCGAAAAGACGATGCTTTCCTGTAGATTAGAATTTGAATGCACCAATAACACAGCCGAATACGAAGCTCTAGTGCAGGGATTATATAAGGCAATTGACCTTAAAGTCCAATATATTAAAGTATTCGGCGATAGTGAGATCATTGTTAAGCAGGTAAGGAATGCAATTCATTGCCTTTCAAGTCACCTTAAGCATTATCAATCGCTAGTGCAAGATCTTACTTCGCATTTCTCAGCATTCAACATTTCTTCAATTCCTAGATCACAAAACTCAGCAGCCGATTTACTAGCCAACGTAGCTTCCAAACTTCTCCCTTCCGAAGACTATAGTCTTGATAGATTTTCTATAGAATTAATTTTTAGACCTTCAGTTCCCGATAACATCACCAACTGGAGGGTTTTCAACCATGACGAGGACATCTTGCAATTCTTAACCTCTGAAAAGTCTTATGACAATCAAATCATTGAAGAAGATGAGCATGATTCTCAAATGAAAGAAACATCTCAAGATAACGCGATTCCTAAGCCTGTAGTAAAGCTCGAAGACCTTTATGACATTAAAGACAGGTTCAAACCTATAATTAATGCAAAACTCCAAAGCTCTACTCTTAGGTTTGAATTGATTAATTTGGGAACAGATCAAGCTCCTCAATATCAACTTAGGACTAGGACTTTCTCTAGAAGAAAAGGAAGCATTTATCAAACTCTTAAGGAAAAACAAACAAGCTTTTGCTTGGAAGTATGACGACCTCAAGACATATGATACATCTATCATACAACATACTATTCCTATGCTTCCCAATCAAAAACCGATCCAGCAGAAGTTAAGAAAAATACATCCAAATTTGGAGAGCCAGATAAAGTCGGAACTTAATAAGATCTTAAAGGCTAAGATTATCTTCCCTGTCCGACACTCAAACTGGGTCTCCAATATGGTACCAGTCAGGAAGAAAAACGGCGACATCCGAATCTGCATTGATTTCAGAAACTTGAATAAGGCAAGCTTAAAAGATAATTTCCCACTGCCTACCATGGAACAAATCCTCCAATCGGTAGCAGGATCTGAATTGATGTCCTTTCTCGACGGTTTCTCAGGATATAATCAAGTGCTGGTTCATCCTGATGACCAACTAAAAACCACATTCAGAACAAAATGGGGGACTTATGCATATCAAAAGATGCCTTTTGGACTCATAAATGCAGGAGCAACATTCCAAAGAGCTATGGATACAGCCTTTAGAGGGTTAATTAATCGAACAGTAGTCGTCTACCTCGATGATATTACTGTATATTCTAAGAAGAGATATAATCACTTGCATGATTTAAATCAGATTTTTCAACGATGCAAAACATATGGTATCTCTCTTAACCCGAAAAAGTCTTTCTTTGCTCTTAACCAGGGTAAGCTTTTAGGGTTTATTGTATCTAAGGATGGCATTTATGTAGATCCTGATCGAATTAAGGAAATTTCTGAAATTCCTTTTCCACACAACAAAAAATCGATGCAGTCGTTTCTAGGACAGATTAATTTCGTTAAACGATTTGTTCCAGATTTTTCACAGATTGTACTACCACTACAAACGATGATTAAAAAGAATTCAACCTTCAGATGGGGATTAGAAGAAAAGCAAGCTTTTAATGACATTAAGCAATCAATAATCAATGTCCCAGCTCTGAATACTCCAAATCTTTCTAATCATTTTACATTATATACCATTGCATCCGACTTATCTTACGCAGCAGTGCTCACCCAGTTGAATGATGACAATTTGGAAGCACCCATCTCGTTCTTCAGTTCAAACTTTCAAGGCGCCGAATTGAACTATTCCGATATTGAGAAACAAGCTTTTGCTGTCTTTAAAGCAGTCAAACATTATCGACCCTTTCTTTTAAAAACCCATACTAAAGTGATAGTTCCTTTCTCAGCAGTTAGGCAACTATTAATCCAAAAGGAATTGGGTGAAAAGAGGGCAAATTGGGTCGCAGCTCTCCAAGAATATGATCTAGAAATAAAGCCAGCAAAGTTTGTTAAAGGTCAAGGTTTTTGCAGGATATTAGCAGGAGCATCAAACATTCCGGAATCAAGTGATACAGAGCAAACCCAAGAAGTTAATCAGCTAAGTATTCCCGATTCCGAATCTCAATATGCAGATCTGATCTTTTATTTAAAGAATGGTTATGCACCTACCAATTTGTCCTACAAGAACAAAAGGGCCATTAGATTGAAAGCTAAGAGTTTTTCCATTATTGATGATGTGCTCTTCAGAAGAAACTATGATTCTGTCCTATTAAGATGCCTTGAGAAACCTGAGGCTCAAAAGGTTTTTCAGGAGCTACACGACGGACCAGCAGGAGGACATTTCGGAGCTGATACAACAGCTCATAAAGTCATTCATGCTGGATAATATTGGCCTACTTTGTTTAAGGACGCTCACGAATATGTAAGGAAATGTCTTAAATGCCAAACTGCCAGTGGAAGACAACAAAAACCAGCTTTCCCTTTGCAACCAATCAACATTGAACAGCCTTTTGAACAATGGGGATTGGACATCATTGGAGAAATTAATCCATCTTCTTCCAGGCAGCACAAATATATTCTTACAGCAACTGATTACTTTACAAAGTGGGTAGAAGCAGTTCCGTTAAAGACAACAAACTCTGAGGCGATCATTGAATTTATAGATCAGTTCATCATTACCAGGTTTGGTGTTCCAAACGCTCTTGTCTTTGATAATGCTTCTTACTTCTCAGGCAATGCAATGATTGATTTCGCTATCAAAAGGGGATTTAAATTAAAGTATTATGCTAATTACTATCCTCAGGGTAATGGCCTAGCAGAATCAACTAATCAAAATCTAATCAAAATCATTAAGCGAACAATCGAAGAAAATCATAAGAACTGGCACAAATCCTTGGTATTTGCATTATGGGCGGATAGAATAACACAGAAAGCTTCCATAGGAACCTCTCCGTTTAATCTTGTCTACGGAAAAGAAGCAATCGTACCAACCAATCTTCTTCTTCCATCTCTAGCCCTAGTGCAATTTATTGACGAAACTCCTTCTTCCTCTATCCAGTTTAGATATGATCAAATTCTCAAACTTGAAGAAGAAAGGGAAAAAGCCAAGGTTACACACGCAAAACATCAGCAAGTCATTAAAGCAGCTTTTGATCTAGCCTCATCTAGTCCTAAACAATTCCAAGTCGGAGATCTAGTCCTGAAATGGGACAAAGCCCATGAAGACAAAGGTAAACACTCCAAGTTTCAGAAACTGTGGCTTGGACCATTTCAGATCTGTGAAAAAGTAGGCCATTCCACTTTTATACTGCAAAATCTATCAGGGGTGAGAGATTCTCTCCCTGTCAATGGTCTGATCTTGAAGAAATTCTTTAATTGAGGAGGTAACCCCTTCTCTTTGTAGTTTGATAGTTTTTATATAGTTTGTAGGATTTGTAGAAATAAGGATGTGGGACATCTTCCATTGACCTTTCGCTGTAATTAAAAGTTGTCTCGCCACGACACTATTAGTATTTAATTTTGGATAATAGCGTCTTAAACCAAGAGAGATCATTTCTAGGAAATTAGATATCTTTTTATTCTGAACATCACAGTCTAACTTTTGTAAACTTCACTCTGAACGAAGTTCTATGAGTCATCTTGGGTTTTCAAAATTAGTCTCCAAAGGTTATCCATATTAAAATAGGAGCTAATTCATCTTCAGCATCTCTAACTCTTAAACCTGTCATCCATTTACTCTTAAGAAGATAGTTGTTCATCCCATTCACCAAAAGTTTATGATTACTCAGAGTGTAATTCTAAAATATAAAAGATTAAAGATAAGAGGTCTTATTACAAGCCTGCTTACCATGTTCATAGGAAAATAATTTAACTGACATTACCAAAACTGCATATCAAACAGGGTAATGGCTTGAAATTTCAAGACAAGGGGTCTCATCACGAGCCAGCTTGTTCAGTTTGATTACTACCCGTGAATGGCATTGTCATTATCTGGCCACCAAACCAGGACAATGGCTTTTATCTTAAGCAAAGAAGAAAGTGAAATTCAAAAAATTACGAAAAAATATTTTGAATTCATTCTGTTTAGTCACACTCTTAAGTGAATGGAACAATGGACAACAACATGGTTAAAAGGTAACCCTGCCGAGACTATGAACGTTTGCTGGCAGCAGAGGCTCTACCTGTGATAGAGGAGTTTATTCTAAAAGCTGATATGGAAAAGTTTTCTATTTTACCTTTATGAACCAATAAAGACTTGTTTTAAAACTTAAAATGCATTTATTTTCTTTATAAAAAGAGGAAGTCAAATGAAGAAGCCTGTTTTATTCAGAATCAATAGACATCCAGTTATATTAGAAATTTCCTTTCCTTTATAAAGATTCTATTTGAAAAGGTGTAAGTATATTTATTAGTCCAGAGATAACTGGTTCTACCAGCGAATCGCCAATTGTTGTGCCCTACAACAACCCCCCATTTCATAACATTTTTATCACAAACAATTAACATATGAAATGGGTCCCTTTTAAAATTTTAATTGGCATTAATGAATTTGTTCGAAAAAGGTATGATAATCAAATGAATTTGTGAATAAAAGCCTTTTTGAACAAATAATAAGCAATTTTTGGTTAAGTCCGAAAAAGCAATCGCCAAATCGTTTGCTACCTTGGTTCTTTCCGATGCGATATCGCTATCGGCCATCGGCGATAGCCAATGCACACACAGAAAAAGCACATGTCTTTTCCCCGATGCGACACGATATCGGTGATCAACTATCGGCGCTGCTTCTTATGAAAAGTGTTTTAAGCTTCGACCCGATGCGATATCGCTATCGGCAGTCGGCAGAATCCCATACATTTTCATAAGACGTTCAGATCTTTTCCCGATGCGATGTGATATCGCTATCGGTAGTCGGTAAATCAATTGATATACATTTAGGGATTATGTTCGCACGCTAAATATGATGCAATGTCGCAATCGGCATTCGCCAAGATCTCTCCCAAATGATAATGTCACTCACACCCCCGATGCGATGCGATGACTCTTAATGATGACCAGAATTCCTAAAAGGTGATTATTTCAAAGCTTTAAAGTTATATTTAAATCCGATTTGACAAAAGCACAGATTTCAAAATGCCGTTAAATAAAGGGATAAGGTAATGCATGCGTATTTAAAGCTTTGCCCCTTCGATTTAACGAACAATTACGATTAGACCTTTGAAAAAATCTGTTGCACGCTTTAAGGGGTCATTCGGTTTAATAACTTAAGTAATCCGCAGCCACTTTTAGAAATAATCTCACCACGCTTCAAATAATATATCTATCCCATTATGGATCGTCATTGTTATTTCCTTGTTACGATTTCTCTTGCATTTGTGTAGAATTCAACCGTCGAGAGAAGTCTGAATATGATGGGAAAGAAATTCAAGAAGGTGGCAGGTTCTACTGCGACACCTGTCTCAGGCCAAGCTGCTATAGTTTCAAAGAAAGGCTTAATCTCAGATACTACATGCACTGGTCTTCCTAGCACTACATGGCAAGGTACATACAATTTGCTAGAGGCAGAGCAACCAGAAAAGACAGTAACTGAGGCTAGTGTGGATGAATTAAGGAAGTCCGAGGCAACTCTCAAAGATTTGGCCGACTCCTTTCTGCACAGAATAGCAGCCAGAGAACAAGTCCTGCCTTATACTGATGTGGTACGCTGGGCAATTGAGGAAATTACCCTCACTGATAGAACCTTTCATACAAAGGATGGAAGGATTTTCGGTTCCTTCAAGCCTGATGACTTGAGACGAATGTATCATTTGCCTGAACCTGAGCTAGTCTATAACAGAGCCTTTGTGGAGAAGTTCGCGAAAGAGAATGAATCACCATCCGAACCTCTCCGAGATTGGAGGCAGAATCCAGCTAAACACAAGCATGATATGTCGGGTAAGTACTCCAATGCTTCTTTGGCTTCACCTTATTGCTATGCTGGGATTATGATGTGTAGATTGTGGGGATTACATGACTCTGCTAATATCCATATTGATATGGTTCCCTTAATGGAAGCGGCCGTCAATAGTACAATCATGGATTGGGCCACTATTCTGTCTGATAAATTGGTCATAGCTATTCGTGAGTTTAGGGCCAAAACCAGAGTCACCGAGAGGAAAATCCCACCCTTCTATTACTCTGCCTACATTATGGATACCCTTTGTTTTAATTCTGAATTTCCTGTCCTTGGTTGGAGATGGACCACCCATGACCCAACACCCATTCACTTGTACCATCGGAAATTATGGAAACCCTCTCACAAAGACCATTTGTATCAAATTTGCAATGGTTTCATGGTGCCCGTTCACTATTCTATTTTTGACAGACCTATCCCAAGAATTTCCTATGAAGCTTCTTTTGACCTACCAGTCGTAGCCCATTAGTTCGGCGAAGAGCATTTTACCTATATTAGAGTTTTTGGAAGCAAGGCTAGGCCACATGTCCTCCCCCTGTACATCCCAGATAAATTGTTAGCCCGGGAAATCTCCTACCAGATTATGTCTGAAGGTGTCACACAAACTCTCAAAGAGGAGAAAAAGAGAGGATGGCCCTCTTTTCCTTTAAGAATTGGAGTTTATACACTGCTAAATTACAAGCATGCAGAAAAGGAAGTAGCAAAACTCCAAATGATATCCCTGGCTTCTATTCCAAACAGACTCTATGATCCAAAAAAGACTGCTTTCATTGCCTTGGAACAGGCCAAACTGTCAAAGGTTGTTCATCAAGAAGATCAGTTTGACGACCTGTTCGTGAGTGCCGATTCAATAAGCCAAGTCAAACAACTTGCTACATTGAGATATGAAGATGTGGAGTTAACTGAATTTAATAAACTTAGAAAGCAAAGGTTGCAAACTTTGCCTCTAGATTTATTATCCACAACCCCAACATCCTCCTCAAGCGAGCCTGGTCAGTAGCAAATACACCTATCTCCTGTTACAACTAAAGAGTATGATAAACAACAGGAGGAAAGGAAAAACAAGCTGCAAGCAGAAAAGCATAAAAGGGAGCAGATAGAAAGGCAGCAAAAGGTACAAAAGGATCAAGAGCAAAGAAAACAAAAGGAGTTAGAAGAACAGAGGAAAAGAGAAGAAGAAGAGAAAGCAAAGAAAGAACTGGAAGATAGGCAGAAAAGGGAATTGGAGGAACAGCAGCAAAGAGCACAAGAGGAGCAACAGCGGAAGGCATTCGAGGAACAGCAGAGGATTGAACGAGAGAAAGAACAGAGTAAAGCCCACACAGAACAAAGTGAGCAAATCTCTACTGATCCTGAATTGATTAAAGAATGGAACCAATTCGATTCCATTATAAGTGGTAAGGAAGCCTCCAAAGACTCAGACGCCTCTAAAACAAATAATGCTCCCGATACTACTTCTTCTCCGGTTCTAGAAGGAACCAGCGGCCCACCCGTGGTACAGAATGTTGAGGTAATCACTCAAGACCCATCCGATCAAATTGATCTTCAGGTGGAGGAAATTCCTCCCCTAGACATTTTCTACAGCCCAAAGCATAGAGCCGTTGTAAGGCGCTCTAGGAAAAGACGAAGGCTTGATCAACCTTCTATTTCACCTGAGCAAACAGTCACGGGCAATGTGGTCTGGAAGGGAGAATTAGATCCCTCTGAAGATCTGACAAAGCTATCGCAATTTGCGGGAGCTTATTCAGCGGCAACTATTGACAAAGCCTCAGAAGTAAGTCTTCTTTTGAAGACTAAAGATCATGAGATATATGCATTGCAAGCAGAAGTAATTGAGGCAAGAAATAAGGCAGCACAGGTAGAGGAACAATTGCTGGCCCAACAGCAAGAAAATAATTTGTTAACCCAGCAAATCGAAAAACAGAGGATAGACCAAAGTGACATTCAGAAAGCAAAAGAATTGTCAGAGGCATTATCCCAGTTAAAAGCATCGAATGAGCTGATGACAAAAGCTAAAGACGAGCAAATAATTCAGCTATCAGCACAGCTCGAAGGTATCAAGGGCGCCCAGAGTATTGATGATTTCATAACAGAGGCAACTCGAATAAACAGCGCATTGATATCTCAAATCAGGCTCTTGTGCCAACAACTTGTTGACGCTGAATCACTTTGTGAAACATCTACAGCAGTGTGTGAACAAATAGAGAAAGCCAGGAATAAGCTGGATCAGGCTGAAGATGATATAACAGAATATATTGAATGGCAAGACACTCCAGAAGGGAAGGCAGCAAACTTGTCCCGAATCCATGTAACATACAAGGACATACTCTTCATGGAATGGAACACGCAGGTAATGAAAGCGGAAAGGGCAGCCTCAAGATGCAAAATGATTGCCAGCAACATGATCAATCTAGTCAATGATACATTGTATCTGGCAAACATGATTTCCCAATGCACACCTGGAAACATAACAACAGCAAACATGCTGGAGCACAGGAATTACCCTGATCTGGAGAAACAAGGGCGGTTAATCGCCGGAGTAAATACCTTAACCGCCAATGCATACTGGCTTTTTCTGATTAAACCACATTCTCAAAGGTCGGCTCTTAACTGTCTAACAGATGCTCTCCGATACCTGATTTCTGACATTCAAGATGCCACATATGATGCACAGCTAACTTCACGCCTCAATACTCCACCAGAAGTAGAGCCAATGCTGGCGATATGTCAGCGAAGGAGTAAAGGCAAAGAGACCTCTGAATGAAGCATCGCCGCCGACTGCCAAATCACCAGAATACAAGATGATGTTTGTTAATGCCGATTTAGTAGCTTTTCAGTTTTAGATATTTATATTAGCATAGTATTTATAGATCCTTTCATTGTTTTGGAAAGGGTCGTAAAATTTTGTAAAAGACTTAAAGGCTGAAGTTTGCACTATTGTGCTTCAGTCTATATTCTTTTTTGAAACTCGACCATTGGTTCTTAATTTTGCTTAGAAGGCTGTTTTAAGTAAATTGTGCACTACTGTCGTTTGCTTGGAATGCTTTCTGGTTTGAAGGAAGGACCGCGACATAGTGATTAATATACTGGATTGATCAAACAGCTTACATGGTACTATTATCTGTATCTGTTCTCTTTTCTATTATATGAATTGCTGTGTTATTATTTTTGCTATTGTTGAATACATGTATGCAATATAACAGCAAGTCTTCATTTCATATCACTATTGAATGTTTTGTGATTTGTTATCTCTCTTACTCATGCGTGTAACAATAATATAAATGACTGAGTGCAGTAATTCGCTATTATCGCTCTGCATAACTAATTATGCAGAGCAATCTTAAATGATTTAAACATCTATGCTTATTGTTAGTGTCATCTATATGCCTGCCATTAAGCATAGATTATCAAACGCTGCATTCTACGAATCGATAAGTCCCGGGATTAGCTTATAGTTATTATATTTCTCTTGTAGTTTAGTTATTTACTTATTATCACCTTATATCGTAAATCATTCATCCATCCCGTTTATTTATAATCTTTGGGAAACTGGTCCCATTATCCCCAGTCGGAGCCACTATTCCAAACGGAAAAGGAGCTGCACTAAGTTCCGGACCGGGTGGTTTCCCCGATGTTGTTGCAACGAATTTCGGGGCATCAACACGGGTCTGCAACATATATCACAATTGACGCTTTCAGGAGTGACAGCCCTTTGTATATTGCGATATGCGAGTACGGATAGGTAGATGTGATATAACAATGGACCATTGCATAATGTTGCAGCGGGTCCGCAACATATCGCAGTTATATATATATATATATATATATATATATATATATATATCGCAATTCGCATGTTTTAACGTGGCAAGGATTACAGCCCGAATATATGAAATACACTTAAAAGCATGCTTCGGAACACTTACATGTATATATATCACACATGTCTATCACAGTCGGGGGTTTCGGGTGGTGGCTCATAGTAGAACCCGCCGATTATAGTATCACTGATATATATATATATATATACTCTTCCTCTATACTCTGATATATATATATTCTGCCTCCGATATTGTATTCCGATATATACATTATTTTCCGCCTTCGATAGTGTATATTGCATATATATATTATATGCTGCTCCGCCTCTGCCTTTAGCCTTTATGTCTTCCGCTCTTCCTCTATGCTCCTCTGATCAGTCTTCTGATAGTTCTTCTGTGGCATATATTGCTCCTGATATGGCTCCTCCTGAGCTCTGATAGCTCTGCTTTTCTCCTCCAATATGTTCTTATTTGGCATATATATATGACATATATATATGGCTCCTCCTATAGCTCCAATAGCTCTGTTTTGCCTCCTCTGGCTCCTAGAATATTGCCATATTGACATCAATGACAATCTATGTCAACAATCTCCCCATTTGTTATTGATGGCAATATTCTTTTTCTCGCCCCCTTTGACATCAATGGCAAAGGAATGCATATAGACTCCCCCTATCGAACTGCTCCCCCTGTCCTGCAACATCTTTATGAATGAAATTAAGTGATGCTAAAGAGATAACCCCCATCTTTTGACGAAGATGTTCAAATTCTTCTCGAGGAAGAGGTTTTGTGAAAATTTCAGTTATCTTCTCCTTAGTGTTGATATATTCCAAGATGATGTTTTGTTCAGCTACTTGTTCACGAAGGAAATGATACTTGATTGGTATATGTTTGGTCTTTGAGTGCATCACTGGATTTTTGCTAAGACTAATAGCACTTGTGTTATCACAATAGATGGTAATTAGTTTATCTGTACCTATGTTGACATCTTTTAGAGCTTCCTTCATCCATAGTATTTGAGTACAACAGTCTGCTATAGCTATATGTTGGGTATACGACCAAAGTCCCACATTGACTAGAGGTGGGGAGGATGGACAGGATGGACAAATATCTCCATTGGTATGAGGCCTTTTGGGGTAAGTCCAAAAGCAAATCCATGAGGGCTTAGGCCCAAAGTGGACAATATCATACCATTGTAGAGATATGTGGTGTCCAGAGTCCTTACAAGTGGTATCGGAGCCATGCCCCGAAGTTATATCAGAGCCATGCCCCGAAGTTAGCCAAGTGGATGAATCCTCGGAATAACGAACGAAGGTGGTGGGCCCCGGTAATATCACGATGGGATCCTTGGATGAGCTTGGTTAGACAGGCTGTGTGCTCCAGATTCTTCATGGACGTGTCCTGGTCCCAACACGGTGAAGAGGAGTTGACCTGGGATAGAGCAAGCTCTCGAGGCAGGTGGTGCTCCATGTAAGGCGTGTGCTTCCAACGCATTGGAGCGGAGAATCCTAGTTGGTAGAGAGTGGACGATGGTCCTTTGTTTGAGGGGAAGATTGTTGGGTATACGACCAAAGTCCCACATTGACTAGAGGTGGGGAGGATGGACAGGATGGACAAATATCTCCATTGGTATGAGGCCTTTTGGGGTAAGTCCAAAAGCAAATCCATGAGGGCTTAGGCCCAAAGTGGACAATATCATACCATTGTAGAGATATGTGGTGTCCAGAGTCCTTACACTATATACTCGGCTTCGGTTGTGGATAATGATATGGATGTTTGTTTTTTGCTGAGCCAAGATACTAAACAGTCTCCTAGGAAGAATGCATTTCCACTAGTACTTTTTCAATCATCTACACTTCCGACCCAATCAGCATCGATGTATGCAGTTACAAGTCAGAGTTGAGCTCTTAGGGTACCAAATACCGAAAGCAAGAGTTCCTTTCAGGTATTTGTGAATTCTTTTTATAGCTAACAAATGGGATTGTTTAGGAGCTGATTGAAATCTTCCCACCATTCCTACTGCCTGCATTATATCGAGTCTCGTAGCAGTTAAGTACAAAAGGGCTCCAATTCTTGACCTGTAATGAGTTGCATCTACTGGAGGGGAGTCATCATTTTTGCTCAATTTGTAATTTGTGCTCATAGGTGTGATCATGGGTGCATAGTCTTCCATTCCATATCTTTTAAGCATGTCTTTAAGATATTTGGCTTGAGATATAAACAATCCTGCTCTGGTTTGAGATACTTGTAGTCCAAGGAAGTGAGATAACTCTCCTATCATCGACATCTCAAACTCTTTTGACATGTTTTGAGAAAATTCATGGCTCATCTCATCATTATTGCTAGCAAAAATCAGATCATCAACATAAACAAGTGTGACTAGTAACTTACCTTCATCCGCCTTTATGTAGAGATTACTTCCCACCACTCCCTTCTTGAAGCCTTATTGTTGTAGATAGTGATCCAATCTTGCATACCAAGCTCTAGGAGCTTGTTTCAACCCATATAATGCCTTTTTCAACTTACAAACTAAGTCTTTTCCTTCTGTTAGATCAAACCCTTATGGTTGCTCCATGTAGACTTCTTCCTTGAGTTCCCCATTCAGAAATGTTGATTTTAAGTCCATTTGATAGGTTTTGAATCCTTTTGAGCAAGAAAATGCCAAGAACATCCTGATAGCTTCCACACAAGCTATTGGTGCAAATGTTTCTTGAAAGTCAATTCCTTCAATTTGTGAATAACCTTTACAAACAAGCCTTGCCTTGTTTCTGATGATTTTTCCATATTCATTCATTTTGTTTTTGAATACCCACTTGGTTCCTATAATGTTTTTGTCCTTTGGATGAGGTACCAGCTCCCATGTCTCATTCTTCTCAATTTGAGACATTTCTTCTTCCATGGCTTTTACCCAATGAGGATCCTTACTTACTTGAGTATATGTTTCTGGTTCTATCATGGATAGAAGAGCAATATTGTTTTTCTTTGGTGTACTTACCATCCTTCTTCGGGTTTTCATCCCTTCATCTCTATTGCCAATAATCTGCTCTTTTGGATGATATTTTTGGAGAAAATTCATCTTTGAAGGGGTATGAGGTGGTTCTTTTTCCTTGGCTTCTTCTTGATCTATTTCTTCTTTTCCAGGTTCTTCTTCTTCAATGAGAGGATCAACTTCGTGTTCTTCAATTTCTTTTTCTGGAAGGTCTTCATCAATCTTTACATCAATGCTTTCCACTATTTTCCTTAGTCGATTATTGTAGCACTTGTAGGCTTTGCTCCGTGTAGAGTATCCAAGGAAGATCCCTTCATCAACCCGAGAATCAAACTTTCCTGGTGAGCCATCATTGATTTTTATGAAGCACTTGCTTCCAAAGATCTTGAAGTACTTTACTGAAGCAGGTCTTCCTTTCCATAGTTCATAAGGAGTTTTTTCATAATTTGGTCTTAATTGAGTTCGATTCAAGGTATAGACAATTGTCCTGACTGCTTCTCTCCATAATTTTGGCTGCAAATCTGCTGCTAATAACATTGTTCTTGCCATTTCTTGAACTGTTTGGTTTCTTCTTTCAACTACCCCATTTTGCTGGGGTGTTCTGGCAGCAGAGAATTCTCTTTTAATTCCATGTATTTTGCAGAACTCATTAAATTCTTTTGATGTGAATTCTCCCCCTCTATCTGTTCTGAGCTACTCAATCTTGGAGTCCTTTTCATTTTCTACAAGAGCTTTAAGATTCTTAAATCAGTCAAATGCTTCATATTTATATTTTATAAAATATGTCCACATCATTCTAGTATAGTCATCAACAAATAAAACAAAGTACCTTTCTCCTTGGAGTGTTGGATTTCTAGTTGGTCCACATAAATCAGCATGGATGATCTCCAAAGGCTTTGATGTAGAGAACTCCTTGGTCTTGTGGCTGGTTATGGTTTGATTTCCATGTTGACATGGACCACATATTCCTTGATTTGGTTTGAATAGCTTTGGGATGTTTCGTATAGCTTTAACCTTGTTAATATTGATCAAGTTCTCGAAGCTTGTATGTCCAAGTCACTTGTGCCATAACCAACTTTCATCTGTTTGACTTATGTAGCATTTATCTTCTTGAATCTTGTTCAGAAAGTAAAATTTTGTCTAGTGTTCTAACCCCTTTCGCCACAAGTTCCCTCGAGGAAGAGTTCCTTATTTCACAGTCTTTGGTGCTAAAGACAACATTATGTCCTTGATCACAGATTTGGCTGACACTCAGGAGGTTTTGTTTGAGCCCGTTTACTAGCAGAGCATTTTGAGATTTTCCTTTTCCATTAATAAGAGTAACAGTTCCTTTTCCAGCAATTCTAGCAGATCCACTTCCAAATGATACATTTCCTTCCTTTTTTCTCAATGAGACAAACTTCCTTTTGTCCCCTATCATGTGTCTAGAGCACCCACTATCCACAAACCAATGACTTTTGTTATTTTGAGCATATAGAGCCGGGCCACATTTATCTGCGTTGGGATTTTTCACTTCTTGCTTTTCCTCTTTTGAGTGGGAAATTTTGTTCATAGTGTCCATTATTGTAGCATAATGAACAAATCAGATCAAATTTGGTCAAGGGATCAAACGAATTGTAGGTCTTGATTTGTCCCTGCCTTTTGGGAGCATATGGTTTGTTAATTTGATGCTTTAGTTTTGGTGTTCCATTCTTGTGAGCCATGCAATGTCTGGCTTGATGACCAATTTTTTTACAATAGAAACAATGTCCAAGAAAGATAGTTTTGTATCTGTTGTAACAGCCACGATTTGAATCAACATTCTTCCTTGGAATTACTCCCACTTCATTATTTGGATTTGAGATGGGCCTTTGATGGAATATTGGTTTGTATCTATTGTAATATCCATGATTCAAATCCACATTCTTCTTTGGAGTGATTCTCTCTTCGTTCTTTGGATCTGGGATGTGCCTTTGATGAAATACTCTTTCTTCTTTTGGGTTGCTGGAAAGTGCATCGGCATAGATTTTCGCACTATTCTTAGTGCTTGATGATTCTCCTTTAAAACCTATTCCAGATTTTTCATGTTGAGGTTTTTGACTTTTTAGGATAGTCTCAAGTATTTGCTTTTCCAATCCTTTTTAAATTGCTCCAATTCCTTCCTCAAAAATACTATTTCGGCTTCACGTTCTTCGCAAGTTTCTTCTTTTTCTTTTAGTTTTGTTTCCAAGAGATCTTCCCTTCTTTTTGTTTCCTCGTTTTCTACCTTGAGAGAAATGATTTTATTCTGTAATTTCTCATTTTCTTCAATGGCACTTATTAACAATTCATCTACTTTTCCTTCTAGCCCTGAGTCATCATCATTTTTGAATGCCATGAATAATGTTTCTTGGCTTTCAGCATGGTCACTTTCTTCATCTGATTTCTTTCTGATGACTATAAATTCATCAGAATCAGAATCATCTTGCTTAGAGAAGAGGTTCTTCTTATTGATCCCTTTCTTTTTGTATACCATTCTTTTAGAATTTTATTCATCATCACTATCATGCTTATGAGGACACTTTGCAGCATAATGACCTATTTTTCCACATTTGAAACAGATAAGAGGGTACTTACCTTTTAGCTTAGATCCTTTCTTCATCTTTTGTACAAATTGTGCCAATTTGGATTCCACATCAAAGTCATCACTACTGACATTCCTTTATTTCCCTTTTTTTTATTTTGAAGCCTTGAATGTTGCATATTTGGAGCTTGGGCCACCTTTTCTCATCTCATAGGCAGTGAGGATTCCATGGAGTTCATCCATCTTGAGAGTATCTAGATCCTTTATTTCTTCTATGGTGCTTATTTTGGAGTCAAATCTGTGTGGGAGATATCTTAAGGCCTTTTGAACAATGGTACTTTCTTCAATGTTTTCGTCCAATCCTTTAAGAGAGTTGACCACTTCAGCTACTCGGAGAAAGTATGATGCAATATATTCTTCATCATCCATTTTCAGACTTTCAAATTGTCTTCTATGAGTTTGAAGCTTTGCCTTCTTGACTTTTGAGTCCCCATCGTATAAGCCAACTAACTTATCCCACATTTCTCTGGAAGAATTACAATTCATGACTTTTATAAATTTGGAATCAGTGATTCCACTAGTGATGGAGTTTAAGGCTTTTTCATTTGCAACGTAGGCTTTCCTCTCGTCTTGATCTATTGGAAGAGTGGAAGGAATCGGGTACTCATTTAGAACTGAATGCCAGACTTCAAGTACAAGGGACATTAAGTAGTAGGTCATTCTCTTTTTCCAGAAACCAAAATTGGTGTCGTCGAACAGAGGAGGTCTTCCTGACGCTTTGTGATTTCTCATCATGACTACGAATCCTTCTTCAATTTGTTAGGCTAATATGAAGAAGCCCACTCTGATACCAATCATTGGAAATACTGGGCGGGAGGGGTGAATCAATATTTCTTTTCAATTGTTCTTTTTATCACCAAAACAAACTTTATATATGGAACACAGAAATAGATAACTGGAATAAATGCTTTTATTAATATAATCTGTGCAATGAAATAGATACAATATATAAATGGTTGCAATCAGTTGCTAAGCACCAACTTGGACTTTTGTGAGGCTCCAACCTCCAGAGCACCAACTCTGTTTTGCCAAGGCAACAGTCCTAGACTTAGGAGCACCAACTCCCAAGGACTCCAATCCTTTCAGTTCTCAGGCTCCAAGCCCACGGGCTCCAACCCTTTATTATAAACTGTTATAATCTGTGTTGTTGTAGTTCTCTGCTCCCAAGCCTGCTAAGCTTATGCTTCACTTCTGTTCTCCTGCTTCTCCTACCTCTGCCTGAACTTCGGCTTCCTCTAACTCTGATTATTCACACACACACACACTACTTTCCTTGTTTTTCCTGTTTTATGTATTCCTGATGCCTCTAACTGTTGGTTTCCACTTTTCGCTGGCTCTTCGGTTTCCTCAACGCTCACTTTAGCTTCCTCTACACTTGCTTGCCTCTTCGGCTTCCCGATTCTTCATGTCGCTTTGGCTTCCTCTGTGTTGGCTTGTCCTTCGGCTTCCCGATTCTTCATGTCGCTTTAGCTTCATCTGCGCTCGCTTATCCTTCGACTTCCTGGCTTTTTGGCTTCCTTTATTTCCTCGAGTTCACCAACACTCTAGGGACATGTTAATTCAACAGCGAGGACCGAAATACACAGAGAAAATTGTTGCATATTAAAAACTGTAACAGAGGCCCTTTTTCAATAATAATATGCATACACAGGACTTTATTGTTTACGGAGAGATTTCATTGGAGAGATAGTACCAACAAGGAGGCCCCACCTGCCACGTCACCATCGCAATCGCAATCGGCATCGTTCAGGCCTACTGAACTATCAGAACCGTTATTATAAGCTTTTGGCCTAAAAAACCCCGGGCAATACAAATATTGAAATACATAGGAATATATGAAAAACTGAACGAAACACTTAAGGGCAGACTTCAAACTCATTACACCTACATCTATAACTGCATCGAGTTTGTTGTGTAATCGCAATTGGCAGTCGTAGCTTTCGGAAGTCTTGTATAAGTCGAGCTCATGACATCGCCGATGGCTGATGGCCGATTCTCCTGCAGATGCGATATAGCATTAAGTCAAACTATAATGTTGCATCGGGTCCACAACATATATCGCAATCGGCACTTTCAGGAGTGACATCCCTTTGTATATTGCGATATGCGAGTACAGGTAGGCGGATGCGATATAACAATAGACCATTGTGATATAACAATAGACCATTGCATAATGTTGCAGTGGGTCTGCAACATATCGCAGTTATATATATATATATATATATATATATATATATATATATATATATATATATATATATATATATATATATATATCACAATTCGCATGGTTTAACGTGCAAGGCTTACAGCTCAAATATATGAAATACACTTAAAAGCATGCTTCGGAACACTTACATGTATATATATCGCACATGTATATCGGAGTTGGGGGTTTCGGGTAGTGGCTCATAGTAGAACCCGCTAATTATAGTATCGCCGATATATATATACTCCGCCTCTATACTTCGATATATATATATATTTTCCGCCTTCGATAGTGTATTCCAATATATACACTATTTTCCACCTCTGATAGTGTATATTGCATATATATATTATATGTTGCTCCACCTCTGCCTTTAGCCTTTATGTCTTCTGCTCTTCCTCTATGTTCCTCTGATCAGTCTTCCAATAGTTCTTATGTGGCATATATTGCTCCCAATATGGCTCCTCCTGAGCTCCGATAGCTCTGTTTTGCTCCTCCAATATGTTCTTCTTTGGCATATATATATGACATATATATATGGCTCCTCCTATAGCTCTGATAGCTTTGTTTTGCCTCCTCTGGCTCCTAGAATATTGCCATATTGACATCAATGACAATCTATATCAACAGATCCAAGGGATTTGATAGAGCATAAGAGGCTTGGTTGTATGTAAATGGATCTATGCTTGGTTTTCCATATTTTTGGAGTACCCACACTTGGGGCATGCAAGCACTCAGATGACAATTCCCAATGCAAGAATGTCCCACATATACAATCATGAGAACGTCTTCTCCTACACTCTTCACTATGTGTTTCCCCGTTTGGGTATTCATTTACATATTGGCCGGAGAAATGTTGAGGTCCCACCAACTTATAGAAATCAACAGAAGAAACAAAAGGTGCATAATTCAATGGTCCAATTGCCATACTCACGAGTCTAGGAATTATATCAATTTTTGGATGGGCCTACATCTTAGCTCTTACTTTTAGCATCCAGGACTTCAAATATCTATATGATACAAACAATGAAATAACTAGCCAATTTGTACCTGCACAGATTCTATATGATGCATTTCATGGGCGGTATCATAGTTCCAGCGGAGCAATAGTTATGCGCTTTGTTGAGGGCCTTTCGATAACAACAACTGCTACACAAGTGGTTTATGCTCGATATGGAGGCATTCCCTTTTCGAAGATTTGGCATAAAGTACAAGGTTGCTACAAATTTTGTATGGTTGTGTGCAGTTATTTGCATTCCTATCTTGAAAGTAAATGTGCTATTCACAGTTATCACTTCAGTATGTACCATAGGATGGGTGTTAGGTATTGTATTTTTTGCCACCAAATTGGTTATTCAAGGATGTAATGACAGGCACAACCCCATACCCAAATGGAGATGTAGGATCATGCTCATCACCTGCATATGCTTTCACTAGATTCTATTTTGCTTCAGGTATCACTGGATACAATGTTCTGAGAAGCCTACCCCAAAAGAATCAGTAATCAGAGTGGACCAAGCTTCAGATTATATGGTTGAGATGGCTTGCCTAGAAAAGGTGTTTTACTTAAGCATGGTAAAAGCATGTGGATTTTTTTGATAGATTTATTGTTATGGCCCTGTGAGAATCTACAAAGGTAAGCCACCAGATCTCTACCAGATAGATCAACAAGTGATCTTGAGGTTCATTACAGTGTATCTCCATCCTTGAACCCTCGTTCATCATGGTTATGGGGAAACCACACAAAACCTTTGCCAATGAAGTCCATTTACTTGGCCACACATTGTCCACCTCATAGTCGGCCCACAAACATTATAGGGTATCTCTATCCTCAGTTCTCCGTTCATCATGGTTATGGGTTAACAACACAAAACCCTTGCCATCAAATTCCATCTGCTTGGCCACACACTGCCAACATCACAGTTGGCTCACAAGCATTATAGGGTATCTCTATCCTCGGATCTTCATGCATCATGGTTACAGGTCATCCACAAACCCTTGGTTATGGGTCAACCATGCAAAACCCTTGTCTTCAACGGCACTTGGTCGCCCACAACTCATCCTCAACAAAGGCTTCTTCGAAGGGAAATGCATGCAATGGAGACCATTACTTCCTAAGGGGGGAGGACTATCCGAATGGAAATTCACCCATGGTGTTTAACTATGGTAATGTAACTAAAGGCTATTAATGACTCACCCATGGTATTATCCACCCATGGTATTTACTCATGGTAATGTAACTAAAAAATGTTATAAATAACAAGCCTGCTTTTGTAAGAGGGCATATTGTCTAGGACAATGTAGCGGAAATCATCATTTTGATCTAAAAAAAATAGCTTTCTAATTTATTTTCTGGGTTGGTTTACTATATGGATTTCTTCTTTTGCTTCCTGGTGCGACTATCACTCAAATCTTGGAGCTCCCCAAGATATGGATTATATAACTCACCCATGGTATTATCCACCCATGGTATTTACTCATGGTAATGTAACTAAAAAAGGTTATAAATAACAAGCCTCCTTTTGTAAGAGGGCATATTGTCTAGGACAATGTAGCGGAAATCATCATTTTGATCTAAAAAAAATAGTTTTCTAATTTATTTTCTGGGTTGGTTTACTATATGGATTTCTTCTTTTGCTTCCTGGTGCGACTATCACTCAAATCTTGGAGCTCCCCAAGATATATATATATATATATATATATATATATATATATATATATATATATATATATATATATATATATATATATATATATATATATATATATATATATCTATATCTATATCTATATCTATATCTATATCTATATCTATATCTATATCTATATCTATATATATATATATATATACACTAAACTATTATAGTGAAACATTTCACCTAATACAAATATGTTTTGAAATTATTGCAATGGACAACCTCACAAAAATATGATCTCATAGTTTGCATCCTCCCTGCTTTCACCATCTCAATCATGGTGGAAGGAGCCACATTGTTGAATCATGCATCAAATTTGTTCTTCGGATTGAAGAAATACCTCCTCAACAGGCATATCATAAACTTCATCACTCGGTTATATAAAATAGTGAGCTAAGTTGTAGATTATTGGGCATGTTCTTTTGTTAGAAATTTTTCTTGCGATTTAAAGTCATGATTGGTAGGGAGTGTTGAATTAAAGAACCAAACAAGTTTGGTGCACAAATATACGAGAAGTGATAACTTGACAAACAAACCAAGTTCAGAATGCAACTATATCCAAAATTATAACAACTACATTTAATGATAGGATACTTCGGCAAATATTTATTAAAATATTTCATTTACTAACATCAAGTGCGCATAAAAGAATAAAGATAATAAATACATCTTTTAGCCTAAATGCAATTCTTTTGTTGTTACAAGATGCAATATATGCAATTTTAGTTCTTCGTTGTTGTTTACTTCAATTTATCTATATTTAAACTAAATGGTAAGTAATAGCTATAAATAAATTAAAATAATATTGAAGATAATAAAATTTAATTTGTAATGTTAAAGTATTAATATAATTTAATTTGTAATGTTAATCTCATTCAGTTGAAACTAAGTTTCTTCTCCATATCAATTTGAATGAAACACTGCATAAGAAATAAAGTTATAGAGTTTCATTACAACCAATGAGGTAGGGTGCTCACCAAAAAGCACCATTTTAGCACAACATTTTCACTTTCATATCTATTTTGTGATCAAGGCTTTAATTGTTTAGCTCGCACCCTGTTAGCAGTCCAGACTCCAATTTAGTTATATTTAAACTCATCGGCAGGTACTAGCTACTATGTAGCACTTGTTTAAATACTCTTTAGTTTTTCCCATCACCATTGTAAGACATTCTATAGAATATATTACATCTTTTCCATGTAACATAAGGATCTCCTCTTGGAGATTAGATCAAGTAAAACCAAAAGTATAAAATTCAAATCTCATGAAATTTTAAAACGTCAAAGTGGGTATTGTAGGTATGTTACACAAAGTTTGGTTTCATGCCTTCATAAAGATCAAACAAAAGTGTTTTCCACATCTCAAAAAAAGGAAAATAGTGCGGTTAATATATTATTAATCTCTTGAAATTAACATATGGTCAAATGTGAAATTCTTGGAATTTCAAGAAACAAGTTATGTGTATGTTGAAAAAATATTCTTCAATTGCCCCAAGTTTATTATGTGTGATGATAAAAACCAACAAAGATCACTTAAACACATTACTTGAATATAATTATGCGAAATGATAAATAAATTCTAACTTCAATGCAAAAAATAAAAGAAAATGTTGTACTAATTTCTTAGTTTATTAATAATAGATTTGATGTTCTTCCTAATTAAGTTTATTTAAATTTAAAAGTGTTAAATCTATCTTCATCAAACCATATTATCATTTGAAACATAATATTATTCTCTCTCACCGTCTTTAGTTGACACACTCAATATTCCCAAAAAAAAAAAAACCCTACTATCATTTGTGATGAAACATTATTCATGAAAGTAAATATATTATATACAAAGTACCTTAATCTATATAAACTCTTCATGATGCTAGTAGAATTAATTTGTATATCAAATAAGTGTACACTCATAAGGGCAGCTTGCTCAAAAATTGGTTTTCTGGAAATTGAATAATTGACCCAAAAACATTCACCTGCTTCAAACCATATCCTCCATTTCATCTTATTTGTCTATGAAGGTCTACAAAACTCAAGCAAGCCCAACTCTTCAAGCAAGCCCAACTCTTCAAGAAATTAACCTTTTTACATAGCATATTGCCAAAATATTTTTCAATTGATTAGCCTAAGTTTCTCCATCAATCAATAATGAATGTGAACAGTCACAAGATTACAGTCACTGGATTCTCAGACACCACTTGGTATATAAAGACCAAGGAATTGTATTTATATGTGAATATTGTTAATACAACTAACGTTTATCTTACTTTTGTTGTCTTCCCCATGTGTGTTTAACATGGTATCAAGGCTTGGCTCAAAAATGCCTCTGCCAGCTTGTGCTATCTACGTATCTACGTTTGGATGCACTCTGCTCATCTTCTCATAATCCCTCATATTCACATGTTCTTCTCTGGGTGTACTCGGCTCATTTAGAATTGCTTCTTCTCGCCCTGGTAGCTGACCTCAATCATAAGCTTATCCCTAGGATCGAATAATACCATGAAAGGCCAGAGCTTCATGTTGCTTTGCACAGAGGCATCACTGAAGCGCCTGCCAATCAATCTTTTAGCATCAAAGACTGTGTTCTGGAGATTCATGGCCACCTGATTCTTGGCAGTGTCTCCAATTAGACGCTTTGTATCAATAAAAGCAACATAGGAAGGAGTCGTTATGTTACCTTAGTCATTGGGAACTATTTATACTCTATCGTGCTACCAAGCAACCCACGCAACTGTAGGTTGTCCCAATCATGTGTTGGCTCCACCTCCTGAGATAACAACCTTGTTGTATGCCCCTCTAGAAACATCAGCTCGCAATATTACCTTGACCTCAAGATAGTTGTCCAAGTATCGCAGATTTGGATAAGTTTTGTTGAAATATTAATTTCAACCGCATTTACTGCAGTGTGGTTTGGCAAAACCACCCAGACTTCCCCGCACCACCATTAGCAAAAGGTCGTTTCCATGAGGAGGGCTCCGACACAATCAGCATGAGACACGCGTCCAGTGTACAACCATGAAACCACCATCTCCCCGGACGTTAAATGTCGTTTGAGTTGTGTGAGCTTGGCGTGCGAATTGCGTCCGATCGGGTCAACGCATGTGGAGTCACTCCAACCTGCCAGAACGTTAATCTTACTCTTACCGTCGGCTTCTAATTAATGCATTTAATGCTTGGTCATAGTTTTAGGTGAAATTTTTAAAGTTTTGCATACGGCACGTAATATTAAATTTGTTTTGCTAACACATAAAAATATATGTTTTGTGTATGGGTTGACTTGGAATGGTATGGTATTGTATTGCACACTGGAGGAGGTGAAACAAGTGGTGCGCTGCAGCGAAAAGAAACCAGAGGGTGTATGCACAGCAGTGCAAAGATATGCATCTTTGTATTTTGTAATGTTTTGTTTTTTGTGGTGTTGACCGTTTGTAATGCAATGGTGAAATCACACAGCAGGTGAAACAAGAGCAGAGCATGTAATGCTTTATGTGCTGGAAGTTTTGTAATATGCATGTGTGTATAATGAAATTGTTTTACAGCAGTAAACTTATGTAAATTTTTATTCTTCAGCAGTAAATGTAAAAGTTTCTTTTACAGCAGTAAAAGTGTATGAAGATTTTACACAGCAGTGTAAAAATCATTTTTGTAAAAGAGAGACAGAGTATTTTGTTTTGGTGAAAGTTCTTGTGTAAATCCCTCTCAGCTAAGAGGATGAATATGTATCAGGCAATTTTATTTTAATGAATACAAGCATTTTATGGTGATGTAATACTCTGTTCTCAGATAAATTTTTAAAGCTTCCATGTGCACAAAAGATCCTGGAGTAAAGGAAACAGAGCATTGCCTCTGTGTGTTTGAATTGTTTGTTTTTTGGATTTTACCAGAAAAATCCCCCACAGTTCAACCATTCCTTCAATAAATTCTGTCATGGCATCGTTAGGCTCATGTCCTCCATAGAGTGTATCACATCGAAGGTGTTGCATTCCGTTCTAGCCGCGAGGCCAACGAAGTAGTGAGCAACCTTACCAAGGTCGCAAAGGTAGCGGATGGCGATATCCACCAGAGCTTAGAAGGCGGATTACTAGCAGGATTGGAACCCAACACCTTCGCATATTTGTGCCACTGCAATTCCAGCAACCACTCGGCTGAAGGCATCCACTCCTCCAGTGGGATTTCTCTCATTGTTTGTCGGCATATGTGTCGTTGTTTCCTGCGGTGGTGTTGTCGGTGTTCCTCCATTGGTGGACATCCTCGTCACCAGGGTTGGAACTTAACGGGCATTTTGCCCGTCATAAGCCTTTTTAAACGTATTTGACGGCTGGAATTTGTCCATGCCCGTTTTGACTGACGTGCCCAGAAGAGGTAAAAACGTTTTTTTGACGTTTCGAATTTTTTCCAAAACGTTCTTATACCTAGGTTATAGGTATAGTTCTGTTTCAGGTATAGTATAGTTCTGTTATAGTATAGTTCCGTATAGTATAGTTCAGGTATAGTATAATATAGTTCAGGTATAGTATAGTTCTGTTACAGGTATAGTTCCTCACGTCAACTCAAACCCTGGGCGGAGCCGGAGGCTGTCAAATTAGCATGTGGGAGGAACGAAATTAGCATGTGGGAGCAGCCAATGGCAATAGCCATTTTTTCTCAGTCAGAGATTTAGTTTTTTTGTAGAGAATGGGCAATTCCTTTTTAGCCGAAGATTTTTTCTGTGGGAAAATTTGGAATCTTTCCCTGGATGATTTCGGAGATCTGTGCATGCCCATTGCCACTGCATGGTCTCCCTGTCTTTTACCCAACGAATGTGGCCCGTCGGCTTGTTTTCTTTTTACAATCGAGTTCATGATTCACAGTGCACACTCTCTCTCAACGCATTGCCGATTCAAACTTACGCTTGTCGCCCAGCTCAAGATTGGCTCCAGCCTCCAGCCTCCAAGGAAACTGCGAGGAAATTACAAATTGTGCTTCAAAGTTCAGGTTAGTGATTGATTTTTTATTCTTCAAACACTGTGGGTCTACTGATAAAATTTTAGGAAAACTGATCTGAAATTCTAAACCCAGTCATTTGACAGACAATAGATTACTGATTGTATTTGACATGCAAAAATAAATCATTCTTATTAAATGCATTATGCAGTTTAAATCTCAGACATACTGATTCCGTTAAGTTGAAGATATCCTTCATTTAAATGTTATGACAGAAAAAGTTTTTATTCTTGATTCTTTATCATCTCCAACCAGTGTAAGCAGCTTCTTGTTAGGGCTAAGCTCTACGATCAGCTGCAGTTTTCTCTCTAGCCCTCCCATGTTTCAAGTCTTCCCAAGTCCAACCAATATTCTGCATCCTATGATAGATCATCTGAAATCTCACTCAAGAGTCTAAACATTTCTCTATCAGATTATCATTAATGATAAATTTTTAGAAAAACTGATATGAAATCCTAAAACCAGTTATCCGACAGAGAAGAGAATCTTAAACATATTTTATAACATGCAAATATAAACCACGTATTATTATTAAATGCAGTATAGATCTCACATACCATGTTTTTGCATTAGTTGAAGACAAATAATTCCCCCATTAAATGGAATGAATCTACAAGGAGCACCTTTATTTAAAATTAAAAGAATATTATATTGTGATATACAATCAAATGGATTTGATACAATGTCTTTGACCCCATACTTTGCTTCAGAAGGGATAAATAAAACATTGATATGCCCGTCAAAATAATGGACAAAGTATGCCTGCTGTCACAAACCCCCTGCTACACAGATACTCTTTAATCTCAACATATGTTGAAACCTCCATACCATGCCTCCGAGTGAAACATCAACCTATGAAATGCCTTCAACCTACGGTATAAAACTCCAAGCTATAGTGAATGTAGGTGCCCAACAAGGACGGAGTTGAGTTTCAGCCCCACGCTTCAGAAGCTCAAGATCAAAATCAGAATCTGTGAAACTTTAAATTACCTTTATAGTTTGGGGAAATTCTCCTGTGTTCTTTTTCCCCTCACAGCTTTCAAAGAACAACTAAAATGTGATAAAGGGATTGGGCTTGAAAAGGGAGATGAGGTGCTTCGTATTTCAAGTTTTGTATTGGGAAGCAAAAGTGGTCAAATTAGTTGTCCTATCAGGGATTGTGATATACAAAAGAATAAGAAACGGTAAGAGATGTTCCTCTGTACAAATAAGAATTTTGAATTGGGTAATCGAAAGAGGTTAAAGCTCTGATTGGACTAGGAACAAAAGAATAGTAACAAATTTTGAATGAAGTTACTGGGCTAATCTAGATTTCAAAAGAAAATGTATACGAGCCAGCGAGAAAGGCTAAAATATGCAAGACTTGGGAGCAATAATATCTCTGTTATAGACATGGGCATCTATCAAATCCTTCATCACATTGTTCTTCATTTGTTTCCCGTACAGTCCTTTACATATCCGCAGAGCCCGATCCATGGCCTTTCTGTATGGGGTCAATCCTTTAATTATTTTTTTAATTTAATAAAAATTGTAATAATTGATTTTTTCTAACTTAAAAAAATTTATTAATAATAATTATTATTAAAATTATATATTTAAAATTATATATATATATATATATATATATATATATATATATATATATATATATATATTGTTTATAAATAGTATATAGAAAATAATATAATCAACCTAAATTATATTTTGTTTTAGAGAAAATAAGGGGTGGTTCAAAAAATATGGAATGGTTATATGTTATATATATATATATATATATATATATATATATATATATATATATATATATGAGGATCTAATAAAATGTTGATAATTCTATAAAAAAAAATATTTCAAATTTAAGATTACAATTATATGTAAGATTTAACAATATTATTAAGATGTTGAAATGCTAAGAAAATTTAAAAGTTTAACTATATAGATTAATATTCAAAATCAAAGTTCAAATAAATATTAATGTAGATATAAGGATTTCAACATATAACAACTTCCTTAATTCGATATGCCTTTGTCTTTACTTCTTCTTCAAATAAATATTAATATAGATATGAGGATTTCAATATATAGCAACTTCCTTAATTTGATTACCCTTGTCTTTACTTGTTCTTCTTATTTTTCCATTCGAGTGCTTCCATCCTCTTCTAAGTCTTCACATCTTAGCTCAAACCTCTTCCTTAACCATTGCCCTTGTCTTTACTTGCTCTTCTTATTTTTCCATTGCAATGCTTCCATCCTCATCTATGTCTTCATATTTTGTATCAAACATTATATTAGATAATGTCATAAATTATCTCTGAATTTGCATGGAACTTAGTCTTATTAGGCATCTAAATATTCATGTAGCATAATGTAAATTGTTGGATTTAAATGATAATTTAAATATATGAAATGGATAACCATCAAGCGTTTTACCTTGGACTGATTATATAATTTAAATGAGCAAATTTCAAATGTTCAACACTTTTTATTGAAACCTCCACAATTGAGTTTTTTCAAATTTTGGTTTTTTTTTCTTACGATAAATATATGAAAATTTTCAACATAATTATTTATTGAATGGTAATTTTTTAATCAAAACTTTATTAGTGAAGGGTTAATTTATTATGAGAACATCACTCTTGAAGGGCAAAATTTTTAATATAACGTTTCTTGACGGGAAGCATAAAGACCCAAAACGTCAAAAAAAAAAATTATGACGGGTAAAGAGAAATCCAAATTCCAACCTTGCTCGTCACTGAATCATAGAAACTGCTTCACTGGGGTTTTCTATGTTAAAACCCGATTGAGTATTTCTTGAGAGGGTAGTAAAGAAGAATTTTGCATTAAAACGAAACAAAATTGTGTAACTACAGAGGGAAGGGACAACTGTTGTCACTCTTTATACTCTCTTGCTAGAATGTGTGTGTGTTACACGTTGATCACACCTTTTGGAATCCTGTGATTTATCCTCATTAGTTGTGGAGATTTTGACTGATAGGACGGCTACTTCTTTCTACCATGAGTGATAGTGCCCTTTTCAATGCATCTGCTATGCCATTCATGGTGTTCCAGAGTTTAATTCATGTCTTCAAACATTTATAAACATGCCCCTTCTGGGTTCCATTCAGATGATGAGCGTAATATGGGTTGAATTATATGTTCGTTGATGTATTGAATGTCAAAGCATCTATGTGCGTTAAACTTTGAAGTCAAGCCATTTATATGTGTCATTGCCAACAACGAACATCTACGCACAATCAATTGTGTTTCCGGGAGGTATACTGAATTTCTTATATTGTTTCAAAAGGAAGGAGGTTGAAATTCAAATTGTTCCAAGGAAACCAACGAAAGCTCAAAAACTTTGAAGTGGTGCCTCATTTTGAGATGTTTGAATTTGACCACATTCGTTGAACTTCTATTAGTGTAAGAGGGTGAAATTTGAAGCTTTAGTTGTGAGTTTTATTGTCATATTATTTCTAAAATCTTCCTTAGCAACAATATCTGATCTCATGAGCTGTACAAGGCAGTACAATCTCCCTCTCACAGCTTTGTTGCGTGAATTATACACCTAAATAAACTCTGTGTTGGTATCATTTTCTATCTTTAAGGCCAAAATTTTTACTTGCTCTTATTGGTTGAGCTTGAAAAAATGTCAGAATTACTGAGGTATTAGAGTTTCTAAATACTCTAATTAATTCCATTGTTGATGAGAAGGTCCAAATCAATAAGGACACTCTCTCCGATATTCGAACTTGTTTACAAAATGCCAAAGAAAACATTAAGTTTTTGCAACTTGAATTATAGCTACAACAAGATGAGTTATAGAAAAGACAACATTCTGAACATGTTTTTGCTCAGAACATTTAGATAAACACCCATCAACAACCAGCGAGTCATCAAATCAATAATGTTGAGGTTGATACAGATCAAGTGCTCATTTCAGAAGCAGATTTGAATACAGGTGTGGAAATTCACTCGGCACTTCCCAAGCCAATCATCAAACCTTTGGAAGAGCTTGTCAACAACAAGTACAAAACAGGTCTTGGATATGATAAAGAGGCGTCCTTTCATATTCCAGATTATTCCAAGCCCATTCAATTTCAAAGTATTGGATTTCTTCATGGCGGTTCACCTTCACCTGTTCTAGATTCTGCTCCTCCACATTCCAACCAAAAGTTGTTAAATGCCAACACCGTGACCGAGTTGGCCATATGAAAGATCACTATTTTGATCTTCATACGTGCAATCATTGTGGTCAGCATACTCATTCTTCAGACAGATGCTTCAAAAACAAGCCTCCTGTAAGAACAAAGATTCATCTTGGATGGATCACTTCTTGGCAATGGGCTTCAACAACCAAGAAGATATTTCAGTCATATGTCAATCTCTTTTAAAATATTAAAAGTTCTTGCAGTTGAGTTTTCTCCATCTTCTCACCTTGTATCTGACGGGGGGGCAAGTGATGGTCATCTACAAGCTTCAAAGTCCCATCAAGTGAGCTTGAGCCACAACCTGCCATACCATATTCAGAGTTGTTGTCAGAGACAGAGATGCCCCTGAGTATGCCTATTTGTTGGTAGTCAACCTTAAACCATCCATGTGGGGTGAGACCTCCATTTTCAGGCTGAGCTTCTCCCTCTTCAAAGAATTGGGGACACTTCCTCTAGCAGAAAACTTCAGCGTCTTGCCAATTCTGTAAGAGTTTTAGGAATTGCATTAAGCATTCCAGAGTTGGTGGTCATCCTTAAACCACCGTAGGTTGAGACCTCCCTTTTCAAGTTGAGGTTCTCACTTTTTATGCAAGTTGTAGACCTTCCTTCCAGGTTGAAGGTCCCCCTCTTCAAAGCATTAAGGAGCACTTTTCTAGCAAAAGACCTTAGCTTCTTACAAGATTTGGAAGAGTTCCAGGAACTACACTAAGTGTTCCAATGTTGGTGGTTATCCTTAAATCACCACCTTATGCCAACATTTCAGATAGTACATTAAGCGTAGTGCTGCCATGCATTTTTGCACATTTTGTATTAGAGCTCTCTTCTTGGACTCATACATACCCCTTTAAATTAAGGGGGAGTATGTTGGACACCTAATCCTCTATGGGTTGGTGTAGAATGTGAACAGTGACCGGAGTCCAAGAGACCACTTGGTATACGAAGACCAAGGGTCACAAGGAATTGTATTTATATGTGAATATTGTTAATAGAATGCAACTCACATTTATCCTGCTCTTTCTGTCTTCTTCGTGTGTTTAACAAATTATTATTATTATTGTTATATTTATATTTACATTTATTATTTTTATATGAATTTTATTCGTAACACTTCAACATGTTTGTGAGTGCTTATTTTGTTTCTAGTGTTTGAGATCATGCCAATTTATATATCTTCAAATTCTTTAGTGACATGGGTGTAAAAAATTCATAAATTGAGGTTTCTTTTGCAATTTCCAAAATTTCACCTCTTTGGAGGTTCAATGGATCTAATCCTGTGAATTATCAGCCTTAGGGATGAACTGAAATATAAACTACAACAACAAACAGTGGAAAATATTTCTCATGATATCAACCCCAATATACTTGGCGAACCAAGAGAGAAGTTACTGTTAGGATATTCCGACGCATTGGAAATAGTTAAGTATAACTTGGTCTAGCGTAGGGTTAGGTAAAGTGTGTTTCTTTACTATGTGCTTTTGTAACTTACAATCCGACGGTCACGATATGTAGTGATCTGACAATTCATTCTCTCCTCGGTATTACCGACACTTGATCCGTGGCTTAACATCCGATTGGTCCATGATATCTATTTAAAGAGCATGGAGGGTCATTTGTAGGGTAACCGTTCATGAGAGAAGCTTATGTAAATTTTCAATTTTTTATTAATAAATTGTCTGAAGTGGGCACATTGGCTCAGGTCGTGGACTGTTTCCCTCTTTTAGGGTTTTAACCACGTCAACAATACTGGTGTATTGATCTGTGATCTATTTGTGAGCAGTGTCCTTTAGTGTTCTGTCTGAGAAACTTACCCTATAAATTCCTATATGGTAGCAGAGCTATTTGAGGGCCGCATCCGTTAGCGATCCAAATCTGAAGCCGGTACAATTGCATCCGACTGTCGTTTCTTAGATCTACTGTTACTAACTACTTTTGGGCCGAGAGGACTGCTCTATTGTGTTAGAAGCATCTGTTCCAGTGAGGAACCCCTTTCGTTTGACACGAAAAGGTTTCTGATAGCTCTAGCTACATCATTTTTAAGATCTGGAGGTATACAATGTTTATTTGCAGTTTTTAGTTATTTTCTCTCTGTTTATTTCGGTGTATTTAGTTCTTTGTTTTTTTTATTACCAGATCTACATATTTCATTTCTATGTATGCTCTTTGCCCCGCGATTCTGTACGATCTATGCAAATCAAAAACAGAAAGGAAGGATTTTTCTCATGCGTATGCTCTTTTCCGCTACACCTTAGTGTGATCTCGGAAAATCAGAAACATTGAGGAAAATATTTAGTTTCCGGCTAAAGCTAACTTCAAGTCGTAAGGTTTGTTTTTTTTTGTATGTCCATGTTGGGTTTTGTGTTTTTTGTTTTGTAGGAAAAAAGAGCTTTCTCAAGTAAGCACGCACCCCAAAGCTTCAATGACCAAAAAAAAAACCCTCCCTCTTTTCCACAAATTACTAACCTTTTAATCTAGCTCACTTGGTCCAAAGCTACTTTATGAGAATAAAGGTCTTGAGTTCAAGCCTTTCTTTTTGTTGATCTAATTAGATTAAGTTTGGAAATGAAGCAGATTTTTTTTAAATATAACATTATTATTCATTTCCGCACATTCCCGCACTTCGTCGGCATCTTCAACAACTTTTCTTCAAAAAGCCATAACTTCTTCATCCGAAAGCCGTTTTCAAAGCCGTCTTATTTTAATTGGCCTAATTTTTCAAGATATTTCTATTGGAACACTTCAAGTATTTATAGCTTCAGTTTCTGTTAAAATGAAAAGTTCATGCCAAGTTATTCTTGACAGCACCAACTACTTCCAATGGTGGTCCTACATCGTGGATTTACTTAGAAGTAAAGGTCTTTACATAATAGCCTCAGGCCAAGAAACCAAACTGAGAGATGAAGATAAGGTAACCAAATGGGAAAATAGGCAAGATCAAGCACGTGGGTTGATAGAGATGTCTATTTCTCCAGACCTTAGATTCCATATCATAAAACTTGATACTCCTAATGAAGGAATGAAACAGATCACTAAAGTTTTTGGAATTAAAAATGAACTTAGAGCCCATCAATTTGAAAATGAGTTGCTTACATTGGATCCCAATAATTTTTCTTTCATTGAAGATTTTTTGTCCAAGTTCAAGACCCTTAGACTTCTCTTGGAAGGTGTTAAGGTTAAGAAAAAATATGGTAACCTTATCTATTCCATTCTTACTAAGTTGGGACCAGCCTACTTTGTGTTTGTTTCCACCTTCCATTTTACAAGAGAAGCTTTCATTTCTCAAGGACAAGAGTACAAGTCCCCTTCCATTGATGCCTTTTATGATTCTTTAATAAGAGAACAAAAAAAACTCTTACATATTGGCCTTCTTAATCTTGGAAACTCTTCTAAGAAAGCCTTAGCCGCCCAGCAGCAACCAAATTCAAAGAATCCTAAGAAGTTGTATCCTAAAAAGAATGGTCCTAAACCAAACAAGGGTCTTAAGCCATTTCAGTCCCACAATGAAAAATCATTTCAACAAAATGACAAGGCAAATAAAAACAACGGGAAGAACACTGATAGACATTGCCACTTTTGTAATCGAGATGGCCACTAAGAATCCAAATGCTTTAAGACGATGGAAGCCTTGGAAGCAGCAATGAAGAAGCATAACATCCATTTGGAGCACTCAACAACTTCAACTTCATCTTCAAGAATAGCACTTTCTGCATGTGGTTGTCAAGTATCTCGGTCTGGATATGCACTAAATGTATCTTTTTCTTCTCATTCTCATGAGTGGCTCATTAATTCTGGAGCTTTTTATCACATGGCCAAAAACAAAGCCATGTTTTCTTATTTAAATGATTGTAACACCAAAAATATATATGTTAGTGATGATAGATTTCTTAGTGTTGTAGGGACTGGAACTGTTCATATAGACAATGGTCAATTCAATGATGTATTATGTGTTCCAACCTTATCCTGCAACCTTCTATCTGTATATCAGATAACTCATTCAGGTGAAGGTAAAATCGTTGAATTTTCACCTCACGATGTTGTAATTAAGGACCTAAGAGATCCTAAACAAATTTTAGCTACTGGCACTGTTGATGATTCTACAAGGTTGTATAAGTTTAACAACTTTGGGTCATCAAATCTTTCATCGGTATTTGTTGCTCATAATGATGAAGTGAGCAAACTTTGGCATGAGTGATTTTATGTAAAGAAAATATGGTGACAGGTCTTCCGATGATATCTTGCAGAGATGGTGTTTGTTCTAGATGTGTACTCGGAAAACATCATCAAGATAGTTTTGAAAAATGTGCCTCTTGGCACGTCTCAGCCCCTTTACAGCTTGTGCATAGTGATTTATGTGGTCCACTTCCAGTTGTTTCATTCTCTGGCTACAAGTATTTCTTAACTTTCATTGATGATTTCTCCAGACGCACTTGGGTATACTTCTTAAAACTCAAGAGTGAAGTATTTAACATGTTCTTGGCCTTTAAGGCCTTTGTTGAAAAACAATATGGACATCAAATTCTTAAGCTAAGATCTGATAATGGCGGAAAATATGTTAACAACAAATTCATCAACTTTTGCACTGAGAATGGAATTCAAATGCAACATACTATTCCATATACTCCACAACAAAATGGTGCAGCTGAAAAGAAGAATCGCACCTTAAAGGAAATGGCTAATTGTATGCTTCAATCTAAAGGACTTAGTCTTAATTTTTGGGCAGAAGCAATTAACTGTGAAAATTACATAATAAATTGCACTCATAATGTTCTAAAGAATATCACTCCAAAAGAAGCATGGAGCTCAATTAAACCAAATGTAAGTCACTTTCGTGTTTTTGGAAGTGAAGCATGGACCCATATTCCAGATGAGAAACATAAAGCTTTAGAACCTAAGAGTGAAAAATGTATTTTTGTTGGATTTTCTGAAGATTCCAAAGGATATAGAATTATTCCACTTAAGTCCAAAAATGTTATCATTAGAAGAGATGTAAAGTTTGCTAAAAATATATTGGCCTACGAGCCTAGTTCGGCGGATGTGCCACCTCTCTCTATCCCTTCTACTTCTGAAAATATTTCTTCTTCAAATGATGATAGTGAGGATGACAATCCTCCCCCACCTTCTCGGGATCCTCCTTCAACTCCTCAGCTTTCAAAATGGGTCTGTGCTACTCAAGATGCAGCAGGTGCTCTTACCGGTGATCCTATAGATCAGTGACGTACACGTTGTTAGTTCGATAGAGCCTCTTCTTTATTAGCTCAAGCTTCAGCTAATTATGATCCTGACACCTTTGCAGAAGCTTCAAGCCATCCAGACTGAGACGTAGCTATGAATGAATAATATCATTCATTATTGGCAAATGATACATGGGATCTTGTTCCCCTTCCAAAGGGACGAAAACTTGTTAGATGAAAATGGATTTACAGAACCAAGTATGGACGAGAAGGAAAAGCTGATAAACAGAAAGCTCGTCTTGTTGCTAAGGGTTTTTCACAAGTTGAAGGCATTGACTATACTGAAACCTTCTCCCCTGTTGCCAAAATGAACTCTATCTGCCTTGTTCTTTCCCGTGCTGCCTCTTTCAAATGGGAAGTCCATCAAATGGATGTTAAATCTGTCTTCTTGCATGGGGACTTGGATGAAGAAATCTATATGGAACAACCTACTGGCTTTATACAAATAGACTCCAGCCTTGTATGTCGGCTTAAGAAATCCCTTTATGGTCTCAAGCAAGCCCCTCGGGCTTGGTATGCCAAAATGGATAGCTTTCTTTTAGAAACTAGATATTCTAGGTGTCATTCTAACAATATTGTCTACACCAAGAAAGTGGGCAAGTCTCTTATCATTCTTGTTCTTTATGTTGATGATCTTATCCTTACTGGTAATGATCCCAACCTTATAAACCATGTGAAGTCCAGCCTTAAAAATAAGTTTGAAATGACAGACTTAGGACACTTACATTATTTTCTTGGTCTTCAAGTCTTGCAATCCAAGGAAGGTATTTCCCTTTCCCCGTCCAAGTATGCATGTGATCTTCTACGCCATTTTCACATGGAATATCGTAAGCCAACCCTTCTCCCTTTTAGTCAAGAGCCAAACTTTCAGTCACTTGTACTTCCCCTGAAGTTGATGCTACCTTATATCGTCAACTTGTAGGAAAACTTTTGTATCTGACCCATACTCATCTTGACCTTTCCTTTGTTGTTGGCCTTATTGCTCGGTTTATGCAAAACCCACATGAAAGTCATTGGAAAGCAGCTAAAAGAATACTTCATTATGTTCGAGGTACAGTTCAGTTTGGGATTCATTACAGTGCAGAGGCATCTGCTCTATCGGTTGGTTTCACTGATTCTGATTGGGCTGGTGACCTTCATGATCGGAAGTCTACTGCAGGTTATGTGTTCACTTTTGGTTCAAGACCTATTAGATGGGCTTGCAAGAAACAAAGTGTCATTTCTCTTTCTTCAGCAGAAGCAGAGTATCGTGGTGTCGTAGAAGCTAGTAAGGAAGCCCTGTGGCTTTGTTAGATCCTGTCAGAGTTTGGTTTTCAGCAGCAACATCCAACTACACTTTGGTGTGATAATCAAAGTGCCATTCAACTATGCAAAGATCTAGTCCAACATCAGCACAGCAATCACATTGAACTGCACATGCACTTCATCAGAAAACTCATTCACGACCATGTTCTTGAAGTGCAATATTGTTCAACAGATGATCAAGTTGCAGACATTTTTACAAAGGCTCTCACAGAGGCGAAGTTTACTAAACTTCGATTTATGGTTGGAGTTCAGAAAGTTGTCACTAAGGGGGGATAGGCTCTAATGCCTCCTTCCTTCTCCTATTGTGTCATATTTGTACATCCTTCAATCCTATAGTATTGTCGAAGATTGAGCTCAAGCGCCTCCTGCGATGTCTGCTTAGGAAGTTCTTCAAACATGTCGAATGCAACGGAAATCTTTATTGTCTACTATAGGAGGCATCAATCCTACTAATTCAAGCTTGATTACTTTCGATCTTGAAAACCATGTTCCTCGTCTTCCTCATCAGATTACATTTTTTATTCAAGTCATTATAAAAGGAAAGGCGATCCATCGGACTATCATTGATGAAGGTGATTCCCCCTGCATCATGTTTGTTTCGTGTTGGAAAGCTATTGGCTCTCCACCTCTTAACCAATCCCCGGACACCTCGGAGGCCTTTGATGGTAGAGACTCCCATCCTTATGGTATTCTCACAAGTTTTCCCATCACTTTGGAAGGGAAGGCTACCAATCTAGAAGTGGAAGTTGTAGATGTAAACCTGAATTACAATCTTCTACTTGGGCGAAGATGGACCCATGCCATGTTTGGTGTGGTTTCCTCTTTGTTTTGGGTGCTCTGTTTTCCTCATGAAGGAAAAATTGTCATCGTCGATCAATTGTCCTTTTTCTCTTCCAATGCCTCAAATGGAAACGTCCCATATGTGGGAAATACCGATATTCCATATGAGAGCATGGGTGCAGGTCTTTTCAAAGATTCTACTTTAATGGGAACTTTTTCTCTCCCACCTCCACATGTCGCCTCGATCAATGTGATCTATGTTTCTACAGACCCATGGTTGTTGCCTTCTCCAAATCAGGTTTATTCATTTGGTGACACTATGCGCTAAGTCCTTTGGAACAAGCTTATCATGAAATTGTCTCGGCTTCAGCAGCAACTTCGGAAAGTCATGTTGTTCTCAGTATGTACCTAGATACTTATTCACAATCTCCTTGGATTGGTTCTTGTGATTCTCCGGATCCTTTGAACGATATATTCCCCACCGACAAGAATATTGTTGAGGTTATGTCTCTTGACGAAACTCCTTGGAATGGTGTCCATCATCGTTCCTCGTTTCTTCCAAGTCTAGTGAGATTCCTTCGTGTCTTGAAGCTTTTGTTTCTCATAACGCAATGCACACACTTCAAACACCTATTCCGGTGCATGAAGTGTTGTTCGAACGTAATATGGGAAATATTACTGCAACCTTGCCTATTGACATTTCAGTCCAACCTGAAATCGTCAAAATCTTTCAACTGGGGGCATATTTTCCTCGTCATGAGATTAATATTTTCTTGCTTCCTTTCATGAGACTTTCTCATCGTATTTTTACCGTTTCCCCATTATCGTAATGGGGTATTCATCCTATGACTCGTAACCCTCACTCGCCCGGGGGGCATAGGGGCATAGCCATTTATGCATGTTATTCCATTATTTCGCTGAGTCGATGCTTACAAGTCATGCCAACGGTGAAACTTCGGTTTCATTTTTTGTTGATCGACTACCCAAGTCCGAAAATGGGCTCCATCTGAACTTTTTGTGCGTGATCATCTGTGTAAATACACTTTTGTACATTAGTGTGTGAATTCATTGGTGTGCAGTTTTGATTTTTGGTGTGATTGTTTGCTTTGCAGACATCTTCCTTCTTCTTACCTTGTGTTCCACTCAGTTTGCAAATGTCGTCAAACCATTATGTTGGTTTTCCTAATGGTGCTTGTCGTAGCACACAGAATTTATCCTCTATAGGTTGGGCACTATTAGGTCCCTATAATACTAGTGTATTCCCTTATTGTTATTGTCATTGTACCCTTTATTGTTATTTTTTAGCCCATGTTGTCCCCATATCGTTATTATTGTGCTCCATAGAAGCCCAATATTGTTATTGTTGTGCCCTTCCATTATTATTGTTATGTCGGCTCTGATTATATTGTGACCCCTTAGACTCCTATATATAGAAAGGAGGCTTTGTCATTTGTACCATCCAAGAATTGTTCATTTATTGTAATATAAAGTAGTTTTCCCCCTCGAAGAAGCTACTTCTGAAGTTGTTGATCTATCTCTTTCTTCTATTTTGTGAGTTGGCTGCATAACAAATGGTATTAGAGCTTTGGATTCTAGGGTTTCACGGCTTCAAACAGTTCATTGTGGAATTTTAGCTATACACTTTTTTCTATTGAGCGTCAGAAGCTAAAATTAAAACCCATTTGAGAGGACATCGTGATGAACCTCGTGACTGAATTTGAGATCTTGTCTCGCTATATTTTCGGAGATATACATTGAGGAAGTTAGGGTGTTTGCAGGTTCCCAAATTCGATCTCAAACAAGTCACCTTGGGAAAATCATCATAACTTTCTCTCTGGGCATCTTATTCAAATTTAGTAAAAAGTGACAAAATTAAACGGACTATAGTTTGTTGGGTATAATTTTCAGAACCTAAGTTCGAAACAGTGATACGTGGCACGTCGTACAAGTTCGCTCTATTGAACCAGTCTATAATTAGGTCATCCTAGGAGATTTGGCATAACTCTTTCTTTGGGAATCCAGTTGTGACAAAACTTGTGGGGTTGGAAGAAAGACTTGGAGAGCTATCACAGGCCAAAATTTCAGAACTTGAGGATCTGAAATTACAGAGTTACGGTCATTTCAAGATCGATCTCATACAAAGAGGAAAAAAAGAGTGTGTAGTTTTTTTTTTTTTAATTTTCGTAAGTCTTGTTTGAGAAAGTAGTTTGAAGTGATTCAAATGGAGTTGTGAAGCATAATTATCATTCATTGATGACCTGAAGAAATAAAATGGAAACACTTAGTAAGCAACCTGAAATCTCCACTATGACAATAAAGAAGAGGAAGAAATGCAACATGATATATCAAAATTACGAGACCAAATGCAACAAATTTTTCTCTCACAAAAATTAACTGAAGCTACAATGGATGGTTTAAAGAATGGAATGGAAGCGAAGATGGATGGCATGGAAACTAATATGGATCGTATAGAATCAAAACATAAAGGAAACATGGAATATTTGAAGATAGATTTGACAAAGTTGCTACAATAAATGCTTACTAATGGCAAAAGGGTAGTAAAGGAAACTCATGATGAGAACAAAAGAAATGTTATTCGTGATTTCATAGACTCTAACATTGGATTGAAGACCCACCATGTTCCAAATATCAATATGAGGAAGTTTGATCGCAAGGATCTCGTAACATGGATACTACAGATGGAGCAATATTTCGATCTCCATAGTGTGCAAAACACACAAAAGGTTTGCATTGCAACTTTATATTTGCAACCCAATTAGTTTGTATGTTATCGATGGTTTTTATCTCGTAAACAAATTGTCACTTGGGCAATTTTTACAAAAGAAATGATATCACATTATGAGGATACAAAAAGAAACACATTTTTTAGTCAATCAATAAATCTCAAACAAAAGGGTTCAATGGTAGAGCACATTGAGGACTTCCAAAAATTGAATATAAGGGTAAAATATATTCCAGAGGAACATAGGTTTGATGTGTTCATAGGGACTTTAAAAGATAACATCCAACATGAGGTTCGCCTTTGGGAACCTGATTCATTGGTGAAGGCATTCAGGTTGGCAAGAAAAATTGAAAGCAAAATTATGGCAACAAGAAAGCCTACCACTCACGACTATAAAGATTGAAGTGTTGTTGCCCCTAGCCTTCCACAACCTATAAGGATGACACCACAACAATTGGAAGAAAAAAGAGAAAAAGGGCTTTGTTACAGTTGTGATAGCAAATACACTAAAGGTCATAAGTGTTTTGAGAAGAAATTATTTTACATAGATTGTGAATAAGAGGATGTAAAGGAATAAGAAACATCAAAGAAGAGGATACACGTGAGGAACAAACCTTAGAGAAAAAGGAAATGGATCTGACCATATCTTGTAATGCATTGGCTAGAATTACCACTCCTCAAACTATCAAGATAGAAGGACATATCAAGAAGAAAAAGGTAATAGTGTTGATTGATTCGGGGAGTACCCATAATTTTATTCACTGTAAGATAGCCAAGGAACTGAATTTCTTCTTTTATCCAGCACCAGAGTGTCAAGTGATGGTTGAAAATGGAGGAACTATAAATTTCTTTGGAAAGTGCCATAATATCAAACTATCCATGGGGAAATATGTGTTGAATAGCCCAATGCTTTCCATTACAATGGGTGGTGTTGATGTTGTAATAGGAGTCCAATGGTTACAATTTTTGGATACGATAGCTTTTAATTTCCAAGAACTTTTCTTGAAAAAAAATCAGAAGGAAAGGAAGTTGAATTAAGGGGTATCACAGGGAAACCGGGAAAGGTAATCAACTCTAATGGCATGATAAAGCTTCTAAAGAAAGAACAATGAGGCATAATTGCACAATTATGTTCGCTAGAGGTTCCCACATTAGAATCATCTATTTTTTCAGATCTCCAAAAAGTCTTGGAGAATCATTCCAGGGTATTTGAGACTCCCAAAGGCCTCCCACCTATACGTGATCATGATCATGCTATTCATTTGATCCAGGAAGTGTTCCTCCGAACATCAGGCCTTATAGATATCCATATGCCCAAACGAGTGAAATTGAACGTATGTTTGCAGAAATGCTAGAGGCTGGTATAATCAACCTAGTCAAAATTATTTCTATGCTCCAGTAGTATTAGTGCACAAGAAGGATGGATCATGGCACATGTGCCTGGATTATAGGGAGCTCAACAAGCTCACTATTAAAGATAAATTTCTCATTCCTGTCATTGATGAATTATTGGATGAATTGCATGGAGCAATTTACTTCACCAAGTTATACCTCCATTCAAGATATCATCAAATCATAATGAAGCCTGAAGACATTTTGAAAACATCATTTAGAACTCATGAGGGTCATTATGAATTTTTGGTCATGCCTTTTGGCCTTACTAATGCACCTTCTACATTTCAAGGTTTGATGAGTTCCATTTTCAAACCATTCCTTAGAAAATTTGTGTTTGTATTTTTTGATAATATTCTAATATGCAGCAATTCTTGGAAGGATCATGTTCAACATGTTGACAGAGTGCTCAAACTATTGGAGGAGAAACAATTATATACAAAAACCTCCAAATGTTTCTTTGGAGTACAAGAGGTGGAATATTTGGGTCATATTGTATCTCATGAAGGTGTTAAAGTAGACTTTAGAAAAATTAAAGCCATTAAGGAATGCAAAATCCCCACATCCATAAAGCATCTGCGAGGATTTCTCAGGTTGATAGGGTATTATCGCAAGTTTTTTAATAATTATGGGAGAATAGCAGCACCTCTAACAACATTACTGAATAAATATGCATTTTCTTGGACTCCATAAGCAATGAAGGCCTTTGAAAATCTTAAAGAGGCAATGTGCCAAGCATTGGTCTTAGCTACGCCAGACTTCACAGAAACCTTTATTGTGGAATGTGATGTCTCAAGAAATGGAATTAGTGTTGTTTTAATGTAAGAAGAAAGACCCATTTCTTTCAAAAGTCATCCAATCAAAGGAAAATATTTACACAAATCTATTTATGAGAAAGAAATGTTGGCGATACTACATGCACTTAAGAAATGGTGGTCTTACCTAATGGGAAGACACTTCAAGGTAAAAACAGATCATGATAGTCTTAAATACTTTTTAGAACAAGGATCATCTTTGAAAGAGCAGCAAAAATGGGTCACGAAGATGTTGGGTTATGACTTCGAAATCATCTACAAAAAAGGGAGCAAAATGTTGTTGCATATGCACTCTCGAGAAAGGATGAGGATGTGGAAGCATTGCTTTGTTCCATTTCTATTATCCAACTAGACTGGATAAATGAAGCAAGGGATGAATGGAAGAATGACAAAGAAGTGTGGGCACTCATTCAAAGTTGCAGCAAGATCCTAGTACATCTGATACATTTAGCTGGAAAAATGATTTGTTATGGTACAAATATTGCTTATACCTCTATAAGAATTCCCAACTCAAACAAAACATTCTTCTGGAATTGCACACATCTCCGTTAGGAGGGCATTTGAGATTTTAAAAAGCTTACCACGAGCTTAAGAAGGATTTTTTTTGGGATGGTCTTAAATCTAGTATTCAAAATTTTGTGGCAGAATGTTTAGTTTGCCAACAAAATAAAGTTGAGATAATTAAGATCCCAGGTCTATTACAACCTTTATCCATTCCAAGTCAACATTGGGAGTGTTGGGTTGTGTTATATTCTTTCCATGACTAGCCCACGTAGTTAACCGAGGGGTTAGAGGGGGGGCAGAGCCCCTCCCCCCTTCATTGCACCGATTATGTAGCAAAGGGGTCACAGGGGGTTTGAGGGGTGTAGGTAGCCCCCCTCTATGGGGTCCAAGGCAATGCCCCGGAAAATTTTGTTTTTGGACCCTACATTAGTGTTGGGTTGTGTTATATTCTTTCCATGACTAGCGCACATAGTTAACTGGGGGTTAGAAGGGGGGAGGTCACACGGGGTTTGAGGGGCACTTGTAACCCCACTTTATGGGGTCCCGGGCAGCGCCCCGGAAAATTTTGGTTTTGGACCCTATGTCAGGTTGGGCGGACCCACGTATGGTTTTGTGCATGATTTTTGCACATGTTTTTGGATGTGATGGTTTTTCGGTCCATGGTTTTGGACGCGATGGTTTTCGGTCCATGGTATTGGATGCTTCGGCATGTATAAATATGTATTGTAACATTGAAAGGAATATAATGAAATATCAAGCTGGTAGTCCTGATTTTGGGATCCAGGGGAAAATCTCTGTCTATATGTGTTTTATGTGTTACGCTCTCGCATTGTTTATTTTCTGTGTTTTATAATTTGTATGCAAGTAATTTCTGTACGGGGTTAAAACCTACAATTAGGTTGGGCAAACCTACCTATGGTTTTGTGCATGATTTTCGCACATGGTTTTGGACGCAATGGTTTACGGTCCATGGTTTTGAACGCGATAGTTTTCGGTCCATGGTATTTTATGCTTCGGCATGTATAAATATGTATTGTAACATTGAAAGGAATATAATGAAAAATCAAACTAGTAGTCCCGGTTTTGGGATCCAGGGGGAAATCTTTGTGTATATGTGTTTTATGTGTTATGCTCTCGCATTGTTTATTTTCTATGTTTTAGAATTCGTATGCAGGTAATTTCTGTACGGGGTTAAAACCTACATTTGGTATCGAAGTTGTTTTGGCTTCAAGGGGATGCCCTTGTTGCTAAGGGGTTTCTCTCAGGCCTGTGGTAGACCCTGTTCAATGGGAGATCTGCGAGATCGATTTTGGTGGTGAAAGAAGATGGCGAGCAGTGGAAAGATAAAGATCGAGAAATTTAATGGTTAGAATTTTGAGTTGTGGAAACTCAATATGGAGGATCTTTTGGTGGATAAAGATCATGTTGTGTGTGGAGCATGATTGTTCAGAGGTCTTTTGTTTCAGTCGGATATATACCCCAGAAAGTTTGTACACCCCTCCACGCGGGGGGGTGCAGGGGGGCTTGTCCCCCCCGCGGGGGTCCGGGGGGGCCGATCCCCCTCGGCTAGGGGGTCCAAGGGCCAGCGATCCCTCGACAAGGGTTCGGGGGCAACGCCCCCGAAGCCAAAAATAGATGTAAAATTGCCTTGTAAAAATATAGTAGTTTCTAGTCAATCTGGGTCGTTCATTAGGCGGATGATCCGAAAATATAACTTATGTTTGGTTTAGGGTTTTTTGCCCTAGAAGGCAACCCCTCTCTTTGTATGAGGCATTGTATTTGAGGCTGTGATAGATGTGTTTTCTCTGAGCGAGAAACAGAGAGGTGAGACTGTGAGAGAAAACATAGGATATTACAGCGGATTTGTTGTAGGTTGTGTCTCTTCATTTTGCTGAATAATAGAAAAGAAGGACTGACTGTTCAGGGTGGACATAGCCCAAACTGGGTGAACCATGTAAATCCGTGTCTCTCTTGCTTTATGCGTTTTCTGTGTTTATATTTCTGTAACATTTATGTGTTCCATTGCTCCGTAATATATAATTTTCTAACAGATCAGTGGATCGCAGTAGATCTGGGTACTAAACCAACGCGAGTGTCCGATGAAGAATGGAAGAAGTTGGATCGGAAGGAAAAAAGCACAATACGATTGTGTGTCTCAAATTCATTATTGTTGAATGTATCAGGGGAAGCTACGGTGAAGGCTTTGTGGGACAAGTTAAGGATTTTGTACCATTCTAAATCTTTGGTGAATAAACTGTTCCTACGGAAAAAGCTGTATAACCTGAGGATCAAAGATGGAGACTCGGTGACAAAGCATCTGAACGCATTTAATATTGTGGTAAGTCAGATATTATCTGTTGATATTAAAATTTCAGATGAAGATAAGTGCATCAGTTTGTTGTGTTCTCTACCAGATTCGTGGGATAGGCTAGTTATTGCAATAGGTAGCAATGCAACTGCCTTGTAGTTTGATGAAATAGTCTCATCCTTGCTGACGGAGGAGATGAGGCGGAAAAATATGGAGAGCCAGAATGGTGATGCCTTGTCTGTACTAGGATGGTCCCAGAATAGAAACAAAAATAAGTCATCGAGTGGGAGATATAAATCTAGAGGGAGATCTAAATCTCCAGGAAAACCTGTAAAGGTGGTTTGTTGGAAATGCGAAAAGGAACAGCACTACAAAAGGGACTGTAAATCTAAAGCTCCTGATAAAAGAAAGGGATCTGATGATGCTCCTTCTGCAGAGGCGAAAACCACCTCAGATGAAGGTGGGGATGTGTACTTGGCTTCTTCAAGTACACATGTAGATCATAAGGCATGGTTGATTGACTCAGGTGCATCCTTTCACTTCAGTCCCCATAGAGAGTGGTTCTACGAGTATGAGAAATATGATGGTGGTGATGTCTTCTTGGGGGATGACAGGAAAGCTAGAATCATTGGTCGTGGAAAAATAAAGTTGACGTTGCAAGGTGGAAGGGTTTAAACACTTCCGGGTGTTTTGCATATTCCTGCATTGGCCAGAAATATGATTTCCATAAGCAAGTTGGATGATGCAGGTGTAAAAATAGGGTTCGAGAAGCATACTTGCAAAATGGTTCCGGGAGCATTGGTATTGATGCGGGGAGTTCAGATTGGAACTCTGTACAAGTTGCAAGATAGCACTGTTATTGATGGGTGCAATAGTTCTGTGGTTCCTAAAAGTGGAGCAGAAAATCTAGTGGTCTCTGGAGCGAAAACCATGTTGTGGCATCAAAGGCTTGGACATACTGGAGAGAAGGGCCTTTGAATACTTCATGGTAAAGGTATAGTAGAAGGTACGAGTAATAGCTCTCTGGATTTTGATTTCTGTGAAAATTGTTTATATGGGAAGCAGAATCGGTTGAGTTTCCCCTCTGGTGGTAAGAGGGCGAAACATATATTAGAACTTGCATAGTGATGTGTTTGAACCTATGAAGGTTCCATCACTAAGTAAGTCTATGTACTATGTATCATTTATAGATGACTTCTCAAGGAATACATGGATATATTTCCTTAAAAAGAAATCTGAAGTCTTTAACAGATTTAAAGAATTTAAGGCTTTGGTGGAAAACCAGATAGAGAAGAAGATAAAGGTGTTTAGGACAGATAACGGTGAAGAGTTTTGCAGCAAAGAATTTGAAGAATTTTATAAGAAATGTGGTATAGCATGACAAAAAACTACTCCATACACACCTGAGCAAAATGGAGTTGCAGAAATAATGAAAAAGATGTTGATGGAAAGGGCAAGAAGCATGCTCAGTGGTGCCGAGTTAGGACAGGAATTCTGGGCAAAGGTGGTGGAGACAGCATGTTACCTGGTCAACAGATCACCTTCATCAGCGTTAGAGGATAAGACTCCACAAGAGGTATGGACTGGTAAGAACCCCTCTCTTTCACATCTGAGGGTATTTGGATGTGATGCATATGTACATGTTCCAAAGGAGAAAAGAACCAAGTTGGATAGTAAATCTGAAAAGTGCATCTTTATTGGGTATAAGGATGGTTTAAAGGGTTATAAACTTCGGAACCCAGTAACAAGGAAGGTTATGTACAGGCGAGATGTGGTGTTCAGAGAAGTGAAAGATGTTATTAAATATGAAGTCCAACCAAGGAACCTGAAAAGATAGAGTTTGAGCTTAAGGAGGAAGAATAAGACTTTACAGAAGATGAGGAATCAGAAGAAGAAGAGCCACAAACTCCGGGTGTGAGAAGATCAGTTCGAGAAAGAAAGTACCCAGAAAGGTATAGTCCATCTGCTTTCTGTTCAAATTTTGCTTTATCTGTTACTGACGATGATCCCAGAACTATGAAGGAAGCAGTAGATTCAGAGGATGGAAAACTCTGGAAAGAGGCCATGGTTGATGAAATGGCATATTTGCACAAAAATGAGGCTTGGGATCTGGTGGAGTTGCCGCCTGGAATGAAACCCATTGGCAGCAAATGGGTGTTCAAGAAGAAGACAAATGCAGAAGGAAAGGTGGAGAAATACAAAGCTCGGTTGGTAACAAAAGGTTATTCCCAGGTGCTGGGAATTGATTTTGGTGACATTTTTTCTCTGTTGCCAAGTTGGCTTCTATTAGATTCCTTTTATTTGTTGTTGCTGCTTTTGATTTTGAGGTAGAACAGATGGATTTGAAGACAACATTTCTTCACGGGGATTTGGAAGAGGAAATCTACATGAAGCAACCTGAAGGTTTTGCAGTGAAGGGTAAGAAAGAACTGGTATGCAAGTTAAAGAAGTCTTTGTATGGGTTAAAACAATCACCAAGGATGTGGTATCAAAAATTTGATACATTTATACAAGGACTTGGCTTCACTAGAAGCAAAGCAGATCACTGTGTGTATTTTAAATTAATTGGTGACTGTGTTATTTATCTGGTCTTGTATGTGGATGATATGTTGTTGGTTGGAAATGACAAAGAAATTATCCAGGATTTGAAGACCCAATTGTCCTCCAAATTCGACATGAAAGATCTTGGTGCTGCAAACTATATTTTGGGCATGGAAATTAAAAGAGATCGAGCAAAGAGGAAGTTCTGGTTAAACCAAAAGAAGTATGTCGAGACAATACTGCAGAGGTTTAATATGTAGGATAGTAAACCGGTGAAGGTTCCTATTCTTGTAGGTGTGAAGTTATCTGCTAAACAATGTCCCAAGACACAAGAAGAGGAAGAGGACATGTCCCATGTTTGTTGAAAATAGCAACAAGAAATGCTAAAAATAACATTGTTATAGATAGCATTTCAGGATATATTCAAATTTTAATTTGTCCTTGAATTAAAATTGAGAATTAAAATTTGAATTTAGTCATACCAGTTGTTTGAAAAATAATTAATTAATTCATCTTGAGTTAATTAGTTGGTGAAATTCAAACATGAAGTCTTTCTGAAAATATGCAACAGTTATCCTTTGATTGAGGAAGTTATCCCTTAATTAAGGAGATGAGGATGAGTTGTATTTGAGTTGTAATTAGTTAGTTCAGTTAACTGAGTTAAGTCCAGTTAAATTAGTTCCAAATGGTGTGTGGAATTAATTGTGAGTTCAATCAGTTAATGTATGCATGCATTCAACTAGTGTTCTCCAGATAACGAATATTCTCTCATAAATAACTCATGCATGTCAGTTCAGACAAAGACAAAGTTGAGATTAAAGGCAGGGACAGTGTACTATCAATTGATAGAATATTCCCATGTGAATATCTCTAACATGCAAAAGGAATTCATTCCTTGAAGATTGCGCAGTTACTACAGAGGTCAGAGCAGTGTGTGAGGTGAGAATCACACAAGTTACAGCTGGAAGACCCAGGGGAAACTACGCAAGGAAATAGGAGGCTTGGAGGACAGAGGAGAAGGCATATGTGTTGTCTATTATGTTCATGAGCAGCAGTGAGGGATTGTACTGAGAGCTCGATAGCTTGAGATCTAAACCTTTGTGTAATCCTGAGATTTTTCCACTTGTATGATAATACAGATAGCGAGGTTTTTAGCTAAGGCTTTCCCCAGAGTATTCTTTTGTGTTTCATGTGTATTGATTCTTCTTCTCTGTTATATGTGTTCTGCTTGATCTTGCTCAAATCGATTAAGCTTCCGCAAGTTTGATTGTAGAAGTAGATTAAGTATTTTTCTTTAGTACATTGCATAATCAGTTTAATCTACAGTGAGAATTTCTACATGTTATCAGAGCAAAGGTGATCAAAGCGGATAACAGTATACAAAGAAGGGAGAAGTTCGAAGTTTGAAGTTCTTGATTGCAGGTACAAAATCGATTTCTTATCACATCTCAATGTTCACCAATGGCATTCAATGATCCAGGTGGATGTTGGTGGCCACCCACCTATCCCATTTGGACCCCCACAACTGTCTCTTTCAGTATTTGTACATCCTTCAATCCTATCACGATATGTAGTGATCTGACGGTTCATTCTCTCCTTGGTATTACCAACACTTGATCCGTCGCTTAACACCCGATTGGTCCATGATCTCTATTTAAAGAGCATGGAGGGTCATTTGTAGGGTAACCGTTCATGAGAGAAGTTTATGTAAATTTTCATTCTTTTATTAATAAATTGTCTGAAGTGGCCACATTGGCTCAGGCTGCCGATTGTTACCTCTTTGAGGGTTTTAACTACGTCAACAATACTGGTGTATTGCTCTGTGATCTATTTGTGAGCGGTGTCCTTTGGTGTTCTGTCTAACTTACCCTGTAAATTCCTACAGATACTAGATATATGCCAACAAGTTTCAGCCATTTAGGGCAACATTTTCATGAATAAAACAGATTGGAGATTGCTGCAATTATTGGAGACTTACAGCAATAAATCTGCCCTGTTATCTTCAATATAAATGTTAAATCCCTTCAACAATTTCAGACTTATATTATATATCAAATTAGCAGGACATATAAATGCTGGAAATTACCAAACCATGAAATGAAATCTTCAATATAAATGTTAAATCCCCTCAACAATTTCAGACTTATATTATATATCAAATTAGCAGAACATATAAATGCCGGAAATTATCAAACCATGAAGAAAATGACAGATGAAAAGTTCATATATATAGATAATAGATTAAGTTTAGGTAAATGGTTGTAACATCTGCATATATTATAAATCAGATTTTCTTCACGAATTCAGGTATGACTTCTTCTATAGATCTTCCAAGGTTTCCAATAAAAATGCCAACATCTCCAAAGTGATGAACATCCGCTGCTTAAGAAAATAATGTCATAGCTAAAACAATTCTTTAACTGCAATCAATATAACTAATGCTACATTGCATGTCTTTATCTGTCATTGGAAGCGGTTATATAATAAGAATAAATTACAAATTCACGAAAGATTTTCAATGCCATTCACAAGGGTTTTGACTAAAACAGTTAACCTGGACCCTTTGCATATATCCCAATGTTTCTTGTTTTTTCTTCCCTTGTGCATTGGATGATGAGCCTAACAAGTTTACCATGGAAAACTTGCACCCTTGAAGTTTAGATTACTTATAATAATGTAGTGGTTTCAGTGTCTAGAAACATCTAGTCAATTCTCCTTTGGTTTACAGTCTCCAAGTTAAACCTCAATTCATTAACTTTTTGCAGAGTCATCTTTCTGTATGTGTTCTAACCCAATTAGGGAACATGATAGAGTAAAACAGATTTCTGAATATTAGGATTGAGACCAGAACATTTATTTTTCAAATGAAGATATTCCATTTAAGTTCTTTGTGACTTTGACAATATAGGGATACTTTCCATAAATCTTGAATTCTATTTGAAGTAAGAGCATCTCTCAATAATATGGATGAGCAAAAGGTTCCAGCATCTGATTGATGCTTTACATCAATTAGTCCAACATTGGGACAGTGCCAAGACATAAATCAATCATTGTAATTGGAGAGATCAATCGCAACCCCAGCCTAACTTAATGCTTTACTTTCTAAGATTGGCCATTTGTAAGTTATTGTAATTGGAGAGATCAATCGCAACCCCAGCCTAACTTAATGCTTTACTTTCTAAGATTGGCCATTTGTAAGTTGTACTTGAATCATAGTCGTGGGAGGATTGTAAATGTTCATAGGCTTTCATGTCTTAAAACATATAGAAACAGTACATAACAATGAAAGAAATGCTTATTTAATTAGACAGAACTATGGAAATGCATCTTCATTTATATCAGAAAGGTAGCGCCCATGATATCTAGTCATTTATTTATAACGGATTTTTCAAAAGGGAATTGAACATGTGGTAAAATGTATAGTAACAAGAGTTGGCTTTTCATGGTTATGATATTTTTAAAAGAAAATCAGATTATTAGAGAAGCATCTTATTTCCTTGATTGGGACGAGGCTTGACCCTTCATACAATACAAAAGTGTGGGTAGGAATCCATGCTACAAAACCGACAAATATTTGAAAGATATAGATGTCTGCCAAAAAGGACATTCAATTTCAACTCCTTTAAAAAAGATTGTCAATATCTCCTGAATGCAATTAACAAACTCCTATTATAGAAACCCTGGTACAAGTAAATACTTAATATTGACTGAAATTGATCCTTTTTTTCATTTCTTTTATTTGCATTAAACGGACCCCTGCCTGTTAACCCATACAGTGCTTCTTTATAAAGCTCCAATTTTGATTTTTTTTTTTAATTTACAGTGCCGGCAATTTTTGGATGGCATTAACTGTCATTTTCCTGTAGGCAATGGTCAAAATTCAATGAACATGCAAGGAAAATTAAAATTCTACACTGCGAGACTGTAAGGTACATAGAATTACACTAAATTGCTGGACAGTGAGCTAGCAATAGGTAAAAGCAATAACGATTGCCCAATAACATATTTTGAATACATAGTATAACCTGAATTAGCATACTATAATTAAATTTTCACTCCAATACATAGTATAACCTGCATTGGCGTGCTAGAATTAGATATTCACTCCAATTGAGCTACAATTCGCTTTTTCCGAAGAGGATCAGTGACCACAGATCCAGGAGCACTGTGCGCTCTCTTACGCTCCTCTTTCCTCTTTGCTGCGGCATTTACAGTATGCCGTAGAAGCGCTGCTTTGTATATAGGCTTTGGTAGGTGTCGATGTCTGTCAAGTCAGTCACATATTAGTACCATTTAAGACCAATCTTTGTAATAAGATCTACTGTATCTAAGCAACATACCTCTCAATGCGTTTAATTTCTGGAAGATGCTTAAAACGTTCCTTTACAGCATCTAGATATTCGTGCCTTTTGCGCTCTCTCGGGAGAAGCTGCAGATCCAATTTCATGATTTAAAAATGTCCAACCTTGGTTACAAAAACGCATAAATGTATTTTGAGAAATGATAAAAAAATGAAACCTGGAAGACATTTTCGCTGAGAGGTGACAACTTCAACTATGTCATATCAGAAACCTCAAAAGATTTAAGGTATTCTAGAGTCACAACATAACTAGGCTTTTTCTTCACATCCATTAGAACCTTTTCAAGTGAGATTAGTAAGTTTCAATAATATTTTTATTTCTGGTTTAAGATTTCTACCATGAAATCTTCAAGTTGTTGAACTGAGTTCGCCACATCTGATGCACTTGTTAGTTGTTACCGCGTCAAATGTTGACATGAGCAAGATATTACACTTCCATCTTGTATTCTAGCTACACACTTTTCATGTGCACTCTTGCGGCCCATGCAATGCCACAAACATAGTTTGGATCAATTAATGCAAATCTCAAGAGAGTCCATGAAAGCTAAAGTGCTGGTTTGAGTACAAACTCAGTGTTATAATTTTTTTCTTTCAATCCAAAATTAGTCTTTATTCATCTTTGCCCATATTTTATAAGGTTTAGAATAGTTAATGTAGTTTGGCTCTTTTTCTTTTCTCCATTCATTAACATAAAAACTGGAAGGGTGATTACATTATCTATTATTGAATACCCTGCTCCAAACCCACCCATCCCCTAGCCATTCCATTGGTGCACCCCTATAAACTTATAATGTAATCTTTTCACCCATTTCATAGGAAATCCTTATGCCAAGGCAAAGTTAAACATATCTTAACATGCAATTTCATTTGCAATTGTTACCTTAGATACTCTACCTGCAGTCTCTAGTAACCTTTTTCCTTTCAGCTCAACAAACCTTTTTTCCTTTCTCAGTATCTTTGATGTAGAATTTTTTCATAACGGATATGTTAGGTTTTATAAAACTTCCTTCCTCTTTGATCTATTCAAATATTACATCCAACTGTTCAATATAATTTATCAGCTTCTGCCTCCTTAATCAGTGTTCCAACTGTACATCTGCTATTACTCTAATTAATTTTTATACCATCTTCAGGAATCTCCAAGGGACAGCACAGAAGCACTCAGTCTTTCAGTTTCAAAAATTTAGTCTTTTGAAAATAACAAGGAACTCTGAAAGAGTGAGATCTCCTGGGAGACTGAAAACATGCTATTTACAACAAGGATGCACCCGAAACAAAACAAGAACAGACAATAAATCGAGAAAGAGTAATGATAAGATGCCTACCACTCCTAACTGCTCTGATGCTTTAGCTTTCCACAGGCGAATATTAGCATCATCACTTCCAGAGACAACATAAGTCGCATCACCAGTAAATTTCACACAAAACACCCTGCAAAATCCAAACAAATGAAAGTCGCTGGTGATTAGACTCAGTATTCTCTTCCAAAACAAAGCATTATAATTATTGCCTGCTTATACTGATTCAACCATAGCCAAGTCTAAAATAATGCTAACCTTGAACATTTCAAATTTTATAGGCAACTGAAAGAACAGACCTGCACTGACTCCACCTACCAATTATGAAATATAACTTACAGTTACTGTACAAATAATTAAACTGCCCAAAAATTAAAAGCAAATGGGAATGGGCCATTAGATACTCAATTTCAGAAAATGATGTTATTCAATTGAAATTATATTATTAACCAAGAAAAAGGAGTGGACCATAAAAAATGGATGGAAGCAGCTGAGGCTTTCAATGGCAGAAGCAGGCTTCAGGCCTAAGCAAGAATGGTTATAGGCTTATAGCCTATTTATCTGGGTTTTGATTCTATAGGTAGCTTGTGCATTCTGTTCTTCCGTGGGTCTCCTCTGTGAAGAAGCACTTTGAATTTAAACTTTATATCTCTATTTTTTCTCTTTGTAGGTTCAGGCCTTGTTGGAGGATCTCATCTGTCCATCTCTTGCTGGATGGCCTTAGCACTGCCAGAAGGGAGAAAAAATGGATTTCAAAGAACCGCAAGGTTTTCCATTTACTTTCTCCATTGAGAATCTGACCTTGTTATTGAAAAGAGAGGCAAAAATTTTCGCTACCCCCCCCCCAAGAAAATGGATTGTTCCAACTTTCAGAATCCCCAGATCTCATCATTAAGCTAGATCCGCTGTCAGATCATATCAAGGAAAATCCTTGATGTGTCATGTCGTGAGTATTTGCAATTTTTGGGCTTCAACTGAAACAATAGCAGAGTGAATAATGGACTGGAAAGTTCAGAATGGTGTGATTGTTCGACCAACGCCAACAGGTTATATCTTGGTGCTTTATGATCCCAGAGATAGGGACATGGCCTTTAAAGGGGAGTCCTCTGATGATTGGGAAAGAAGGCCCGTTTATAAAGCACTGGAAAGTAGGGTTCACCCTCAGAAACACCCTCCTTTAACCCCCGAGTATCAATAAGGCTACCTACCTTAACTCTTAATTGTGGGCACACTTCAGTATCCAGACTCCAAATTAGTAGGGAAAACTCCGGGCTTTCTCTCTAATGGCCTCAAAAAACGCTACAGAAATTACAAATTTAAACTTATCAAGAATTTGTGTAGATGTTGACTTGAACAAGCCTTGCAGCTTTCATCTAACTCAAGTTTCTGGATTATATTTTGGAGCAACATGTAGACCACGAGAATAGTTGGTCCAAATGTAGTACCTGTCTCAAATATAGGCAGATTGTTCGTTCAGGCCCAAAACTCCAGATATCATCTGTTATATAATTCAGATATCTGCAGAGAAGAGACCTGCTAAAGAAACTACTACTTCAAGTTTGGAAGTTTGGGGTGTCTGCAAATCAGGAGTGCTCCAAGTATGGGCAGATTCCTCATTCAAGCCCAAAACTCCAGATGTCATCTGATACATAATTCAGAAATTTCAGAGAAGAGACCTGCTAAAGAAACTACTACTTCAAGTTTGGAAGTTTGTTATTCGGGGCAGTGGGCGGTTCTGCAAATCAGGAGTGGAACATGGCTTCCAAGAAGCCCTCAGGCTCATCTATAAAAAGGACTGTCGTTAGATCTTGTGCAACTGCAAACTGTTTCAGGCTCTCGACGAGCCCAAGCAAGAGTACAGGTGAGAGGGAGGAACATCCTAAAAATTCAGAGATATTTCTAGTTTCAGAATTGGGAGAGACAAACTTTTCTCTTAGACAAAGAAGCACTAAAAGACTCTATGCAACAAACTTTAAGGTAAGAGGAGGATCAAGAAATGTTGGATGAAAACAAAGGAGGACACAATGAATGAGAGGCACAGGTCCAGTCGGGTATCAAACTTTCTGATTACAAAGCTCCTAAGTAGTGGCCCGAGAAAGAAAGGCAGAAAGCTAAAAGCTATGTCCTTGTAGATGCTAAGACAGTTTTTAATTGACTTGTGGTTTCAAACTGTAAAATAATGACAAACATGGGAAAGAGGAATGTAAATTCATACTCTGTCTCAAGGGGCCTACTTATAGTGACAAACATTCCCATAGACACAAATTCCTTTGGATGGAATCTAAATGTTCTACAGTTTTGACATTTTTTGGTGCTGTCACCAGAATTCAACTATAAAAGAATTGCTGGAATTGCAATTTTTTGTTGTTGGAATTACAATTTTTATTGCAAAAACAGATTCAGCACCCTCAAAAACCCCTATTGTAATCAATGAATGAATTGAATTACAATGAGCAATGAAGCTCAATAAATAATACAAATGTATTTACAGAAGCAGCAAGTTTATAATAAGAAACTGCTAATAAGATCACAGACAATCTTATCTACATAAATGAGCATTAAACACTAAAATAGCATTATTCTAACACCCTCCCTTAATGCTCAATCTAGTTACAACACCTATAAACCCTCTGAATTTTACAAACTTATCAGGACCAAGGGGCTTGGTGAAGATGTCTGCTGGCTGCTCTGTGGTGGGAACATACAACAACTGAATGGATCCGTCTTCAACAAGCTGTCAAATGTAGTGACAATGGGTTTCCACATGCTTTGTTCGTTCATGGAAGACTGGATTCTTGGCGAGTTTGAGCACTCCTTGATTATCACAGAACAAGGGAGTAGGACCTGCCTAGGAAACATGCATATCCACAAGCATACGTCGAAGCCAAACTGCCTCACAAGATGCCTTAACTGCTCCCCGATACTCTGCTTCTGTCGAGGAGAGAGCCACTGCCTGCTGCTTCTTACTAGTCCATGTGACAGCACCGGATCCCAGACTAAACACATACCCAGCTGTAGATTTACGGTCATCAACCGAACCTGCCCAGTCGGAATCTGTGTAACCACTGAGTGTAGGATCTGAACTCCGAGTGTACAAAAGTCCATAATCAGGAGTGCCACTCACATAACGCAGCACACGCTTTGCTGCTATCCAATGATCAGCCTTAGGAGTTGTCATGAAGTGTGAAATGTAGCGCACTGCAAAATTGATATCAGGTCTAACGGCAGTAAGGTAGATGAGGCTGCCCACTAATTGCCTGAATAAAGATTCATCCACAAGTGGTGAGGATGACTGAGCTGAAAGTTTGAGCCCTGGTTCCACAGGAGTCGTAGCAGGTTTGCAATCCTGCATCCTGAACCTGTCCACAAGACTTCTGGCATACTTGGACTGAAAGAGAAAGATGTTGTTCTCAGTATGCCAAACTTCAACCCCCAAGCAGTGATGAAGAAGTCCCAAATATGTCATATCAAAAGTGTTGCAAAAATCATGTTTGATCCCATGGATCAAATGTGTTGAACTGCCACACATAGACAACAACAAACAGAATATCATCACCAGTATGTTTGATATACAGGTTTGCATCAGATGGACTCTGCTAAAAGCCATGATCTGTTAGGTACCTATCAATTTTCATGTACCAAGCCCGAGGGACTTGTTTCATACCATAGAGTGCTTTGACTAATCTACAGACTTTTTGTTCTTGACCAACAACCTTGAATCCTAGAGGCTGCATCATGTAGACTTCTTCCTGTAAGTCACCATTCAGAAAAGCACTCTTTACATCCATTTGGTGGACTTTCCAACTTAACTGAGCTGTTAAGGCAAGGACAAGTCGTATGGTACTCATCTTGGCTGTAGGAGCAAAGGTCTCCTCACAGTCTATGCCTTCCTTCTATGAGAACCCTCGAGCAACAAGGCAAGCTTTATACTTGTCTAGGGTTCCATCAGCTTTGTATTTCACTTTATACACCCATTTGCAACTAATGGGCTTCTTCCCTGCAGGAAGATCAGAAAGGGTCCAAGTGTGATTCTTCTGAAGACTCTGGAATTCAGCTTCCATAGCCTGTTCCAACTCAGGTATACCCTTAGCCTCTAAATATGTTTGAGGCTCAAAAACACTGTGTAGGTTAGCCATAAGAGCAAAATTTACTGTAGGCTGATGTTTGCTCTTATTTCTGGAAGTTCTAACTTCAAGGAGCTCATTATCCCGGAGATCACCAATAGTTTTAGCCCACCATTTAGGCCAGAGAATAGAAGAAACAATATCTGGAGTAGGTGGAGGAGGCTCAGGAACAACAGGAGCAACGAGAGGAGGATTATTTATGGAAGGAACTCAGGTAGTGCATCATCAAATACTGATGCTGCATCATCCCTCCCATCAGGTGGACCTAACGGAAGAAGAACACTGTGAGGCTGATCCTCAGAACACTGCTCAGAAGGAGGGGACTGAAAGAACCCTCTGTCTTCATCAAATACTATGTCTCGACTGAAGATAAGACGATCAGTGTCTATATCTATCAGCCTATAGGCCTTGTGGTGATCACTGTACCCTGTCATCATGAGTTTCTGGCTTTTGGAATCCAACTTAGAGCGCTTAGCAGCTAGAATCCAAACATATGCAACCGAGCCAAACACTTTGAGGTGACTGATCTTAGGTTTACGACCAGACCAAACCTCTTTTGGAGTCTTCCCCTTAACAGCCTGAGTAGGTGATCGGTTAAGAAGATAGACAGCAGTAAACACTGCTTCAGCCCAAAATTTGTTCGGAACACTCCTATGTTGTAACATGGAACGAGCCATTTCAACAACCGTACGGTTGCGACATTCGACAACACTGTTCTGTTGAGGAGTGTAGGGTGTGGTTAATTGGCGTTTGATGCCATGGGTATCACAGAAGTTGGAGAACGCAGAAGAACAAAATTCCCCCCTGTTATCTATCCTAAGAGTTATGATATTACAACCAGACTCTTTTTCAACTAAGGACTTAAACTTCTGAAATATACTAAATACATCAGATTTATGTTTTAGAAAGTACACCCACATCTTTCTACTGAAATCATCTACAATAAGCAAAAAATATTTGCAACCAATAACTAAAGATGTATTCATAGGACCACAAATATCAGCATGAATTAACTGGAGTACCTTAGATGCGCGCCAAGATTCTCCATCTTTGAATGAAGACGATGTTGCTTGCCAGCTTGACAGGCACCGCACACTCCCAAATGTTGAGTCTGAATATCAGGTAAACCTAACACAAGTCCCTCCCGAGATAGCTGAGAGAGATACTGAATGTTTAGATGCCCATATCTTTGATGCCACAGAGTGCTGATGGGAGAAACACGAGCTGCTAGTGCCACTTTTGGAGAATCACCAATGTCAAGAAGCCTGTATAGGCCATGATCCTCTAGGCCAATAGCAACCGTAAGACGAGTTTCCCTGTCAATAATGGAGCAATTGTGCGCACTGAACACTACATCAAGCTAAGGAGAGTTCCTCATAATCTGGCTGACAGACAGCAGATTAATTTCCATACCAGGAACATAGTACACATTCAAGAAGATGAGTGTGCGCCCATCAGATTGGATCTGAACTATACCTCTGCCAACCACTGTGTACTCTTCACCTCCGCCGAATACCACGGAATCACTGAAAGATGAGAAGTTAGTAAACTAGTCACGCCTGTGACAGAAATGACGTGATGCACCAGAGTCAATGTACCAGGCAGAAGACGGGACATGATCTGAGGAGCTCTTAGCCATAAAAGCGTAAAAGGCAGATTACTTCTGCTCGGAATGTTCTGCAACATTCGCTTTCTGATGAGGCCCTCCCTGCTTCGTCTGTTCAGAAGCAATCCTCTATCGGCAATCTTTCTTCATGTGGCCGAACTTGTGACAGTAATTACACTGCACATTTTTCTTCTTAGCAGGATCAGAAGGCTGAGAAGAACCTTTCTGCTGAAAGGGCTGAGAGGACTGATGTTTGGCAGCAAAAGCATTTTCTGAGGATGTTGATGAAGCACCACTACCAAACTGTTGTTTCCAACAATCCTGCTGCAGGAATTTGGTGCATAACTCCGGAAACTTCAGATCAACATTAGTGGAGGTAATGTTGAGTGTTTCTATGAAGTGCTCATAAGGTTTTGGTAGACTTTTTAGAGTGATGACTACCATATCTTCTTCCTCCATAGTCCGACCAATGGCTTCAAGCTGATCTCGAATGTCTTTAATCTTGTTAAGATGTTCCTATAAAAACATACGTTCATCCATCATGATGGAGAACAACTAATTCTTTAGAAAGAAAGCTCTGCTCTTGTCGGATATCTCGTGCAATTCCTTCAAATGTTGCCAGATTTCGGTAGCTGTCTTGCTGGAAGGAATCTGTGGTAATTGATCATCAGTCACAGAGAGTTTGAGAAGCATAACAGCCTCTCGATTTCGATCATCAAACTTATCTTGATCTGCACCAGGTGTACCAGGACTGAGCTCTTTTCCCAAAACGAGCTGGTCAAGACGCCTATATTCAAAAATGGTCAACATTCTCTGTTTCCAGATGTTATAATTGGTGCCATTAAAGCGTTGACTGCCTTCCAACATCAGGTTGGTTAGCGAGGCCATCTGCATGTTTCCCAAGACACAAAAAACAACAAAGGAGTCTGGCACGGATTTCAATGCAGATGCCGACTGATCCGGACAAAATCTGACAGGTGCTGGTGCAATATGAAATAGAACCAGAATGAAAACTCGGCCCTACCAAGTAAACAATTAATTTCGCCTTCAGATGTGGATCAATACTCTTGGCCCGTGGCTGCACTGTGCGTGCGATTTATTATTGTTTTTCTTAACGTTGTTTGGCCTTCACGCACAGGTTTATAAAATCCACCCTCCACACTGTCAATTCCTTGTGCTGCGTGTAACAAGAACTCGTCGTCCTCTGCGTGCTTGGCATGCGCTGCAAAAATAAACTCAGCAGAGGTAGCCACGATTCCAGTCAACCGGTGTCAGTGCTGCTATGCGGAGAAAATCGTCCCAGTCAGTTATAACTCCGCCCGAAGTTTGGAAAGTAGATAGTCAACATTTGAACGTGATGTGGTACGATTGCCTCGATCGATCGATGGGCAAGATTTCTACAGATTCGACAGTGTTTCCAAAGTCGACTTTGACCAATAGATGAGCTCAACCACGCAGGACCCGCCCTTGTGGATCCACTGGCAATGAGTAGATGACGTCAATCCCTTCTGCGGCAGAATTAGGGATAGCCAATTACGGCTCCCACAACTTAGCCTTGGCTGAACTCGACCGCTTGGCTTGACGACTCTAAAGAGAATGAGCCATCGACCCTAGCAAGAAGCACAAATTTCTGAGGGGTGACAGGTCAGATTAATTGTGCGTACCCCGGGGAATTTCGTAAGCCGCGTCCACAAAAAAATCCGAAGCCGATCTTTACACGAAGAGCATTTCACGGCCGAAGAACTTCAAGGCAAGCTATCTTTCAACGAATTTGTGCAAGCTGTACCTTCAAACCCTTGCGGTGGCCACTCCTGAAGCATCTGTTTCAGCAATGTCAAAACCCTCTGCGAAGGAAAAGGTCGAGGAATTTTGAGCAAAGACGGAAGAGTTTTACGTCGGTAACTTGAAAACCCTCAGAAGGCTCCCGTGGTGTTTGCCAAGGCCTGTCGAACTCCAGCGGAAAACAAACGCGACGCCCAATTAAAAAACTGCGGCTCAGAAATTGTGACGCCTAGTAAAAAAAAATTCAGACTCCTAGAGAGCAATTTCGAAATGAAGCACAAAATTTTTCAAACAATGAAAAATTATTTCGAAAAAAATACCCATGCTCTGATACCATAATCAGTGAATAAATTGAATTACAATGAGCAATGAAGCTCAATAAATAATACAAATGTATTTATAGAAACAGCAAGTTTCTACTAAGAAATAGAAACAGCGAGTTTCTAATAAGAAACTGCTAATAAGATCACAGATGTTCTTATCTACATAAATGAGCATTAAACACTAAAATAGCATTATTCTAATATATTGTAGCCATATTATGCAATTTCAACAATAAAAATCTGCCATACGAATAATTCGTAGCTGGATTTCAGGAAAAACTGATCAGGGAAAGATGACTTCAGAAGGCTGAAATCATAGCATTTTTAGACCATGCCATTTCCTACGTATTTGCCTATAAGAGCTGTTTGGAGCCTTGTATATTATTTTTAAATATATATTTTTATGATAAAAAAGGAAACACGGAAATAACAAGAAACTGATTTGTGTAATGACCTTTGCATTCGTTTCGTATGGTAGATTTCTCTGCTGTGACCTGCATTATAGGGGAATATTCTCACCTGTGTGGAACATCATGGCAGAAGTTATAAGATAATTACTTGGAATACATTTTCACATAAATATCTGCACAGAATAAACTTGACTAAATTTGTTGTGCTACAAAAAGAGGAAAGCTATTGCTGGTCATGTGCAAAGGAATTACTGTTCTATCATAAGATCCTGTCACAAACTCCCGACCAGATGGAGAATAATCAATATCCATCCTACAAAAAAGAAACAACCTTTAAATACCAACCAAACTTAAAATGTCAGAAAACTGCAGCAAAGAAAGTGTCGTTCTGAACACTCACACAGCGGAAACATGGTCTTGGTGCACACATGTTGATATATTCATTCTTCTCATATCATAGCTATAGCAGTTGCAATCTTCATTAGCCTGCAGTCACAAAAAATCAAACTGTAGTGATTAGAGCAGAAGACAAGAAACTTACACTACATTATATAAAAAAGTTTAGGTTTAGCTCCTCAGAAATTAAACCGCCTTTTTTTACTAACACTAAAAAAAATCACTTTACAGCATGATTATTTTGGTCCGTCTAGAGTTTGATGATACTAAGAGGTTGTCCTATACAGGAGTGAACTCTGAACAAGATACCAAGAAAGTACACTTGCACCGAGACTTTCACAAATTTCAGTAATTGCAAGGCAGAAATAATTATAGCAAAACAAAGAGGAGAAATATAATGGAATTCAAGTCAGTTTGAAAGACAACCACATACTGCAGTGAAATTCATAGGTTCTCTTGGATTCCATGCAATGGCATTATTCCTTGTCTGCAATACAAGAGAAACACAAATTGTATCATAATGATAAGAACTTTGCCACTACAAACAGTAACATACTCTACCATGTCATCAAAATAAACAGTACCACAAACATTTTCAAACAATAAGCTAATTATTGAAATAGAGAACGAAATATATTTAGTGATTGCAAGGACCAAAGTAGCCTATAGTAGCAATAACATTAGTAACTGCAAGAGTTTACACCAACGATAGTAACAACTTACCACCTACTTACATATTAAATTGAAAATTATAAAATGACAATAATCCTCCAATGCATGAGGAAATGTCACACAACATGGACTCAGAATGCCAAAGTCTAAAGAGTCTAACCACTTGGCAACATCTCAATAAAATTTTGGTATGTTAAAAAAACATAAAAGAGTTTATCATTTGAAAAGAAAATAGACATCTATTCCATCACAAATCCTTTCTTTACTAGGGACAGCACCATGCACATGAAACTAGTTTCCCTAAAGATTCATCCCCTGGCTGGTTCAGCTTTGCTCTCACAGATCTGACAGAAAGCCTCTTGGTTGGGGAACACAATGAACATCGAAGCCAAGGGAGTCAAAGATGGTCACCACCTCCTTGACCTGAGAATGACAAGCTCCCTCAGCTTGACCTGGCCATCTTGATGGAGGACCCTGAGCAGCAGAAGGGCAAAGGATAGGACCCTTCTCATCTGCTGATGCACCACCAGTTAATGAGTGGGTATTGAAACACAATGACGATGACCCTCAGAATATGTGATATGTCACTCCATTTAATATTTGTTTTTTGTTGTCTAGCCTTGGGCTACTGTTTCCTTTTTAGGCTTGTAAGCCATTTAGGCAGAGGGAATAGTTATCTTTTTTGATGTAGCCCCTTAGGTGTGTGCTAGATGTTTGGTTTTGCCTATGGCAGCTGCTCTAAAAGCATGTAAATATCATTTTTAATAGAGTTTAAAGGAAGCATTTTATTCAGGGGAAAAGGTCCCCTTTTAGCCGTGTTCCATGGGGACGTATCCCCCAAGGTTAGGTGCATGCACCCCTCGCACTTGGGACGGGGGTACGTCTGAGGGTGTGTTTCCCCACGCACCCCGTTTGCGGAGTCATGGGGAGATGCAGAGGGTGCGTTTCCCAAGTGTGGGGGACGCGACTCCCCAAAAGGGGTGCTTCTAGGCATCTCATTGTCACCTTAGCTAAGGCTCCCCACTATTTACGAACTTTCACCGATGGGAGGAGACTTGGTATATATGGAGTCACAAATGAAGGATAAATCAACAAATGGATATAAAGTGACCCAAACAATCCCTTTCCAGAAGAGGGTCAAGAATGGAGCTTGCTTGCTTTCTAAGCAAGGTACAATGTCTTCTAGGAGAAGGATGTGGGGATTTGAGGGTTAGGTTTAGGGAATATAACTTGTGAAAGAGTTTTCCAATCCCTAAAATCCTTATTGAAATTGGTATCCCAAATGGTTCTTGAAGAATTGTCTTTTCAAAGGAGTGGGACCACATGGGACCAAGTGGACCCAGCCTAGGTTAAGAGGCAAGAATTTAGCAACCAATGATGTTCTTAACCCAGACAAGGAGGGGGAAGGATCAAAGAAAGAATTTTCACTTAAAGGTGTCAAATTGATCCTATGAGGCAATAGCCTTGGGGATACCAGGGCAAAGTTTGATCTCGAAGCTAGGGCTTGGGTTATCTCACAACTCCACTGTCGGAATAGCTTCAAAATTGCAGGAGGCCTTGAGGAAACACCAACATAGGAGAGGCTAGGAGATTGAACTTTTTGGAGGGCTACTTTGTGAAGAAAATGATGCCCTAGGTGACCCAACTTGGCTAGACCTAGAAGACGGTGAAAAAGAGTTGATTTTTGAGTGACCACTTCTTGGTAGATCAGTGTCTTAGTCTTTGGAAAATGGAGTCTAGGATAAATATGAATGACCTTGTTTCTTAGTCAAGGAGGCCATAAGACTACCTCGCAGAAACAAGTATTCATAACTTAACTTAGAGAGTACTTGGATCAGGATAATGTTGCAAGACTTTGTTAACTTACTTGAACAATTTGAAGACGAACGAAGGGCAAGCAAACTTCTCACACTGAGCATACGAGCGCACACGACCTCTCTCTCTCGGGTCTTCACAACGCCATCGCTTTACAGCTCCAAGTTCTTTTGAAGTTCAGAAACTGTCCTCAGACAGGCGGCCCAACAGGCTTCAATATTAATTCAAATAAAAATTTACAGAGCTTTGCAAATTACAAACAGAGATCAAAGAAGCACTCCCTCAATCACCTTGGGCTTCTCATGGAGAGATCTCTTATAACATTTCAAAAGACTCTATCCTATTCTATGACATGACTAAAGGTGGAAATAATTGAGGGTCCTGTCGGCATTTTCTGATCCGACGGTGTCTACTCAACTTTTCCTTTTACAAAAGAAAAGACTACCAAGGTCCTTTCGGACTCCTATCAGAATCATAATCGTCCTCTGATGATTCTTGTCTGGCTAAAGCAGTTTTGTCCAATATCTTTAAATATTCGTAGTCCACCATCTTTGCATATTCTTCGTCCCAATTGATGTTGTATGGGTCTTGGGCATCCTGGTACATGTCCTGAAAAGTGGAATCTTCAGCTTTACCTTTTCCTTTTTGATCTGTTGTTACTATTCCTTTACCTTTTGGAGATGCTCTTCTTGTTGAAGTTTGTCCCTTATCCGTATTTATCTTTATCGTATGGAGATTCTCTTGTTGTGGAGTGAACATCAAATCTCGCTTTGCCCACTTGTTGACAAAAGGGATAGGATTAATTTCTATGTCAAGAAAAGAATCTTTAAATACTTTTTCACGAACAGGTGAAGGTTGAACTGCCAGCTCAATCCCATCTAGAAGTTCCCACTTAAAAATATGAAACATATTAGTGGAAGTCTCTATTGCATGTTGAACCCATAATCGACAATTTTCATTAATGTAAGATTTTGCCTGCCATCCCATTTCAAAGATTATAGAAGTGCAGATCCTATTTGAAAGCATCAGGCTGACAATATGAACTACGTCATTATTCCAATTTCCTGCAATAACACTAATTGTGATTAGTGCCTTCTGATTGATTACAAATCTTAAAACTTTTGGATTTCCTTGTAGTTCATCGATTTTTTGTATAGCCTGCTTCTTTTCCACTAATTTTAATTTCCCGAATTCTTTTAACCAAAGAACTAACTATTTAGTAAGCTCTTCTTTGTCTGCAAACTTGTTATCTCCCGTGGTTTCATAACAAAATACCTGTGCAAAAGGATTTGGGGAGATGCTTTCTCTTAGTCTTATATTCTGATAATCCCAGGGTGATGAAAACGTTCTTAAATACTGTAATGTCCTCTAGATACATTGAGAAGTTCTGACTGAAGGCTTCTTTCTGCAAAATCCTTCTTTAATTTCCCAATCAGCAAAATTTTCAAAAATCTCATATTGGGGAAACGTATCAGTGGATGCATAATTCTCATCAAATCTCTGTAAGAATGCTGATTCAAGTTCTTCAAAAATATCTGGAATCTTCAGAGACCAAATATATCTTCCAACTTCTTCTTTAATCTGTATAGTTTCCAAATCTAACATTTGTGCTCCAGTGTATATACTTAAAGCAAAATCTATTCCTCCTATCAACTGATAATAATTCAAGACTTTAAGGATCCAAAGCATGTTTTCTGTAAATTGGCTTGACCATAGATCAGATAAGCTTTTAAAATAGATTTTAACCTTCATATTAGGCAAAGGATATACCTTTACCAGATCAGCATCTAGACCTAATGTTATGCCAACATTTTTTGACTGCCATGCTTGGCACTTTTGGATCCATTGATTTCTTCGCAGTCTTAGTCCCACAATCTTCTTTATTTCTTCAGTCACCATATGAACATGACCTTCTAAGACTTTGAATCTATGTACAAATGTACTAAAATCATCGTCTTGAGGCTCCTTCCCTGGTATAGTAAAGAGTGCTTTATTCATATCTCTTGTTAAGGAATCAGCTAAAAAGTTAGAATTTCCTGGAACCCATTCAATGTCAAATTCAAACTGTTGAAACCATATCTGCCATGAAAGCAACCTTCCTCGAGCAAGCTGTCTTGAAATTTTAGCAGATAGAAAATATTTGAAATTCATTGAATCTGTTCTAATCAGAAATTTCACTGGTGCTAGATATAATTCAAAATGTTGAATCCCATTGAAAATGGCTAAGGTTTCCTTTTCTGCAATGAAATAATTCTTTTGATGTGGAGAGAACTCACCAGATGCATATGCACATAATTTTTCTTCTTCATTCTCCCTCTTTTAAAAAAGAATAACTCCCCAAAAACTGTTAGAAGCGTCTGTTTGTAATATCAGAAGACCATCACCTGGTGGTTGTAACTTTGGTAGCTGTTGACATTCTGATTTAAGTTCTTTGACAGCTGCAGTTGCTTCTGTAGACCATCCTCCTTTTAAATGCTGCCTAATAGGCGTTGTTTTTTCAGATAGTCTAGGGATATATCTGTGAACATAATTTAAGACACCCAAAAACCTTTGAATAGTTTTTGTGTCTTTTAACTCATCAGGAAACTGAGACAGTTTGGTTAAAACATGGGGTTGCATTTGAATTTGTCCATTTACTACATTGATCCCCAAAAAATCTATATTGTCTTGGAAAAGAACCATTTTCTTTTCAGATAGCACTATACCATGATTTTGAACTTCATGCAGGAAGATTTCCAAATGCTTCAAATGTGTTTCTAGATCAGGACTATGTATAAGTATATCATCTATATATGTAACTATAAAATCATATTTACCAAAAATATAGTCCATTCTCCTTTGAAAAAATGCAGGCGCATTTTTAAGTCCAAATGGTACCACCTTCCACTGATAGAAACCAACTGGGCAAGTGAAGGCAGTTTTATGTCTATCTTCTTCTTGGATTTGGATCTGATAGTATCCAGACTTCATATCAAACTTGCTGAATACTTTGTTGTTTTGAATCTTCTGCATAATTGTCTCTGGCCTGGGCAAAGGGTAATGGAAACTTTGAGTAATAGCATTCAGAGGTTTATAATTTATTACCATTCGGGCCTTTCCTCTGACAATTTCTGAGTGATTTCTGACCAGGAATGTTGAACAAGAGTAGTGAGAATCACTTGGCTCAATAAGATTCAAATTCAACAATTCTTTTATTTGGCTTCTAACTTCTTGTTCGTCGGTGGGGGTGCAAGGGATAAGTTTTCCTTTTACTCCATTATCATGTAGAGTAACTATCTCTTGCTTAGGACTTTCTACTTCCCAAAATTGTTGGGGATTGTTTGAACAACTTTTTAACAATCTTTCATAATAGATTTTTGTTCATCAGACCAATTCATCTCAGTGCATGCCTTCTGTTTGTTTTTAGACTCTATTCTTTCTTCATATATTTGCAAGACCTCTTGCCAATTGTTAGAGTCGTTTTTTGGTCTTCTTGCTCCTGCTCTCTTCTGGCTATTTTCTCTTCTAGCTTCAGAATTTGCTATTAGCAACCTTGGAACAGAAATAGCCTTTTTCTTTAAATTTATAATCAGCTTGTCTTGGTTGATTGTTACTGGGAGCACTGAATTAAGAAAAGGCATTCCTAGCATTAAGCTTGCAGATGGATCATAATGCTGAATGGCTGATATTTTGACAATATTTCCCCCAACTTTTAAAGGAATGTTATCAACATAATGAGTTAATTGAACAGAACCCCCGATTGTTTCAGAAACAAGAATATTTTGAAGCGGTTTCCAGAGAGTTTTAAATAAAGATGGTCTAGCCAAATTGTTTGATCCGCCAGTATCAATAAAGGCATCCACATTAATCCATTTGCCTTTAACTTGAACTTCTACTGGGATATAAATCAAACTATTGGTTTTGACAATCTTTTTTAACAAATTTTGTTCTGCAACTCTGTCAAATTCTGGAATAACTAATGCTGTGGAAGCAGCAGTTTTCTTTTGATATGGACAAAAAGAATTCAATTCTGCAATCAATGGTTCTGGCTGCTTACCTTTCTCTCTTACTGTGATCTGTGAACATTCTGAGGCGGTCTCATCTTGTGAGCTATCTGATGTTTCTTCTGTGATTTCTGTATCACTTTCATCAAATTCTTCACTGTAATGTAATTCTTCTGAAAAATCCTCATCATCAGAACAATATTTACAAATGTTCATTTTTTGTACACAATCTACATCTGTTTCTGTATCTGAAGCCTCTGTTAAAATATATACATCAGAGACGTCATCTTCAGATTCAACAATAGACCAATCATCTTTAAATTCCTCAATTTCAAAACAAGCTTTTAACTTATTAGAGGAAGTATTAGGACACTTTCTAGCAAAATGACCTTCTTGTTTACAAATGAAACAACAATTGTTGTTTCTTGGTCTATTTCTTTTCTTCAAAAATTTGAATTTTTGAAATGGCTTCTTGGGATTAGAAATTCTCTTGGGTTTGAACTTTCCATATTTTCTGGTTTTCTTTTTCTTTTTAAATGGTGTCCATGGTAACACTGCTCAGCAGACATCTGAACTGGGTGTAATGTCATGTGCCTTTTTCTGCCAGCATAAATATTTGACCTTTTCAGTGCACCTGAACAGAAGATCAACCCAATAAATTTGATCTATCTTTTTGGCCTGTACATCTAGATCTTTCATTATGAGATCTCCTAGATTCCCTGGAAGCTTAGAAAGAAATGAAATTTTTTGAGTGGTGTCATTGGATAAATTAGCTTTAAAGACTTTAGCCATAAAATCTTTCCCAAATTGGTCAAGATATTTTAAATCTTTTAATTCCATGCGGCTTAAGTCTGTTATAAGCTGTTTTTTCTCATCTACAGGTTCTAGAACAAACTGAGTTTTCAACAAAAGTTCTAATGTTGCCAGTCCTGCTTCCATGACTACTCTACGTTCCTCATCTGATGGTCCCATCCACCAATCATATACAATTCCTGTCATTCTTTTCTCAGCAAGGACCACGATGGAAACATTATCCAGTTTTGTTGTAACCTGCATTTGATACAGGGCACCTATCCAGTAAATGAGCTTGTAAATCAAGGGCAAAAGTGGACACTTCATAGTGGCATGCCCTTCCAAGTGGGCTTTAGAATGTACAGGTGTTCCCAAGCTCAAGAGGGGGGGTTAATAAAGGACCCTATTAGGTGGTTTCAACCTCTAAGGGAGTCGCAGGTCCATGGTGCATCCATGTTATGAATAAATTTTATATATATATATATATATATATATATATATATATATATATATATATAGTAAAAATAATATAAATAATAGTAAGACATAAACAACGATTAATTAACTAATAATTAGTAGGAAGAGGCATGTCTCTACAGACATGACTCTTCGTGAAAGGGTACTTCCTGACTATATATACAGGGCCCTCTCTCCCAATTGTAACATCATTCTTATTCATACATCTTCATATATATATTCTTGTATCTCAATGAAGATCTTTATATTCCAAGTCTTTTGGAGTATTTAAACCGAAGAATGAACTTTTTTCGCTTCAATTCGTCAAATGGCGAGTGTGATGTGAAATAGTGGTGGAACGGAGTGGGGCAATAGGGAAAGCTCCAAGCCACATGCCATGGTACAAGGGTAGCTATGATGAGGGAAACCCACACATGGGTGTATAGATGTAGGAGGGAGAAATTGTGGTACATGAGTTGCCCCCACCTTTGTTTTTTCGCCCTTCTTAATATGTCTTTTGCCTTTTACTGATTTTTCTTTCTTTTAACTGCTTGGGGCTCGAGGGAATGAGAGCATGATGTGTATGATAAAACAAAGATACCCCCTTAAGGTTAAGCAGTTCATTGCCGACCAAGGGTTGGGACAACCATGGGTTCCTTAATGATGCAAGGGGCACACATAGGGGCCCTAGGAACCAAGGTGATCACCATAATGATAGGGGGTAGAGCTCATGCTTGGCTTTTGCCCACATGCTAAATTCTTATGTCTTGACCATCTTTTGCATTTTGTGGTACATTTCTTGTTGTAAGTGGCCAAATTATTCTTCTAACTTTTTTTTACCGCATCAACCTCTGGGGCATCATTGCAGGCCCTACCCAAAGTGTGGACACGGGGAGGGGGAGGCTAACTCGTTGTGGACCCAATGGACAAATGTGGACACAGATGGGAAAAATGTGAAAAGGGGTTATAATGAGCAGAGGGGAGTGGTACATATGGTGTCAGGGAGTGGGACCACGCAACTAAAATCAGGGTTTCCCATGTAGTGCCACTCCTAAAGCTACTAACCAATAAAGGAGATCCCACAGGACTAGGATACAAGATTAACCACCAAGTTGGGATAGGGGAACAACAGTACAGACCAAGCCCATTCTTTCTGTCAAATCCCCCCACTAATCCATGTCCAAATGTGTCCAAGAAAAGCAAGCAAAAATACCCAATTGCATAATGAAAAGCCATACATTTGGTGGAAATCCCACCTTCAGACATATGATCATAACATATGGGCGAGGGCATATAATGGGTGGCCCAACTAACGGAGAATGGTGGCACATCGAGCTATCTAGTGGCTGCAAGGTGTTGTTGGTTGTGGTCTAAAGACATATCTAAGATAAAAATTCTCCTATGGGTGTCACCCCACGGGGGTGTTGTTGACAAACCAAAATTATATCACATGCATTCATATTGGGGCATTAAAAATGGAAAAATCACAAAATAATATATTGAGGTTATAATGAGGGCCTAAAGGGTTTTAGTATACCATACAATAATATATATAACCTAAGGTATTGTTTATACAAATTTTTGGCCAAGCGGAGGGAAAAATACACCATATTTTTAGAAAATGTCAGGCTACACATCACCTGCGGAGGGAAAGAGTGGGAAAGGTTGCATTTTGGAGTCGAGCCTCTCTGCAACCCGCCTTTCTGCGTTTTTGAGTTTGAACCCTAAGCTTTTCTGCGTTTCTGGGTTTGAACCAGATATGAGCAAGACCGCATTTCTGTATTTCCAGCGTGAGCAAGTTTTGCCTACAAGACCGACTTTTTGCCTTTCCAGCTTGAGCGAGACCTACTGCTTTCATTCGAATCTCTAAGCATAGTTTTCTTGCTTCTACAACCAAGATACCTTATTTCCACCCCATAGCTACTCTCTCGTTCTCATTCCGGAGGGATTCCATAACCCAAAATTAATGTGTTTTGTCTAGCTACAGTAACCTTCATGATCAAGGATTTAAAAAATGACGGGTTCTATGAACACCCAACACAAACAGAAGAAGAGGCAAGGAGTCAGCTTGTGGAGTGCAACAAGCGGTATTAGCAGTTGATTCAAAGTGTTGCCGATCATAGTGTTTTATTAGATTTTACCTAGAGAATCTCTATAATATACAGGTACATCCTTAAATGATGCTCTTGGCTCTTTCACAAACATGCTCACAATATCGACATAGCTAGGAGGACATGATTTTTGTGTGACAACCTATTATTCTTTGATACACAGAAATAAAATATGCCCAGAAACTTAAGACGTATATAAACTCATCACATGAAACTCCTATTCTATAATCTCTCATACTTCCATGAAAATTTCATTACAAAGGTGAAATATTTATAGTGCAACCTACAACTACCTTGAGCGATGTATAATATATTCCTTTAATAAATTCTGGATGGAAAGTTCAACCATAATTGCACCTAGAGAAGTGAGGTGATCTTACATCCCAGTTGGAAATCCCATAGAGAAGGCAACCACCTGTATCACTTTGAAATGAGATATTCTAAATCGTCAATATAAAGTTGAAAGAGTGTGGGACCTGAGCGACAATGGGCATCTTTGCTTTGACATGTATGGTTCTATGTATTCCATTTGTTTCTTTGCCTTGCTACTAAATAGTTTAATATGTTTGATTTATATATGCTAATTTTATTGGTTTTTGTGGGATGGTAGCGGCACACCAACTTGGGTTTTGCTCACAGACACCAGCAGAGGGAGAATGTAACGATAAGCAAGAGAAAATCACAGTTGCCAGAGCATTTACACAGCATAGGTCCAAGAAGATAACATTGTCCCAATAGTTGAAACAACACTCAACATCCAAGGGAAATATGCTCACCCAGAGAGAGAGAGAGTAGTAGCCATTTTGTTGAACACTAACATTATGAACCCTGGGCTGGAGGAACATCACGATGAGTTTCTTTTGACTTTCCTGCAGAAGTTTGTTCGAGCTTCAGTTCTAGTCACAATCATCATTTTCAGCAGCAGTTGCATCGTCCTACTCTACCATCGTCTGGGTCTAGGATTTTTCCCTAATTAGGTCTATTTTTCCGCAGAGGAATATATCAGTCTCTCTTTATGATTCACCTTCATCCTCCTCTATCTCAAGGGAAGCTATTTCATCTAATCGATCTCCTGTTGGTGACTGTGTTGGGAGCTCTTTGCATGAGCCATTGCCATTAGCATTGTCTAGGGAAGCTATTGTAGCAAACAGAGTTGGTGCAAAATCTTAGGTGCCCATTGACTCTTCTACACCATTGATTAGCCTCTTTATAGTCAATGGTGGGTACTTGGGTGTATTTCATATGCCCTTTAGGTATAAGTATTTACTCAGACTAATAAGATGTAATTAATGTCATATGCATCCAATGCCTCTTTATATGCCATTTTTGGAATCAGTGTCTGCTAGACTGATAAGATGAATCAGGAAGATTTTTCTCATTAGAGAGATATTAATTCAAGACATTAATAAGTATACATTCTTCAAACTAGCGGTATCTTCTAGTAAAGACGAAATATATTCTCATAAAAATTAATCAGAGTGAACTCTGGAAAATATTGATAAAGCAATTAAAATGGAAAATTTCATATTTTTTTGTAGTTAGTTGTTATATTTAATTCTATCATAACCCAAGGGGTTAGCTCAATGGGTTGTTTCCAATGTTTTTAGTCATTAGCTAGTTCCATGCCGATAGACACCTGGTTTGAGTCCCACTGGGTTAGGTGCAATAGTCTATGTGGATGGTTATACTAGGAGTTCCATCCAGTAAGGGTCTGCTCCTTTAATTTGGACTCAAGAGATGCAATTATTGTTTCTTGATCATCCCTGCAACATTTTTGTTCCTTCAATTCTACCTCTAAATTTCTCAAATTTTCTTGTAACGTCTAAGCTCTTTATCAAGTTTGAATTTTTCTTGGTAAGATTCTTGTAAAGTAGCCTCTAACTCTGTCTTCTCTACTCTGGAACTATCTAAGGCTATTTCAGTTGCATCTAAGGCTATTTTAGTATCTTCTAGGCCAGCTTTCAGATGCTCATACTCATGAGCCTTTTGAGTAAGTTCACTCTTTTCATTCATAAGGGTTTGAACTTCAGTTTGTAACGTGGCTAGCTTCAGAGACAACTCTTCAATCTGACTCCTATAATTAAGTTCATTCTTCACTTGTTTCTCAATCTCATCCAACGTGTTTTGTAGCTTTGATGACAATGCTTCACTCTCTTTCTTTGAGAGACCTAACTGGTTCATAAGTTCTTGCAGATTGTCCTGATATTTCTTTTTCATAGATGCAATCTCTTCTTCAACCTTTCTCAGTGATTCTTGCAGATTGGTTTTCTGTAGGTGGAATTCAAAAGCTTCTTTAAGTGCTTGTGTTGCTAGTTTCTCATTAGCATCGAATGTTGATGACATATGTTGAGAAAGCCTCTTAAATTCTTCCCGAAGTCATTATGTTGTAGTAGAATTATTCCATCGAGTCATTCTTAGTGCTTCTTCTTCCCTTTTGGCCCTTTGTTCCTATTCCCTTTTAGATTGCAACAATGCATCCAAATTTGCTGCAAACTTTGTTGTCTTTGTATCTATCTCTTGTTGTAATTGTTCAACCTTACTCTCTAGGATACTTATGGTTGAAAAAGAAGTTGCATGCTCATCTCTGAGATTTTGTAATTCTTCTTGCAGTTGTTCCTCCGATTTTTTAGATGAAAACTTCTCATGCTCCTATTTTAGTGCTTCAAATTCATGCTCTAATTGATCCATCTCTTTTACCAAATAGTCCCATGCTTTTTTGTAGTCTTCAACCTCTCTAGAGAGTTCAATAATATTTTCCTCTAATTCAAGTGTTTATGCAAGCTTCCTCTCCATTCTCATCAATTCCTCTCTTCTTTCTTTTGTTGTTTCTTTAGATCCACTTTTTTCTTCATCATGATTTAGTTGTCTCAAGCTCAGAAATTCTCTTAAGAAGTTGATCATTTTGCTCCTGTAGATGTAGTAGTGTGCTACCATTATTTTTGTGATCACCCTCTACTTCATAAGTTTTCTTATCTAAGATTTCTCTTATTCTGTTTTCAGATTCAGTCTTTCCTGAGTATAATGACATTTCTTCCATTAGGTCCCCAATCTGTTCCCGTGCTAGCTTGCCAGCTTCTTGGCTTGCATGGAGGCAATTTTGCAACTCAAGGTTTTCTGCCTCCAAAGTTTCAATTTTTGCTTCCAGATGCTAGTTAGTTTCTGTAAATTCATGGGCTTACTCATCAACCATTGCAAGTTGAGATTCTAAGTCTGCAATGAGTCTACAATGTCAAGCCTATATATCCTAATTTTCTCCTCTAATTTCTTGGTCATGTTTTCCAATTCAACCTGTACTTCATCAAGCTGCAAAACCTTATCCTGCAAAGCTTGTATATCACATATAGCTTCTTGGCTTGCATGGAGGCAATTTTGCAACTCAAGGTTTTCTGCCTCCAAAGTTTCAAGTTTTGCTTCCAGATGCTGGTTAGTTTCTGTAAGTTCCTGGGCTTCCTCATCAACCATTGCAAGTTGAGATTCTAAGTCTGCAATGTCAAGCTTATATATCCTAATTTCCTCCTCTAATTTCTTGTTCATGTTTTCCAATTCAACCTGTACTTCATCAAGCTGCAAAATCTTATCCTGCAAAGCCTGTATATGACATATAGCATTTTTCTTGAATGGGTGGTTGTATTCCAACCTTTCATCCTCTTTCAAGTCAAGAGTAAGGTTTTTGACATTTTGTTTTTGGGATTCTAGATTATCTTCACTTGTTTTGACAGGATGGATTGTTGTGAAACATCACATGATCTGCTAGAGATCTCCTCAATCTCTTTACTTTTCTTCTGTAATAACACTTCTAAATCTTGAACTTCTAGAAGAAGCTCGGAATTTGATTCTTGTGTCTTCTATAGCTACAAATTGAGATTTATATTAACCTGTTTCTCATAGTCTATCTCTTGCTCGAGCTCCTCTATGATACGCTTGGCATTATCCATCTCATTTGATGCTTTATTTGCAGCTTTAAGCTTTTCATTGCCTTGTCCTAAACCCTTGAGTTGTTCAACTTCTAGTTTCATGTTATCTCGCTCTACTTTGAGAGAGGAAATTTCCCTTGCAAATTCTTGTCCCTGTTTAGTCTCCTTTGCGAGTTGTCTCTTTAGTGTTTCCATTTCCATGGATAGTTCTTCTGCCTGTCTGTCCAGTGATGAAACATCATTCTGGAGTTCCTCAATGGTTGTTTCAGAAGCTTGCAACTTTTCTTTCAGCCTTTCATTTTCTTTGTATATATTTTCTTTATTAATTTCCATGGAGCAATCTGAATTCCACCTCCACCTACATCTCCACATCCACCTCCTTCCAGCACTCCACCTCCACCTACACCTCCTTCCAACCCTCCACCTCCACCTCCACCTGTCAAGTCTGCACCTACCCCTGCACCTTCCAACCATGGTAAGCATCTGAAATCATTTTAAAATCCTTAAATTCTCTTTTTGAAAAGGTAATTTTTTAAGTATATGTTATCTCAATTACAGATTCCATTTTTTAAGTATTCTTTGAAACAGAATTGTCACGAGAATCGTGACTCATAAGTTTGCATTATCACTCTGCCAGCATACTCAAAGAGAGGGCTTTATATAGGAATCTATTCAGTATTATTAACATTAATCATTAAATCACAGGCTTGGTCTTGGCCTTGCCTATACATCACTCCATATGGGCGAGAATGACTTTATAGTTTTATAGAGATGGTTCTTACCAAAAAACCAGGGTAAATCTTTTTTAGGATACACATCTATCAAACCATAAGATACATATCTGTTAAACCTTAACACAGATCTGTTAAACCTTAACACAGATAAATATTCAACTGTAAATCTGTCAATTCTGGAAAAAACTATTTAGAATAAATATGGTTTTAAATTTTGGAGAAGGCATTTATCTTACCAAGTGCAGATTCTGAAATATTTGAGAACTTTCAATTACACCATCATATTTTCAAAAATTATTTTTTCTTGATACAAATTCTAAAATATGTCAAAAATGTTTAGTACACCATAGGAGTTAAACTTCCTCCAAATAGTTATCTGAGCATCATGGCTAGCTAAGACTTGGTTGCCATAGGAGCTGCAATAATGCTAGAATAATCTTCCCCATAGGAGTTGTCCAAAGTGGAATTTGGCCCTAGTTGCCAATTTTAACACGCATTTACATGGTTGAAACAATTTCAAGATGCACAGATTTCTGGCCTATCTAACTTAATAATGGACATTTTTAAAAAAGCATTTGAAATTCTGGTTACAAATCATGTTAAGATTATGAATTAAAAATAGTTGTACAATGTTTTGTCGAGTTCTTGTGCAACAATAAATTAGCTCTCAAATATGTTTTAGTAATATGTTTTATTTCTGGTTTCAGTTCCATTTGAGGAATCCACCAATAGTACATTTTGAATCAAGGTGTTTCATCCAAATAGTAATATTTCTTCATGTTTTTTGGAGCTTTGAATTGAAATTTCATACCTTGCTTCCTTGCTTTGTTTTATAATAACCAATATGCTTGTGGAATTTTACTTACTTTTTCATTTATTTATGTGCAAAAACAAATGGAGTTGTTTTATAAAATTGCTACCAGTGAAGAGAATTCTATCATTGGCATGGTCAAGTGTCGAGAAGGTTGTACATTTGCTGAAATTCATGATGAAATTGTGGATGATGAAATCGTTGGATACCCTTTTGATTTTATCCAGGATGGAACAAGTTTAAATCCAAAGCAAGAAAAAAATGGAAAGTTTATACAACACTTGTAGACATCAAGAGGAAACTAGGCACATTTGATGTGGAAGAAATGTGTTCAAATGTAGTGGAAACAATACCAATCTTTGAAAACATTGAAGTGAATGTGGAGGGACCTATGGATAAACAACCAAGAGTTGAAAATATGTCTTTGTCAATGGAACAAGCCATAGTTGTTGATCCTAGTGTATTGGCATCTTGGGAAAAAAAAGTTAAAAGTTTAATGGAAGAGTTTGTCAATGAGAAAATTACTCTCAAAATATATTCAAAAAAGGGAGAATCTAAAATAAAGATCCATTGCGAAATTTGTGGCATTGATTATGGAACAGGTGATGTATCCTTGGCGGCGTGAACAACACGCAACTTCAAAAACCATCATATGAAAACAAGGGCCCATCAACAACGCCTATCAATGCCAAGTGGTAGTGAAATTCCTTCATGTAACGAAGTACAACAGACAGTGATGGTTGGAGATCAATTTCATATTGATCAAGCAATCAAACTTCTAGATGATTTCAACAAGACACAAGAGCCTAATTTGTTCAAGGTGGTGGAAGCAACACTTGTAGACTATAAGGACATGAAAAAAGTGAGAGTGGAATGTACACGATGCAATAAATGGTTTTGTTTAGTGCCGACAAGTGGTAATATTGTCAGTTCTCTAAATGAACACATGAAATCAAAGAAGCACATTGCTACTACTACAAATGAGGGTTCACATGAGGAGATTGGGCTGAGGAGTGGCATGGTTGGGAGACCCAAGAAGCCTACCAATGATAAGTCCCAACAAAGTTTGACTAGGTTCTTGGTCCCATTATCACCATCAGTATTACATAGGGGTTCTACAAGTGCAAATCCTTCTACTTCAAGTGTGTTAATTAACAACTTAGACTAAACTTGAATATGAATTTGTTTATTATTTTATTTATCTTACTTCAAATTTATTTGTTTGTTGTCATCTTATTACAGCTCAAGTATCTCCCTTGTTACTACAATGTTGGGGTTATTGGTATCCTTATATTGATAGCAATGGGGAGAGATTGGAAACAAAGGTCCTAATGGATGATCAAAGGGGTGGAAAATTATGGGCCATAGAGAAGCATACCAAGATCATGTTATGTTATGAGGGTATTCAATGTCGTTTTGATGGTACATATAGGCATATTCATTGTCAGAGCGCTTCTAAAACAGGGATCCCATTTGATTCATTAACATGCAACTTTTGTAAGTTAGTTCCAGAATGTGATGACTTCAGGATGCGATTATATCGTGAATCAATATGCACCAATAAGAAGTGAACGAGATACAGGAAAAGGTAGAAGACTTGACTATCTGACTCAAAATGAACTAAAGAATGTTGCAAGGGTTACAAATGCTAACCATAGATCAACAATGCGGTCTCTTTGGTGGGAGAGGACAAAGGTTGCTACACTCTCTATTAGAATAAGATCCCTAAAGGAAAAGTTGTTTGAATCGACAGAAAGGAAGGATGTCTTTAGATTTTGCAAGGATGTGTGTGAGGCACATAAGCAAGGAAAATTACAAGGTAAAGATGCAGTTTGGGAATTTGTCAAGGATAGTTTTCATAACATGATGCATGCAAAAGCAGGGAGAAGGTATAGTACATCCACAAAATCCCTTTACAAAATGATCAAGTTATGGGGAGGTCCTAGATTACATAGCTTTATTAGCTTGAACCTAGAAGGTCCTTCAATATCTACGACTTTAAGGCAAGTTAGAAAGTCATTAGCATATATCCCAAGGGAGCACGAGCATATTTTTGAGGCAGTCGGAAAATTTTATGCTTCTTATAAAGCCAAGCATGGTATAGATGGTCCAATTCTTGTATTGCTCGCTAAAGATGAAACAGTTGTGAAAAAATATGTTAGGTGGGTAGCAAAAAGCGATACACTGGTGGGGTTTTGTGGTACGAAAGAAGAACATCAATGCCAATCACATTTCTTGGTGAGAGTTGGTGAGGGAGTTGTAGGCTATGAGATTATAACAGATTCTTTTAAGAACAATGTTATTGGTCATTATGCACGTGTTATTATTGCAAACCCTTTACATGAAAAGCTTCCTCGTTTGGTTGTGGTTGTTCATCCAACATGCAATAGGTTCAATGCAAATTTTGTTTATCAACAATGGGAAAAAGTAGAATCTATGTGGAAGAAACACATGGAAAACAATTTGGGACCTATTGTTGGTCATTCCTTGAATGGGGATAGCATAAGAAGACAACTTATGTTGAAGGATTATTCTTCAACAACAGGTCTTCGATATCAAAATCCTTGGGAAGGGTGGAGGCTAATTGGGTTGTACAATGGTTGCAATGTAACAAGATTGCATGACCAAGATTACATCCACAACGGCAAAAAGCTAGTGAATCCTTTGTTTAGCAGTCGACGAGAATTGGTTTTAGGAAATGATTACATAAGTTTTGGTCATGTCAAAATGGTTTATCACACTTTTAAAGTGGATGATCACAAGCTTAAGGGTGAAGATATAGAGAAGTTGGATCGACAAAATTGGGGATCCGCACAACACATTGCTTTAAGGCATGTTCAGAGGTGTTTGAAAGAGTTGAGAAGTACACCAAGTGGAAAGTTAGAGAGGACACTAGCTACAAAGACTTATCTAATGATTGTTGTTGACTACATTGACATCTTTATGTCTCATAGTTTGAGCCTTTGGGAAAGGGTGCGAAATGCTTCACGAGTTCATCATTTCTTCACATTATGGTTATGTTGGGTACAGAAACAATCTCATACTAATGTCAACATAAATTTCATCAGCAAAGAAGCATATCAAGATGTGAAAATTTCTTGCCATTTTGCAATTTTGTTGATGAGATTGTTTCGAGATCATTACTTTAAATTTCCATGTGTTTTGCACCTCACTGGATCAGATGTATGTGAGAAATTCTTTAGTAAAGTTGGGGGGGTGGTTGGAGTGGAGAGGGCCTATGATTTCACTGACTTGCTTCATGTTGTTGGAACCCTTAGTAGAGTTGTTGAAGAAGAATCAAACCCCCAAGGGCTTCATTTTAATAAATCTCATAAGAAGCAAGAAAGCATTTGGAATAGATTGCACCAATAAACAATACAAAACATTGACATATTGTCGCAATATGATTCAATATCCACAAACGCTAAAATTGTAGAAGCCCTTACAATTGGATTGAAGGATGCACAAAAGATTTTATCAACTCTTGGAATGCAACCAGAAAATTACACTCAATCTTCTTGGTGGGTTAAACCATGGACAGAGGATCAAAATTATCCAACATTCCAAATTGTGGATGAAGTAGTTGATGCTTCTCCACCGAGTTGTTCCAACTCTATATTCCAATCTTCATCATCATTGGTACACAATGAAAGTGAATTGCAAATAATGGAAAGTGAGTGGAGACATGAGTTGGATGAAATTTTAGATTCCATTGATGAAAATGGAAGAAAAATGATAAAGTCAGTGGTGGATCTTGATGGTAAGGATATGTTTAAAGCATGTTTGGTTAGTCAGTTGAATGGAAATCCGACATTATCCAAAGATAGGTTGACAAAAGTGAGAAATGGGGTCTACTTTAGGCGAGATGGGAAGGCTCCACAAAAGGGTGTTTCAATTGGCTTTGGAATTGGATCAGATTGTGGGGTGTTGTTTGAAAGCAACTCAATTCCCCCCACTGAATGTACTGCAAGAAAAGGTGTTCCTTGAAGTACAAAACAAGGTGTTTCTTGTGGAATGTGGTACATTGGAAGGGTTCAAAGAATAAGGAAGAAGGATGGTAATAGGGTGTTTGATTACCATAATGACATTGACCTTTTGGATAGATTAGAAGGCATCGAGCTTCAATTATGTTGGTATAGTAGAATAAAGGGGCAATGCATGTATAAGTATGATTTGGCATATCATGCTTTTGTACAACTTGAATCTATTATAGCAATCGCAAAGTTATCATACAATGCTAGGAATGATACATACAAATTAAAATAATGTGATTACAAAGTTTTTTCAGATTTGGTGAAAAATTTGAACAAGGTAGATTTTCAAAACATTATACTTTCTCTTTCCTTATGTATTTACATATGTTGAATCATTTATAAATAATTATTGGTTGTATTTTTGTTGGTTTGTTTGTATGAATCTAACGTTAATTTTGTACTTTTTGGTTTTAGGTTTAGTGAATAGTTCAAATGGTGAATGTTAGGGATAACTCAACCTTTTTTTGCTACCTGCTTTTAGGTGTAAGTTTCTTTCACTAGCCAATCATCCTTTTGTAGTTTTGTTTCATTCAAACGTTAATTTGGTATTTCCTCCATAAAAACAATAGAATTACATACCTATATAACTATATGTACCCCTTACCTCAACACATATATAATTTGGAGATAAGGGTACCCCTTACCTCAACACATATATACAATTTGGAGATAAGGGTACCCCTTACCTCAACACTTGTGTTGGATGCCTTCCACTATGGTTCCTCTGAAGTTGGTCCATTTAATAATGAAAAACAAGAAGAGGTGGTTCCTTTTTCAAGAATATGCTTTGTAGATAAGTGGTTCTTCTCACTAATGTTAACATTTTCCTTGAATTTTAGATTAATGGTTCGCTTGCTAAGGATATCAAGGATTTGATGGCACGAGCTTCAGTCAGGATGGTTTCTGCTCACTCAAGTCAACAAATTTACACCAGAGCAACGTCTAGCACATGAAGTGCATTTTATTTTGAATGTTTATGTGGTAGCTGGCTTTCCTATTTTTTAAATTGGACATATAAATCAGAGTTTGTAGTTCAAATGTGCCATCAGAGTCTTTTTGGAAGTATTTATGTTTTGGCCATACGCATGGGGTCTACAACAGTTAAATTGCACTTGGTTATTATTGACAATTGAGTCCTCAATCATATTTTGGGCATTTCCTTTCAGTGCTTTCACTAAATGACATTAACATTAATTACTATCTGTAAAGGCTTTTGGACATGTGATGGTAGTTTGTTTTTAAATTGTTTGCAACTTTATTGAGATATGTGCTTCTGGTAGATTGGAAGGGTGATGGCACTTTGCTTTCCCAGAATCTCCAAGATGGCTGGTAAGCTTTTAGAATTCTTGAATTCTTGCAATAAATGATATGAACTACATAAGCACTTTGAAAGGGCACTTCTGAATCAATTTGAATATCACACTTTGAATATCATGTAGTTCGGACCCTTGTTACTAGGCACTTCTGAATCAATTTGAAAGGATCTTGGGTCATTATGAAATGATTTATTTTATGAGGCTAATTTGTATCTATCTTGCATTTCCTTTTGGCTCATTTAAGGCATAGACTAGCCCTTTCCTAAGGCCCTTCTCAACCTTTCTGAGACGCCCCCCCTGTCTGAGGCATTTTTGTATTAATTTCAGGCTTGTTCTGGGACCTATTTGGGCCCTCTTCTTGGTAGACCTCAGTAGTATTTGACCTAAGTATTTTCAATGGCATCTCTGTGGACAAAATTTGGGATTATTCTGAGTGAAGTTGGAGGACATTATTGTGTTATCTCTCTATGGTTTCTAGAATAATCTGATGCTCATTTAAGCCTTTGTTCTGGGCTCTTCTGAAAGCAATCTATATATATTCAAAATACCTCCAAGGCAGATTGTTTGTAGCCTTATCCTCACCTTTTGTAAGATTTATCATTTCTGCCAAATTTGAAGGGTTTGCTGAGCTATATCTAGACCTCTCTGGAGTTGCATCTAGGACTGATCAAGGGCTTATTCAAAGAAATGATAGAATCCTGTAAGGAAATGATGGCTATAATCAAATCAGGCCTTGTTTCTGAAACAGTTACAAGAAGTCTATTATTGGCCATCTCAAGGGCAGATCTCTCATCACTACTGGTATTGGTATTTTCTTAAATTTCAATTTGATTTTATGTTGTTCAATAATGATTATTATATTAGAAAGTGTATTATGTACATTTTTTATTACTTTCTATTGCCTTCCATGAATTGAAAAAAAAAAAAAATATATCCACAGTGTTTGACTATTTCAAGGTTATCTTGTAGTCGTATCCTAATATTTTACATATTGCTTTAACTATTTTTACACAGTAAATGATGGTGCAACAAAGAGCATGGGACTTCCATCCCAGAAACATGTTATCTATAGGTGGATGTGGCAGCATAAGGTAGATGTGTTGTAAATGGCCATCTTTTGGTTAGCTATTTGGAGCATTACTAAGAATAACTTGCTATTGAATACAATAACTATACCTATTTTCTTTTGCCTTTGCAGCACCTTGTTGACTGTTTATGCACTGTATCTGTGCAAACTTCTTTGCTCTTGAAAATGGTAGGAAGAATCCATAATTGTCCTTTTACAAGTCTTGGTGGGGAGGTGAACAAATTACAAGTCTTTGTTGATAATTTTATCCCTTCGTTGAACAATTCCGAGGTATGCAAAAGTGTTGTTGGGACATTGTAATTTTATTTAAGGTTTTAACTTTAAATTTATTATTGGTTTGAACTTTGTATTGATAGACATATGTTCTTGGCAGGATTCTTTAGATAAGTATCTTCTTGGAGGTGAGTTTATCATTGTTGACTCCACAAAGAATTATGCACATTTATCATTTCAAAACAAATGGAGGAAGTGGTGTATCAAATCTTTTTGGTGAAAAAGGAAACGCAAGAAGATGTTTCAACATTAGTTGAAGAGTGCATCGGAGAAGACAGTGTAATGCCCACCTCTAAGTTACCAGGATTCAGATTAGGATCCGGATCCGGATCCGAATTCAGATACGGATCCGCCAGCGTTTTGAAAACTTAGGATCCGGAAACGGCAAAGAAACGGCAAGTACAAGCAAATATAAAATATTTTATAATTTTTAAAATTAAAATTTATATAAATATAAAAATAAAAACTAAATTTATACAAATATTAAAAATAAAAACATATACTAATTTTTTAATATATAATTTTTACATACAATAAATAATTATTATATAGACAATTCTTAATGTATCATCTATAAATATTAATTAAACATTAATTAAATTTATATAAAAATAATGATTTTTAAATATATAACTCCAATTTAATACTTTAAAAATAATTATTAAATTAATCATAATATAATTAATGCATCATAAACACTAAGTTATAATTATTTATATTAAGCAAATTATTAAACTTATAGTTATTTTAGAAAAGTTACTTTTAAACTTGAAAAGGAACTTTAAAATTGATTAAAATATAAACTTACTTTCTGAACTTTAAAATATCTTCTAAATAAATAAGAGTTCACGTCACATGTATTAAAGTTTATAATGTCTTTAATACTATTAAAGTTTAATAAATATGAGTTCACGTCAGTCACGTGTATTAAAGTTTATAATAAAGTTTATAATGTCTTTAATACTATTAAAGTTTATAACATGGTCAACATAGAAATAATAAATTGTCGCTACAAACTTGCATTAAAGTTTATAGCGTCTTGTATTAAAATTTATAATATGTTCAACATAAAAATAATAAATTTTATGTCGCCCAGCAATTCCCTAGTTTATTTCCGCTAACAGATTCATTAATCTATTTCTTACCATTCCATTGACTTGCATTGAATTTCTCGTTTTGGAATTTTGTGCTCCCGTATGTTGATGATTTTTTACCCACGAAAAGAAGATAGGCGGATCTCTGCGGATCCGGATCCGAATCCGTCTCTGATCCGGGGATCCGCAGATCCAGCCATTAGGCCCAACGGATCCGGTAACATAGGCCCACCTTGAGTTAGATATCAGACCTCCCTTTTCAGTTGATTTTCAACAAGTGTTATTTTTGTGCTTACTGCAAGACATTTTCCCTGATATTTGCTGCTTAGATCTGCTTGAAGGCTTCAGATTAATACTGCATACAAAAACAAGTGTGACACTTCAGAAGGGGATAAAGCAACAAAATTTCCAGATCTCGCATAGAAGAAGGCATTCCTTTGTCCTGAAGCTTATTGCATGCTCATTGAAGAAGACTTGAGAAGAGAAGGATGTTGTTCTGTTTAAAGTTGTCACTGGTCTCACAATTCTACTGGGAAATTTCAGTGTTGAGCTCATCTACAGGGTTAATTTCGTAAGTCATTATGTGCTCGGCAGTAAGGGTTCTCTGTGGTCCATTTTATTTTGTGTATAGCATCTCTCATCTCCCAGCAATGTACAAAGCCATAATGCAATGGCCATTGGCTTTGAATCTCATTCATTAATGCAATTACAACTTGCTCATATGTACCAAATTCTAAGCTATGTTGATATACAATGCTCATCTAATTCACCCAAAACCACTCACATCAAGTCCCCTTTCCATGGAGGATATAGTGGTATAACCATTGGAATTCAAGTCCAATTCAGCTGCCATTTTGAGAATTTATTATTCCCGTTTGAGCATTTTTTAACTTGATTCGTATAAAATTTTCATGCAGAGATAGAGCACTAGAAAAGGGATTATTTTTTCATATTGCATTTACTGAAGCATCTGAATTCATTTTTTTTGCATGGTTATTACTAGATTTTTGGAACATGAGCTATATTTACATTTATTGATGCTTTTTCCTGCAGCTGGCACTCCATATGAATTTGGTGTTTTTCGAATGAAACTGATTCTAATTCCTAATTTTCCAAACTCTCCTCCCAGAGGTAATTGTTGATCCTTATAATGATGCTTCATCTAATTTACATTCTCTTAAATGGATATTATGTTTGCTTTATATGTTTAGTTGCCTATAAGACATTCCTTTTGTTTTTCTACTTACTGCTTATCTAAATCATCAAGTATATAAGGGGGATGCATGACTTGTAAAAACTGAGAAATAAACTTTTGCGTCTTTCAATTGTAATGATTGGCTTGGACTGCAGGTATTTTTTCACAAAAATCTTCCACCCTCATATTGCAAGCAATGGAGAGATATGTGTCAATACACTGAAGAAGGATTGGAATCTAACCCTTGGACTGTGACACATTCTACTTGTATGTGTTCAGCGACTTATCAATATGGGTACAATGTGATTATGTTACAAGAGGTACGATGTGCTTATGTTATAAACAAAATATATTGATATGGGTTTATTTTGCAGGCTCTATACAAGCATTCATGCTTTGAAGCTCAAATTGAAGAGTAAAGTGGCAATTTTAGAGTCTATTACTTTAAATGAAGGCCCAAGAAATACCCTTGTGACCTCTCCTACCCCACTTCTACCATGCCAAACAAATATGAGAATATTATTCAAGATCCAAGCATAAATGTCACTTCAACAAAAACTATAGGAGTTGGTGCATCAACATTTCATAAGAAGAAGGATCTAGCTTCTACCAGAGTGCACATTGATAAGAAAAAGCTTGATTCAATTTAGGAGGGCATGGTAGACTATGAATTGTATGATATGTACTTTTCAACTAACAAATGAATATTCTAACACCAAGCTTTGTAATGTGTCTTAACAGTGGTCATAGGTTTTTCACAGTAGTCATAGGTTTTCTGTAGTGCTTTTACAAAGCTTTTTCTGACCAGTGCTTAACAAGTTGACTTGGCTCTAGGTCTATGGAGTTGTTTCATAGATTCAATTTATTCTAGCATGAAGCACGATCCTAAACATGCAATATTTGAGTTTGTAGAAGTGGACATTTCTAGAGTTGGATGTACAAATCTACTGTTGGTTGTATCGTCATCCCATAAACAATTGTTTGATGGAGATGTTTTTTTAAAAGATATATCATAATATTTTCAGGCCTTGGCATATATTCGTTGTTTAGATTTAAACTGTGGAATGGTTGGAAATTTGGAATTTGGTTTTTGATGGTGCACAACCTAGATATTTTGACTTCATGCTATATAGTTGGGAACTTTCAAGTGCAATATGGTCAGATAAAGAAACTTTTTTCTTCATTATGGGGTAGATATACAAATTTAGTCTTGTTTATAGTGGAGACTATGTTTTTCACGTTATTTCATGTTATTGTGTGTTGTAACAATTTTGGTTTTGATAAGTTAGCATATTAGAAAAATGAAAAAAACAAAATATCTTAAAATGTTAAGTTAGGATATGGACAAAAGAAAATACAAAATAAAATGTTAGGAATATTTTATATTATGTCCATATCAAATAAAATGTTAGGAATATTTTATATTATGTCCATATCAAATAAAATGATAGGTTAGATTGCCCTAAAAAAGGAAGGAAAAATAAATAAAATGTTAGGGAAGCAAACAAAAGAAAAAACATTGCTTTAGTTGAAATGAAATAAATTTGAGGCAGCTAGTTTAAATGTGCCATTAAAAGATTGTTTACTTTGATAATAAGGGTTAAGCTTTTAAATTAAGTTTAATTTCTTTTTATCAAAAAGTTTGTAATAAGCAAAAAGCACTTAATTTGTCTAAGGTTGGAAAACGACAAAACATCAACTCAGCACCGATAAGCGCCCGACACCTTTCGACAGACATGATCAATAGCAGAGGTAGCATTTCGGCCCCCCCTTCAACCATTTCCCGTTAACGCGACAGGGGGGGTCCGAAAAGGTGTTTCAATGGCTGCCCGTTTTCGCTATGTGTCACTCTCGTAGCATTTCGGACCCCCAAAGCCCAAAACCATAAACCGCCTCCCCCCCCCCCTGAAATCCCGCCGGCGGTTTTCAACCTTCTAACGGTCAATCACACCCGCGCGCCATATCATCCATCTGTTACCCCCTTCTCCACTCACAAGCTGCCACGTCATAAATTCGTTGCGCCATACGCTCCCGTCCCGTTGCAAACCTCATTTAACCGTTTTTCGCTCCCGTTGGACAATTAATCCCCACTCCTCTGTCATAAATTTCCTATAGTTAAGATTTAAAACGGTAAATTAGCCAAATTCAGCTTATAAATAGCCTATGGCTCTACCGTTTATTACTTTTCTGCTTCAACCAATCCCTCAGAGAGCTCTGTTTTCTTCTGTTCATATTTTCCCTGTCATTCATCCTTCAATTAAATCAGTTTTCCTATTCCCCCTGCAGCAAAATGGCCCCGAAAGCTAAAACGCAGAAAACAGTTGAAGAGGAAAATCCATCTGCAACCCCGATCGACCTAGATCACCTTCCCCTTGCGGACTCTTTGTTCAAAGTCGCAGACTGTGAATGTGAATTCGACTTTCACGAATTGCATCTCTGGCTAAAGAAAAAATACACAGATAAGGAAGATCCCATTCGTTTCTGGGAGACACTCTTGCCCCTCTTCTCCTTTCCAAAAACTCATCATTTCCCTGATTTGATCACTTGGTGTCAAGCCAGATATGATCCTGTGCAGAGAACAGTGATGACTCAGGATGGAAACATTCTGGTCACCATTACTACTCAGAATATAAATCAAATGTTGTTGATACCTTCATCTGACTCCCTCAGTTATTTCTCACCAGCAGCTCTCATGGACCTGTATAATAAACTTACCTTCCCACAGAGAGCCCTTATTTTTGAACTTTTTCTGCCAAAAGATGTTGAATTACCCAAGAGAAACCCACCTTATTCATCTTCTATGTTCCCTGAAGCCACTAGACATATCATCTCCCTATTGTCATACCTTTTAGGCTATGAAAATGATCAACTTGTTGATGAATCCATCCTTGGGTTCTTTTCTATTTTCAGTAAGGAATATCAACCTGCCTTCATGTACAATTATAGCCAATTCTTGGTTGATAGTATACATGAGCAATTTATGAATTTTACCACACAAGGAGTGTTCAAGTATAGCTCAGTCATAATTCATTTGATTTTGTTTCAGCAAGGAGATTCATTGCACATTCAGCTCAACAAGCAAGATGAACAAGGAGTGAATCAATCAGTGATTCACTAGACAGAATTAGTTAGAGCAGCATCATCAAAGTTTACATTTTCTCAATTTATTGATTTTTTTTTTTCATTTAGTCCTTCGGTTACTCAATAGCTAGGCAGAGCCCAGAATTGGAGAAGAAATCAATAAAACATTACACCTATCTGAACAGACCAAGACTGGTCATTGGTATATGTACCAGAACTACACCGAAATTAGGATATATGGCAGTGACTTAGCTCCATACAAACTGCTTAAGTATTTGCCAATGAGGATATTCTCACTGGAATACAGTAGACAAATGATAAATATTGACGAAGTCCATTTTGTCTCTGGTAAAAAGAAGTCACAGTTTAAGCTCAAAGCCAAGGTAGGGTCATTCATCTGTAATACTAGGTCTGCAGGCACAGAGGCAGACAAATTATTGAAGAGCATGAACCTTCAACCAAGTTCCACTTGGTCCTATGATCCTTTTGGGATCATTTCAGCGTTAAGAGTTCAACTGAAGGCAACACCTTACAATCACACTCCCAGGTTGTTGAAATTTGGTACCGCAGGACAAGGGGTTCCCTAAGGCGTTGATCTTTGGCCTAGGGAAAAGTGTCCAAAAGAATTTAATTTTTCTCCTAAAGTGACTTTATAATTTTTATAAAGTCAAATCTAATTTAAAAGTGACTTTAAGTGATAAAGTTACTAAAGTCTAATTTTAAAGTGACTTTAATAAAGTCAATGTAAAATTAGAAAGGAAAAGTGACTTTGGAAATAAATGACTAAGTGGGTATTTATTAAAGTGGGGTGAATTAAAAAATAGAAAGTGAGATTTAAATGAGCATTTAATCTCAGCCCTAGATCTCAATCTATTTCAGCCATTGGATTTAGGGATTCCCCAAAAGTCACTTAGAGTTAGATTAAAGGAGGAAAAAGAGGAAAAGGTCATTCATTCTTTCATGAGCAGATTGAGTGAAGGAGAGCAAGAGAGCAAGGGAGATTTCTGGACAAGGAGGAGAAGGAGGCAGCAGCTTGGCACATATTCCAAGGCAGCATTTTAGCAAATCTATACAGCTGAGTTAGCACACAGTGAAAGGCAGATATTGGGCACGATTTTCTAGAAATTCGTACAGCAAGTGCACAGAAATCGAGGAGCAGAAATCCGTACAGCAAGTGGTTGTACCTTGGCACGCAAATCGAGGCAAATCCGTACAGCTGTATTGTTGGTTTTCTGCACGTATATCGAGGAAATCCGTACAGCATATTTATGGCAGCTTGCACGCTTTTCTAGGCAAGTCGTACAGCAGCATTTAAGGCTGAAATTTGGGCACAAAAATCGAGGAGGCCGTACAGCATTTATTGACGTTCTGTTTTGTTGTTTGCAAGCTTTTCCAGTTGGCTGTGAGGCACGGAAAACGAGATAAGTTGTAAAAGTTTGCTTGCTAATTTTTTGCTGAATATTTCTCACTGTAAAAAGCATTTTCCAAAAATAAGAAGGAGCTTTCGAACTGGTTTTCCCCAAGAGTTGTAGGGGGTTTTTTCAAGGTCACCTTGACCAAAAATCACTGTGTTTAAATGTGTTAAATGGTTGTTTGTATGTGCTGATTTTTATATTTCTGCATTTTCCAACATTCTATAATTTTTCCAGAATTTGTGTTTTCAGCAAAATTTATTTTTCAGTTGTTGAATGTATGGATATGGGAAAGGGCATTTAACTATTTTGGAGAAATAAGGTGAAACTGAAAACCAGGGTGGGAAATGAGAAATTTTTACATGGTATCGAAGCTTGAGTGCTGAAGTGCAGTTTGGGACAGCAAGGAGGAAAATTACAGCCTGCTGATTTTTCACTCAGAAAATTCAAGCAAGCTGATTTTTCACAAACAACAGTTTTATCTTTACTACAACGGTGCTATTTTTCAGTTTTAGAACAGCAGGATGTCATTGGGACTGAGAGAGGAGGATAGGTTGGATGGGCATACCAATTACAGCGTTTGGAAGGAGAGAATGCAAAGTATCTTTGAGGAGGCAGAAGTCTGGGACATCATGGTGCATACCACACAGAACCCTGTTGTTGTGCCTACTGATGCCACTCAGTTGGCTGATTATAATAAAAAGAACAACAAGGGTAAGCGACTGATTCTAGACGGAGTCAAAGACCATTGCATTCCTCATGTGAGAGGAAAGAGAAATGCCCATGAGATGTGGACAGCATTGTCCAATCTCTACCAAAGTACCAATGAGAACCGGAAAATGGTCCTGAAGGAGAAGCTGAAAACCATTAAGATGGATAATGATAGTGCAGTTGGATATCTCACAAAGATTATTAATGTGAGAGATGAGTTGGCAGCAGTGGGAGAGGTCATTCCACCCACAGAGTTGGTGTGGATTGCAGTGAATGGCCTCCCCTGTTCATGGATGAACTTTGCTGATGGGGTTTGTGCACGTGAGACCCTTACCACATGGGAGAGGTTTTGGGATGATTGCATTCAGACAGAGATCAGGAAAGGTCAGGTTGGGGCAGCCAAGCCAGTTGAGCAGGATGAGGATGTAGCACTGTTGGCAGGAGGCAAGAAAGGCAAAGGGAAGAAGCAGGCTTCCACAAGCAATGGTGGGGGCAAAGGCAAAGGTAAAGGTAAACAGGATAACACACAGAAGGACTATTCCAAAGTGAAATGTTGGAATTGTCAAAAGATGGGACACTATGCAATTGTGTGTCCGGAGAAGAAGAAGGGGAAGAACCAGAGCATGGCAGCTTCAGCAGAGGTTGAGGACTTTGCAGACCGTTTTGACCGGGAGTTTGCGTTCACTGCGTATGAGTCCTCTAGTGCAGGATCACCTGCCACACAGGTTCAGAGGGAGAATGCTTTTCTCTCGATTAACGGAGCATCTTCGGGTATCTGGTATGTGGATAGTGGAGCTTCACGTCACATGACAGGAGTTCGTGAGTACTTCTCAGAACTTTCAAAGAGTGGCACTGATATAGAGGTAGTACTCGATGATGACAGAGTTGTTAGAGCAGTCGGTGTGGGGACACTGACATTTCAGAGGGAGTCCAAACCTCCCTTGAAGATGTCAGATGTTCTTTATGTGCCAGGGATGAGGAAGAACCTCATATCCGTCTCAGCTTTGGAGGACAGAGGATATGAAGTACTGTTCAGGGGAGGATAGGTGTTGATGTATCCCAGGGGCACTCCAGCTGATTCAGCTAGAGTGATAGGTGTACGCCATGCAAAGGTGTACAAGTTTGCATTCCAGCCCCTTTTGGCATTGAGCAGTAGTACCGACAGCAGAGCTAGCAGTTCTGAGCTGTGTGAGATTTGGCACTGCAGGATGGGGCATATGTATCATGGAGCCTTGAAGACCTTGTGGGAGATCACTACAGGTGTGCCAGATTTCAGTACTGATCATTTTGATACTTGCAAAGGATGTGCGATGGGCAAGTTTGCCAAATCCCCTTTTCCCAGCAGTGACAGCAGAGCGACTGGGATACTTGATTTGATTCATTCCGATGTGAGCGGTCGGATGTCTCATGTTTCCTTGAGTGGATATGAGTACTATGTTTTATTCATTGATGATCACTCCAAGAGGACCTGGATTTATTTCTTGAAGACCAAGAGTGAGGTCTTCAAGCGGTTTCAGGAGTTTAGAGCTCTTGTAGAGACACAGACAGGTCGGAAGATCAAGTCCCTGAGGTCGGACAATGGGGGAGAGTACACCCTTGGAGAGTTTGTTGACTATTGTGCAGAGGCAGGCATTAGGAGGGAGTTCACTGTTCCTTACAACCCCCAGCAGAACGAGGTTGTGGAGAGGAAGAACAAATCCATCGGAGGGGCTGCCAAAGCCATGTTACATGATCAGGGGTTGCCATTGTTCTTGTGGGCAGAGGCCTGCAACACATCTGTTTATTTGCAGAACAGGAGTATGCATCGTGCCTTGGGGCACATGACTCCAGAGGAAGCTTTTTCTGAGAAGAAGCCTGATATTGGTCATCTTCGTATCTTTGGGTGCATTACATACTCCTACATACCCAAGGAGAAGAGGACCAAACTAGAGCCACCGCAAAGAAGGGTATCTTTGTGGGCTACAGTGAGACCTCAAAGGCCTTTCGGATTTACATTCCTACACAGAGGAAAGTTGTTGTCAGGCGGGATGTGAAGTTCGAGGAGGACAGGGCCTTTAGGAGGTCATGGGAGTTAGAGTATCTGGATCAGCCAGACCCTCAGCAGCAGTTGAGTCAGTCGCAGGGATCCAGTGGGCAGGGATCAGGAGGATCCGGAGGTACATCTATGAGGATGTCAGGTCCGTCAATGAGCAGTGGCTCACCGAGCCAGAGGAGTGGTGCTCCGGGCAGCATGCAGAGCAGTTCACTAGGGAGTCCACTGATGGACAATTCACACAATACCTCAACTTCTACAGGTTCAGGTGCAGGCAGGAGGACAGCAAACAGACAGTTAGGAGTTCAGGCTCCTAACGATGATGAGGAGGAGGAGTTTCATTCTCCAATGGGAGAAGTGCGCTCAGGGAAGAGGAAGCCCAAGTGGCTTCAGGACACTTTGAGAGATGCCACATCTGTTGCTGAGCCTAAGAGGCCGGTCAGAGAGAGTAGACCACCTGAGAGGTTTTGTAGCTATATGGCAATGGCTACCAGCATCCTTGACTCTGAACCTTCTAGCTATGAGGAGGCAGCTGGCCAGCAGGTCTGGAGAGAGGCCATGCAGGAGGAGTATTCTTCTATCATGAAGAATGATGTTTGGGAGGTGGTGCTGAGGCCTGAGGGCAAATCCGTGGTTACTTCTAGATGGCTTTAGAAGGTAAAGCATGCTGCAGATGGCAGCATTGAGAAATTCAAAGCGAGGTTTGTGGCTAGAGGGTTCTCCCAGGTAGAGGGAGTTGATTATGAGGAGACCTTCGCTTCCGTCGCTCGATATACTTCGATCCGCTCCATTATATCGATAACAGCAGAGATGGGTTGGAAGATCCACCAGATGGATGTGAAGACTGCATTTCTCAATGGCTTCATACAGGAGGAGGTGTACATTGAGCAGCCACAGGGCTTTGAGGTGCATGGGAAGGAGTCCCATGTGTGCAGACTAAAGAAGGCCCTTTATGGCCTGAAGCAAACTCCCAGAGCTTGGTACTCCGGGATAGATACATACTTGCAGGGGGTGGGTTTCACAAAGAGTGAGGCAAATCCGAACCTTTACTATATTGTGATAGGTGAGGAGCCCCTCATTCTGGTGCTGTATATGGATGACTTGGTCATTACAGGTGCAGAGAGACTCATAGAGCACTGCAAGAGAGATCTTGCAGTGAAGTTTGAGATGAAGGACATCGGCTCGATGCATTATTTTTTGGGTTTGGAGGTGTGGCAGGAGGAGGGGCATTTCTTCCTGGGGCAGGGGAAGTATATTGTGGACATCCTTGGCAGATTCCACATGGAGGATTGTAAACCCATGTCGACACCGATGATCACCAACTGGAAGAAGCTTCATGCTTCAGATTCCAAGTTGGTGGATCCCACATTGTACAAGCAGCTGATTGGTTCCTTGATGTATTTGGTCAACACTAGACCAGATATTTGTTTTGCAGTCAACACGATGAGTCAGTTTATGTGTGAGCCTAGGAAGGTTCACTGGGTGGCTGCAAAACACATTTTGCGGTACTTGCAGGGGACAGTGGATTATGGTCTGGACTACAAGCAGGGGGATGGAGTGAGATTGGCAGGTTATACTGATCCTGATTGGGCAGGTTGTGCTTCTGATAGGAAGAGCACTTCAGGGTGTTGTTTTGGGTTGGGTTCGGCAGTAGTGTCATGGTTCAACTAGAAGCAGCAGTCAGTAGCATTGAGTTCAGCGGAAGCAGAGTATATGGCAGCCAGTCTAGCTAGTTGTGAGGCCATCTGGCTTCGCAAGATGTTGTTCGGCTTATTTGGTCAACCGTTGAGACCTTCAGTGATTTATTGTGATAATCAGAGTTGCATTAAACTCACGGAGAATCCAGTGTTTCATGGCAAGTCAAAGCATATCGGGATCAAATATCATTTCATCAGAGACTATGTTCAGAAGGGAGCTGTGAAGCTTGAGTATATTCCCACTGATGAGCAGGTTGCAGATATTCTTACCAAAGCCTTACCACGGCGCAAGCATCTCTACTTCAAAGAAAAGATGGGTGTGGTGAGGAACACCTTCCTCGGTAAGAGGGAGCGTTGAAATTTGGTACCGGAGGACAGGTGGTTCCCTAAAGCTTTGATCTTTGGCCTAGGGAAAAGTGTCCAAAAGAATTTAATTTTTCTCTTAAAGTGACTTTATAATTTTTATAAAGTCAAATCTAATTTAAAAGTGACTTTAAGTGATAAAGTTACTAAAGTCTAATTTTAAAGTGACTTTAATAAAGTCAATGTAAAATTAGAAAGCAAAAGTGACTTTGGAAATAAATGACTAAGTGGGTCTTTATTAAAGTGGGGTGAATTAAAAAATAGAAAGTGAGATTTAAATGAGCATTTAATCTCAGCCCTAGATCTCAATCTATTTCAGCCATTGGATTTAGGGATTCCCCAAAAGTCACTTAGGGTTAGATTAAAGAAGGAAAAGGAAGAAAAGGTCATTCATTCTTTCATGAGCAGATTGAGTAAAGGAGAGCAAGAGAGCAAGGGAGATTTCTGGACAGGGAGGAGGAGGCAGCAACTTGGCACACATTCCAAGGCAGCATTTCAGCAAATCCGTATAGCTGAGTTAGCACACAGTGAAAGGCAGATATTGGGCACGATTTTCTAGAAATCCATACAGCAAGTGCACAAAAATCGAGGAGCAGAAATCCGTATAGCAAGTGGTTGTACCTTGGCACACAATTTGAGGCAAATCTGTAGAGCTGTACTGCTGGGTTTTTTTGCACGCAAATCGAGGAAATCCGTACAGCGTATTTATGGCAGATTGCACGCTTTTCTAGGCAAGCCGTACAACAGCATTTAAGGCTGAAATTTGGGCACAAAAATCGAGGAGGTCATACAGCATTTATTGTTGTTCTGTTTTGTTGTTTGCAAGTTTTTCCAGTTGGCTATGAGGCACGAAAAACAAGATAAGTTGTAAAAGTTTGCTTGCTGATTTTTTGCTGAATATTTTTCACTGTAAAAAGCATTTTCCAGAAATAAGCAGCTTTTGAACTGGTTTTCCCCAAGAGTTGTAGGGGTTTTTCCAGGGTCACCTTGACCAAAAATCACTGTGTTTAAATGTGTTAAATGGTTGTTTGTATGTGCTGATTTTTATATTTCTGAATTTTCTAGCATTCTGTAATTTTTCCAAAATTTGTGTTTTCAGCAAAATTTATTTTTCAGTTGTTGAATGTATAGATATGGGAAAGGGCATTTAACTATTTTGGAGAAATAAGGTGAAACTGAAAACTGGGGTGGGAAATGAGAAATTTTTACACAGGCCAGAATTAGAGAAGTTTATGAACCAGGAGCAGTGGTCTGAAAGGACTCTCTTGGAAGCAGATGAACAGGTTATAACTACTCCACAAGTGAATACTCCAGTCACTCAGAATACTCAACACAAAAGAGCCAAAGAAGAAACTCAATCAGCTACAGAATCGGTTAAGGAGTATTCTATACTGCAAAAGAAATTGAACACTAGATTATCAATGTCATCAGGGAGTAGGCCACCAGAATTAATTGATCTTGGAGATCTAGAGGATATTTCATCAGCAGGGACCATTGATCCCAAACCTCCTTCTACTTCTTCAACTCCTTTTTCAACAGAACCTATGGAGATTATTCAGTCAACTGAGATCAGCTCAGCAGAAGATAGTAATATCTTCTCAAGATTTCTGGAAATTAAACAAAAGAATGAAAATCTTAAGTCACAGGTGTATAGTCAGTTTTGGAAACAAACATCCACCTCTCAGCACAGACTTCTCTCTGCCTTTGACAATGAAAGAGGAAGGATGCAAATGGCTTTTTTGCAGGCTCAGATTCCATTTCCCAAGTCCACAACAGATTACAAGAAGACTATATTTTCATTTGATATAAACCAGATACATCCTATTGATCAAATAGATTTGCACAGGAAATCAAGTGAAATGTTATTTTCAACAATGACTACAACTGCCATGTCTCTCTCTAAGCTTAGAACTGCCTTGTCAAATATGCAGTCACAGCTTAAGATCGAAAAACTGTCATCCTTAGCTAAAGATAACAAATTAAAATCTTTAGAAGATCTTATTGTTAAAATTGGATATGATCCCCAAGACTGTAAAGAAATTGAAGAGATACTCAAGAAAAAGAATACAGAGATAGCAACCTTGAAGAAACAGTTGAAACTGCCTTCAACTGAGGATCCACAAACCAGGGAGATGGCAGAAAATGAATAGCACAAAGAGGAGATGTTGAAGCTCATTATTGAACAAAACATACAGATCAAGAACATGGAAGAACAAATAGAACAACTACTTAAGGAAAAAGAGGCAGCACAGCTTGTTGTAACCCCAGTAACAGCAGTTCCCATAACAAGTATAGAGCCAAGCTCATCTTCCACTGATATTGCCTCAACATCAACAATAATTGAAACAGCAAGGCTATCACAGGAATTGCAAGCACAAAAACAACAAAATGAAAAGTTACTCTAGAAGTTCCAAACTCTGGAGTCACAGAAGGTAAAAAATGATACCTTGTATGTAGAGGAAATGCAAAAGTCACACAGGTTAGAACTCAAGGTTAAACAATTAGAGAGTAAGTCTCTAATGGCAGACACTTTGGCCCAAGCCAAAGAGGACATCTGGTTAGACATCAGCCACTCCATAACAGAGGTATGGCCATCCATACAAATCATTTTTGAACAGCAGGAGTTGATTGCCAGATGCAGGATAGAGATTGATAATCAGAGGGCAGCATTGAAGACAAAACCCAAAGAAGCAGCAGGAATGATCAAAGTATTAAACTCCAAGACTAAGCAAGAGTTACAGGAAATAAATATTCCAGATAGGACAGCTACTATTTTGGAAATTAAGAAAGTCCTACAGAAGAAGAATTTACTGACACATTTGAAAACAAAATGTGAAGCTTTGAACATTGTTGTCTGAAAATTTCATTCTAAATTCAGTATGTTGAACAAGAAAGGTTTACCAGGGTTAGTGTCATCAAATGATCAGTTAGTCAAATTGGAGGACTACTGTGAAAAGTTATATACTATTGCAGTAGATAACAGTCAATTTGCAGGGATAAAAAGACTGATTACAGGGAAAGAGTTTTTGGAAGCTTTGAGCTCTGACCTCACAATCAAACATGAAGTTGGACACCTTTTTCTCACTAAACCCAATTTTGAAAGATATACCGAAGTTGATGAGATATTTAGAAGGATGGTAAATCTGGAAATACCAAGTGAAGAGAGGTGGGATCAATTATGTGAAACAATTGATTAACTTTTCATCCCAACAAGAAGACAGCACAGCAGCTTTTGAAGGAACAGTCATCAACAACTCCCTGCCTAATAGGGACACATCATTCAGCAGTTTTCTTTTCCTATTTTCTTTCAGGCTATTTTTGTAATCAGTTTAGGATATTTTGTTCAGTATCTAAACTAGTATAAATAACTCTCTTCTATGAGTTATTAAGGGTTGCACCCTTGCATAAGCATTTTGTAAGCATTCAATGTACACAGCTTTTTTGGATCACTAATGATAAAGCAGAGGATTCTGAATTTTGTTCCACACAATCTTGTTTCTCTTGTAAGTTTTTCCAGTGCATCTTTCATTCTGTATTCTACATATGTTTGAGTTTTATAAAGGTAACTAGGTAAGTGTAACTGTGTTTCAGTTATTCTTAATTTCCTTTTGAAGTTATAATCATTAAAGAGAATGGGTTACTGAACTATTTGTTTAAGTATCTCCCTCTAAATCATTCAATTGTCAGTATCTTTATAACCTTAAGTATATTTTGTTAAATCTTCAAACATTGGTTGAAGGTTTTCTAGCTTATGATTATTTAATCTTCTATCTGAAAAACTAAAGTAATCATATCTTCTTACTACTTCTACTTAACATCAACAAAAACTTAAATCACTGTGGTGAATTAAATAGCAGCCCTTTGTTTACCTGTTAGTATTATTCAAAAGGTTGAGCATTACTGTTATAATTTGTTTCATACATTGGTCCTCCAATTAAACCAAAACCAACAAAACATTATAGATGCTTTGGCATAACCAATTGACCTTAGGTTATCTCAAAGGACAACATTGTGTATTTAGTTTGTGTTTTGAGTCTTGACAATATGATTTTTGTTTACACCATAATGTTTAAAGTAATTTTGCTTGGCTTGTCCAAGAGTTTGATTCTTCTCAGGGCTCTTACACTAGAGCGGACATTGTAGGTGGCACAATTTTTATGAAAAATCCTTGTATGATTGTTCGTTGTGTTGCTACAACAGTGCTTGAATTCTACTGGAAGGTCACCCACTTGCATTTTCTGTTAACTATAAGAATATCATAGTTTTAGACTTTAGTATATTGTTTTATGTATATTTATATTTGTCTAGGTACACCTTACCAGTGCAAAAAAAAAAACAATCCAAAGCTTTCTGAAAGTTTTTTCCTGTGAAGGCTTCCGAGACATGATTTTCTTCATAGTCTACATGCAACTGTGTATTGTTGAGGTCAGTCTGCGATATGTAATGAGAAATACTGGATATGGTTGTATTGCACATCTGTTAACTTGTTAATGCTTTTTCGTTATGTTACAACTAATAAGTGAGTGTATCTTTAATAATAAGTGATGTTTTTTTGTTTTTTATCATTTAGTTCTCCTTAATAATGAATTTAATTACTGTCCTTTTTAGCAACTAGGAAAAGTTTTCTTGTTGATGTTGTCTATGTAAAATGCTAACTTATGTCTAACATTTACAACCACACATAGAGAGCCCCTGCTTCAATTCTGCTAGGGCTAAAATTGCCTCCAGTTGCAACTTTTGTATATCATTATTGCCAGAAATTTCTGCAGTGTTGCTGCAAAGCCACTTCTGAACATTATCATTCGATGTAGATTCATCTAGAGCTGCAAGCTCAAGACCTGTGCCCTGCAAATAAATGCATCCTACTTTAACAGCAGAAACCAAATTCGAGCGAAGGATATCAACCTTCATAGCAACACGTTCGAAATCTACAGGGGACCAACCCTTTGCTGCTATCTGGGCTATAACAAGTTTCGAATCCCTCAAGAAGGCACGGCCACTCTCATAACTATGTTCCAGATCTTCCTCTACAGCCAAAGCTATATCGCAAGATGAAACATCAACCATTGATTCCTTGATGCGAACAAAAATCTTATTTCTCACAAAAAGTTTTGATTCTTCATCCTTTATCCGCTTCAATGCTTCCACCTCCATCTTGATCTTGTCAAAATATAATCGGTAACCTATTTTTCTATTGTGATCCTCTGCTAGATTTATGATATAAAAATAAAAGGGTATAAAAAATGTGAATAAAAAAATGGATACATACAATATTTAGTGAAAATAGGGGTTTTATAAATTGGGAAGGCGTATTGGATTTATATTGGTAGGGGGTTAAATAAGGTGATTTTTAGAGGTATTTTCCAATATGTAGTCAAATTAAGGGTATTGTTTAGTACGCCACGAACGCACGTGCTATGTTAGAGGTTCAGTGAGTGACGCCCCCGTGTGTCACCCACTGGTGGTGGGTAATAGGGTCTTCCGATGAGAAAATCCAAGCCTTACAAAAAAAGAAGGTCAAGGCTCTCCTTGTTGAAATGCAACAAGCAAATGAAGAACCTACCCCCAAGGAAAAACCACAAAAAATTGAGATCTATGATCCTAGTTCATCCAACACTTCAATGGCCTTCCTAGATAAGCAATAAAATGACCATGAACAAGAATCTCTCTTCACTCACACTTTTCAGATCAAGAAAAAAATAAGCAATTGATCATAGATAGTGGCAATCAACCAAGCACGGTTTCTCAACAATTTGTCAACTCACTCCAACTACTTGCTACAACTATGCCATCATGGAAGGGACAAGGAAGCAAATTTCTCCACACCTATCACCCGTAGGTGTTCAATCCCTTTTTTCATTAGAACTTACATTGATTCAGTTGATTATGATATTACACCCTTGTATTTTTGCAACAAGCTTCATGGCAATCCATACTAGTTTCACAGAAGGCCACAATTTGAAGAATTTTTCAACACCTACAAACTTTACAAAAACATTAAATGCTACCAAATTACATCTCCCCCTTGACCTAGACAACAGCGTATTAAGAAAGTCAAGCTCCACAAATTCAAATCACTTTTCTCATGCTATGATGCTAGTTTTCCCTAACCTACTACAACCTCGTCAATAGGCTTCAAACCTTAGTAGGGATATGCCATTCCAAATATCAAGTCCACATCCAAGTTTGAATAGTCATGCATCTTTCTCAACAATCCCATCTTCATGGTTCCCCTCACCACACCCATCTAAGGGTATAACTTTTGCACCTTCCTTTCAACAACCCATGGTAGGCAGGTTTCTTCAATAAGGTGAACAATTCTTCTTCCAACAAACCACCAACGGTTGTAGAACCTCTCATTTCAATTGAAGTTCAACTCTAATTATTTCATCAAGACATTCCAGCCAACATATAGTTCCTACACCCTATGTTGTTCTTTGTTGGACTGCAAAGAACATTAGCGGAAATCAAGGATCATTTCCTCTGAATTGGGAGAACTGATCAAGCTAAGCCAAACTTAGTCCCTAAGTTCCTATGTGTACTTTGTTGATTTGGGGTAGCATCGGATGTACTTTATGCCTCAAATTTTGCAGGGAGGCTTGGCACATGTATTCCAAAGAACCCAGAGAGCGTTTTAGAAAATTCCACCCAGAAGTGATTTTATTAAAATAATTAATATTTTTAATGGGGTTCCTAAGTCTAAACTTAGGAAAATTAAAATATTAATGGGTATTAATCTAATCAGGGGTGAAACTTCTACAAAAATCCATGGATCAAGTCAAAACGATCTGAGCCTTTGATTATGTTTTAATCTAGGTCGTTGGTTGTCCAACAGGAAGATATAAGAAGGGGCTTGAAGGTCATTTGGAAAACACACACACACATAGATCAAGAAATAGATTTTCTGAAGTGAGTGGCTCTGAGGAGGAAAAATAGATTGAGGAGATCTCTTGCAGCAGAGGGGAAGGAGAGTTGGGTTGGAGGATCTTCTCTGGAACCTTGAATACTCAGCAGAAAGGCAGAGATACATAAGAGGAGGCAGCACAGACCAATGGAGGACTGACATTGGGCCAGGAGGGCCCATGCAGTGCTTGACGCAGTGCCAGAAGGGCCAACGAAGAGGAATAGTTGTCCTCCTGCATAAATCTGAAACTTGTCGAGGAGCAGCCAGATTAGCCAGGAAGGTTGACGTCAGAGCTCCAAGAGGCAGTGAGAACCAGCACAGCGCTGACGCAAAGCCTCAGAAAGCTCCACGCAATTACTGCGAAGCGGCAGCGCAGTTGTATCCGGGGATAGTTAGTTTAGTTGCTAGATCAAAGGAATTTGCCAGGTGAAGTGAGGTAATCTCACTAAAGTTTCTGCCAATGCCTTTTTCTTTGTACCTAGATTGCCGCGAGGGCATCCAGAGTTGTATTCAAAACAACTACTTAATAATAATAAACCCTCAGAGCTGCTGCACCAGTTTTCCCATATTGGGTTTTTCCGGGACTATTTGTCCAAAAATAATTGTTTCCTATGTGTTGTATTGTTCGTTCTTGCTCAGTATTTTGTTTCCGCATATACATAAATTAAGTGAAGGCTACAGATGTATTTACTTCGAAATTTACTGTAGAAGACAGTAAATAACTTGTATGATTTAATCAAGTAGGAGAATTAACATCAGTTTGCTACAGTAAGGATTCCGGTGTAGGAATTTTCACAGACTTAAATGGACTATTTATTATATTTGTAAATTACATGTTGCACTTAATCTTTTATACATTCCATAGGTCAAACCTGATCACTCCAAAATATATATATAACTCTAGAAGACTTGATCAAATAGCATCAACAGTTCTGTACTTCTTTCAATAGTCTATACAATATAGAGTCTAGACTGTACACATGTACATTGTATGATTGTAGAAATCTCCTCTCTTTATTTGCATGCTTGATCCCTATTGGTATTTTATTCCCATCCGTGAGTAATTGCATTGCTGTTTTATAACCATATCAGAAACCCTTCCCTAAGCTGACAAAGCCAACCTGCACTGACAATCCATGAAGGTGCTTTGGTGCAGGTTCCAATGAAGCCTGTAAAAGCAAGAACTCAAACAGCTTCTAGGATCCATATCTACGTTACAAGATATTATCCCCACAGATGAATGTTACAAAAAAAAAGCCTAGTGGGAAAAAACAAGGGGTGCTTCCCCACATTCATGTATGGCACCCCTAGTAAAATCATCAATGTAGACTACTGGGTGGATTCAAAATGGATACTTACTGACACAGAACTAGCCAAATGCCCAGCACCATCAGCGACAATTGATTGAGCTAAACCATGGGCTATAGGAAAAATATGTTTACAACTTTACAGCTAAATGTGCTTGCAGTTATATATAGTTCATATATGAAAAATAAGTTTCATTAAAAGTTGAGTGTAACTGCCATTGGATCGTCACTTGCAAAGAATGTGTCCAAGAATGGATCATGCTCGCATATGGAACTCCTAGATTCTGTCATTGAATGCCCTTAGTGCCACAACTTGGCATATAAATCTGTCATCATAGGTGATTATTGCTGATTTTTAATATTTTTCTGCAAGCATGGGACAACGCATTTGCACATTTTACAGAAGCAAAAGTGGATTCAAAGAAAAAATAGTAATATACTGTAGAGTGTACTAGATAGTTATGGATCTTTTCTCCCATGGTCTCTGAATTTTTTGCAGGCCCCAAACTAACAGCTACTGCAGTGTCCTGCTAAATGAAGTTCAGGGACCACAGGAAACAAGATACACAAAAGCTAAAAGATACTAGCTCTCGGAAGGCAAAAGTTCCACCTAATGAGTTATTCCATAAAGCATTGAAAATTTCACATAGATTGGAGCAGCTAGATTCTCTATTATCTCAGCAACAACATAAAACACATAAATTTAGTCATGGAGAACAGCATGACACCCGTTTTGACTTTTCTCACTGAAAGCCTTTTGAATTTTCTCAGGTATATGTTTGGAGGTGGGACTAAAGAAAACTCAAACATGAAATTACAGGACTATTCTATCATTGAACATGGAAATTTGCCATTAATCCTTGAATGAGACCAATAAAAATGAGGACTATTACTTTCTGTTATCTCTATCTTAATAACTGATTTCTTTCATGGGTGATTTTAATAGCATACCAATCTACTCCAATGATTAAGAATATAGAGGAATCACTGATGGTTCTGAATATGGCTTCTTGCATTCTTGACAAGCATGTTGGTTTAATAGAGACTGGATTTCAGTCCACTTTGCAGAATACCAACTATTTTGTCAATTATTTCATATTTCAAATAGATGTTTAAATAAACAACATTGATAGAATTTTAGTTTTTTGTGAGCTATACTACACTGCAAAAAAGAGAAGATTGCCTTTCAACACATTCTCAGATAACAAAGAGTGTACTTCTACCCATAAAGAAAGGAATATACCATGTACCTGCATAATTAACTTGTTCAAAGGTGATGCCATTCGAAGGTCATATAGAACAATACTGCGGTCACTGTCAAATAAAACAAAAAAGACGTCAATGAAATGATTAGTGTTGTATATTATCAGTTCAAGAGACAGACTTTAATTTCTATTAGAAAAAGGCATATGCTATAAAAAAGGGTTCACCTTTCTAACAAAAAGTATACAATGGGCTTATAATTATTACACAATTTGTAAATCACTGCCATTCAGCAACTTTTCATAAAAAAAGAAAGAAAAAATGACCAAATTAGATCTATGGGATTTGAAATTACATCCAGTAGAATAAAGAATTGCTGGGGTAGAAAGAACACTAGGGGATGAAAAAGTATACACTAAGATAAGCTTATCATTGTCCAACAAATGACCAAAAATAAGGTCAATGGGACTGCTCAGTATAAAATTCTGGATACAAAGTGGGAGTGCTAAGGTCACTTCTGTAAAAGCAAATGCATTGCAGTGAAGCTCCACCATATTCTCACGGATCAACGGGTAGCTAATATTCTGACTAAGCCCCTAGTAAAACCAAAGTTGGAGGTTTTCAAAGACAAACTAGGATTAATGCAGAATTCCTTCCTCATTAAGATGGAGTGTTGAGAATTATAGCTCAGTAGGAACTTCTGCATATGTTCAGTGTGAACATGCAAGGAATAGTTCAAGATATTTTTGAAAACTGATTCTATTCTTGAGAAAAAAATATATATATTTTGTAACTCACTTTAGTAAAAAAGTGAAAGTTTTATTTTTAGTAATTGAGATTACAATTGTAATTAGACAGGGAATAATCTTAAAAATTGATTCCTCGTTAAAACTATATAAAGAGAGGACAAGGTAGAAGCTTTTACACAAAAACACACACTTAAGCAGCTGAGCAAAAGAGAGAGCAGGCAGCCAGGGAAGAGGCATTCTCGGGTCGCACGCAGTACATGACAGTCATCCATAAGATTCCGTACAGTCACCGGACAGACCATACAGGTCATCCTACAGGTTATAAGACAGTTTTCTGTTGTTTCTGAGTTTTTGAGCTGGCTCTCCAAGCTCAGTTCAGAGCATTTTTGGTATCCATGCATACTATTTTTTTGGGCTGTGTGTGGAGGTTTCCTTCTACATTTTATTCTGAAGGAATGGAAAGCTTATTTAAAGGAACGATTTCGTGTATATGTGAGATTAACTTGTATCCTTCCATTGTTTAATTTCTTTCTAGTTACTTGTGATTGATGCTATGGTTTGAGATTTAAATTCAGCCATCTACTTGTTTGATTGAGATAATAGGAACATTAGTCACCTGGGCTTTAAATTCCGTCAAACTTGCATAATGATATCGTAGCCCACACATCCAGTGTTGAAGCATATAAGGAGGCCAAAGAATGTGATCATCCCTTAGCTCCATGAAGTGCTTTGCATTGAAGATCATCTTGGGATTCAAATCCCTAGAGAGGTGATCCAAGTGACTTGGATATGATACCTATAAATATCTTCCATGATGATCATGTTTATCTCTTGCTTAGTCGAAAGGAGGTGGTCAAGAGCATTTGACAAGTATTTGAATGGGCAAAGGTGGTCCATCTGTTATGAATAAAATATACTAAATATAATAATGATGATAATTGTAATAATAATTAGTTAATTACTAATTAGGTTGAAGAGGCATGTCTAAATGAGAAATGACTATCCATGAAGAGGCACCTGCCTAGTATATAAGCAGGCCTCTCACTCTCATTTGTAACATCATTCTTATTCATACATTTTATATATATTCTTGTATTCTCAATGGAGATCTACATATTCCAAGTCTTTTGGAGTGATTAACCTAAAGAAAAAACTTTATTCGCTTCATTTGGTATCAGAGTAGTGTGCTCCTCTGGCCACTTCACCGTTGCACAGAGCCACGCTCTCCAATCCAGACCCTTGGCCATCAAGGTTTAGTCAACATTGTTGCTATCGAGATTGAAGTGTTCTGCGACACAAATTTGGAGTTTCTTTGTTTGCTAGGCCTTTGGCCATATAATTAAAAAAAATCAGAGAAATAATATATAAAAAAAAGTATATGTAAATAAATAAATTTTTTAAATCATAATAAATTAATTAATTAATTAAATTAAAAGAGCAGTTGGTCATGAGCATAAACTTCTAGCAATCAAGACAGGGTGCTGACAAACCACCAGACACCATCCGCCGCTATAGCCACCAGCATCACTTCCCGTTGTGCATCTCGACAGACCGTTGCATCCGTCAACCGCCAAGCCCGACCTCATTCCTCAGCCATTCCTTATGAACTTGGTCGTCTCTACCATTGATCACCGGCTCGATAGACCCCGCCTCCAATTTTGTCGCCCAGCTTCTCATAATTGCATGCCACAAGCCACTGTTGCCCGACCACTACTACATCCTTCGCACGTTTTCCTCAACCTTCCCATAGAAGCCACTGCGAGCCATCACCGCTTTGTTTGGAATACACGACACTACTACCACCGTATCCACTGCAGCTTGAGTTGTAAACAGCTTTAGTTTGTAAAAGTCACAGTGAAATTTTGAAGCCAAATTGTTGTGCGAAGTCATCTTTAAAACAGAGTGACGCTTCAATAGTTTGGACCTTTCAATTTCCACATAGATATGTCAGAATAGGGCTAACATCACTTTCAAAACAACTTGAAGACTTCTTACATTCGATAAAGCTTCAGATTTTCCAGTTACATCTGATGTGTTTTCAAATTGTCATTATGGAGATGTAACTCTGCTCCATAAGGTCGAGACTCCTTTTCAGGAGGACAAAACGTTGTGCAAATGCCTAGAACTCCACTGCTGCAAACATAAATTATATTCATAATCTTGCAGTACATTTGCTACACACCTATCCCCTAATCGTAAGAAAATTTCAATCCCTAATTTGTCGAAATTGTTAGCAACACCACTAACAAGTAATCGTTGTGGTGGGAAACTGAGAGGTCGCATCTGTTCAGTTGAACCGTTGTCGTTGGTGCTATTAGTTGTACCACCTTTGTACATGACCACTTACCAAATTAAAACCATTAGTGGAAAAATTTTGGCCATCAAATTAAGGAAGGAATATATTGGAGTGCATAATCTATTTGTGGAGTACAATATAAATTTAATTAAAACCTTTACTTTTGACAGGTCGAATTGAAGAGGAAGAGCAATTATTTATAAAAGGGAGTCAAGTGAAGTTATTATTATCATAAAGATTATATAATGTTTCTGAAAGTGTAAAGTGAAAGCATTTTAATATAAAGAACGTTTTTTATATATATACAAGTTAGAACAACAAAAACAAAAAAAGGAAAATAGGTACTTTACAATAAAGACATAAAAATAAAAAAATAAAAAATTGATAGTATTTAAATATTTAAGGCCAATAATGATGTCTAAGTCATAAATGAAGGAAAATTTCTAGAAACCTTACCCAGCTATGCTAAAGTGCTTTTTAAAATTAAGGGAACTCTCGCAGGAAAAGACGTTACTATTTATATCTCTCGCTGAAAGTAAAAATTATATAAACCTTAAAATTGCAAACCAATTTGTGATTCCTGAATTAAATATAATCGAAAAATTAGACTTCTTGGACAAAAAACAATACGAAATAACTGATTTACAGTTAAACATTGGAGAATATACATTTATATTGCAATTCTTTGTTCAATCCCTATGGAATGATCAAGGTGACATTATTCTGGGATCACCATGGATGGAAACCCTAGATTCCTTCATCCTAAATACGAAGAAGAAGTTTTTGACATTTTCTTACAAAAAGAAAAAAATAATGCTACAAGATCTTACAGTGAAGCCGAATTCAGTAATACCAGAATACATACAAGATATTTCAAAAATAATTTTCCAAGGTAAAAAAGTACTACAAAATATGCAAAGAGAAATTGACAAGATCACCATTGACAAAAATGAAGAAGTTTCTCGACTTAAAGACCATAGTGAAAAATTACTGACGCAAATTAAGAAGCTTAAGAAGGACAAGAAGTCATTAGAAAACAAGGTACAACACCTTATCGAGAAGGAAGCATCAAATGTAGAAATTCAAGTTGACGAAAAGATAACAAATACTGATCCAGTCAATAACACAACTCAAGAAGAGGACAAACTAGTTCAAGTAAAGATGTACTCAGAAGTTGCAGTTCCAGCAACAAAAGATTCAAGTGAAGATCCAAAAATTAACCATTCAACTTCCATAGCTAAAGGAAAGTAGGTACTTCAAATAAATCAAAAAAACAACACAAACAAGATAAGAGAAAATCAAATCACTAGAATTCCTTATCGATATCTGAATCACGAAAGTAGACAACTCAATCAAGCTACGTATTTAGAACAGAAACAACAAACTGATGTTCCGAAGAATACTAATGTCAGTGCAATCCACTCATGTGATAACAATTCATCACAAGTTTCCAGTCACCACAAGATTTCATAGAAGATTGATCTAGGATGGTCTGATCTCTTCTCAGTGCGACAGTTTTGTTTGTCACGTAGAGGACCATATCAACTTGTATCAACGAAGATGACAATTTCGAGACGAGAAGACATTCGAAACAGGAAAAAAGATCAAGCCTTTTCATCAACAAGCTTTGAGGACAAAACTTTTTGAAGAGGAAGGCAATGTTATGAATAAAATATACTAAATATAAATAATGATGATAATTGTAATAATGATTAGTTAATTAGTAAGGTTAAAGAGGCATGTATAAATGAGACATGACTCTCCATGAAGAGGCACATGCCTAGTATATACGCAGAACTCTCACTCTCATTTGTAACATCATTCTTATTCATACATTTTATATATATTCTTGTATCCTCAATGGAGATCTACATATTCCAAGTCTTCTGGAGTAATTAACCTGAAGAACAAACTTTGTTCACTTCACCATCAATATGTCAATTGACTATAGTAAACAAGATACATTGGAGAACCAACAACGTACTCTACCTGAGGGGTGAACCTAGTGTGAAAATTCTATCACTGCAGCGACTGATTTACTTTTCCTACTTATTTCATCATAAGTTATTCATGAAATTACTTCAACAAACATTAAAATAAATACCATAGCAGATATCACACCATAATACAGAAACAAACATATGCACACATGGACACAGTGATTTTGGACTAATGTCCCCAGAAAAACCCAATGTGGGAAAACCGGTGCAGTAAGGGAGGATTTTATTATTCAGCAATTTTCTTGTACAACAGGGTGCCAAACTAGCTTACCCACAGATAGACAAACTTCCAGCTCTTTTCTAAACCCAGTGTAGGCCCTACTGACCTCTGCTACAGCCCGAAACCCTCTGCGTCAACCTGAAACCCTCTGCGTCAGCCTACTGAGGCTCTACGCAGTCTCTCTGGGCTTTTGCGTCACTCCTGCGGCCTCTGTGTGGATGACACAGGCCCTTCTGGCTCTGCCAGTCTCTACTACCTCTGCGTGGCTTCCTCTGGCTCTGCGTCTGCCTCTTCTGCGTTGATCTCCTGTCTCTATGTTCCGTACTTGCTACCTCCTAACTGCTCTCCAAACCACTGGTTCAATTCCTCAGCAAACCCTGCTCCAAAAATTGAACTGACTGGTCTCCCTCAGTGTGTTCTCCAAGTGCCCCTCAAGCCACCTCTTATACTTTTTCTGTTGACATCTCAACAGCCGAGATTAAGTCCCTAATCAACGGCTAAGATTAGATCTGGCTTGATCCATGTCTTTTGGACCATTATAACACAGATTCATATTAATACACAATATTTTATTTTTCCTAAGTTTAGACTTAAGGACTCCATTAAAAATATTAATTATTTTAATATCTCCTTATCTGTTTGGAATCTACCCAAACCCTTTCTAGGTATTGGAGATCTTATGTGCCCCAACCTCTCCACCAAATTTCGTGGCTAGAGTTCATCCGATGCTACCCCAAATCAACACCTAGTAATGGGATTTGATAAACAATAAAGGTATGGATGCTAGCCCGTGGTTGTTGTCAAGTTTGTAAATCTTCAGAGATGATGCAACAACTTACTAATATGAAAATGTTCCCAACTTAGAAGGGGAGTGCTACAAATTCTTCCTAAGTTGGAGTACCGTCCTCTTGCATATGGCAATGCAGAAAAGCAAAAGGGTTTGAACACCCTCGATGCATCCCCAATCTAACTCAAGTAAGCTAGGCCTACACATCTCCAAATTGTACAAAAATGTGGGTGTAATGATGCCATGAGGTCCAGCTTGGAGGACATGTCTTAAGAATGGTGCCTATTACTCACCCACCTGTGCGTAAAACCCATAGCAGAAAATTTTTCTACTATTGTTCAGCTTCCCAGCCATTAGCCCTATCATGATCCACAGATAGCTAGCCTCATATGTTTCTCATCCACTCTATAGTCAGTGTTTTATTCCATTGAGCCTACTCATACAATGAAGGTGGTCATCTATTATGACGTACATTAACCATTTTCGTATTCAAGTGATTTCATTTAATGTTCAAGGGCTTTCTAGTATGGATCACAGATTGAATTGGATAATAGACAGCGTTTGATTATACATTTGTTCCTTTGCTTCACCTTGGTGGTTATCACTTGCCCCTAGTCCAATGTGACCTTCCCTGAGGCATTTTTTTCCAATATCTAGTTGGGGCACAAATAGGAGGTTCAAATGATGGCAACATTCCATGATTTCATACTTAACGCTTTCCAATTCCCCCACATATCCACATCCCATCTTCAGGTTGATTACTATATGTCACTTGTATTGGTACCCTATCTTCCTCATCCTAACCTGAGCTCTACCTCCCTAATTAGCCCTCACCCAGTTCCTAGCTCAATCATGAGCTATCTAAATGAAAGGAACTTTGCATATCCCAACCCCGATGAATAAGGAACAATTTCATCCTTGAGGGGTCAATAATAAATGAAAGGTTGTAACCCAAGCTATGTATGTAAAATAATGATGAAAAACGCGCACAAGAGGGGTGGAAAAAATAGGCTGAGGAAAGGGGTAACTCAACTGCCACAATTGCTCCCTCTTCACACCATAACATGCTCAAAAATGTTGAGCACAGCATAGCCCGATATCAAACAATGGCATCCTTCATGAAGTAAACCCGGATAACATCTTTCACACCTATCTTTTGAAAGGGTCAACCTAAGAAATATTCCTCCCCTTAGGGTTGGAAGCACCTAATAATGCCTTGTGATAACTTTCCCATACATAAGCAAGGTAACATTTTTACAACTCATAAAGTAGAAAGATATTTGAAGATGATGCTTGTGTGAAGTACTTTGATACCTTTTTTCATTATATATGGCCCATGTGAAGTACCTTGATGCCCTTTTTTCATTGAATATGGCCCACTTTGATACTTTTATGGTTCTTGCACTTGTGGTGTTGATCTCACTTGATTTTGTATGGGTTAAATGTTTTCTCCCAAATATAGCAGTCATCCCTTGAGGGATTCTATGATGCTTCACTGATACTTTAGAGAAGACATCCTGCGCACTTGATGACTACACAAGGCACATTGTTGGAGGATGTTGGACGCTTACTATGGAGTGTTGAACTTTAGATGCTTGAGCACAAATTATGATCCCTTCACGTTCATCCAGGACCTTAGATGTTACCCTTCAAAGCTCGAACATTGTCTTGAGAGCTAATGTAACCGAAAGCCGATAGGATGCCCCCAGGCTTGCATTACACCTACTTGATGGACATTGCCCTGTTTTTGAGGATGATTGATGATGATGATGACATGAGACCCCTTTGGTGGGGATGATACACTATTAAAGACACAACATATAGTAGCACAAGCCATTCAGAGAGGGCTCTTCATAAGTGAGTGTGATACCCAAGTGTGTCAGGCCTGAGGAAGGTGCAGGGGTGCAGCGTAGGAGTGTTGAAAAGTGTAGCTAGGTTTAGTTCAGTCTTCATAATGACATGCAATTGTGATTTTATGTAAAAGATGTAAAGAAGAGATCATGGGTTTCATGAGCAAGAGATTTTATTTTTAGTTAAGGCTCCCATTGTGAGTTGTTAGGGATTTTTGTCATCTAGTCATAAAAGTCTAAAGAGTCATTAGCATGTATTGAAGGCACTTTACACCTTGTAAGAAGTCAAATTTGTTTTTGTAAATTCACCCTCCAAGACCTTGTCACTAGCCCTCACTCAAGTCGGCCTACAATGAAAGGATAATTCTAGAAAGATGAAGTCGGCCTACTCCAAGTGATCATGTCGGCCTAACTATCATGAACAAACCACTATATATAGCAGTGCTCGGCCTCATTTGGAGGACAAGAATTCAGTGAAGCAAGTTTGAGATAATCAAGTGCACAAATCATCATAGAAGGAGCCTTAAAGTCATGAAGGAAGGAGGAGGATAGCGAAGCATAGCGTCATCATTGTGGACTGTTTTTGGGCTAGTTTTCCTTCACACGTGCGAAGATTGCAAGTTTGAAGTTGGCAAAGATAGATCGAAGATTGCAGTTACATAGAGGTGATCTTGTTTGAGCAGAAAACTTTGCTGAAGGAAACCGAGTAAGAGAGAGAAAAGAGTCTCCCTCTTGAGGAGATTATTTGTTAATTTATGGTATGTTCTATGCTTAAGAGAAATTTACTTCAAATCTTCTTATTAGCCCAATATCAATTTCTAGTATAGCAATCACATTAACATGGTAGTACAATGCAAATAGAACATAAATGTAAACAACAGAAGACAAGCCAAGACAAGAGACACAAGATGTGGCACCAACCAGGGACAAACCCCAATGCAGGGAAACCCTTTAATCAATTCTTCTATATTCTACAATAATTCAGCAGAGAGAGAGATAGTACAGTATCACAAATCTGTGATTTTACAACAGCAGCAATAAGACCCTAACCCACAAAGTCAAAGCTGGTCAAACAGCTCCCAAATGACCTCAAGTCAACCTTGAAGAACTCAGTCTTCAACAGCAAGCATAGGCAGCCCAAAACAGTCCACAATACCCAGTCAAACAGCAGTCAACGCATCAGCAATTTTGTAGCCAGCCCTAACCAGTCAATGTTGGTCAAATCTGTGGACAAACAGGTTAACATTTGACTGTCCAACAATGCGGCTAGCCTAGGAGAGGCTGCCCAACCCAAAAATGCAGCCAAACCTCTTCTTCGTTGGTCAACGCATGCAAAATACAGCCCTGCTGCTCCACAGTCAACCCCAGGTCAACGCTGCCCTAAAAACAGAAATGTGTCCTTTCAGCCACACGTGTGAGAGATGCTCTTCTAATGCGTAGGAGAGAGAGAAAATGTGTGGTGAGATGAATGGAATAATGCCACAAGTTCTCCTCCTTTTATATGAATCGTGGAAGATAAGTTGGGGGTGTGAAACACTATTTTGTTTGCTGGCCGACCTTGACAAATTGTCAAGAAATACAAATAAATTCATATCTCAATGAATACATGTCAGAATCGGATGATCGTTAGATCAATCCTACACCTCTCAATGAGAGGAATCCAAGAAAAATATCAGCTGCCATAAATGAGGTGACCCACATGGAGTTTGGCCCTAGTTGCCAATTTTAACACTCCCTCTCAACTAGGAAGAACTCCATCTGCTAATCCATTTGTTTGTAACTCTGCCATCAAATGCATTGCCCTGCACAGCGCTTCTCTGTTGAATTATGAAGAAGAAGAAATGATCAAGAATGTATCATACCATCCTCTACTGACCCGAAGTTTGTCCCAATGAAGAGAGTGTGTCATAACACTCTTATTGATCCGAAATCAATTCCAAATAAAGAGAGTGTCTCATACCACTCTTAGTGACCCGAAGTCAGGTCCAGAAGAGAGTGAGTTATATCACTCTTACTGACCCGAAGTCAGTTCCAATTGATCCTAGATCAATGTCATCCTAGCATAGGGAGTACAATAGATACACGATGCATCCATCGGTACTACTATGGTCCCTATCCTCATTTCCCTACTCATTGGCCAGATGAGAGGTACTTCCCATGAGTCCCAGATTGCATGGGTAGGATGTCTCGACAAGAGAAGGATGAACCACTCATCCTGCCTACATGTCGCCATAGGGTATCACAGGGGAAGGCTAAATCATTCACCATGTACATAGCGCACCACTAGGGGAGGGTGAGTCACCCTATGGTCGCTCGTCGCTCCAAGAAGTACCCCAAGCCCCCCGAAGCTCCTAGAGCTCAATGTATGCATCATACAAGACCCTCATAAGAGGGTCTCTCCACGACTCCTAGTCGTTCTTGGAAAGTCAAGAATTTGACCTTTCCCAGGGGCTTCGTCAAAACGTCGGCGACCCGCTCATCAGTCCCAATATGATGGAGCCTTATTGCTCCTCGTTGTACCATATCCCGGATAAAGTGGTACCTGATATCGATGTGCTTGGAGAAATCGTGAAATACGAGATTCTCTAATAAATGAATCCCACTCTGGTTGTCGCAGAGGATCACGGTAGTATCCAGCGTATGTGCAAACAGCTCACTGAAGAGCTTCAACCAGACAGCCTCACAGGAGGCCATACTCGTAGCAACGTACTCTGCCTCAGCGGTGCTCAAAGCCACAGACTTCTGCTTCCTGCTCATCCAGGATATTGAAGCAAAACCCAAAGAGAAACAACATCGGGAAGTGCTCTTTCGGTCCACCACACTGCCTGCCTAATCAGCATCGGAATAACCATGCAACCTCACATCTCCGACAGTGTATCTCAATCAGTGAATGATTGTGCCCCAAAGATATCTCAGTAGATTCTTGGCACCAATCCAATGTGAGTGATGAGGCTCAACCACAAATTGGCTCAACATGTTAACTACAAAACATATATCCGAACGGGAGTTCACCAAGAACATCAATGCTCCTATGAGTTGATGATACTCATAAGCATTTCCCAAAACAAGTCCGGCAGCACTACCACATAACTTCTTGAAGTTAAGCTCCATCGAGGTAGTCACGGGCTTGCAATCCACCATACCAAATCTCTCCATTATCTTCACCATGTATTTTCCTTGAGATAGGAAAATTTCTCCTGGATTTTGCTAGACCTCCAACCCTAGGAAATAGTGCATCATTCCTAGGTCCTTCATCTCAAATTTGGAAGCCAACTCCCTCTTACATTTGTGAATGAGAGGGTCTACACCTGTCAGAAAGAGGTCGTCAACATACAGCACCAATATGAGAGGCTTATCATCTTCAACCTTAAAATAAAGGTTCGGATCGGCTTCACTCCTAGTGAATCCCGGCTTCATCAAGTAGCTATCGATCCTCGCATACCAAGCTCGGGGTGCTTGCTTCAGCCCATAGAGAGCTTTCTTCAACCTGCATACACGAGATTCCCGATTATGAATCTCAAACCGATTAGACTTCCTCTTTAATTGAACCACGCAAGAACACGGTCTTGACATCCATCTGATGTACGTTCCAACCTTGCGAAGCGGCGAGGGCTATGATCAATCGGATGGTGGTGTATTGGGCAATAGGTGCAAATATCTCATCATAATCTACACCTTCCTTTTGAGAGAAGCCTCGAGCAACAAAGCAAGCCTTGTACTTTTCGGCACTCCCATCAACTCCATGTTTGATTTTGTAAGGCCATTTCGAGGTGACAACTGTTTTGTCTTGGGATATGGGTACCACATCCCAGACATCATTCTTCATCATGGACTTGTATTCTTCATTCATAGCATCCTTCCATACTTGATGCTTCACAACTTCTTCGAACGATGAAGGCTCATTTTGAATGATGGTGCTCATAATGGTCAAGTATCCCTGATACCTGGTCGGTTTCTTACTTTCACGGAAAGTCCCTCTGGATGTAATATGTCTCTCAGCATCTTCAAGAGTCCCCCTAAGCCATGAGGGCCTCTTCCTAGAAGAGGAAGGCTCTTGCAGAGGGGGACCAATAAGATCCATAGGTTCTTCCACACCGGGCATCGTCTCATCTTCCTTCTCATCTGGCTTCTTGGTGTTAGCTTCTTTATCTTTCCTAAGAATAGGAAGATTGTCAACCTTGCTAAGAGCCATATCTTCGTCAAAGGTGACATCAAGACTTATTTCGACTTCCCTTTGACCAGCCACATAGATTTTATAGCCCTTAGAAGTTTTGTTATAGCCCACAAAGATACCCTTCTTACCAGATGCACCCAATTTGCTTCTTTTCTCTGTCGGCAGATGAAAATATACAAGACTTCCAAAAATTCTAAAATGAGAGACATAAGGTTTCTTACCAGTGAACATTTCTTCGTCAGTCTTGGAATCCAATGCTTGATGAGGGCATTGATTTTGCACATATACAACGATATTTGCAACTTCGGCCCATAGAAACTTTGGAAGCCTTTGATCATGGAGCATGGAACGAACAACTTCCAAAATCGTACGGTTCTTCCTTTCAACCACAACATTCTTCTCAGGAGTGTATGGTGTTGTGGTCTCCCTCTTAATACCAACTTCTTTGCAAAAGTCATGGAACTCATTGGATTCATACTCAGTCCCATTATTAGTCCTTAAAATCTTGATCCTCTTCTCAATTTGATTCTTGATCAAGGCTTTGAAGTGACGGAACCAGGAGAACACTTCATCCTTCCTTTTTAAGAAGTATATCCAAGCCTTGCGAGAATAATCATCTGTAAAAGTGAGATAATATAGATATCCTCCCAAAGAGTTCACGGGCATCATACCAAATATGTTGGAGTGAACCAACTACAAAATGTATGAGGTCTTGCTATGGCTTGAGGGGAACGGTCCCCTTTTGAGCTTTCCTTCGGCACATCCCGGACATACACCTTCATGCTCTACTTTGAACTTGAGCATCCCTGTCAGCATTTGTCTCACATTGGGTAGAGCTTTATAATGAAGGTAGGCAAACCTCTGGTGCCATAGTTCAGACTGTAGAGATGTGTCGCAAAACATGACTCCCAACGGACTTCCTCCAACTTGATATAAAGAGTCAACCTGGAACCCAAGAGTGAAAGCATCTTTAAAATTCTTTTTCCACACACATACCTTGTCATCGATAAAGGCCACCTTGTAGCCTTTGTCTTCCATTGCAGAAATGGACACCAGGTTCTTCTTGAGATCAGGTACATATAAGACTTCTTGCAAGTGAATTGTGTTACCCTGATTTAGTTGAAGAGTAACATTCCCTACACCCTTTATGGGATAGGTGGAATTATCTCCAAGAATAATCTCCAAGTTTGTCTCCTTCTCTATCAGATTAGAGAGAGCTTCCTTGTAGCCAGTGAAGTGCCTTGAGGTACCACTATCAATAAGCCAATTGCCCAACGAGTCCAGAGGAGAGGTAGTGGAGAGGGCCGATATCAAATAATACTCATCTTTCTCATTGTTAACAACATTTGATTCATACCTGGAGTTCCTTGCTTTCTTAGAGGGTTGACCACTTCTCTGATTTCCCGCATTCCTCTTTCCTTTGCCATTGAACCTGCCATTCCTTTGATTTGGTTAGAGTTGCCCCTCGAGTGATTTTGATCATCATCATGTGATGTCTCCTTTCTATTTGGACACTTCCTCGCATAGTGGCCAAATTTATTGCAAACAAAGCATCTTCCTTTCCTTCAACCCTTCGATCCGGACTTTCCTTTGAAATGACCATTAGACCCAGAATTATTTCTCCTTTTGGCATGAGAGGAGAAAGCAATGGGGTTGCCTTTGCTTGAAGCCATTTATTGCTCCACCATCCTTGTCTCTTCTTGAATGCATCTCGACATCAATTCTTCAAATCCCGAAATTCGATCATTGTTGAGAAGAGTGGTTCTAAATATGTACCATTTGGATGGGAGCCCTCCAAGGGTAGTGATACTTAGTTCCCTGTCAGGAATGACTTCTCCAATTGATAGGAGATCATTCTTGATCTCAGTGATCCTTAAGAAGTAGGATCGAATATCTTCGTCCTTGCCCTTCTTAATATCCTTCAACTTATTTTTTGAGGAACAAAACTTGATTTGCATCACTAACTTTAAACAAGCTTACTGGTCTATCGTAGATCTCCTTGGAGGTGTGCAACTCGAAAATGTAGGCCACCAAACGCTTGTCAATAGAGTCTCGGATGATCTTCTTCACTTTAAATTCACCCTTAGTGTACTTGTTCCTTGTAGCAACCGGTGCATTTGATGGAGGCTCCAAAATTCTGCCCCTCACATAGTCCAACACTTCTTGCTCTTCCAATGTCAAATCAAGAGACATTTTCCATCTGTGATAGTCAGCCTTCTCACACAGCATGTCTTCGGCCGGGAAGTGTGATGAGGAACCCATGAAGCCTTTTTTATTTTTCCAACTATCTTCGGTGATTGCTCTTGCTCTTGTTTGGGCTTTGTCTTCACCTCAACTCTGATACCATGTTAATTTATGGTATGTTCTATGCTTAAAAGCAATTTACTTCAAATCTTCTTATTAGCCCTGTTGTCACACAGAATGTCTAAGCACCACGAAAACGGCTCAGATCGGGGATTGTCACTCTGATCCCCAATCTCTCTGTTTAAGTTGTCTCCCTACAGCAAGCTAAGGGGGGTAGACCCTATGGGAAAATAGAATGAAGAAGAACTAGTTGGGAAGTAACCAGTTCGGGAGACACAATGAAGCGACCAAGTACTTGATTAAGATTTAGCAAGACTTATAGGATTTGATTAGATTTTAAACAATTGATACCAGTGCCTAATGGAGTCAACGATCTTGCTAAGGAAATTAAGACCAAATAATCGATTAGCAACTGTTGCTTAGATGAATGACTATCTTATATGAAATGCAGATCCTAAAGCTAATGTGAGATGCAAGAATCTTGGTTAATTTTAGTTAAATGCCTATTTGAATTTGAATCCTTCGATCCTTTCTGTGTTGAGCCTGATTTCGTAGAAATTGGCAGAGAGAAGATAAGGTGAAGCACACTAAGGTGTGATTAATGATACCACTCCTTAAAATCTAACATACCCGGTGCCTCCAACACTGCAAAGAGTTGTGGTTCTAACGACTGCAAGGTCACCGTTTTAAGTACCATTAAGAGCAGGCTTCTCAAGCGAAGATGGATGGATAACTATTTCTCTATCGACCAAGCTTATGCTTAGAAGTAAATTTTATTTATGCAAAGCTAACTTATATGCAAATGCACTAGATGATAAGATGAAGTTAGACTCGAGGATTAGAAACACTTGTGTCGCAAAAGCCCTCAATTACCAAAATGAAATGTTGGCTTTATTGGATGAAGACCTAAAAATAAACCCCTGAAAATATCACAATTAAACCACAAGCTTATTTCAAATCTTTTTGATACAATTATAGCTCAAAGAAAACAAAAACTTCTTTGCAATTTAATATCAATATCAACAGATGCTCAAAAAATACTCAACTTAGGAAACAAAGATATGCAATATATTACCATTCCACGACAAAGTACTTTAACAATTACTTGAAAATTTTCGTAAAATATCTAACATGTAGCAAACATCAATTAATTCAAACAATTACGATAAATTTCAATAGACACAAAATATTCTAGCAATTAAATTTCTAGAGATCCAAATACTTTAAAAACCCATGAAATTTAAATGCTAATCAATTCACAATCCTAGAATTAGAATGATTTATGCTTAGTGACCCAAACCTAGGAAAATTTATCACTTTCCTATAGTCAATCTTTAGATACAAAAAATTTAAGCGTGTTTAACTATAGAGAAATGAAAAATGTTAATAACACAAAATTTTTCTTTAGATTTTACTCTTAACACAAAAAGACACCAAGAAGGAACTTTAAATTAACAATTTAATTATTCCTTAGGAGAAATTCTTCGATGTGCTAAGTTTTATGAAGTGGTAAATGATAAATTAAGATTTTTTTTAATGTGGCCAAAACAAATCAAAATGATTTAATAATTTTTTAAATTTTGTAATGGGTCAGAGGCCACCTAAAAAATTTAAAATCTTTAAATGCGAAAATTTACTTTTGATTTAAATTTTTAGTCACTTGAATTTTATTTTTTATTTTTTAGAGTTTTGGAATTTTTCATGATTTTTTAGCTTTAGAGTTTTTTTTAATATTTTTTGAATCAAAATTAAAATCATAAATTAAAAAATTAAGAAAAAAGGTGGAATGAAATCAAATTAAAATATCAGAAATAAAAACCAAATCGAACTTTTTTTTTAAATTTTAATGAATCTAACTAAAGTTTTATTTAAATGAAATCGAAAAAAAACTAAACCTAAACCCTAAACCTGACACTAAAAGAAAAATATAAACTAATGGACACCCAAAAAAGAAAAAATCGAAAGTGTTTTTGTCTGTTTTATGTTCCTGCGGGTTTGGCGGTGGCAGAGAGAGTTTGACAGCAGCGGACATGAATGGAGCTCGAGGGAAAAGGGAATGCAACGATTGTTTGCAGGTTGACGGAAGTAAAAGACGTCGATCTGGAGGAGCGGAAAGGAAAGACAACAAAGGGAGAAGTGATGGAAGAAGGACTGACAGCGGGCTATGGCAACGACAGAGGGAGAGAGGCAGGAGCGATGGACGCAGATCTGGGTAGTCGCTCGCAAGGAAGAGATCGAACAACAAAGAGAAGGACGCAGGCAGTAGGGAGCTCGGGTAGCAGAAATGGCTGCGAGTGGAAGGGAAATCACGTGGATAGTAGGGATCTGAAATGCCTAAGGAGAAAAAGGGAAAAACACAAGCAGGGTCAGCAAGGAAAAGGAAATCTGAAATTTCCAAAACCCCTCAAAATGCAGACAGTACGAACATTTCGAAAAATTTTGGAAGGGAAAAACGCAGTGAGGCTCAATTCGGTAGCAAACAAAAAATTGGTAGGCAAAGAAAAACCTAAGAAAATTTCCCAAAAATTTATGCTTAAAAGGATATATTCTTTTGCTTAAAATTTCCTTTCCAAAACTTATGAATTTTTCAGAAAAATTGAAACCCTTCAAAGTGTAAAACCCTTATAAGATTTTTTCCAGAATTTAAAAAATAATAATAATAATAATAATTCAAACCCTTGGACTGGAAAAAATAGTGCTCCTACAAAAAATGGTTTCCAGGTCAAATCTTACCCTCCAGGGCCTAGATCTGGCTTCAAATCAAACTTCACCTTCAAATCTACAACCTGTACCTGAAAACAAAAACACCCGAAACCCAAATATGCAAAAAATAAATAAAATTCCAGAAACCCAAGTCAGAAAACCCAAAAAAATTTATAGATCTATGCACAAGAATGGTAGATATATCAAATCTGAGGAGTATGAGTCCAACTCCGCTCCCAGATCTGATAATCTGAGGCTCTCAACGGCCAAATCTATCAATTTCCCACACAAAAATTAAATTTTTTTAAATTTTAACAGAGATTCTTAGCTCAAAACCCTTCATGCATCACCAATAAAAATCTTATGATAAGCCTGGGATCAAATTAAGCTGGGTTCTTCAGAAAACACAGATCGGGAGTTGGCTAGTCCAACTAAAAACTTCTAACACCCGAGGATCTAAAAATCAAAAATTTCCTGCAAAACTCAATTCAGCCATCAAAATAGAGTGAGAAAATAATAATAAAATTCAGATAAATAGAGATACCTGCTATTACATTCAAAATTTAAATTATTACTTAAACCCCAGCGACTGAGCAAAATACCTATACTCAAATCACTCTTCAGAAGCTATTATCAATGGCTAAAAAGAAATTATGCTTGAAAAACTACACATCTTACAGTATTTTCATGAAGAGTAACACCAAGAAGATTAACCCCAAAGTCTTTCTTTATTATTCAAAAAAGATTACACGAGAGCTTTTCGTTTAACACACGACTCAAAAATCAGATGGATCAATTAACAAATGACCTCCTATTTAAAGATAAAACCTCCAATTGCTAGTTCGATTGATCCTCGTGACCGTTGATGAGGATTAAAATTTCTTTTAATCTCATTCGTTGAAAAATTAAAGTCAAAAATTTGACTTTGACTTAACCCCCAGGGACCAAAGGCTTAAAATTTAGCTAAATAATTAATTTATCTTAGTCCTGGGACCTTTTAAAATTTGATTTTTAAAGACCGATGAATTTTGCCTTTGGAGAATTTAAATTTACCTAGGACCTAGAATTAATTAAATTTTTGGCTTAGGATTTTAATTAATTTTTTGCCAGAAATTTTAATTAATTACTCTATGAGGGGATAAATTATTTTTTTCCAACCCTCAAGACATTTTACATCATAATTTTCATATTTTTTACATCATAAAGGGGAAAACCCATCTATAATAGACCCTCACAGATGACCCATTTCTGTGACACAAATATAATCCAACAAACCAAGCAATTTGTAATAAAATAACCTAGCCAAATAGTTAGGATTATTCCCAAATCACTTTTACATAGACTCAATCTATAACACTAGGACTCGCCTAAGATCCAAGTGACAAGATACATTCCGGCTTTGGGGTGAGACTGAAGGAAAACTCTGCCGATCATTCGAGAATGGATCTGTGAGACAAAAAACCTCCCAGAATGTTAGATTGTCACTAGAAAAGTAGGTTTACCTAGACCATTACATACATGAGAAGGTTCTACTGAGATTATTTACATAATATACATGCAAAATGGGTTTACACTATAACATGATAATCGGGTTGATGATGATAGTTGAACGGCACGGACACATCGATCAGGTGTTATCCTTTTTGCGAAAAAAGGGGTGTACTGTTATGGGTCGTTGACACGTAGTGGTCAACATCTAGCTCTACTTGGGGACACGTTGTTGCACCGGAGGAATGTGAGAATCCAGAATCTGCATCCACGCAACACACAAGATAACATAAGTAGTGTCCATTAAAAAATCATCCTATAACATTAAGCACAGGAAAGATATAAGCTCTTCATTTATTAACTATCTAGTAACATGAAAAGTAAATCTAATCCTAAAACAGAAATAAAATGTTGAAATGAAAGGGGTGGGGTTAGAAATACAATGCAAAGGATGCCCCATGGCATCAGATGTCATCTTTGAAGAATAGCTTGAGCATTTGGCCATTTGCAGGTAAGTCAAGTGGTTCGCCATCCAATCTGCTCAAGTGGAATGAATTTGGCCCAGCAATGTCTCGGATAATGTATGGTCCCAACCACAAACTGTCAAATTTCTTATGTTTTCCTAGTTTTTCATTCTTGCGATCCCAAAGGAGTACCATATCTCCAACCTGCAAAGATCTAGATCGAGATGATTTATCAAAGTTTTTCTTAATGTTAGATTGACTTTTACACATATTATCAAAAGTTGTCCTACGAGTTTCATCCAACTCCACAATCTGATCAATTATATTTTGAACAACACCTTTATTAGTAGTAAAAATGTTGAAGGAGTTGATAAGATGGCAATTTAAGGTGCACAGGTAAAGTTACATCCAAGCCATAAACTGATTCAAAGGGACTTTTACAAGTAGTTTTTTTTTTAGTAATCATATCTGCCCATAAAGAAAATTTGATTTTACTATCCCAAGATCGCTTATTATCTCCTACTATCTTCTTGATAATGGTTATAAGATTTTTATTACTTGATTCAGCAAGTCCATTAGCCTGAGGATAGTAATTAGATGAATGAGATAAGACAATACCATACTTGAAACAAAAAGATGAAAAATTTTGAAGAACTAAAAGCCTTGGCATTATCAATAGTGATCTTAGCAGGGACACCAAATCTAGTAATGATATTATTTTCAATGAAATCCATAATGACCTTTTCAGTGGCATTCTTAGCAGGGATGGCTTCAACCCATTTAGTAAAATAATCAGTAGCAGTCAAAATCCATGAGTAGCCATTGCTCGAATTTTCATGAAACTTCCCAACGAAATCCAGACTCCAATGCTGAAAAGGTGCCTCCACAACCACAGGTTGTAAGGGCAGGGCAGCAAGCTTTTGCTTCCTAGTGAATAGTTGGCAGGCTTGACAACTTCTAACAAACTTATGCACATTAGAAAAAATCGAAGGCCAATAATAACCAGCTCTCAAAATTTTGTGGGTAGTAGTTCTAGCAGCATGACGATCACCACAAAATCCTGAATGAAACTCAGAAATTAACTTCTTGGACTCAATTTCATCAACACACCTAAGTACTATGCCCTCAGGATTTCTCCATCCAAGGCCATCCTTCATGAGGCAATACCTAGTGGCTTTTAATCTAAGAGCCCTTCTCTTATGAGCGACTAAATGGTTAGGACATGTAAGATTTAACAAGTAATAAATAATGTCCTTGTACCACTCATGCTCTCCTAATCTTTGCAGCTCAAGTGAAGATGAATCGTTAAGACAAATCAAACCAAGAGCTTTCTCATTACCTTCAATCATCATTTCAGCCAATCCTTGACCTTTGACTAACTTGGTGGGTCTAATCTCTAAATCATATTCTTGTATTTTAGTAACCCACCTAGAACGAGTCCCTAAGCAATAAATTTGAGTTAATATATCTTTAACCACAAAATGTGGGACAAAAGCAATGATTTTGGAATAGCCCACATAAGTTTTGAAATGCTTAAGAGATTTGACTAAGGCATAGGCCTGCTTTTCCATGGTAGTGTAATTTAATTCAGAATTTTGAAGTGCTCTACTCATGAAAGCAATAGGCTGCTCATGACCATCCTTATTTTTCTGCAATAAGACACCAGCAATGGTATCTTCAGAGGTGAAAGAGAAAATCATGAAATCCTTCGAGTAATCAGGACTAACTAAAACAGGAGCTTTTGCAATAGCACCTTTGATTTCCTGAAAAGCCTTTTTGCCATATTCTTTCCATAAAAATTTTACATTTTTTTTCAGAAGACTTTGAATAGGCTTATAGCTACTTCTGCGTAATTTGGAATAAATCTTCTAAGAAAAAATGTTTTCCAAGAAAAGATTGAAGGGATTTAAGATTATGAGGGAGAGAAATCTTTTGGATTGCCTCAACTCTTTCAGGATCAATCTTGATTCCATCTTTAGAAATGATGTGACCAAGTAATTTCCCTTCAGTTACTCCAAAAACAGACTTAGCCGGATTTAAGGAAATCCCATACTCTCTACATTTATCAAAAACTTGCCTAAGATGACCTATATGACTAATACCATCCTTAGAAAAAACAGTAAGATCATCCTGATAAATTTCGATAATCTTCCCAATTAAACCCTTGAAGGCATAATCCATAGCCCTTTGAAATGTAGCCCCAGCATTGGTTAATCCAAACGGCATTCTAATATATTCGAAAGTACCCCATGGTGTGGTGAATGTAGTTTTGTGACGATCCTCCTTTTTAACCCATACCTGATTATATCCAGAAAAACCATCTAGCAATGACATCATTCCAGAACCAATTACTCTTTGCAACATAGTCTCCATGTTTGGGAAAGGGTAATTATCTTTCTTACATGCTAGATTAAGGTTGCGAAAATCAACACAAAGTCTAATTGTACCATTCTTTTTTCTAACAATCACCAGGTTGAAACACCATGTTGAATGCCTCCTTTGAGCGATAATTCCTGCCACAAGCATCTTTGAAAGCTCCTTTTGAACCAAAGGGGCTAACTTAGGATTTATTTGCCTAAGCTTTTGATGAAAGGGTTTAGCATTTCAATCTTTCAAGGGAATAGTGTGCGCCATGACATCTTTCCTATAACCTTTTAATTCATCATAAGAAAATGCTAAAACGTCCCGATATTCACGAAGTAAATTGGTTAACTTTTTCCTTTCTTAATCATTAGTACCCTTACCAATTTTGATAATCTTGGGATCACTGGAGGTACCAATCTCGATGAATTCGCCTTGATCCATTTTTTTTTCTTCTTTCATCTTTGTGGCATCATGCCGATCAAAGTGTTGTTCTAAAGAAACAACATTCCTAGGAGTAGGATTTATAATATCTTCATGATCATTAGATCCATCCTCCTTAGAATCTATCCGAAAATTTTCAAACTCATCCAAATTATAAAGAAAACAGATCACATGTTTTTTATCATTAAAAACTTGCTAATGTTTTGAATTATCTGGAACAGAAGGCCTAAATATAACTTCCATTTTTATCTTATCGTTGATCATCCCATCAGATAACTGCAAAGTAGAAGCAACTACAGCAAGCTCATCTGCCAAACTATTCTGTTCTCTCGGGATAACTTAAAGGTCGAGAGCATCAAAGTATTCCATTGTATCCCATACAACATTTCGATAATTCCTTAACTTTTGATTTTTACATGTAAATTTATTTTTAATTTGCATGATAACTAAGTCAGAATCACCCTTGATGCTGAGCAACTTAACTCTTTGCCAACTCAAGACCCAACAACAAAGCTTCATATTCAACAACGTTGTTGGTTGCTTCAAATTCCAATCGATAGGCAAACTTGAAAATATGACCAAGGGGAGATTTTAGTACTATTCCCGCACCTTTACCATGCCTAGATGATGCACCATCAAAATACATGTACCAAACTTTATCCTTGAGATCCCCAATATTTTTATCAACCTTATGATCGGGAAGAACTATGGAATTAGACAGAATAGCATAATTCCCAATGTCAGATTGTTCTTTAATTATCTCATTATGAGGTCTCTTAGGATCTTCAACATGGAATCTTCTCTCGGGCTCTCTATTGAGTCTTACAAACCCATCACCTCTAGGATAAGGAATCGTAGCATATGACCAATTCATTTGAATACTCCCTCCTAAGTCAGAGGCCCTTTTTCTAGATAAAAGCATACACCAAGCATCAGGACATCAACAACAACAATGTCCATAACAATCATAAGGGTAAACCGATAAATGAACTTGTAAATCCTTGATTAACCCATGAACTTCAATCTTCTTAGAATCCATGGCACATATATTGTAGTAAGGCCTAGAAACTCTTAAATTAAGTTGTTCCATGACCCTCTTGGTCATGACACAAGCTGATGCACCAGAATCCAGCATACAATTATTCATAATATATTCATTAACCATCAAAGTAATAAAGAATGGTTGATGATCCTTGTTATCTGAATCCAAACTTTGCAAATATATAGGAGCATCCTGATAATCAACTTCAGGTGCCTTCTGTTGAGAAACATTCACTTGAGGAGCTTCAATAGCTTTTAGTAACTTAGCCCTTTGGGAAGGAATCTTCGCAATTTCGGCGAAAGGAACCCAGATTTTTGCATTATTAAACCAACTTCCCAAATCAATATCTGATCTAGAGTTTGAACCCGGGTTAAAACTTCAAAGGGGAATTTGATTCCCACTTTGATCTTTATCCTAAACCCTTATCTTTAGCAATTTCCATGACTTGCTTTGGAGAAGGCTTTTCACCAAATAATTTAACCATCATATCAGTTTCATGATCAAAATTATTTATATTAAAAGCTAATGTGGAACACCTAACATCTTGATTGTTTTCCTTAACTTCCATCCAATCTTCCATAGACAAAGAAAACTCTTTATCCACTACATTTATTTGATTACTTGCCCAAACATTCCACTATCCAAAATTCTTTTTAATTGTGGGTCAAGTAGCCTCCTCATGAAGAGCATCACAAGCTCGACAATAAGGCGGAGCTTCATCAACCAAATTAGTAGATTCAAGTGGATTAGGTGGTCTCTAGCCACTAGATTGACCTTTCTTCTGCCAATTATTTCGATTATTATTATTATTTCTAGGCTGGAAATTTTGTGTTTGAGCTCTTTCCATTTGAACCAACCTAAACTGCAAAGTAGTTATCTCCTTAGCATGGTTAGAGATTAATTTCGCTTGGTTAAGCTCCATGTTTTCAGATTCTTTAACCTCTTTTCCTTTAGATTCTTTCAATTTTGTTGAAGCCCTATCAAAACCTGGGATTTCAGACTTCCCAGATGTCTTCTTATCTTTTTCAAGCTCTACTACTAAAGCTTGACAATCCCTATAATTAGGAAGTTTAGCACGCCATAATTCATAAGAGGGATCAGGGCTAAAGGGATCAATATAGAAGTCCCGAAGAGATTTGTCAGGAGGTTTATAATCTTGAGGTAATTCCTTGATAATATCATTGAACCTCTTATTAAATTCTTCTATGGTCTCATTTTCTTTCTTTTTAATGACATTGATAGCTTTTACAAGATGCCTTTCTTCTCTCTTATCTCCATACTTTTCCTTAAAGGCATTAATAATCGATTGCAAAGAATCAAATGAATTATGAGGCTTTTCCGTAAACCAATCTAAAGCATCCCCCTCCAAGGTAAGAACAAAAAGGCTCATTTTTACATCTTCATGATTATAATCAATAGCCCTCGCATACTTACCCAGCCAAGAACCAAAAGCTTTCAGATGAGCATTAACACTAATTGCATTATTGCCCTGAAAGGAAGGCAATTTATCCATCCCATGGTCTGGAAGATCATTGGGATAACCTTGAATGTTAGCAAAGTTACAAGGGGCGAACACGTCCATGATGTCGTGCTCAACTGGGTTAGGAAAAAGCAAATGGATATCAGAGAGAGCTTCTTGTCCGAGATTAACAAGAAGGGTACGAGAAGAGAGTTTGTGTAATCATACTCTGAGAGCCCTTTCAGGATCAGGAGCAGGATTAACCAAACTGCTTGGATGTCTTCTAGTACACACTCTTACAGAAGATAGAGGAAGTGGAGTCGCCACTCAGACAAAAATCTAACTTGAAATAACCCAAAAGCGAGGAACAAAGGACAAGGAACTTATCCTGGCAAGAGACGAAAGGATGAGAAGAATGAAATGAGATGAATGTCTTATGTCGTAAAGCCAAAGTCTAAGAAATTCATTCTCCGGCAACGGTGCCAAAAAATGTTGTCGCACCAAATTCTAGGCACCACGACAATGGCTCAGATCGGGGGTTGTCACTCTGATCCCAATCTCTCCACTTAAGTTGTCTCCTTACAACAGGCTAAGGGTGGTAGACCCTATGGAAAATGGAATGAAGAAGAACTAGTTGGGAACCAACCAGTTCGGGAGACACAGTGAAGCGACCAATTACTTGATTAAGATTTAGCAAGACTTACAGGATTTGATTAGATTTTAAACAATTGATACAAGTGCCTTATGGAGCCAACAATCTTGCTAAGGAAATTAAGACCAAGTAATCGATTAGCGATTGTTGCTTAGATGAATGACTATCTTATATGAAATACAGATCCTAAAGCTAATGTGAGATGCAAGAATCTTGGTTAATTTTGGTTAAATGTCTATTTGAATTTGAATCCTTCGATCCTTTCTGTGTTGAGCCTAATTTCGTAGTAATTCGCTGAGAGAAGATAAGGTGAAACACGCTCAGGTGTGATTAACGATACCTCTCCTTAAAATCTAACATACCCAGTGCCTTCGACGCTACAGAGAGTTGTGGCTCTAATGACTGCAAGGTCAACGTTTGAAGTACTATTAAAAGCAGGGTTCTCAACCAAAGATGGATGGATACTTATATGTCTATCGAGCAAGCTTATGCTTGGAATTAAATTTTATTTATGCAAATGCACTAGATGATGAGATGAAGTTAGACTCGAGGATTAGAAACACTTGTGTCGCAAAAGCCCTCAATTACCAAAATGAAATGTTCGCTTTATTGGATGAAGACTTAAAAATAAACCCCTGAAAATATCACAATTAAACCACAAGCTTAGTTCAAATCTTTTTGATACAATTATAGCTCAAAGAGAACAAAAACTTCTTTGCAATTAAATATCAATGTCAACAGATGCTCAAAAAATACTCAGCTTAAGAAACAAAGACATGCAATTTATTACCATTCCACGACCAAGTACTTTAACAATTACTTGAAAATATTCGCAAAATATCTAACATGTAACGAACATCAAATAATTCAAGCAATGACGATCAATTTCAATAGATGCAAAATATTCTAGCAATTAAATTTCTAGAGATCCAAATACTTAAAAAACCATGAAATTTAAATGCTAATCAATTCACAGTCCTAGAATTAGAATGATTTAAGCTTAGTGACCCAACTCTAGGAAAATTTATCGCTTTCCTATAGTCAATCTTTAGATACAAAAAATTTAAGCGTGCTTAACTATAGAGAAATGAAAAATGTTAATACCACAAAAAATTTCTTCAGATTTTACCCTTAACACAAAAAGACACCAAGAATGAACTTTAAATTAACGATTTAATCATTCCTTAGGAGAAATTCTTCGATGTGCTAAGTTTTATGAAGCGATAAATGATCAATTAAGAATTTTTTTTAAAAGTGACCAAAACAAATCAAGATGATTTAATAATTTAAAAAAATAATAGTAATTGGCGAGAGGCCACATAAAAAATTTAAAATCTTTAAATGCAAAAAATTACTTTTGATTTAAATTTTTAGTCACATGAATTTTATTTTTTATTTTTTAGAGTTTTGGAATTTTTTATGATTTTTTAGCTTTAGAGTTTTTTTTATATTTTTTGAATCAAAATTAAAATCATAACTTTAAAAATTTTTAAAAAAAGGTGGAAGAAAATCAAATTAAAATATCAAAAATAAACCAAATCAATTTTTTTTCTTTTAATGAATCTAACTAAAGTTTTATTTAAATGAAATCGAAATTTTAAAAAAGAAAGAACTAAACCTAAACCCTAACCGTGACACTAAAAGAAAAATATAAACTATTGGACACCCAAAAAAGAGAAAATCGAAAGTGTTTTTGCTTGTTTTATGTTCCTGCAGGTTTGGTGGCAGCAGAGAGAGTTCGACGGCAGCAGACATGAATGGAGCTCAAGGGAAAAGGGAATGCAATGATTGTTTGCAGGTTGACAGAAGTGAAAGACGCCGGTCTGGAGGAACGGAAAGGAAAGACGGCAAAGGGAGGAGCGATGGAAGAAGGACCGGCAGTGGGCTATGGCAGCGGCAGAGGGAGAGAGGCAAGAGCGATGGACGCAGATCTGGGTAGCCATTGGGAAGGAAGAGATCGAACAGCAAAGAGAAGGACGCAAGCAGCAGGGAGCTGCGTAGCAAAAATGGCTGCGAGTGGAAGGCAAATCAAGAGGAGAGTAGGGATCTTAGATGCCTAAGGAGAAAAAGGGAAAAACGCAAGCAAGGTTAGCAGGGAAAAGGAAATCCAAAATTTCCAGAAAACACTCGAAATGCAGACAGTACGAACATTTTGAAAATTTTTGGAAGGGAAAAACATAGCCCAAAAGGAGGCTCAATTCGGCAGCAAACAGAAAAATGGTAGCCAAAAAAAAAAACCTAAGAAACTTTCCCAAAAAATTTTGCTTAAAAGGATTTATTCTTCTACTTAAAATTTCCTTTCCTAAACTTATGAATTTTTCAGAAAATTTGAAACCCTTCAAACTATAAAACCCTTATAAGATTTTTTCCAAAATAAAAAAAAAAAAAAAAAAAAAAATAATAATAATAATAATAATAATATAAAATAAAAAATAAATTCAAACCCTTGGACTGGAAAAAACAATGCTCCTGCAAAAAATGGTTTTGAGGCTAGATCTTACCCTCCAGGGCCTAGATCTGGCTTCAAATCAAACTTCACCTTTAGATCTGCAACTTGTACCTGAAAACAAAAACACCCAGAACCCAAATATACAAAAAATAAATAAAATTCCAGAAACCCAAGTCAGAAAACCCAAAAAAAATTATAGATCTATGCACAAGAATGGTAGATCTATCAGATTTGAGGTGTATGAGTCCAACTCTGCTCCCAGATCTGATAATCTAAGGCTCTCAACAGCCAGATCTATCAATTTCCCACACAAAAAATATTTTTTTAAATTTTAAAGGAGATGCTTATAGCTCAATACCCTTCATGCTTCGCCAATAAAAATCTTATGATAAGTCTGGGATCAAAGTAAGTTGGGCTCTTCAGAAAACATGGATCAGGAGTTGGATGGTCCAACTGAAAACTTCCCCTAACGCCCAAAGATCTAAAAATCAAAACTCAATTCAAGCATCAAAATAGAGCAAGAAAATAATAATAAAATTCAGATAAATAGAGATACGTGCAATTACATTCAAAATTTAAATTATCACTTAAACCCCAGCGACTGAGCAAGATACCTGTACTCAAATCACTCTTCAAAAGCTATTATCAATGGCTAAAAAAAATTATGCATGAAAAATGACACATCTTACAGTATTTCCATCAAGAGTAACACCAGCGAAGATTAACCCCAAAGTCTTTCTTTATTATTCAAAAAATATTACACGAGAGCTTTTTGATTAACACACGACTCAAAGATCTGATGGATCAACTGATAAATGACCTCCTATTTAAAGATACATCCTTCAACGGCTAGTTCGAGTGATCCTCGTCAAAGCAATCTCGACCGTTGATGAGGTTTAAAATTTCTTTTAATCTCATCCGTCGAAAAATTAAATTCTTGAGGAAATTCGAATTTTTCAATTAAATGCATTTTAATTTACTCAAAAATAAAAATTTTGAGTTAATTTCTTCAAAAAATTGACTTTGAATTAATTCCTAGGGACCAAAAGCTTAAAATTTGGCAAAATAATTAATTTACCTCAAGTCCCGGGACCTTTTAAAATTTAATTTTTAAGAACCGACGAATTTTGCTGAAAAAATTAGAAGAAGAAAGGATTTTCTGGTTGGACGCATGAAATTGGCTAAACATTTTCTCCAAATCGAGAATTTAAATTTACCTACGACCTAGAATTAATTAAATTTCTGGCTTAGGATTTTAATTAATTTTTGGCCAGAAAATTTAATTAATCAACCTATGAGGGGGTAATTTATATTTTTCCAACCCTCAAGATACTTTATATCATAATTTTCATATCGAATTTAGGCTTCTATGATCCATATCAATTTTGAGAAGATTCTTCGGTGAAAATCACATAGAGATACTTTTGTCGACGCGTTTCGAACTTGTCCTGACGATGAACCACACTGGTTGGTTCGAAAGGCGTCGACAAAAGTATCTCTATGTGATTTTCGCCGAAGAATCTTCTCAAAATTTTCATATTTTTTACATCATAAGGGGGAAACCCCATCTGTAATAGACCCTCACAAACTACCCATTTCTGCAACACAAATATAATCCAGCAGACCAAGCAATTTGTAATAAAATAACCTAACTAAATAGTTAAGATTATTCCCAAATCACTTTTACATAGACTTGATCTATAACACTAGGACTCGCATAAAATCCTAGTGACAAGATGCATTCCGGCTTTGGGGTGAGACTGAAGGAAAACCCTGTCGACCATTCGAGAATGGATCGATGAGACAGAAAACCTCCCAGGATGTAGATCGTCACCAGAAAAGTAGGTTTACCTAGGTCATTACATACATGACACAGTTCTGCTGAGATTATTTACATCATATACATGCAAAATGGGTTTACATTATAACATGATAATCAGGCTGATGATAATAGTTGAACGACACAGACACATCGATCAGGTGCTATCCCTTTTGCGAAAAAAGAGGGTGTACTGCTATGGGTCGTTGACACGTAGTGGTCAACAAGCCCAATATCAATTTCTAGTATAGCAATCACATTAACATGATAGTAAAATGCAAATAGAACATAAATGTAAACAACAGAAGACAATCCAAGACAAGAGACACAAGATGTGGCACCAGCCAGGTACAAACTCCAATGCGGGGAAACCCTTTAATCAATTCTTCTATATTCTTCAATAATTCAGCAAAAAGTGAGAGATAGTACAACATCACAAATCTGTGATTTTACAACAGCAGCAATAAGTCCCTAACCAGCAAAGTCAAAGCTAGTCAAACAGCTCACAAATGACCTCAAGTCAACCTTAAAGAACTCGGTCTTCAACAGCAAGCATAGGAAACCCTAAACAGTCCACAATACCCAGTCAAACAGCAGTCAACGCATCAGCAATTCTACAGTCAGCCCTAACCAGTCAATGTTGGTCAAATATGTGGTCAAACAAGTCAACGTTTGACTATCCAACATGAGGCTAGCCTAGGATAGGTTGTCCAACACAAAAATGCAGTCAAACCTCCTCTTCGCTGGTCAACGCATGCAAAATACAACCCTGCTGCTCCACAGTCAACCCCAGGTCAACGCTGCCCTAAAATCAGAAATTTGTGTTCTTCTTTCAACCACACGTGTGAGAGATGCTCTTCTAATGCGTAGGAGAGAGAGAAAATGTGTGGTGAGATGAGTGGAATAATGCCACAAGGTCTTCTCCTTTTATATGAATCGTGGAGGATAAGTTGGGGGTGTGAAACACCTTTTGTTTGTTGGTTGACCTTGACAAATTGTCAAGAAACATAAATAAATTCATATCTCCATGAATACATGTCGAAATCGGACAATCGTTAGATGAATCCTACACCTCTCAATGAGAGAAATCCAAGAAAAATATCAGTTGCCATAACTGAGGTGACCCACATGGAGTTTGGCCCTAGTTGCCAATTTTAACATTATTCAAGAAGCAACTCTAATCTAGGGTTTCTGTTGTGAAAAAAAGAGTTGTAGACCTATAAGGAGACGCTGAAATTCTGAAGGAAGCCGAGAAGAGGAAGAAGAATAGCAGCGTTGATCTAAGGGAGAAGAGGAGGCTTGTGACTTGGTCTTGGAAGGGTTCTAATGTCAAGGGTCTTTTTCATGGTCTTGGAAATTTTCAATTGAAGGTTCTATAAGAAGAATTTGTTTGGGTTTTCCTCTCAAAGAGTGAGGTTTTGGCCTTGGATGACAGCCTACATACTGTGTCTCTTGTCTCCTTTATTGTTCATGCATTGGTAATTGTCTTGATGAAAAGAACACTATAATAACATAAGCAAGAGAAGATTATAATCAAGAAGTGAAAAAGCTCTCACAAGCAATTATCAAGATAGAGAAATCACCTAACTATTGATGCCCTAGATTTCTCAACAAGGAGATCCAAATCAACCAAGGAGATCAAGTATAGATCTAGGGCCTGATCAAATGGATCAGATCTAGGGAATGTTGTAACTGTAAATTTCTCAATTGGGCCACGTTGAGAAATTTAGGGTAGAGATAAGAGGTGGTTTCACTAGAAGTGATGTCTGCTTGTGAATACTTTTTACTTCTTTTGATTAGGTTCTTCTTTAGCTTTTGATTATTAGAGTGTTTACTTCATCAAGCAACTATCAAAACATAAACAATAATGAGACAAGGGACACAAGATGTAGGCAATCCGTTAGGGCCAAAACCTCTCCAACTTGAGAGGAAAACCCAAACGAATTCTTTTTCTTATAGAATCTTCAAGTGATGAATTCCAAGACCAAGACCCTTGACCTACTAACCTCTCTAAGACCAAGTCACAAGACCTTTTTCACAGCTTCTCCTTCTTGCCCAAGTCAACACTAGTCAAACTGACTTCTTGCACTGCTAATCTCGGCTACTCTGAAATGTCGGCCCTTTTCCACAGTCCTGCAATTCTCGGCCTGCCTGAACCTCTGCAATTCCACACGTGTGAGCTGATTGGAGGAGTTTGGTGATGCTTTCCTTCTTTGCTTGACTTGGAGACTTCCCTTTGTGATTTCGGCTAGCAAGAATGTTGGTTTGGTGATCTCCTTCATGGCTTCTTCAAGGAATGATATAACCCTACTGCAAAAACCCTAATCTCTGTCACACATGCGAGGAAGATGACCCAAAATAGTGCCAAAAACTCTTCGCTCTCCTTCCCTTTCCTTTCGCTGGTTATGAGGCTGCCTTCTAGTGTTTTCTCGCACTTCTTCTTGAATTTCAGATGCTTGAATGAATGCCCAACAAGTGAGGTCGAGTCCTCCTTTATATAGTAGTTTGTCCATGCTAAATAAGCCGACTTGTGCTTGTGACTAGGCCGACATCCTCTTCTAGAATGATCTTCATCTCCTTTTGAAGGCCAACTAGATGAAGTACTTGTGACAAGGTCTTGGAGGGTTTATGACTCAAATAAATTCTCTTTTACAATATGTAACATGCCCAAATGGGTTTTCAATACATGACATTGACTCAATCAACTTTATGACTTAATGACCAAACCTAATAGCTCACAATGGGAGCCTGATCTACAAAAATAAAATTCCCTGAGCATGAAACCCACGCCTCAAGCATTAAATACTTTTATTTTTCTTTTTTTCATTAATTATAAAAAATCATGATTACCCATGTTATTATGAAGACCAAACCTAGTTACATATTTCAATAGGCCATTATCCCAAGACTGGAGCCCAGGTAAGTTTTGATTAGGATTCAATGGAGAACTGATTTGATTGGGCAGAATTTGTATGTGTCGCATGTGAGTGAGATTGGCTGTAATTTTGCTTCCGCTGAATAATTGTGTTAAGAACCTAGTTGTGCATTTATTCTGTAGATCTGTGATAAATCTGCTAGGAACTAATTGCCAAGTGCTAGGTTCAGGATTTAACACTCCAAATGGCAACAGACTGGTTTTCTTCCTTGCATGAGGACTGCCCCCATTGCATACCTACTCACAATTGTTTCTATCTCAAAAGGTAGTTGTAGATTGGGCATGGTCAAATACCGGTGCATGGCTGCTTTTTCTTTCCAGCTCTTCGAGACCTCTCCTGTTCCTTGCCCCAGTGGAAACCTTTTCCCATAGCTGTTACAGAATGAAGTGAGGTAGTTGTGGCTGAAAATTGTAGAATTAACTTTCTCAGATACTGGGCTTCAATGAAACTCCCCTATATCACAGGCCAAGACATGGGGTTATAACAGATACAGTTCACTACAAGTATTAGATATTTGTTCACGGTGCCTCTTGTGACTAGAATATCTAGAGGCTGTACGTACGAGGTGATGAGCCTGAATTGAGTCAAAGCTTCAAGTGATGTTCCAGTGCAACAGCAAGCAATAGAAAATCTAAGGTAAAGCTTACAACATTTCTGTTTCTCCTTTCTATTGTAGTATTAACATCAACCTTGTGGAAGCATTTACTATGATATCTGAGATCAAGGGTTCTTACTGTATTAAAAAGTTCCATCAAAACCTGTATGTCGTTGATCTTTTTCACGAAGATCATTCCTTATGAGTCATGACTTACTGGATGATCACTTACTAGCTGTGTTAAGATTTTAAAAATAAATGGGTTTATCAATCAATCATCAACCCTGCCATAATAGCATTAGGAAATGACTACAACTCAGGTAGGGAACATTAGATGTAAATAAGAATGAATTGCCAATAGAATCCGTCCCATTCAAGAGATACATATCAGAAACTGTTAATTCTAGATCATCAAAGCACAAAGTGGTTGGGATGCAACACTAGGTGTCACAGATATTAAAATGAACACATCTATAAAGATTTTGTGTATGACATCAAATTTTAATGGAGAATTTCAAAGAGAACATTTCAATTTTCAAGTCTGCATTGATATATGTTTGATTTTCTAAAACCAGAAAATACATATAAGAAATTTTCGCTTAAAAACTGTTAGTCACAGAGAAAAAAAACTACATCTACATGTAAAAATCTAAGCCTACTCTGCATCAGACAAAATATTTGAGACACAATAATATCTCACTTGCAAAAAGTATAAATCACATTGGTATTCGAACAACATAACTTATTTTTAATTTTTTTCTAAGGTCCCGACTCCAACTTATTTACTATCTACAAACAAGTAAAATTATAAAATAAAATTTCATGTGTACCTGGCAGTTGTTGCAAATATATCTTTCTCTGCAGGATTAAACCGTACAGAAATGACAGTATCAGACCCCCAAGCAAAACTGTTTATCGGTTCTGACCTTTTCTCAACAACAAGAATTGTGTTAGGAGTTTCGAAAGAAAATAATTCAGCAATGACAATTATTGTGACAAGAAATACCTGTCATGATCCCAAATGTCAACTTGAGCCCCACCAGTTGCAAACACATTACTATCCCACTGGTAATCTACAGCCCTGTCAATGGCCAGAAGGAAAAAGTTATATATATAATGCAAATTTGTAAAAAAGTAAGACCACTGCTAAACATCAATTCCAAGTTAATCATATATTTTTGCCTTAAATGGTATAGCACAGAGAAATTTCATAGGTATATCTATTTTTAAAACGTGATGGATTAAGGGAAAAATGGCCTACATATGCCATATTTTTTAAATGTATTACCTGATCTACAATTTTGTTTCCAACCAGCAGATAGTGATGGGAGGAATGTATTAGTTGAACTAGCAATTTGCTTCCAGTCACCAGACAATGATGGGAGGAAATCAAAACTATTTTCAGATGCAACTATATGTAAGCTTTCAGCCACAAAGGATGTTAGACACTAACTTCTAGATTTTGCAACATTCAAAATGAGATAAGAAATAAGAACTACTAACACCCTCCATGCTCATTTAATGAGTTCACTTAGCAATTTATTGGTCAGATGAACTCATTAAATGGCCCAAATACAACTTCTCCCCTTTCTTTTATTAACTCAAATATGTTACAACTGTTTACAAGGGGCTAGCAGCTAGTAAATAAGTTGGACCTTAGTTGCTCTAGTCTTGGGATAATGGCCCAAATACAACTTCTCCGTTTTCTTTTATCAACTCAAATATGTTACAACAGTTTACAAGGGACCAGCGACAGCTAAACCTGTGCGCTGCCCAAATGTAGGAAATGCAGCAGTCGTTGGCCCATCCCAACACACCTACCCAGAACACCAAGTTCCACAACTAAGGCGTGCCCAACCAGAAACCCCCAAACTCGGCGTGCCAAAAAAACTCAAAAAACCAACCCTGCGACATGCGCAGAAACTTCACTCGCTTGGGCGAACCTCTCTTTTCTGCGATCGTGTCGTTTGTCGGTTTCCCTTGTCGTGTCGTGTGCCCTTCGTTTTTGCATTTATGTTTTACATTTGAGCGAACTTGTCTTGTCGTGTGCTCCGTTCGTGCCCCGTTCCAAGTTGCGCGAACCTTTACTTAAACTCATGTGAACGCCCTCCGCTCCAACCGATGTGTCGTTTCATCTTTCAGCCAATCCATCGGTTGGTCGTGCAGGCACCCCTGTCGTGCGGTCCGACTCATTGTTTCCTTCGTTCACAGTGCACAGTTCACACACCTTCGCTTCGCGTCATACTTTGCTTGCACGTCGTGCCAACCGACTCACCCATGTTGTTAGTGTCAACCCTCACCCGTTTCATTCGGTCCACACTTGTGCACATCTCACCCGGTCCGCCCATCATTGTGTCATGCAAGTCTCTTGTGGGCGCTGTTAGTGTCAGTCAGTTCAGCCTGTCACCAATGATCAAATATGCTCTTACAAGGTGTTGTTAGAGCGTCAAGTCAAATTTTTGTCATTTCAACAAATAAAAATTTGGTCACTGGTTGTTGTGTCTAGGTCATTGTTGCTCCCTTCACTTACTCATGGTCTTCATCACTCATCATGGTCATTGTCTTCTTCGAGGTATCATATCTTCATTTAAGTGTCTTGGGTCACAAAATGGTTAAATTCCTCATTTTAGGTCATGGTCTAGGGTTTCACTCCATGTGTCATCATGATACCATATGTCAAAACAAAAACATGTCCATCATGTGATTCAGTGGGTAAAGGGAGTTAGCAACTTAGGGAAAGCAAAATAAAGGTAAAGGTAATGTTTTATTTCAAATAAGACAATGTTGCAGTACACTACCTCGTCTGATCATTTCTCAAAGGGACATATGATGTCATGCCACTACCAAAGCAAAAATCAACTTTCAAGCTACAAAGGACCATCCAAAGCATCAAAAGGGTTTCATTTCATCATTCACAAGTTTAAGCATCTCCTTGGCAAGTAAATAAACATCTGGCACCTCTTATGCATCCTTCATTTTGAAGAACTCAGTGAAAATCCCTCTCCTAGGGTTTCGCTGTGCTTTTGGTCTCCAAATGCTTTTGCTTCATTGCGGTGAGAAAAATCCTAGTTTTTATGTTCCATAACCCCCAAAAATACCTTATATAAACCTCCCAACCATTTCCCATACCCATTCCCTTCATTTCCCCTCATTTTCCCTAAACCCTAGCTCAATGTTGTGTTTTTGCAAATTTTTGGGTTAGGATTGTGTTTTGGACTTTTTCACACCTTTCCCTCACTCTTTTCAAGAAATTCCACCTCCTTACACTCCCTAACATCTATCCCTACCACCCAAAATTTTCCCAAGAATTTAGAAATCCCCTAACCCCTTCATTCCCCTCCATCTACAAGATTGTCTCAAATCCCTTGTTTTCCTAAAACTAAACCCTAATTCTTCCTCCTAGTGAGCTAGGGTTTCACCTTGGAAGCAGAGGCCACACACACTGACAAGAAGTACAATAATGGAGGACATGTTTGAAGAGTTGAGCCATCTAACATCAAAGAGATCAGTGCCTCACAAACTCATCAAGAGGTCATTTGCAGCACACAGGGACGATTTTTCTTCAAAGTGTGTTTCTGACCAAATGGAGATGAAATTGACAAAAGTGGAAGAGGTTTTTGTCAATCATATACCAAGGGACAAAAACCTCCTTCATGTTTTACACAGGTATCATATATTGGGAAATATGAAACTTTCTTGGAGACCTATGTCAGAAAATAAAAAAAAATCAAGTTAATTTCCTGTTTTAGTCATGATTTTGTGGCATGGATTCTGAGCAAATGAAAATTAATTTTCAGAAACGGAGAGAGGTTTGTATTCACAACATCCTTATCTACAAAAACCTCTCTCAGTTTTCCAAAAATCCTTATGGTTAGAGAGATATCACTCCATCTTTGAGCCACTCTCAAACATCCTGAGTCATTTCATGGTAATGTTAAAAATTTAAGTAAAAGGATGAAAATGAAGATTAAGGAGAATGTCACTTTTACTTTAAGAATTTAACATTACCATGAATAGCATATCAATACTAGGGCCTAGACTTGATCATTAAGCTGCCCCACTCAAAAATTATTTGTTTCTTTCAAAAAAAATTGCAGCTTATGCAAGCAACTTTTTCTATCAATGGAATACGCGTTTTCCAGATGCAGGACACGACAAAAACCAGTGAATACGTTTTACATTTTATAGGACACGATGAAAAACGTTTTCGACACGTTTTAGGGCCGTTTTCGTGTCCGACACGTAAAATACGGGACACGGGACCTTGGAGGACGTGTCCTGTGACTTAGATCAAGGGCAATTCAATTTGTATAGAGGTTTATATATAGCAAGCAACACATCCTCTGGTGGCAAATCAAGAGAGATGACAAACGGTGATATCAAGATTGAAATCGACCTCCATCACATATTGCACAGCATGACAATGATCTTCAGTTTATTACTTTCCATGCTCGACAAGATTAAATTCAAGCAACAGAAGAGGCCTTTTAAGGTCTTTTAACAGACAAAGCAGTCACTTCTATAGTGTTGTAGCTTGCATTTTTCCTTGCATACAATTTCTAGGACTATCCTCCAATGCTTGTTCAAGGGATACCCATTCACTGTGAGACTTCACAAGTTAACTTCGGACCCTAGTTCCATAAACTTCTAAGATTTCTTAGCCTTCTTCATTGTAAACTTATGAATGCATTTCTTTTACAAATATCATGTCAAAATACTTCATAAAGGCAAGATGTATTTAAGGCATTCCAATGTCCTTTTTAGCTTCCTCTGATTCTAAGTAACCTTTTCAGATGCTTAGCAACATTCAATCAAGCAATGGTACGCTAGTACTAGCATAACTTAACCAGTACAATCACATTCACATCAGTGCAAAGCATCTTCTTGACAAAAACCATTATACAGTTATGGCATTAGCAACTTCAACGTAGCACTTCAAATTTTGAACACATATCTTGTAATTAAAGGAAATATCGAAAATGGTTTCAACATAAAGGTATAGAACTTATTTAATTCAGCCCTTTATCCAAACTCAAAATTGTGATGATGTCATCATTTCTCAAGACGACTCAAAATAGTGGATGTACATTCATTTGGTGTGAGGCAATGACCTTACAATATCTTCAAAACTTTTATCTAAAACATACTCTTCAGGTCTTCTAGGGTTTACAAACCCTAAGACAAATGAGATCATCAAATTTTTCATGTACAAACTCTCTTGTCAGTTCATCCAAATCATAAGAGACTAAGAGTGTACCATGGAGTCTTTTGTTTCTCCATATTATCAGTGAAATAAGGAATGTTTCATCTGGTCCAAACAGCCTTGGCAAGGCTTGTAATCTGCTTCCAATGAGCTTGCTCCAAGTTTCAACACAGAGAAGTTGCCCAAACAAATGCAAAAGAGATTCCATGCTAAGACTCTACTCTTATTCAACCTTAATCTCACCCCTTTTTCACTTTTATGAAAGGACTTCCATGATTTGTGTAGACAATGAATCTCAATAGAAACTTGAGGTTAGCCTTATTTCTTCAAAGCACTTTTGTTTGGTGTTCTTTGACATCTCGGCCTTGCTTAAAACCACAGTTGTCCTTTCCCCCCATTGCCACTATTATCACAAGCAACTATGGATTGAATGGTTGACCTAGGACCTATCATCTTCCCATTAGGGGCTACAAACACCTAATAGGGTTGACCATCTAGCCAATCCCTAACACAAGTAGAGAACACTTTTATGGGACTTGGTCAAGTTAGATAATTCAAGGTGATCTTAGTTTGAAGTGTTATTATGCCCTTAACAATTAAGTATGGTCCACTATGATGCATCTATGGTTGTTGTCCCTAATGATTGGTGACTTTCACTTAATGATGTGATGGTTTTTACCAAGTGGTTCTTTACATAGCAATAGATCCCTTTGAGGGCACATTATATCACTCCACTACACAACATGCCCTGGTCATTTTGCACATTCCAAAGAATAGTGATGACCTTGCAAATGCAGCGTTGCCCCTCCAAAGCAAAGCATTGGGCACTTTGATGATTCCATATGAAATGAAATGAAATTTTAACATCCACAAGACTAGATATAGTCTATAGGACCACTAGCTTCCTTGTTTTTTCCTTTTGTAATTCAATCCTCTTATTATTCAAATTAATGATGAGTTGACCCAACCTTCTAATAGTCCCCTCACTGAAAAGACAATGCCAAAGAAGCAATGTTAACGTTAACTATCTCTGATGCTAAGTTGCACCAAAACGGGGAAACGGGTACAAGTTTCCGAAACAGGCATGGGTACGAAACATGACCCCCCCAAATTTTGGAAACAGGGAAACGCGATAGATATATATATATATATATATATATATATATATATATATATATATATATATTAGAATTTAGGACATTTAAGAAATGTTATGTGCAATCATAAAGCATACATGATACATCATAATTTATTACATTTAAAGTTTAAACATTATGATTAAATTTACATCACATTTACTCATGAATGATAACATAATAAAAATAGCAATATCGGAATATCCAAAATCAACCTTTATTATATATCCAAATCTCAAAATCAGCCTTTATTATATATATGAGGTTGCAAGTACAATAAAGACCATGAGGCTGCAAGAACTATAAAGACAAAAGACTAATCCTCATCATCATAATCCTCATCAAAAATAGAAGCAGAAGCATGCTCAACAATGGATGGTGGTGTTGAAGAAGATGATGGACCACTTCCACTTCCAGGTTGGATCTCAATATTCAGGGCAGCAATAGAGAGATCCAAATCAGGACTTTCTGCATCCATATCCCATTCTTTAGAAGGACCATTGTTGTATTCTGGACCCCTACGAGATGCAAGGCGAAGGTTGGAGTGCACATAAACAAGATCCTTTGCCTTCTGTGAGCCCAACCTATTGCGCTTCACAGAATGAATAAAACCATAGGTGCTCCAATTCCTTTCTGTTGATGAAGAGCTTGCCACTTGTGAAAGAACACAAATGGCAAGGTTTTGCAAATGTACACCATTTGCTCCATGACAAATCCACCACCTAATTGGATTCATGGTGCTTCTCTCTTCCAAAGCTGATATATCTACATAATCATCTAATCCTGCAGCAAAACTGGCAAATTCTTCCTTTACCTCCCCATGTAGATGAGATGGAAATATTCTCTTAAAGGTTTTTTTCACCCCATTAGCCACCTCTCTATCCTTATGGGGTGCCTTCCTCTTCCCATTGCTTTGAGCAATAAGCTCCTCATCATAAAATTTGGGCTTCAAGGCTTGGCTAAAGTGTGCAATGGAGTGTTGAAATTGTTCCACCTATCAACAATGATTTTCTTGACTAAATCAGCAAAATGATCATCAACAAACAAAAGTTGTGGAGACTCTTGTGAAATGATTTCCATAGTTTTCTCAACCATGGAATCCATGCCATCATATACCTCTCCTAAGAAAGGTTGGTCAGTGTCAGCATTCTAAAGAAGCTCAAATGCAGGGGTTGTGAACTTTAGCAAGAAATCTATCTTGCTCCACCAATCCTCATCAAGGCACAATCTACGCACCATATATCCCCGCTCTGAATCTGCTTGTCTCCACTCAACCCAAAGTTGACTCACCACCATAGAAACTAATGCATGCTTAACCTCAACAAGGTCGTGCAACATTAGGATGTTTGAGGCATATCTTGTTTCAGCAACTTTTAACAACTCCAATTTGGAGTACTCCTGAAATATTGCCTGATATTGGTGGTGGTTGGTGATAAACTTAACAATCTCCATTGCTTCCCCTGTGATTTCCTTTATCATACCTCCCCTCAATAATTAAACCTGCAGCTTTGGGAACTGGTGCATTATCTGTGATAACTTGCACCACCTTGTTAGGCCTTATTTGTTCAATAGCTTTTATAATAACATCAGCAACGAACTGTGCATCTTTTACCTCTCCTGAGCAGTCTTCCGCCTTTATAAACATTGCTCCTTTGGGGGAAGTGGCAATGATATTTATCAATGGTTTGTGCCTTGTATCTGTCCATCCATTTGAGACTATGGTAACCCTAGAGCTACTCCAGGAAGAAAGAATTGGTGATAAGATATCCTCCACAAGCTCCTTCTCATTTTTGAGAAGTTGCGTTCTGATTTTCTCATAGCTGGGCCCCTTGTACCCTTGAGGAGCTTTGTTAATTTCCCTTATCCCATCTTGCTAGTAAGGAGAGCAAACAACATTGAATGGGATACCACATGCATAAAATGCACCTAGCCACTTTGGAATCAGTTTCTTCTCTCGCTTGCACATTCACCAATTTAGCAATTATGCTATCCTGAACTGAAGGGGATGCCCCTCTGGTATTTTTGGATGTTGGTTGTTCTGTTGTTGAGTGGCACTGGCTCTCCTCTTCCTTGCTTTAACTACAATCCTTGGCTCAATGTTAGATGGAGCTTGAGGAGTAGCTTAACTAAGCTCATCAAGCCTTCTCTTAATTCCATCCACCTCATCTTGCTCTCTTTGATATGCCCTCCTTGCCAGTGGGTCTGTTGTTTTTGTGCAACCTACAATCCCCTGTCCTCCTCCATGCAAAAGTTGTGCCTTCACTCTTAGGTAGGAGCCCTTGCATGAATTACTGCAAAGATTACATCGTCATTCCCATGAGCCACCACCTCCACATTTTTGAAGCTTCTGAACATGCCTCCAAAGAAGATAATATTCAGCCCTTGGGTTGGCCCTAGGGCTTGAACTTGGAACTGTACTTTGGTTGGAAGCCATTGCTGCAAAATAAATTAAAAAAACAAATTTGTAAAGAAAAACGTTTTTCATATTTTTGGCGGCATAAACCCTCGAAAAATTGAAGAAATAGTAGGAAAAAAACTAAGAAAATGAATGCTTCTTGCCCAAATTAATTTTTTGTAGTTGAAGCTACCCCAAAATGCCAGACAAGACGAGAAATATGGTTGTAGTTGAGCCAAAAGCCAAGAATGTCTGCACTCCAAATCTGTTGCTGAAATCTCTTTCTCTTGCTGTTGAAATCTCTTTCTTTTGCTACTGAAATCTCCTTTGCTCACTGTTGAAAATGCCCTAGCTAAAACCACTGCTTTCTTCCTCTCTTCTCCTTTGCTAAAATCATCCGTCTCCAAGAGAAACGACTTGCTCAATTGTGTGATGAGAGAATGAGGTGAGTCTTTTTTATAACTTGAGAGAGGCATCTAGAAGCATCCAGAAGATATTTTAGTCGCCCAATAGGAAATTAGAAGCGAAAAAATTAAAAAAAAAAATAAATAAAAGAAAACGTCAAGTTTTAAGTGGAAACTCTATACAGCCTGGAAACTCATTTCCAACCATACTGGCCAAATTTCCCCAGTGTGAAATGGGCCAGTACGGCTGGAAACAAGTTTCCAGGCCATACGGTACGAGTTTCCTCGTTTTCGTTTCGTTTCTGGCCGGAAACGAACCCCTGGGCAACGTTTCCTGCAACTTAGCTCTGATGTCTCTGAAAGCATCACATTCCAAAATGAAATGTTTTTCTGATTCCACTACCCCAGAAGTGCAAAAAGTACACACTTGTTCTTCCCAAGCTTCTTTAGGTCTTTTCCACCGACCTGTTTCACACCATAGTTGATGCGAGTTAGTTCTTAATTGAGCAATAAGAATCTTTTCTCTCCACGGAATGCTAGCTCCAATGTACTCTTTTTGTTGGATCACAAGTGGGGTTGAATTCTTGAACATAGTACTTCTTCTTTCTACCCAACTCTTTTCCCCATATACGCTTACGAAACTTCTCCATAACAAAACTCTTTAAATCCTTGCTATTTGTGGGACATGCATTGAGGTAAATATTCCATTTTTGCATCCATTTGTTGTTTTGTCTCATCCATGATTTCTTTTTTTCGATCATTCCTTCATTGAAGATAACTTTAGGCCATCTACCTTCTCCCATTTGCTCAATTCTTTGTAGATACCTTATGAGACGCACCATACCAATTGCTTCGATGGAAGTTGCACCTGTTTCACTCAGTGTTATCTCATAAGAAACCAAACTTTTTATTTTAAACTTGCTCATGATCAAGCGTTTTTGGATTTTCTCAACTTGCTTCCATTTTGAGACAGTGATGCTGCTAGCCCACAATTCACACCCATATAATATCACTAGACAAACTAGGAGCCCAAAAAGCACTTTAATTGTTTTCCAATCCCATAACTCTGCTTCTCTACATCTGTTTTGAAAAGCATATAATGTTTTCCACCCTCCTAAAATTCTCTTCTTTCTGCATTGTTCCCAATTAAGCTTGTTGTTGAAATCAATCCTAAGGTACTTGTATTCATTCACTTCTTCAAGAATGTTGCCTTCAAAGAAGAAAGTATGCTGGCTTTGCTTCTTTTTATTTGAGAAAATCTTTATTTTGGTCTCGCTAGTATTGACTTGCATCCCCACTGTTTTACAAAAATGCTCAAGGGCATATAGGTGCATCTGCAATCCCTGGGCTGATTTAGCAATCAATAAAAGGTCATCAACATATAAAGAAGCTTTATCACAAACTTCCCCAACCGAACACCATCCCGACCTTGCAGATTTAGCCACTCTTCCAATTTATCAATATCTAAACCAAAAAGAGTAGGGGATAAAGGGCAGCCTTGCTTGACTCCGATGTCACTTCTAAAACTTTCTGAAATACTTGCTAAAGTTCTAATTTTGACTTTCACCTCTTCATAAAGCCTATGGACAGCAACTCTATAATGCAAAGGAATTTCAAGTTCTTCCATTCTACTCCACAACTTATCTCTAGGGACCGTGTCAAATGCCTTTTTGAAGTCAACAAAGCAGAAAAATACTTCTTCTTTTCCCTCCCAAACCTTTTCAATAATGTGTCTCAACGTGATATCATGATCTACTGTAGAATGTTTCGGCCTAAAACCTACTTTCCCTTTTGCCCTCGTTTCTTTGACTTCTGCCCACTTACTGATTCTATTTTCTACCATGTTGCTGAAGAGCTTTGCAAACAAAGGATTGATCATAATGGTTCTACAGTTGGAAGGATTCCCAAGAGAGTGGACAACTAGTCTAGCAATACACCTTTTCTATTTTCAACTTCTTAATTCCTGTCTCTACTTCCTGTAAAGTGAAAAGATTTGTAGTTGTGTTGATCCTGGGAGGAGGCTCCTCCTTTGATTCTTTCTCATAAAGTTGTCTTGCATAGTGAAACCATTGATTGGCCATAATATTATTTTCAATTTGCTTCTTCTTTTGTTGAAGTTCCTGCCAAAAAAACTTTGGGGTTATTCTTACTTAGATATATTAACTCTTCTCGCCTTGTTTGCATGAACTCATATTTTTTCCTTTTTAAAATCTACTTATATAGCTTTACATTCATCTTCTCCTTGCTTGCCTTTTTCAAGGTTTTCTTTGCCATTTTTCATTCCTCGTCAAACCAAGCATTTACAGGAAAACAATTTGATTCAGATTTCCTATTTTTTGCTCTTTTGCACTTCTCAAGTGCACTCTGAATTATATTTGTTAACTCATAACTATTGAGGCTTTGGGAACCACTCTTCCCTTTCTGAATTAATCTCTCCAACATTTTTTTGAAGATAGTGCAATTTTCTTGTGTTTAGAAAAATTTTGCCCCTTGATATGAATTGTCGAGAACATTGGGTTTTCCTCTTATGTTGTCTTTCTTCTAACCAAGATAGCTTTATATAAATTGGGTTATGGTCTAATTTTAAGTCCCACATATGCTCTCCAATCTTAACTTCATCTATCCTTTCTATCAAGCTTTGTGAACAAATAATGCAGTGATTATTGACACCTCGGTACCCCTAGATGCTAAAATGCTAAGGTCCTCTTACTTGGTGTTAGATTTGCTTGATATCGTACATAGCAGACCCAGGACACCCCTAGGTTGACCTTGACATTGTTTGATGGGCATTGCTTGTTCCATAGTCCAAATGATGATGGTCATCCTCAAGATAACAAGGGAGGACTAGTACTCACTCTTGGAGCCCCAATGTTGAAGAGAGATAGTACCACATCACCCATCTAGCCCTTGAGAGGGTGACATAGGGCACCCAGAGCATGATTTTTGGACATGGAGTCACTTTGAGGCACTTCTTAAGGCTTCCCCTCAGGACTTGGAGTTGATTATGATGATGGGGCATCTCAGTAGCTGATTCCACACATTGTGGCATTTATTGCTAAAAAACGAGAAGATGTCATGCTTTTAGAGGATATCAACTCACACTTGTGGGCATCTATGGCATTATTTTATTGTTTTGAGCTATGGGGATGGCTTGTAACCCCTTGTCTTGTCAAACACTCAAAGTCAAACTTGTTTTCGGGCTTGTAAACTTAATTATTCATAAAAGTGAAGACCTCATAAATAGAGGATCCTTCCACTTCGTTTGTTCATCATCACACATGTGAATTCAGCCTCCTCCAAGAGTGCAAATTCCCTTGTTTATTTCGCAAATTGGTAAAAATGTGATTTTTGTGGAGCATCATTTTATTGGAGATGGATTTTTGCATTGGAGATGTCTTTTTCGGATTGAAAGAAGGCTTTCTTGAAGAAATTTGTAAGTTTATTAATTATTTTTCTACATTTTGCATGTAAATGAATTTATGCTGGGGTTTCTAAATATTCCATGACTAAATGCATATTGTTGATTAGAAATCTTGGTGAAATTTTGCATGTTAAATTTTTTCTTCCTTGAAACCTATAGAAGAACTCCTGCAGTGCATCTTCTATATTTAAATTCTCCCCTCATAAAAAAGATAGTTAGGGTTTTACAAGAGGAAAATTATTTCCCCCCTTACCCTAATCAATTTTCATCTTCCTTTGAAATTTTCCCTAGAACTCCATTTGCCCAAGTGGGATTAGGCATTGGCTAAGGTCATTTTGATAAAAAAAATACTAAAACTTAAATATTTTCCTTTCTTTTATATCTCCTAGGCTTTTTAAGGCAAGACACTAGGGCTTTTCTAGGGCCAATATTTGTGGGTTTCCCCCTATTACTTTGTTGATTTTAATCATTAAGGGAACCCTTTCTTTGACTTTTACATGTCTAGATACTTCTTTATGATTGCATATCAATAAGCCCTACCTTGTAGTAGTACTTTAACTAGTCTAGGGTTAGGATACTTGTGCTTTTATAAATAAAATTTTAGCATGTTTCAGCTTGATAGTATATTTCCCCAGCGTATTCATATCACCTTGAGCCCTCTAATTAGAATACCTTTATAGGTGAATACAAGGAAACCTCCCTTGTGGTGAAATTCCACTAAATAGTAGGAGGATGATTGTTGAGGTTGTTGAATGGTGTTGTCATTGATGCTAACATTGGTCCTTGAACGCTCTTAATATTCGACTAGGTTGCATCGATGGAGGCTGCAATAGTCAAGACGTCCTAAAGCCCATATGCTTGATCTTATTACCCCGCTCTTGTTGAAGAATTTGAGGATGAAGAACAATGATATTGCTCCCATAACCATTGTCATCTGATTCTCCTTGTCATGTCTATTCCAACGATATGTGGCACATCATGACGTTCCTCACGGTTTGAGAGATATGCCCAATCAAATTTGAAACTTGAAAAACCCCTTCTTTTGGTTAAAGTCCCTAGCATTAGATGATGTGGCAATTCATCATTGGTAATTTGTTCAACTCATGAAGTTTTTACAAGAAGGATTCTCATAGAAGTCTTAAATAATTATTGTTAAAATCAATTGTGATTGGAGGGGCATTCTTTTATTATAAATCCAATTTGGCCCTAAATGGTTTGATGGTTTTTGCCTCCAAAATGAAATTTCAGATTCAAATTTCAAATTTGTCTTTCCCTCCATAAGTCGGCTTCCCTCCTTAGGTCGTGTCCATTGATGCCCTCCTCAACCACTATAAAATAAAGGCTCGAATCTTCCACAACATATATAAAAAAATTACGGTCCAATTTGAATTTGATTATGCAGCTAGGGTAGTCTCGCTTATCTTGAAGGTCGATTTTTGTGGTTTTTCATGGTTGGGTTTTTGGTCTAAGGATCTCATTGGGTTCGTATATTTTCTATGGGTATTCGGCCTCCTATAATAGTGTTGATCTGTGCCAAAATTGTATGGGATGACCATGCAAGCAGGGTTCTGTTAGCATTCGCACACTTTCTAAGGGATTTTCTTTGAAACAAAATCAAATTACTTGTGAGCATCTTCAGCCTTGTGTCTTGCTGGAACACGATGTTTTGAGATCACTTGCAGATCTATGATAATTTTGAAACCCTCTCTAAAGTACATTGAGTTCTTGAGATATCTAGTGGAATTTTAGGCCATCTCCTAGAGTCACTTTGCAATGCGCATTAGGAATCAAATCTAAAGTTATTTTAAGGTGGCTGACAACAATGGCCTTTGTCTATGGATGAGTTCAAACGTATTTTTGTCAAAGGTGAACAATTATTTATGTTACTTTGATCTGAGTTTTGTATACGCAAAGGAATGGTATACTCTATAGTTCCAGTTTGATTACATTGTCTTGGTTACATCTGGCGGCGCTCGCAAATATCATTGTGCGATCCTGACATAATTAAGTTTCCCTTGGTTTTGCTATCGTTATTACTAGTTCGTGATTACTTATATGGTTTTGGAAAAATCTTTTTGACGGAGGGCTAGTTGTATGGTTATGGTTACAAAGCGTATTGTTGTCAAGTCTTCGCATTAATTTGACACGCCGCAAAAGATTTCATAGGACCCTATATCGAAACATGAATTTATGGATTGCACCAGTGAATGGTTATGACAAATGACACAGTGGTTTTTGACATGTGGAAATGGCTGAGACTGGCCGAGATGCATTGCAGTCCGATGTGGAGTATTGTTTGATAGTTGCATTTGTTGCATGGTTGGTTGCCAATGAAGCCACAAGGTCAAACAAATACACAAGTCGAAATGGATCAGATACACTGAAGAACTAAACATGTGGTCGGTGATCAGAACTAGTCTTGGTATTGGAGGTATCAATAAGTTGCAAGGAATTTGGATGTAAGCAGCTTTCTATTAGTCTCTTGGTGGTGTTTGTTACCCATCAGTTTGTGTGTGACACCCATAGGAGAAAATTTTCTCCTAGATGGTCCTCAACCGGCAGCCACCAACTCCTTGCAGTCACTAGATAACTCAATGTGCCATTTCTCCGCTACATGAGCCAGCCATGTGGTCCCCCACCCATCTATTATGATCGTATGTTTGAAGGTGGCCTTGCCAAACCCGAAGGTATGACTTTTCATTGTGTAGTTGGGTATTTTTGTTTACTTGTCATAGAGACATTTGGGCATGGACTAGTGGAGGGATTTGGCAGAAAGAGTGGGTTAGGTAAGTACTCTTGTCTCCCCAACCCAAATTGATGGTTAACCTTGTACCCTAGTCCTATGGGATCTCCTTTACTAGCTATTAGCTTTAGGGATGACCTACATGGGAAACCTAGATTTTGGTTGTAGGGTCCCGCTTCCCGATACCATATACATTACTCCCCTCCGCTCATTACAACTCCATTCATCATTTTTTTCCATCTAGGTCCACATTTGTCCACTGGGTCCACAAAGAGTTAGCCTCCCCCTCCCCTTGTCCACATCTTCAGTCGGGCTTGGAACGATGCCCCGAAGGTTGATGTAGCTAAAAGAAAAGGAAATAGCATAATTTGGCCACTCTCAATAGGAAATGTACCTTAAAATGCAAAAGATGGTCAGGACATACAAATTTAGCGCATGGGCAAAAGCCAAACATGATCTCTACCCCTTATCTATGGCCATCACCTGGTTCCTATGGGCCCTATATGAGCCTTCTCCATCATTAAGGATCCCATGACTATCCAAAACCCTAGTGGCGATGAACTGCCCCACCTTGAGGGGATATCCACTACTTCACCCTACACATCATGCTCTTATCTCCTAGAGCCCCGAGCAGTTATGAAGAAAAATCAATCAAAGGCAAAAGCCAAACATGAGCTCTACCCCTTATCTATGGCCATCATGTAAAGTTTTGTAGATGTTCTATGCTAAGAGCAATTTCACTTTTCTCACAGCAATCATACAAGTAGATAAGCAAAATGCAGATAGAACATATAAGCAGATCTTACAGAAGACAAATCAGAAACAAGAAAAATGTATGTGTTCGTTTCGGCGGTCAACAGGATGCTTCAACCAGCAAAGTCTCCTTTGGTCAGCCAGCCCAGCATGTGTCACAACAACCCTCCAACCAGTAGATGAGTCAACCCAAGTCAGTTCTACAAAAGTCAACGCTGTCCTGAAAAGTCAACGCAGGGGCAGCAAGCTAAAAGTCAACGCAGTAGCAAAACGGTCAACCCTTTGACCTCGATTTTTGTGCCAGGTAGTACGGCCTTCAAAAATCGAACCTCCCACAAGTTTTCAGCTTGTTTGGACCAAGCGTTGACCAAAGTCAACGCTGGTCAAACTTCTGCGAAACCCTAGCAGCAGAAAAATCCTCTTCGTCCTTCCCACGTGTGGCTGAAATTCGTCCTCCAGGTAGCTCGTACTTTTTAGGATGAGAGAGGAAGATGTGAGTTGTGTTGTGATCAAATTCTCTCCAACTTTTCTTGTATATATATCCATCAATGAGGGTGTGTGACACATTTGTTGGGCATGTGAGCCTACATTACAAAACTGGCTGACCTTGCACATATAATTTATTAAGAATAATAAATTCAAAATATAAGTTCTGCTCATCGGATTAAGACTATTTTTATATGGATTTTACACATCTCAGAAAGAGGAATCCAACAAAAATATTAGCCTCTTAATCTGAGCATCAGAACATGGAGTTTGGACCTAGTTGTCCAAATTTAACACTCCCTCTCAACTAGGGAGAACTCCATCTATTAGTGCAATTAACATCGTGAGTCATCCCGCCGAAACTTGCTTTGTTGGCTTCTTTATTTCAGAAAAGAAGTGGGTCAGTCACAAAGACATCATTCCCTGACTGACATAATCAGTCCAGAGGTCCCAGACCTCACAAATCTTGATCCCAGATCAAGTGGTTGGACCATGCCATCCTAGATAGAGAGTAAGGCAATCTCTGATACATCCATCAGTCTTTGCTAATAGTCTCTAGCTTTTCCACACCTCATTGGCCAAATGAGAGGTACTTCCCATGAGCCCTGAACTCAATGGGTAGGATGCATACGGGGCACAGATTAAATGAGTGGCGAACCAGCTCAATAATCACAAGGGTGGGGCAGAAGCATTATGAGTGCTTATAGCTCCGAGAAGCTATCCCCAAAGCCCCCCAGAGCTCCCAGAGCTCATCGTCCAACAGGACCCACATCATAGGGTCTTTCCACGACACCAAGACTCTCACGGAAGGTTAGGAACTTGACCTTCCCCAGGGGCTTAGTGAGAATATCCGCGACCTGCTCATCAGTTCCTATATGATCGAGCCTTACGGCGCCTCGCTGTACCATATCCCGGATAAAGTGGTACCTGATATCAATATGATTGGATCGGTCGTGGAACACAGGATTCTCAGTCATACGAATCCCACTCTGATTATCACAGAGTATTACAGTGGTATCTAGCACATGTTGGAACAGCTCACTAAAGAGCTTCCTCTACAAACTGCTTCACAACAGGCCATACTAGCAGCAATATATTCGGCCTCCGCGGTGCTCAAAGCCACCGACTTCTGCTTCCTGCTCATCCATGAGATCGAAGCAGAACCAAGATTGAAACAGCATCCAAATGTGCTCTTACGATCCACCACACTGCCAGCCCAATCGGCATCAGTATATCCCCGGAGTATCACACTCCCGGCAGTGTATCTCAGCCCATGGTTTATCGTGCCCCGAAGATATCTCAAAAGATTCTTGGCACCAACCCAGTGAAAATGATGAGGCTCAACCATCTGTTGACTCAAAGTATTCACTGCAAAACATATGTCCGGACGGGTGTTCACTAAGAACATCAAAGCTCCTATGAGTTGACGATACTCAGTAGGATTGGCCAAGATAGGCCCTGCAGCGCTGCCACTCAACTTCTTAAAGTTGAGTTCCATTGGTGTCGACACGGACTTACAGTCCACCATCCCAAATCTTTCCAGAAGCTTCACAATATACTTTCCTTGAGAAAGGAAAATCTCTCCAGGTCTCTGCCAGACCTCCAGGCCTAGGAAATAGTGCATCAGTCCTAGGTCTTTCATCTCGAACTCAGCAGCAAGCTCCCTCTTACATTGATGAATGAGAGGGTCATCACCTGTCAGGAAGAGGTCGTCCACATACAGCACTAGAATGAGAGGCTTTCCTTCCTCAACCTTAAAGTAAAGGTTTGGATCAGCATTGCTTTGAGTGAAGCCCAGCTTCATCAAGTAACTATCCATCCTCTCATACCAAGCTCTGGGTGCTTGCTTTAACCCATAGAGGGCTTTCTTCAACCTGCAGACATAAGTGTCTCGATCTTGAACTTCAAATCCCAGAGGTTGTTCTACATACACCTCTTCCTTTATTGCACCATGCAGAAAAGCGGTCTTGACATCCATCTGATGAAGACTCCATCCTTGCGTAGCAGCAAGGGCTATGATGGATCGGATGGTGGTATATCGAGCCACAGGTGCAAATATATCGTCATAGTCAATTCCTTCCTTTTGAGAGAAGCCACGGGCAACAAATCTTGCCTTAAACTTTTCAGCACTCCCATCAGATCCATGTTTAATCTTGTAGAGCCATTTAGCGGTGACAACAGATTTGTCCTTCGGTCTCGGGACCACATCCCAGACATCATTCTTCATAATAGCCTCATATTCTTCATGCATAGCATCCTTCCAGACTTGATGCTTGATGGCTTCCTCAAAAGATCCAGGTTCAGATTGTATAATAGTACTCATGGCAGCTAGATACCCTTGGTATCTACACGGCTTCTTGCTTTCTCGGAATGTTCCCCTTGGGGCAGCATGACCCTCAGCATCTTCGAGGGTGTCCCTGAGCCATGATGGCCTCTTTCCTAGAGAAGGGGAAGGATCAATAGGGTCCATTGGCCCTTCAACATCAGGCATAGTCTCATCCTGGGGTTCTTCCAGATTTCCAGGTCTTTCTTCATGGTTTTCTTCAGATCTAGGAAGATCTACTACTTTCTTCAGGGAAGCATCTTCGTCAAAAGTGACATCATGGCTTATCTCTACTTCCCTTTGACCAGGTACATAGACTCTATATGCCTTAGAAGTCTCACTGTAGCCCACAAACATTCCTTTCTTCCCAGTAGCATCCAGCTTACTTCTCTTTTCTTTCGGCACATGAAAATAGACAGGACATCCAAAAATTCTAAAATGTGAGACATCAGGTTTCTTACCAGAGAAAACCTCTTCGGGAGTTTTGGAGTCCAAAGCGGAATGAGGGCATCGGTTTTGAATGTACACAGCAGTATTTGCAGCTTCTCCCCACAGAAACTTTGGAAGACCCTGGTCACATAGCATGGCACGGGCAGCTTCCACAATAGTCCTATTCTTGCGTTCAGCAACACCATTCTGCTCAGGAGTATATGCAGTGGTAGTCTCCCTCTTAATGCCAGCTTCTCTGCAAAAGTCTTTGAACTCATTTGACTCATATTCAGTGCCATTGTCAGTCCTCAAAATCTTGATCTTCTTTCCGGTCATATTTTCCACCAAGGCTTTGAAGGTACGGAACCACATGAAAGCCTCATCCTTCTTCTTCAAGAAGTATATCCAGGTTTTGCGAGAGAAGTCATCAGTAAATGTCATATAGTAAGAACATCCCCAGAGGGATGTTACAGGCAACATACCGGAAAGATCAGAATGGACCAGTTGCAATATCTCAGATGTCTTTGTGACACTTGAGGGGAAAGGTCCCCTTGTATGTTTTCCTTCAGCACAGCCCTTACATACACCTTTATGATTATTTCCAAAATCAGGCATCCCTGTCACCACCTTCCTTGCTTCGGGAAGAGCCTTGTAATGAAGGTGTCCAAATCTTCGGTGCCATAGTTCGGTTTGACGGATAGTATCACAAGTCATAGCTCCCAACAGACTCCCTCCAACCTGGTAGAGTGTACCAACTCTAAAACCAATTGAGATAGCTTCCTTGAAGCTCTTCTTCCACATGAGTACCTTTCCATCAGAGAAAGTTACATTGAAACCTTTGTCTTCCATGGCAGATACAGACACAAGGTTTTTCTTCAATTTGGGTACATAGAGTACATCTTGTAGATGGAGGACTTGTCCTTGAGACAAGTGGAGGGTCACAGTCCCGGTCCCTTTCACAGGATAAGTGGCATTATCCCCAAGGATAATTTCTAGATTAGTATCCCTTTCAACCATGTCAGAAAGTGCTTCCTTGAATCCGGTGATGTGTCTTGAGGCACCACTATCGATTAGCCAGACATCCATAGTGTCGGGCGGAGATGCAGCTGAGAGAGCAGATATTAGAATATACTCATTTCTTTTATTAACAACATTAGACTCCTCATACCTGGTATTTCTGGTCCTTTTAGAAGGTGGATTGTTTCCTTCAAAGTGAGCCTTCCTCTTTCCTTTGGATTTGTCATTTCTTCGATTCCCATTCCTTCGGTTGTTGTTGTTGTCGTCACTATCGGGAGAATTCTTCTGGAAGGGGCATTCTCTAGCATAGTGTCCAGTCCTATGGCAGGTGAAACATTTACCCTTCTTCTTTTGAGTCTTAGTCCTTCCTTTGTCCTTGGAACCACCAGAGTTCTTCTTTCGGGAATGAGCAACATAGGCAGCATTTTTTTCATTATCAAATTCCTTCATCCTTGTTTCTTCTTGCATACATCTAGACAGAAGCTCATCAAAGTTAGGGATGGTATTATTGTTGAGAATGGTAGTTGTGAATACTTGCCATTCATATGGAAGTCCTCCAAGTGCGGTGAAAACCATCTCACGATCAGCTATTGTCTCCCCAATAGCTAGCAGATTGTTCCTGGTTTCGGTCAACTTCATAAAGAAAGTTTGAATAGACTCGTCTCGGCCCTTCTTCATATTCTTCAACTTGTTCTTGAGGAATAGCACTTGGTTCACATTGTTTACTCGGAACATAAGTATCAGTTTGTCATACATCTCCTTGGATGTGCCTAGTTCAGATATGTAGGCAACCAGACTCTTATTTATGGATTCCCTGATCAGCAGCTTTGCTCTGATTTCTCCCTTCTTATACTTGTGTTTAACAGCAGCAGAGGCATTTGATGGAGGTTCTTGAATCTTCCCTGTCACATGATCTAGGAGATCATGATCTTCTAATTTGAGATCTAATAACATCTTCCAGGCATGGAAGTCATCACTTCCAGTCATCTTGTCATTTTCCCTGAATTCAAGCTTAGAGGAATCCATTTCCTTCGATGATGATTGCTATAAATAGAGTTTGTCTTCACCTCAGCTCCGATACCATGTAAAGTTTTGTAGATGTTCTATGCTAAGAGCAATTTCACTTTTCTCACAGCAATCATACAAGTAGATAAGCAAAATGCAGATAGAACATATAAGCAGATCTTACAGAAGACAAATCAGAAACAACAAAAATGTATGTGTTCGTTTCGGCGGTCAACAGGATGCTTCAACCAACAAAGTCTCCTTTGGTCAGCCAGCCCAGCATGTGTCACAACAACCCTCCAACCAGTAGATGAGTCAACCCAAGTCAGTTCTACAAAAGTCAACGCTGTCCTGAAAAGTCAACGCAGGGGCAGCAAGCTAAAAGTCAACGCAGTAGCAAAACGGTCAACCCTTTGACCTCGATTTTTGTGCCAGGTAGTACGGCCTTCAAAAATCGAACCTCCCACAAGTTTTCAGCTTGTTTGGACCAAGCGTTGACCAAAGTCAACGCTGGTCAAACTTCTGCGAAACCCTAGCAGCAGAAACCCTAGCAGCAGAAAAATCCTCTTCGTCCTTCCTACGTGTGGCTGAAATTCGTCCTCCAGGTAGCTTGTACTTTTTAGGATGAGAGAGGAAGATGTGAGTTGTGTTGTGATCAAATTCTCTCCAACTTTTCCTGTATATATATCCATCAATGAGGGTGTGTGACACATCTGTTGGGCATGTGAGCCTACATTACAAAACTGGCTGACCTTGCACATATAATTTATTAAGAATAATAAATTCAAAATATAAGTTCTGCTCATCGGATTAAGACTATTTTTATATGGATTTTACACCTCTCAGAAAGAGGAATCCAACAAAAATATTAGCCTCTTAATCTGAGCATCAGAACATGGAGTTTGGACCTAGTTGTCCAAATTTAACACATCACCTAGTTCCTATGGGCCCTATATGAGCCCTCTCCATCATTAAGGATCCCATGACTGTCCCAAACCCTGGTGGCGATGAACTGCCCCACCTTGAGGGGATATCCACTACTTCACCCTACACATCATGCTCTTATCTCCTAGAACCCCAAGCAGTTATGAAGAAAAATCAATCAAAGGCAAAAGGCATATGAAGAAGGGTGGAAAAATAAAGGCCAGGGTAACTCATGTACCACGATTGCTCCCTCCTACATTCATGTACCCAAGTCTGGGCTTCCCTTATTATAGCTACCCTTGTACCATGGCATGTGGCTTGGAGCCTTCCCCTTGGTCCCCCGCTCCATTCCATCATTATATCACATGCCACCTACCTCTTGATGGATGTACCATGGACATGTCACCCCCTTTGAAGTTTTAACCACCTAGTAGAGTCCTTGGTTAACCTTTTCTGTTGAGCTTGGAGACACTTGTACATGCCAAAGCCCACTATGGAAGGGCATGCCATTATGAAGTGTCCAATTGTTTTCCATGATTTATAAGCTCTTTTACTCAGTTACTCTAATTATTTGATGTACTAGAAGGCGAGGAGACGCATTAGATCTTATTCAGGATTGCAGGTGGGGGGTTTGGTCTCCAGGTCCAAGCCCACTAGAGGGTCAAACTGTTATTTGTAGGGTGAGCATTGAGAGCCATGGCCCTCCACCAAAGCAGAGAGCAGTATTCCACTTCATGGATCCCTCAACACCACTTGTTGATTGCTCGTGTTCCACCTTTTGGATGAGGATGATGCACCTGGACCACCTTGCCTAGTTGGCTTCACACTTGCACCATACACTTGGAAGATGTTCTAGGGTCCAGATGAGGACGTATCTCACCACAAGAGACAATGGGAGGGCTTATGTCATCGTTCCAGCCCTTGCAGATGGTATACAGGCATTATCGATCCACTTGGAGACCCATGAGGTTGTTGTGCCCCCACACCCATTTGGGGCACCACATTGGATTTGTTTGCATATCAAGGGGCATCCCCTTGATCATTATGTTTGGAGCCTTTTCTCTCACATTGCCACACTTTGGACTCCACTAGGCCTTCTCAATGGCCCTACGACTCATTATGATTACTATTTTGCCCTCTTGCGAGGCTTTATCATTGTATTATTGAGCTATCTTGGTGGGCTTGTCACCAAGTCATGTCATTAGTGTACATTATTTTATTATTTGGGGCAGTATGAGGCTAATTAGGCTATTCGAACTTGTTTATGGATTGTATAAATAGATGAGAGGCTCATTCATTCCTCTCATCATCATTTGGATTTGGATCATTTGTTTCTTCTCGAAATTTCGTTGGGCCTTTTGATGGATGAATTGGAAATCTAATGCATTTCGATGTTTGGAAGAGCTTAATGTCTTGTCTTGGAGCTTCGATTTCTTTGCATTTTGATGATTGGAATAATTTCACTATACTTGTGAGTACCTTTTGCATGCTTATTTGTAATTTTATCTCATAAATTGTCTATGGAATATTTTCGTTCATGAAGCTGGTGTAGTTGCTCTTTATGCGAAGTTGTTGGGCTTGTCTTTGTGAGGGATTTTTCATATGATCATTTGAAGTATGGTGAATTATTTTCCTAGAGGTACATGAATGTTCGTGAATTGCCTTGATAAGTCATCGTTTGCAATATAAATAAGTATAAATTTCCCTTTGTAACCTAGTTCCTACTTAAGCCATACAAAGTTGTTGGGAACTCCTTGGTTGGAATTAAGCATATCTAAACGTTGATTTCATTTGACTCCATTCTCCCAATTGGCTAGGCACTGGTCTAGTCTAAGGTGATCACCAAACGAATATCTTTTACACCTCTTTTTCCTCTTTTCTAAGCCCTAACCTAGAAGGCCATCTAGGGCATCACACGAATTTTATTGTAGCCATCAAAAGTTGATGAAAATTGGTCTACAGTTGCATTGGTGAGTCCTCTAGAGGTCCTCCAAATTTGAGGCTACTCCAACGATGGAATCTCAAGATATCCCAAGCCCTAGCTCAAGAACCATTTCCTTAGTTTGCTTTGGGTTAGTGGCTTCATTAAGGATCATTGCATTCACATTCCAAGAGAGATCTAATTCCTTTGATCCTCTTCTCCTCCCTAACTTGGTCAAGTCCATTAGTGTGTTGATCAACCCCAAACCCTTGACCTTATTTGGGCCCACTAGGGCTTCTTTGTGGTCCCGCAACCTTGCAACTCCAATTCCACAAGGACCACTTAGAAACCTTATTTTTTTAGGATTCTTGGGTTTAGGGCACCTCATATTAAGAAAATATCTCTCAGCCCTAGGTTTAAGTATCCCCTTAGCGCTTCCTAGAGAGCCCATCACCTTGCTTCCAAAGCAAGTAAGCCAAAATATGAGCCTCCCTTGTGAATAGGCTTTAGGAATCACTCCTCATCCTATCAATGATCTATTCATTCTTGTGATTCTTCTTATACTGGGTCTCCTCCCATCGGTGAAAGTATGTAAAGAGTAGGGAGATTTAGCTAAGGTGATAGTGGGCTATTGCTCCATTGTTGCCACTTGACCTAATAGTAGCTCTATAGGATCCCCTCCCAGGACCCTTCTAGTTTGACCGATAATAATGTCAAGGCATTGTAATGACAGAGACATACATTCGATCCCTTAGGCATACCAAGGTCGAAACTTTTTTATTATTCTATTTTGACAATTTGATTGAACAGTTAGTGTTATCTGGTGGTCGACGCCAGAATCTGGCAAATTCTTTAGAGGACTACCATGTAACATGCCATTGTATATTGAGAAGCAATCCTTATATATGGTTGAGTGTTATGTTATATGGATGTTATAAATAAAGAACATCGTTGAAGAGTTGCTAGAATATAGTTGCATTATGCTTATTGAGACATTGTTGGTATGATATGTTAATGAGCAAAGTGTGCATTCCTAGTGGTTGATGATGCTACCACTAAGGGTAATGTTAGCACGGTTGTTAATATAACGTATAGACTGCGAAAATGTTGTTGTTGTATGTTTGAAAGTGAGCATTGGCATACTACTATGGTTTTGTGCATGTTATTACTGCAAAAGAGAGAGTTGTGCAAAATAGATGCATGGCAGAATATAGAACAGAGGTCAAAGTATCGAAGAGTTTATTAATATGCTTGATCATGTATAAGTGATGATACTTGTGAGATTAATAATGTCAACAGAAAACTATATGTTGCCAGCTATTAGGGTTTGCTATTGAGCCAAGGTTTGCATGCATATTATTGCCAAGTTTTGGCGGAGGTTGGATTTGAGGTCGATGTGTTTAAATGTATATGGAAGAAATTATGATACTAGGGTTTGACATTATTGAGGAGAGTTGATGCTGTTGATGCTAGTGGACTTGACAAAGTCAATTATATTGCTAGGGCTTGAGCAGAGGAAGTTGAATATCTTGTGACTGTGTTGCAGAGACAGCAAATTGTTTTGATGTTATTTTGAGCACAAGTGGATCCCGTCTAAAAATTGTGAAACGTGGCCCGTCGTGGTGAGCTGAATGTTGGAGCCTTCAAGGCAAGTGGCAGCTTGTTGAGCAGTGTGGCAAGGTGGTGCAAGGCAAGAGAGTGGAGTCTCCTTCAGGTTGAAGCCTAAGAACACTTCAGAGCGACAAGGTAGTGCTAGGGCAGGTTGGAGCCTGTGCAAGGCATTGGAGCGTCCTTCCAATTGGAGCTGGTAAACAGGGTGTTGGAGCATCCTTCAGGTTGAAGCTTGTAAACCAGGATGTTGGAGCATCCTTCCAGTTGGAGCTGGTAAACAGGGTGTTGGAGCATCCTTCAGATTGGAGCCTGTAAGCCAGGGCATTGGAGCACCCCTCTAGTTAGAGTTGGTAAACATGGTGTTGGAGCATCCTTTTAGTTGGAGCTGATAAATTTGGAAGTTGGAGCTTTCTAATTGATGTAAACTATTGAAGACCTATATTAAGAAGCATTCAGTGGTTTTTCTCCGTGAACAGTTTCCACCTAAAAATCTTGTGTCTATTGTCTCTGGTATTGTGTATTGTTGAATGGTGTTGTTGATTTATGTTTTTAATATGATGTTAATTAATGCTTTGTGAAGCTAAAAATCAACTAATTTATAGGAAATATTGATTCACCCTCCTCTTAGTGTTTCTAACAGAAGAGACAATGGCAATCCTTTCTAGATGCCCCTAGGGTAGCCTTAACACTGTTTGATGGGCATCCCTTGATCCATAGCCTAGATGATGATGGTCATCCTTGAATGACAAGGGAGTGCTTGTACATCACCTTGGAGCCCCAACACTTGAGTTATTTGATGCCACCTCACTCTTATTTATCTTGTGAGGATGATGTAGGGCACCTTTTAGGCATGACATATTGGCATGGAGATAATTTCGATGCCTTGTGCATCATCCTTGAGCACTTCTTGGAGTATGGAGCACATTTTGGCCCTTGCCTCACATTTTGAGGGCATATTGAGCTCATTTGGAGGGTGACGTCACACTATAGGAGCATTTATTCCCACACGTGTGGGTTTTATGGCATATTTTGTCTTGTTTTTGAATTATGGGGTTGGCTTGTAACCTCTTTCTTGTGGAACATTCAAAAGTGAACTTGTCTTTAAGGCTTTTAGTCATTTTTACTTGTAAAGTGAGTGGTAGAAGGCTCATATAAATAGTGCCTCCCCCTCACTTCTTATTTCATCATCACACATGTGAATCTGGCCTCTCTTAGAAGAGTGCAAATTAGTTGTCTTTTTCATTACTTGGGCATAATGTGATTTTTCTAGAAGCGATTTGTCTTGGATGTGATTTTTGGCTTCGAGACACTATTTTGGCATTGAAGGAAGAGCTACTGTAAAATATTTTGTAAATTTATTGTTGATTATTAATATTTTGCATGCTTTAAATGTTTTAAGTAGAATTTCAAATGCTTATCATTGGTGAAACGTTGCTTCATTATTGTATGTAGAATTGTCTTAATAATAGTCTATAAGGAAACCCCTAGTGTGCAAACCTTTACTTAATTTCTCCCCACAAGAATTATAGCTAGGGTTTTACAAGTGGATGCCCAAGAGCAGCCCCCCTTGCTCCATCAAGGTCCCTCCTTGGTATTTTTGAACCATTAAGACTCCATTTTCCCTTGTAGGTTAAGGCACTAATCTATGAGTATGTTGATCATCTTAAAACTAAACAATTTTTCTCTAAAACCTCTCTCTCCTAGATGGCTAGGGCAGTCTCTAGGGTTTTATAGGCAGATTTGTTGTTGCAGATTTGGAAAGTGTTGATTCATTGCATGGGAGTGGCTCTAAATTGTAGGATGATTTACATATACCATATAAAAGCAAAATTTATCTTCATGAAATTGTCTTACATGCCATGGAGGGGCTGACGTCATCTCTATTTATTGTTGTTGCACATCTAATAGCCCTAAATCCCTCTTGTTTTGCATTAGCCCTAGTCTCTATCAGAAACTCTTTGTTCCCTTCTTGTTGAACACCATTTTAAGGGATTTTCTAAGACTGTTATATGCAGTTGCATGCCATAATATTGAATATCATTCAAACCCTATCTTATGGCAGCCTCATCATAGGTCTAACCTTAGAAATATTGAATCCTAGCTTTGAGTATCTTGGTCATCTTTGGCCCCATCAAGTCACCTTGATCCATTGTATTAGAATAAGTTGTGGATGGCACAGGGAAGCCTCCCTTGTTGAGATCAAACTAAACAGCAAGAGGAAGGTTTCTGAGGTGAAAGTGGCGACCATCCTCATTGTGACCATAGGGTCTGGCCCCTCGTCCAGTGAAGCCTTTCACCGAGGCTGCTAGACTTTGCCACAACAGGTATATCACAATTAAGCATTAGACTCCCAGCTGTCCATCTCACTGCTGCCTTAGATCTGACTTTGATGCCCTGTCCGCTACCTCAGCCTTGAACCTCAGAAATAAAATACAAACCTCAATATAGGCACAGTGGAATGTGTATTAATATACATGTCCTTCCTTCAAAATAGAACAAGAGAAAAGGAAAGGCCAGCCCTAGGCTTCATTGACATAGGTCAGGACTCAGCCATGGTCTTTTGCTTGGAACAGATCAGCCTCCTTTGCTACTGCCTGTGGGTACACTCTCGTAGGTATTATGTTTTCCTCAATGGTAGGATCAAAAACCTCAATATGGGCACACTAGAATGTGTATTAATATATATGCCCTTCCTTCAAAATAGAACGAGAGAAAAAGATAGGTCAGCCCTAGGCTTTATTGACATAGGTCAGCCATCGTCTTTTGCTTGGAACAGATCAGCCTCCTTTGATCCTGCCTGTGGTAACACTCACGTAGGTGTTATGTTTTCCTCCATGATTGGATCAAAACCCCACTAATATAACCACACACTTTCATGTTGTCTCATATATCCTGCCAACATAAAAAGACTTCCAGGATTAGATCTTGATCAAGCTGGAAAATGATCATTTCTCTGTTGTTTATAATGCCTTCATATCCACCACTGATTTCTGCCTGAATAACCTGCAATTCCTGGCTGCTACAGAAATTCACCCCTGGAGTAAAACAGGTCTTTATCTTACATCTTCATGGAGTGCTCTTCCAACTTGATTCTGATCATGCTTCTATTGTTGTTGGGAAATACATATATGAAGCTTACAGTTAGTGCTGATGAAAGATGTTACACATCGGATGCCAGAAATGTCTCTTATTCTGTTTGAAGCTTTGAGACTTTCCATGAAGTCATCATACACTGGGTGTAGATGCTGTTGCAAACAAGATTTACTTCAAGTTTTTCTAAAAGTTTGAGCATGAGAGTTTTCTTTGACAATTATCAGCAAAGGCATCCTGGAAACCTTGGGATATTGTGCCCATCCACAGCTTCGACTTGCTACAGGTTAGAATGACTGTCTGTTATAAACTCTGCGTACAAATATGCCACTGGTATTTGCCAAATGTCTGAAAAACAAGGCTCCATCACCTCCATGGCGTCAGAACAGTGCTTTCTTCATTAAGTCGGGGTGCTAGAATGCCTTTGAAACTCTTAAAATACCCCCTTGCATTTTGGGGTGTAACAGAGGGTAGCAAACCTCACTGTAAATAATTTCAAGGAGAATGTTATGTTTGGTATATCCACATATCTTATTTTGGTGTCAAAGCCTCGAAAATGGTTTAAACCATTCATTGGTGAGGCCTTTTGACAATCGGTTTAGTGGAAAGAAATTATTCTGAGGTAGTTTCACACGTGTTCCACACCTTATCTGTACATTTTCTTTTCTAATGAAAACCTTGTGGGTAACCTGTCAATGTTGATTACAATGCCTGACTGAATAAGGACATTGAGTGAAGCATACGACAGAGACAACTACCTCAGGGGATTAACCTTAATGCCTCCTGCATGAAGTTTAAAGCACTCAACCACTCAGGCTAGCCCATTGGGCTATCTAATCCTTACATTTTATGACTAGGATAAATGAATATATCTTTTAGGAATTTCCTTATCCATGTGCAAATTAGGTTTATTGGATAATTACAGATACAGTAACAAATCAGGGTATGTATACCATTTATCCATGCACAGTCTAAGTACACAAATTAATTGGTGTTAAGACAGGGTGTAAGTAATTTAGTGTGACCTGATTATAGGGTCAATAAATAATTCATAAAGTGAGAAATAAGTCATACATAATGAGATATGACATTTAAGTTCCATTATTCTTTGTTAGTAACTGCTCAACTAATCTAGAGTGGAAGAATCAATCCATCACAAAGATGGCTAGATGCATGATAAAAGGACATCATGTAAGTTGTCAGTTTTGGGTTGAAGTTATTTAATCAAAAGTTTTTTGTTGATTTGAAGTCCCACAAAGGAAGTGTGTGTTAGACTACTTATAGGGTTTGGTTACGAAAGAAAACATAGGTAAGCAAATTTCAAATTTTTTGGTTGTTTGACATATTGACATGTTCCACAGAAAAATAGACAAAAATGTCGATTTTTAATGTACCTCGGACAAGTGGTTTCCCATGGGTTAGTCTCTACCTAGGAAAAAGTGTCCAAAATAATTCTTTTCCTAAGTGTGACTTTATAAAGTGAAAGTGACTTTATAAGTGGTAAAGTCAATGTTAAATTATAAAGTACAAATAATTTCTATCTTCTTCTTTCTTTCTAAAGTGAAAAGTGACTATAGACATAAAGTACAATGTGGGTATTTTATTTAATGGGTGAGTTAAAAAATAGAAAGTGAAAATTAAATGCACATTTATTCTCATTTCTTGATCTAAATGAATCTGAGCCATTAGATCTTAGGGTTGCCCAAAGTCATTTAGGGAAACAAAAAGGGGAAAAGAAAAGAGAGATTGCATTCATTCTTCATGAACAGATTGGATAAAGGAGGCTGAGAGCTGGAGAAAAGTTATGAAGGAGAAATTTGTTGCAGTAAGTTGAAGGAGTGATTTCTGGGCAAAGCTGGGCACGGAAATCAAGGCATAGAAGATAGCAGAAGGTACAGTACGAACAGCATTTAATGCTGTGAGCTGCATGCCGTTCGAAAGAAGTTTTTGAAAAAAAATTGGAAAAGTCATACAGTATGTACAGCAGTACGGAAATCCGCACAATTCATATGGAATCCGTACAGTAGTCTGTACAATACATATCCGTACAGTACATATTTTCAGCTTTAAGTGAGCATGGAAATTGAGGCAAAGTGGGCACGGTTTTCAAGGAGTTTTGGGTTGAAGAGATAAGTTGTATTTTGTTGTTTTGTTTTTTCTGCAAATGTATTTTTCTTGAACTTGAAAGATAAATAAATTTGAAGAACTCTCTAACAGGTTTTCCCCGGAGAAGATTGAAAGGGTTTTGCCTGGGTCTAAGTTGACCAAAAATCTGTGTGTACTTTTATGTGTGTTGCTAGTCTGTTTATGTCCATATTTATTTTCAGCATGTGTTGACAGTCCTATGTGTTTTAATCTGAAAATTTCATTTCCAGAATTCTATATGTTGAATGTGTGTTTATGGAAAAGGGCATTTAACTGAATGGGAGTGATAAGGTGAAATTAAAACCGGGTTGTGATTGCATGAAACTTTTTAGTCATCAAATTTCAACAAAAAATTGGTAGCCATAAGTGGAAGTCCATATTTATTGGACATAGCATTGAATCAAATGCATACAAGTAATACGATCCAGTAAATAGGAAATTGTTATCAATAGAGAGGTAATTTTTTATGAGAAACCCCACATGTGCAAACATCCGAATGGAAAGTTGATGTTTTGTGGATTGATAAAAAAAGAGTTCAAACTCAAATCTCCTATCATATATAAAAGAAAGAAAAGAGAAGAAGACAAAGAAGAGGAGGAAGAAAAAAGAAGAGGAAGAAAAAATCAAGCTAGAATTATAAGAAGAAGATGGTAGAGGAGGTGGATGTTAGTTCGGTGGCTCTCAAAAGAGGCCAAAATAACTCTACAAGATGCTTCAAGATGCAATGCTAGATGAGATGGCGCAAGGTTAGAGGAGAACAAGGTCAAAATCACCATATCAAGTAAATCTTGCTTCAACGAAAAGTGAAGTTGTGAATTCTTATGGTCTGGATTCTTTTAAGGAAGCAAATGGCAAGCAAGAATAGATAGATGAAATGCAAGTAGAATATGATGCATTAATGAAAAACAAGACTAGGTACTACAGAGTACTGCTCCCAAAGTCAACTTAAGCAATCAGTCTTCCATTTGAAGATTCTTCCCCACACCCCCCTCCCTTGTTGAATTTTGTAACTATGGTCAATCTTCATAATTTATTTTAAGCCCTTGATGTATTTATAATGATAAATGTAAAGCATGTTCTTCATGCGCTTAGCAAAAACAAAAATTGAATTTTAGAATTTGAATCTTTTGGCTCCACAAAGTCAAGTCAGCCCTCAAACAGTTCAAGTCAACCCCAACTTATGATGGCACCCATTCGGCATAACAAATGACTATATAAACACTTGCCCTCTCACATTTGATGCATAACTCAGATCTTTTCTATGGAAGTAAGTTTGGACTTTCTGAGGGAAAGAGAAGACGGATTTGAGGCAGAGACAAGACAGCTCTGAAGCAGAATATTGAGCGAGTCTGAGGCTAATTGAAGGACTGAATTTCTGTGGATCAGAAGGCAGCAGAACCAAGCTTCTATAGGCACAATATGAGATCGAGATTCTCTATGTATGAAGAAGCAGACCAAGATTCTCTCTATAAAGAAGCGTACCGAATTCTCTGGATGAAGAAGACGGCCGAGTTCTCTGGGCAGAAGGATGACTTGACTAAAAGGGCTATTAGACCAGGTTTGACCAGAATAATGTTGGTGGTCAGTTTGACCTGAGGTTTGATTTAGATGTATCTCTTGTTGAACAAATCAGTTTCTCTAAGGAAAAGGTTGCTGGGTGTTTCACCCATGTGGGTTTTCCCAGGGTTAAAATGCTTCGTTTTTTCTTGTCTGGCTGTCTCTTCATGATCCTACTGTCATAAATGTTGTATTTTCGATGTCTTTTGTGTAATTGCTTAATGATGGAATTATGGATAAGAATGTAAAAAAGAACTAAATCATTAGAAGTAATTATCAGTATAGAAGACTGTATGAAAAATCAACACCCCTACCGGCCTTGGATGTGGATGTTATAAGTGATGGACCTTTTCCATCCAAGGCTCCTCCCACAGTTACACAAACATGTCCCCATGGCTCTGGATATTTTCCAGATGGTATCATCAAGAAATGCATCAGCCCATTTGCAGTGCTCAATGACTATGATGGGGAGCTCTCTCATTTCTCTTATTCCCCTGTCTCTCCTCGCTCTACTTCTACATGAATTTGTATTTTTATTGCTTCTTTTTATGGTCTTTATATTTCTATTGATCAGATTGCTTTTAGTAGATTAGGGATAGGAGTTGCTTTCACATTCCTACTGTAGATTCACATTGGTTGTACTTTTGAGTACCAATGACCAAGTTTGTGGCCATTTATTGGACATCAATACAAATAATCTTATCTTATCTAATAGTTTCTAGTTCTTCACAATCACACCTTCACTGCTTCATTAAGCATTGAAGAAAATGAAAAACAGAGCATCGATAACAAATTTGCACTTGCATATGTACTTTGAATAGTTGATAAACAGTTCATAAAAGGTAAACAATCAAAATATTCTACAATGAGAAGTTTTTTGGTATGGAAAAGTTATAGACATCGAAGGAGTTGTTGTTTAAAGGGCTGAAAGTACCTGAAAGAATTTTTTCCCACATAGGTTGCTAGTGGCTGCCGCATAAAATAAACAAGCAAACCCAGTCAGTGTGCTTACCTAGAGATTTTGCTTGGACTTTTATAAATTTCACATGTAAGTTTACTTCTAAGAATGTTTATAGTATATACAGGATTAACTTTGTGCAACTAAATACAAAAATGCAGGGCATATAAAAGTAAACCTTTTGAACATTCTCTGAGCCATAACTTGATTCCCCAATGCCAGCAACTGGGATATCCCATAGTCTAACTCTGTAAACATAAGAAATGAATTAGGATAACCCCAACTGTGCTTTAGCCTAGATTAGTGAGTGCTCATACTAGTCAAAGTGAGTTTTCATTGAACAAACTTGTATTGACAGGGAGAAAATGTACCCAAACCCCAAAAAAAAAATTCTAATAAATACAATTCCAAAGATCAGTAAAATTTAAGCATCCATATCATGAAAAAGTAGATATCATAATACCCATTCGATCTGGCTTGTCAAATACTAAAAAATAGCAAGTGTAACCAATAATTTCCACAAAATACGTCATGTAGATTCTTACGTGCAATCATCTCCACAAGAAATAAGCCGCTCTCCTTCTGTAGACACAGTCAAACCACGCACCGCTCCTCTATGACCTGGAAATTGTTGAATTGTGCGCCTAACTTACAAGCATCCATTAGTTACTTTAAATCAGAAACGTGCAAACTACAAAAAATATGATATACATATACCAGAAATGGGCATAGCAATATGATGATTAAAAGCATAGTTCCTTCAATAGCTAAATAAAGTTTATAATTGAATGGCAAAGCAATATTAAAATATGGTTGCAACTTGTAATATATAAACACCAATTAATTAAGAACCAAAAAAGGCAGTCTCTTAGTTATAATACAAAACAACTCTATCCTTGTCTACCATGAAAATCAATCCATGAAATTAAATGGTAAAACATTCAAAACTATTCTAAATGATCAGATGCTTTTCAGCCCTATACAGATAGCATAGCATATTGACACAAAAATTGTGATCTACAACCATGTAAAGATCAATGAAGCAACATAGGATCATACCTGGCCGCAATGTCCCAGAGCCGGATATCTGACAACAAATCACAAAAACAAAAAGATTCACTTAACCCCTCTTTGACTAAAAAAGCTAAATAGCAAAACCTTCACAATAAAATATAACTCTACCTCTGAAAAATGAGTCAATCCAAAAGAAGGAAAATCTCAAGAAACAAAGAGAATGGGAACCAACAAAATCTGTCCTAACATGGCTTTCTAGGCATAGGCAATGCTGCCCATGCCATTTCAGATCTAAGTGAAAACAGTCCCACTGGACTTGCTTTTCACCAGGATCAAGAAGAACTAGTCAAATCTGATGTGCAGACACATGATGATCTGAATATCAGAAAACGCAGAATTGCCAAAAATAGAAGTTTCCCGGAAACTGGAAAAAAATGAATATCAAAGGTTATGCCATGAATCTTCTGGTAATAGACCAGTGTGACTGAGTCTCACTGGACCTTAACCCTTTGGTAGCAAGAATCACTGTATGGGTTAACAGGGTTCTAGTACAGAGATCTGTTTAATGCAAATAAAAGAAATGAAAAAAAGGATCAATTTCAGTCAATATTAAGTGCTTACTTGTACCAGGGTTTCTATAATAGGAGTTTGTTAATTGCATTCAGGAGATATTGACAGTCTTTTTTAAAGGAGTTGAAATTGAAAGTCCTTTTTGACAGACATCCATATTTTTCAAATATTTGTTGGTTTTGTAGCATGGATTCCTACCCACACTTTTGTATTGTATGAAGGGTCAAGCCTCGTCCCAATCAAGGAAATAAGATGCTTCTCTAATAATCTGATTTTCTTTTAAAAATATCATAACCATAAAAAGCCAACTCTTGTTACTATACATTTTACCACATGTTCAATTCCCTTTTGAAAAATCCGTTATAAATAAATGACTAGATATCATGGGATGCATTTCCATAGTTCTGTCTAATTAAATAAACATTTCTTTCATTGTTATGTACTGTTTCTATATGTTTTAAAACATGAAAGCCTATGAACATTTACAATCCTCCCACGACTATGATTCAAGTACAACTTACAAATGGCCAATCTTAGAAAGTAAAGCATTAAGTTAGGCTGGGGTTGCGATTGATCTCTCCAATTACAATGATTCATTTATGTCTTGGCACTGTCCCAATGTTGGACTAATTGATGTAAAGCATCAATCAGATGCTGGAACCTTTTGCTCATCCATATTATTGAGACGTGCTCTTACTTCAAATAGAATTCAAGATTTATGGAAAGGATCCCTATATTGTCAAAGTCACAAAGAGCTTAAATGGAATATCTTCATTCGAAAAATAAATGTTCTGGTCTCAATCCTAATATTCAGAAATCTGTTTCACTTCATCTTCGGATGCCCTGCTTACTACGAGATTCGACATCGTTTCCATTGTCTCTTCAGGTCTTCTCAGACTTTGTCCAACTTCCTCAGATATGTTGATCCGAGATGCCTTGCACTTTATCTCCAGGAGGCCTTCAGATTTCGGGCCCGTTTTCTTCAGCCCCCCACCAAATCGGACACCACGCAGAAGATCACGGACTTCTTTAGGGCGCTACCATCAGCGCGGGGCACCAAAAGAACCATTGACCGACCCACAGACACTGAGACCAGATCAGTGCGGTCCCGAGGGGCTGACCCACCAGACTGCACCCACACTCCAGGATTGGATCCACCCCTGGGAGGCGCCCTAGAATCTCCAGGCGACAGCAGCGACAGCCCAGTATGCCCACAGGACAGCAGACTTTGACAAGCTTCTCCCAGTTTTCTTCTCTCGACCTCGGATGTTAGGAGTAGGGACTGGACAGGAAACTCCCTCCTCCTCCTTCTCCTTCTCCTTCTCTGCTTCATCGCAGAGCTCTGTTTCGAAGCCGAGAGCTCCTAGCTTCTACATTTACATTTACTTAGATTATAGATGTATTTTCTGCTCTTTAAAAAGAAAAGTTAAAGGGGACCGCTTGGTCCACCGGCTTGGCATGTTGTAATCATTGTACCCGACAGTCCCATTGACCTATTATGGTCATTTGTTGGACATTAATAAAATTATCTTATCTTATCTTATTAGCATGTTCCCTAATTGGGTTAGAACACATACAGAAAGATGACTCTGCAAAAAGTTAATGAATTGAGACTTAACTTGGAGACTGTAAACCAAAGGAGAATTGACTAGATGTTTCTAGAAACTGAAACCACTACTTTATTATAAGTAATCTAAACTTCAAGGGTGCAAGTTTTCCATAGTAAACTTGTTAGGCTCAACATCCAATGCACAAAGGAAGAAAAAACAAGAAACAATGGGATATATGCAAAGGGTCCAGGTTAACTGTTTTAGTCAAACCCTTGTGAATGGCATTGAAAATCTTTCATGAATTTGTAATTTATTCTTATTATATAACTGCTTCCAATGACAGATAAAGACATGCAATGTAGCATTAGTTATATTGATTGCAGTTAAAGAATTGCTTTAGCTATGACATTATTTTCTTAAGCTGCGGATGTTCATCACTTTGGATATGTTGGCATTTTTATTGGAAACCTTCGAAGATATATAAAAGAAGTCATACCTGAATTCGTGAAAAAAAATCTGATTTATAATATATGCAACTCAAACACTTGGCTATTTGCTAATCAGATTGGCTAATCAACTGCGGCTGCTGCACTACTATTCAACTTGGCTTGGTTTGCTATCTCGACTGGGCTGGATACAGTCAGTGCAGCTAGAAGCTATGGTTTGTGCAGCTATAAAACTATGCTTGGTGCCAAGTAGTCAGTGCCAAGTACTCATTGACAGTCATCATAGACAATCTGAGATGCCCGAAGGTGCTGATAGTCGATAGTCGTTGAATGAAGTCGATAGATAAGATAGCCAGTTGCCATTGCCGGTAGTCCAGCATAGTCCCTAGTCCGAGTACCCATCATAGCCAGCTTGTCAGTGCCAATAGCCGAAAGGCCATCAGTCCCAGGAAGGAGGTCTCGATTACCGGTTGCCTATATCCGAAATAACCTCTCCCTTATGGTCGAGCCTGCTTGCGCATCCTCATTACACACCGGAACAGGAGGGCCCACACGGGGAGGGGCATTGAATGGATGGATGCCGCTCATTCGCCATGCCTATTGAAATCTCCTCTTTTAGGGGGCCGAGGCAGAATCCTCATTCGGGCATTACAACCATGTACCTAAACTTAATCTATTATCCATATATATGAAGTTTTCATCTGTCCAAAATTCTCTTATTGCAGAATTGATTTTCAGCTGTCATTTTCTTCATGGTTTGGTAATTTCCAGCATTTATATGTCCTGCTAATTTGATATATAATATAAGTTTGAAACTGTTGAAGGGATTTAACATTTATATTGAAGATAACAGGGCAGATTTATTGCTTTAAGTCTCCAATAATTGCAGCGATCTTCAATCTGTTTTATTCATGAAAATGTTGCCCTAAATGGACGAAACTTGTTGGCATATATCTGTTATCTTCTCTCTTGGATCGCCAGGTATATTGGGGTTGATATCAAGTGAAATATTGTCCACTGTTTGCTGCTGTAGTTTATATTTCAGTTCATCCCTAAGGCTGATAATTCACAGGAATTACATCCGTTGAACCTCCAAAGAGGTGAAATTTCGGAAATTGCAAAAGAAACCTCAATTTATGAATTCTTTACACCCATGTCACTAAAGAATATGTAGATATAGAAATTGGCATGATCTCAAACACTAGAAACAAAATATGCACTCACAAACATGTTGAAGTGTTATGAATAAAATTCATATAAAAATAATAAATGTAAGTATAAATACAATAATAATAAATAATAATTTGTTAAACACACATGGAGAAGACAGCAAGAGTAGGATAAATGTAAGTTGCATTCTATTAACAATAGTCACATATAAATACAATTCCTTGTGACCCTTGGTCTTCATATACCAAGTGGTCACTTGGGCTCCGGTGACTATTCACATTCCACACCAACCCATAGAAGATTAGGTGTCCAACATCCCCCCCCCTAATCCGAAGGGGTATGTATGAGTCCAAGAAAAGAGCTCTAATACAAAATGTGCAAAAATGCATGGCAGCACTAGGCTGAATGTACTCTCTGAAATGTTGGTGATTTAAGGATGACTACCAACACTGGAACACTTAGTGCAGTTCCTGGAACTCTTCCAAATCTTGCAAGAAGCTGAGGTCTTGTGCTAGACAAGTGCGCCTTAATGCTTTGAAGAGGGAGACCTTCAACGTGGAAGAAGAAAGGTCTACAACCTGCATAAAAAGTGAGAACCTCAACCTGAAAAGGGAGGTCTTAACCTGCGGTGGTTTAAGGATGACCACCAACTCCGGAATGCTTACTGCAATTCCTAGAACTCTTCCAGAACTAGCAAGAAGTTGAAGTCTTCTGCTAGAGGAAGTGTCCCCAATTCTTTGAAGAGGGAGAATCTCAGCCTAAAAAGGGAGGTCTCACCCCGCATCGATGGTTTGAGGTTGGCCACCAACATATAGGCATGCTCAGGGGCATCTCCATCTTTGGCTACAACTCTAAATCTAGTATGGCAAGTTGTGGCTCAAGCTCGCTTGATGTGACTTTGAAGCTTGTAGATGACTATCACTTCCCCCCTGTCAGATACAAGGTGAGAAGATGGAGAAAATCAATTGCAAGACCTTTTAATATTCTAGAAGAGATTATGACATATAACTGAAATATCTTCTTGGTTGTTGAAGCCCATTGCCAAGAAGCGATCCATCCAAGATGAATCTTTGTTCTTGCAGAAGGCTTGTTTTTGAAGCATCTATGTGAAGAATGAGTACGCTGACCACAATGCTTGCACGGATGAAGATCAAAATAGTGATCTTTCATATGGCCAACTCGGTCACAGTGTTGGCATTTAACAACTTTTGGCTGCGAATGTGGAGGTACAGAATCTAGAACAGGTGAAGGTGAACTGCCATGAAGAAGTCTAGCACTTTGAAATTGAATGGGCTTGGAATAGTCTGGAATATGAAAGGACACCTCCTTATCATATCCAAGACCTGTTTTGTACTTGTTGTTGACAAGCTCTTCCCAAGGTCTGAGGATTGGCTTGGGAAGTAGTAGTACAGACTGAATTTCCACACCTGTATTCATATATGCTTCTGAAATGAGCACTTGATCTGTATCAACCTCAGCATTATTGATTTGATGACTTGTTGGTTATTGATGGGTGTCTGTCTCAATGTTCTGAACAAAAACAGGGTCAGAAAGTTGTTTTTTTGTAACTCATCTTGTTGTAGCTATAATTCAAGCTGCAAAAATTCAATGTTTTCTTTTGCATTTTGTAAACAAGTTCAAATATCGGAGAGAGTGTCCTTATTGATTTGGACCATCTCATCAATAGTGGAATTAATTAGAGTATTTAGTAACTCTAATACCTCAGTAATTCTAACCATTTTTCAAGCTCAACTAATAAGAGCAAGTAAAAATTTTGGCCTTAAAGATAGAAAATGATACCAACACAGAGTTCTTTTAGGTGTATAATTCACTCAACAAAGATGTGAGAGGGAGATATTACTGCCTTGTACAGGTCATGAGATCAGATATTGTTGCTAAGGAGGATTTTAGAAATAATATTGACAATAAAACTCACAACTAACACTTCAAATTCCACCCTCTTACACCAATAGAAGTTCAACCAATGTGGTCAAATTCAAACATCTCAAAATGAGGCACCACTTCAAAGTTTTTGAGCTTTCGTTGGTTTCCTTGGAGCAATTTGAGTTTCAGCCTCCTTCCTTTTGAAACAATATCAACTCTATAAAAGAAATTTGGTATATCTGCCAGAAAGGTAGTTGACTATACGTAGATGTTCGTTGGCGGTAGTGGCACATATAAATGGCTTGACTTGAAAGTTCAATGCACATGGATGCTTTGGCATTCAATACATCAATGGACATATAATTCAACCCATATTATGCTCAACATCTGAATGGAACCCACAAGGCGCATGTTTATAAATGTTTGAAGACATGAATTAAACTCTCGAACGCCATGAATGGCATAGCGGATGCATTGAAAAGGGCACTATCACTCATGCCAGAAAGAAGTAGTCGCCCTATCAGTGAAAATCTCCACAACTAATGAGGATAAATCATGGCATTCCAAAAGGTGTGATCAGCATGAAATGCACACACATTCTAGCAAGAGAGTATAAAGAGTGATAGCAGTTATCCCTTCTCTCTATACTTACACAATTTCGTTTTGTTTTAATGCAAAATTCTTCTTTACCACCCTCTCAAGAAATACTCAGTCGGGTTTTAACATAGAAAACCCTAGTGAAGCAGTTTCTATGATTCAGTAACGAGGATGGCCACCAACGGAGGAACACCGACAACGCCACCGCAGGCAACAACGGCACGGATGCCGACAAACAATGAGAAAAAGCCCATTGGAGGAGTGGATGCCTTCAACTGAGCGATTCCTAGAATTGCAGTGGTGCAAATATGCGAAGGTGTCGGGTTCCAATCCTGCCAGCAATCTGCCTTCGAAGCTCTGGCAAATATTGCCATCCGCTACCTCTGCAGCCTCGGTAAGGTAGCTCACTACTTTGTTAGCCTCGCAGCCAGAACGGAATGCAATGCATTCGATGTGATACACGCCATGGAGGACATGATCCTAGCGATTTCGTGACAGAATTTATTGAAGGAATGGTTGAAACTTATCCAAATCTATAATACTTGGACAGTTATCTCGAGGTCAAGGTAGTATTGCAAGCTGATGTTTCTAAGGGGGCATATAACAAGGTTGTTGTTATCCCAGGAGTTGGAGCCAACACATGCTTGGGACAACCTACAGTTGTGTGGGTTGCTTGGAAGCACGACAGAGTAGAAATAGTTCCCAATGACCAAGGTAACAGAACGACTCCTTCCTATGTTGCTTTTATTGATACAGAGCATCTAATTGGGGACGCCGCCAAGAATCAGGTAGCCATGAATCCCCAGCACACAGTATTTAATGCTAAAAGATTGATTGGCAGGCGCTTTAGCGATGCCTCCGTGCAAAGCAACATGAAGCTCTGGCCTTTCAAGGTATTATCTGACCCTGGGGATAAGCTTATGATTGAGGTCAGCTACAAGGGCGAGAAGAAGCGATTCTAAACAAGCCGAGTATGCTCAGAGAACAACATGTGAATATGAGGGATTATGAGAAGATGAGTAGAGTGCATCCAAACATAGATATCACAAGCTCAGTAAGGCAGAGGCATTTTTGAGCCAAGTAGCTCTGATACCATGTTAAACACATATGGAGAAGACAACAAGAGTAGGATAAACGTTAGTTGCATTCTATTAACAATATTCACATATAAATACAATTCCTTGTGACCCTTGGTCTTCATATACCAAGCAGTCTCTTGGACTCCGGTGACTGTTAACATTCCACACCAACCCATAGAGGATTAGGTGTCCAACATAATTAATTAACTAATAGTTAGTTAGTTAGTAATGAAGAGGCATGTCTTAGAGACATGACCATTCATGAAAGGGTACTTGCCTAGGTATATAAGTGGGCCCTCATTGTAATCATTTCACACATCTTTTGTACATTCAACAATTCTTATATACAATTACTACTTGTCCTACGATGGACACTTATATATTTCAATTCTTCTTAATTATTTCGCTGCGTATACGAACATTGTGCGTTACATTAGTATCAAAGCATTCCTCTGAGTATACGAACCTAGTTCGTTGCATGAAGTCTTAACATTGAAAATGCCTAGGGAAAATTCAATTTTAACACTATGTATATTTGACAGTAACCATTTGTGCTTGGTTGATGTTTGTGTATGGACCAAATAAGGGACAGGTTTCAACCTTCAGGAGGTCTTAATTGTTGAATTTTGTAGCTCAAGCAGGTACTTCTTCACAGGCCATGTGTCTAGGCGCGCAAAAGTTGCTCACTTTCCTTAGAACACTTGCTCTAAGTTGAGCAAGTTGTTGATGTAACTCAAACTTAGGAAAGCACATATTAATGTGTTGGCTTATTGAGCTAATAAAACTTAGGAAAACTTAATAGTAAAGTGATTTATTTTAGTAATTTTTAATCTTACCAATTGATCTCAAGTAAGTCGTCAATCATTTGAGATTAGGGTTAGGGTTAGGGTTTTGGCTCAATGCAAAGTTATAAAAGCAATTAGGGAGTGGAAGGAGACACACAACCGCAGCGCAAAATTAAGAGCAGTAACTCAATGAGCGTGTGCTAAGTCCGAGGAAGTGTAGAGGCTAGAGATCTAGATCTGCAAGGAGATTGAGCATTGATATAGGGCAGATCTAATGGATCAAATCCAGAGTAATTTTTGTATCTATATTTTCTCAATTGAGCCACTATCCCAGGATGGGAGCCCAAGTAGGTTCTGAGTTTTATTAATGATGAACTCATTTGTTGGGTAAAAATCTGTTTGTGATTCATGTGATTCAAATAGTTAATTGCTTCCACTGAATATTTCTTTTTGTTAAGAACCTAGCGGTCTGTTTATTCAGTAATCTTTTGCTGGACATTAAATGACAAGTGCTGGGTTTTGAAAAACTAACATTAATTTGTGAGCATTCTAAATTTTAACCAAATTAAAAGGAGGAGGTGGAGTGTCATAATCTACAAAAATGGAAGATGCTTCACACCTTAGACATTCAGAGGTATTTCTACCTAATCCGAAATGTTTCCATATGCAACCAAAAGAAGATGGACAGGCCATGAAAGATTGGAATAGATTTAACAATTTTATGACCTTTTGATTGCATGACCCCAGATATTGAATAAGGAAAAAATTTGACATCAAGGGAATAATTTCCAAAAGAGGATTATGCATATAGGATTGAACTTGAACCTATAGACTTCTTGGAGAAATATGGAATAGGAAGCTCCCTTGCTTCATTAGTGGGCTATCTAATTTCTTTCAAAGGAAACTTCAAAATAATTATCGAATTTTAAATTTTAAAATTTGATTCCCTTTGATTGGGAAACTAGTGGACGAAAAACCCATAAATAAAATTTGTCTCACCCTTCACATTTTTCAGCAAAGAATGAGGTTGTCGGTACATCCCCAAAGCCATTACAATAAATTACACAAAGGCTACACCAATGATCAACATCAACCATAGTTTTAAAAATCGAACTCGGAACCGGCCAAGGGTCAACTCCAACTCGGTATCGACTCGGACTAGTTGATTCCAATGCCTCGGTCTTTGTAAAAAGTACATTAAATATTTAATTTTAATGAAAAAACATATTTTTAAAGATTTTCATTCATGTTGCCAAACTCAAAGCATTAGAATAATAGAGAGAAAACAACATTTGATCAAAGCATGCTCAAGAATATATCTATTATATCAAAATGGCACCAAGTGCGCTGTCCAATACATTTAATATATAGAGATTAGAACAAAAACACATAACCAATGTTGCTCCAAAAACCAGCTCCTCAATGTTGCTCCAAAGATCACCCAAGAACCCCTGCAATGTTGCTTCAAAACCCAACTCCAACTGCTCACAAACTCCTCCCAAATGCTCACATAAATGCAATGAGATAGTTGTGAGGAAATATGAGGGGGTTGGGTCACCTTTATAGGCGTGGGAGAAGGGTAAAAGGGCTAGGAAATAGTTTAAACAAAAAAAAAAACGATTTCAAGACCGCCCAACCTGCCTTTTTTCTCGTCACTGAGATCAACCGGTTTAAGTCGAGCTCGGTCAGTCTGGTTGGTCCATTACTGAACCGGCCAAATAGGTGACCAACTCAGCCAGTTCAGTAAGAGACTGGTCGCTGAACCAAATAATGGACCTAGTCGGTCCGGGAAGGGGTATGGCTCGGTCAACCAGGCTGATTCTAAGTCAGACCAGCTTAGTTTCAAAACTATGGCAACAACATCTAACAAACCCCACAAAGGGGAGAAGCATGCTTATTAAGGTTTGACCCTTGCTCATTGTCACAACAAGCACCCAAATTTGCCATTAGACCATGACCCATTGAACAAATTGTTTTTATATTTCTAGTTTCAAGCTTTTTATCATTTAAATTTCAACGAGGTAGAAGTCCATTACACTCCACACTCACAAATCACCAATTCATTAGCATGCTAGCAAAAATGGAGTGAGTATCCATTCATCCACTTTGCTAGGAAAAATTGCCTTATACCACAAAAGGTACAAATTCCAGTGTTTGTTCACACAAATCTTTGCCTTTTTTTCAGTAATAACTAGAATATCGAGTTAAACCCAATGGAATGTGGGATTATGGTGGCTTGCAAGTTAAAAGTGACATGATTTTCCTATGGAGGTTTTGCAAGAGGACGCAAAAAGAAAGCTTGATGACCTCACGCAATGTGATGAAGCTCGACCTAGTGACTCTAGCTGAGGGAGCACTTCAATAGCAACAAGAGATGAGGTGGAAGATTGCATAGATCAAGATGAATTTGCTTACTATTCCACTATGACTTGTCTAACATCAAGAGTCGACTAGAACCATCTTTCGATTTTATGTTACCCTTGTGTATTTGTAAATTTGGCATTTGCCAGACATATATAATTATATTTCCAATGTTTTAGACAATAAATTCTATTATGATGTCAATGTTGATTATTTAAGAAAGGTTGTGTAACATATCCAACCCCTAAGTCATTTTAAGGAGGTAGGGTTATAAATTTCCACCTTCTTTTACTCACCTTGAAACCCTTTTTTGAGACCACTGCCATGTTCTGCTCTCAAGAGCTTTCCAACGATATAAATTTCATCAAAATCTAAGGTTTGCACACAAAGTTATAGCCTTTTGAAAATTTTCCCTTTCCAAGCACCATGTCAACAATTTACATTGCCATGTGACAATCCTTGTCCACGTATTGGCACCACATAGCACCATGTTGCCATGTGACAATCCTTGTCCACGTATTGGCACTACATAGCGCCATGTCCTCAATGGACACGTCAACCCACCACTCTTATATGGATTCAAAATTTCCAAGAATCCCTTGTGAATCCCCTACTCTGTCATTTTACTGGATCTTTGCCCTTCTGAGTTCATCCAAATCTTCAAGAAATTTCAAACCCATCCAAATTCTCATTTTAAGAGATTTTCAGACCTCCAGATCTCTACTATCCAGACCCTTCAACCATCTACGTCACCCACAACTCAACTATCACTTGGCCTCCACCTCAACATCACAGCGATACTCCAATCCTTATTCGCAACCACCACATCAAACTGGTTCCACGTGGTCAACCCCGCTCATTGGATATTTGGGTCTTCAAATTTCTCGGATTTATGTGGATCCATCCAGATCTAGAAAAACCCAAAAGAAACTCATTTTACAAAAAATCCAGATTTCCACAACCACCACATGAGCTCACTTGCACTATTATGCCACATCATCTCACCACGTCGACATGCCACATCATCAACACATTAGCATGCCTTGATCTCACATCATCATGACACATCCTTCCACGTCAACATCAACTTACCCATTGGTTCAACAATACCCCCATGGGCTCCATGTAACCTACTACCTTGGCATCCACATCTGGGATTTTTCAACAAAGTCCCTTTTCAGAGTTTTTCAAATGTCCAAATGCTCGGATCTCGACAGAGTGTGAATCCTTGATCTTTTCCAATTGATAGATACTGGTAGCATCTACCAATAGCTCTTAACAGACCTTGGTTCTCATCTTTCTCCCCATCTAATTAGTGAACCACCCAGGGCATCAAGCGTCTAACTTGATTTCAACCAATCTGATTGATGAATCAATCAACTAACAGAGATCATTTTCTCTATTTGCTAACATCTCTATCAACTAGGCCATTAGGAGTTCTAAGAAAATCTCTAAGAAACATGAGGCGAATCTAGTGGGTAGACCCTATGTCTAAGCTGTAAAAATTCCTTGTAGATTCAAAACTGCTAATGCAATTTACTAAAACAAAATACTTGAATCTACTCTACTCATCAACGCAAAGCAATTTAATCGATCGAGAAATCACAACATAAACATGAGACAAAATTCAATCACATATGCTCAGAGATTTATCCAGGAAAAAACAACTATTAAAAACCCCTTATTATCCATATTGCATTAATCAGAAAATAGAGAAGAAATACAATGTTTTCTCAAGCCTGAGCAACCTCTGCACTAGTATTGTTTATCTCACTGCCTCACAGACTGACCCTGGCTAATACTTAGCCAATTATCCTACCTGCCAAGCTCCTACTTCCTTGTGTTGTTTCCATGGGAATTAGGCCCCTATTTAATAGGAATTTTCCTCCATTGGATTGCGCAATTCCTTTAGGTCCTTCCTCTAACTGCATGCACCACTTGTACAACTTGGAATATGCTACAACTGATAGTACACTGCCCTTTAACTCCAATCTCAACTAGGTAACTCGTATTCTCTGCATGCATGAGCTAATTTAGGTTGATTGATCAATTAACTCGTTTACCACTGATGTCACACCCCACTACTTGACCTTCCACTAGTTCCTCCAACAATTGGAACTAGTTTAACTGACCATAACTCAATTTAACTGATTTAAATTGTTACAACTGAAATTAACTCAACCTAGGCTCCTAAAATTTAGGAACCCACTGCACAAAACTGAACTTCATGCCCCTAACTCGAATTAACTAAGCTAACTGTGATAACAACTATTTCAACTCAATTAACTCATTCAAATTGTCTAGCAATGTGGAATTTCGAATTTCTCTTAATTTAATCAAGGCAAAATTAAGTAGGAATTTCTTGCTGCATTTTCAACATGTTGCACCGGATTTGTCAAAGTTCCAAGGAAGCGGAAGTGCCAAATCTTTTCAGCAAGATCGGATCATTTGTCAACAGTGTATATGTCATTGTAAACACATTCTGCAAGTTATCTAATGTAAATCATCCTAGTAAGACCTTGAATATATGTAACAACCTAGATAAGCCTATGATTTTGATAACGAATTTCATCCTAGGAGGTTTTTTAACCTCACTGATTACCTGTGGTTTTAAAACACGGCTAATCAAAAGAGTTTTCTCCCTCCATCTTAAACACCAAAGCTAGGGTGAAATTTATTGTCAAAATCTTAGGTGAGTCCTCGTGTTTTTAGTCGAGTCTGATGTAAAAGTGATTTGGGAATAATTTAAGCTAGTTGACTTATTTATTTTATTACAAATCACTTGGTTTACTAGATCATATTGTGTCGCAGATGAGTTATGTGTCTTGAGGGTCTAAGCCAAATGTGTATTTCCCCTTTGAGAGTTGTAAATGTAAAATCTTATGTATTAGAAGGTGGAAAAATAAGTAAATCCCCTCATGTGTAAATTAATTAATTTTTCTAACAAAATAAAATTAAATCCTAAGCCAAAAATTTAATTAATTAGAATCAAAATTAAATTGTCTAAGGAAAAATAATTCTCCAAATGGAAAAATTCGTGGGTTCTAAAGGAATCAGCTTTTAAAGGTCTTCCACCAAGGGAATATTGTATATTTCAAGAAAAATTGGACCCTTGGACCTTGACGGTTAAGTCAAAGTCAAATTTTTTAGGAAATTAGCTCAAAATAATTAATTTTGAGCTAATAAAAAAAGAATTAAATAATAAGATCGAAAATTCTTCAAAAACAAAAAAGCAAGGGCCAAGATTAAAAGATCTTGAAGTGTTTATCAACGGCCAAGAGTATTTTGACAAGGATCAAAGAAACTAGCCATTATTTTTCCACTTAGAGGACAAATCTATAAATTAGAGTCGTTTGAGTCTCTAGCATCTTGATCTCTGGCTAGAAAATTTCTATTGAAGCAGCTTTGTAACTATTGTCACACTGGGAACTACATTTTCAATCATAATAAAGACTTTGGGGTGCAATTCAAATTGTTCTTATTTATTGATTTGTGGTATGTGCTGACTACACAGATCTCTTTGTTGTGTTGAATATTGGTAAGATTTGTTTTTTCATTAAATGGAAATAGAACCATACTATTGATAGTTTTGGGCTAATCTTAGGTGGTTTCATTCCCCATGTGATCTAACAAAATATTTTGAGATAAATTCATAGTGCTTGCAGGTACTTCAGTCCTTGGCCTCCGAGTTCACAAACTTGGGCAAGAATCATTGTTGTTTGGATTCCAAACATTTATACGGTGGATTAAATCTTCGCAAAGGCTATAGTATACATTGGGGTTTCTAAAGTTGTTTTAGCCATTTTTCAGAGGAAAACTCCACAAAATATTTTTCTCAAAAATTTAAAATTTTTTAAAACCCTTGTATGTTTGTAGATCTTGTGAATAATTTTGTAGATCTAACTTGTAAATTATTTTTTCTAGCTTGGGTTTTGAGGAATTCTAGTATTTTTGTATATATTTGGGGTTTTGGGATTTTGAATTTTTGTAGAGTATTTGTGATTTTGAGGTTTTGAAATTTAAATTTTTTATATTGGTTATTTGGGTTTTTATTCTAAATTTGTTTCAAGATTGAGGAAGAAATTGGCATTGAAAACCTCAGAAACCCTAGACGTCTAGGGTTTTCAAACTATTTTTGCAGATTGCTTATTTTCAAATGAAGGAAAAAACCCATTTTCTGAAGGCCTTAGCCCTTACCCAACCTAAAAGGCTAGTGTTTGGGATCTATTTTGCAAGCATTAAGAAGGCCATAAGCCCTACAAGGGCTAGATCTCATTGCAAACAAGGGTTTCTTCAAAGGATTGACATTTTATCTCTAACAATTTGTTTTGCAGCAATTTTGGCTCAAATCTTGTGTTTTCAAGTGCCAAGTACATTGAAGAAATTTTGGCAAATTTAAGCAAGTAATCATCAAGGCCTTGGGCCTAGGGTTTGACCTCTAAACCCTAGTTGTATCTCTGATTTATTACAGAGGTCAAATCAATAACAATTAAGCGCTAAAGTAAAATCACATATTACATGGTCAAAATTGTTTAAAATTGCAAAAATCTTCATTTTCGTAAATTTTGGCCACTTGAACATCCCAGATCTAGCCTAGATCTAACTTTTATGCTCGCAGGAATTTACTGCATAACTAAAGTTTTCAAATCTGAAATTTTTTAAGCATACACTTAATAAGGGTCTAAAACTTGAAATTTTCAGTGTCCGGTAAATTTTTCTATTTCTAAGCAATTTTGGCATTGATTGTAATTGCATTAGCTTGTTGATCTGTCAATTAATCACTGTTATAGTAGATAGATCAGATCTGAAATTTTCTGAATCACTCTCTAAAAACTCTAAAAATGATTTTTTTCAAATTGGGTGAATTTTACTATTTTTGGGTATATTGGGGATTGTTTCTGACATCTCTATCTTGCTGATCTGTGGGTCAATTTATTGTTGTAATAACTTATTACAGGTCTGAAATATTACTGAATACATCTTCATAAAGTAAGCTAGACACATAAATTTAATTCTATTGGTCATTGGAAAGTTTTATACTTCATATGTTGGGCAAATTTTATAATTTAGAGTGATTTTTCTAATGTTGTCATAACATTAATAAGCGTTGAAATTTTCTAAAGTACTACTGTTGATTTAACTATTGAGATCTAACACTTGTTTGGTTTACTCAAACTTCCAGAATTTTGCACCTAAAGCACTCCTACATTTAAGCTCTAGATCTAATCTTGTGATAATTGGAATCTAATTAGCATCTTTGTCTTTGGTAATCACTCTAAATCTTAGCATCTAGATTTTCATTTGGCTATCTTGAATAGTAATTAGTTTATCTTAAAGTGGTATCGAACATTGTTGAAAAATTAGAATTTTACATCTTGTGAGAATTTGTTGAAGTTTTGCACTGGTGTCTCTAATGCAATTTATCTTGTTCAAGATTGTCATCTCATCATTGTTAAGTACTCTCGCTATAAGCTAATTCACATTAAGTGCTTAAGTAACATAAACAATCTAAAAATGGGGTGGCAGGAGGGGGAGGGATTCTCATTAATCCCGAAGGAATCATTGAATTTAGTTATGCTTGGGGGCTAGGCCGGAAGACCAATAACCAAGTTGAAGCTTATGGAATGCTCTTGGGACTAATCTTGGCACAAAGAAATGGGATAAAAAAGATTCAGGTGTTAGGAGACTCCATGATCGTTATAAGGCATATGATTAACACTTCAAAGGCTAAGATCACTAACTTGAACCAAATCATTATGAGAGCCCAGAACTTGCTCCCTGCTTTCAACTCGGTGTCCTTCTATCATGTCTTGAGGGGAAATAACCATGATGCTGATAGACAGGCTAATAAGGCATGCCATCTGGAGGAGGAAAAATGTGTAATAAACGATGTCGTGAGCACGACAAAAATTCCTTAAGAAAATGAAGAGAGATATATGTAGGCAGAAAATAAAGTCTCGAGGGATAGCTAAGGAAGTGGAAAAGTCGCATTTAGCATACGATAAAGATATTAAGCCCCTTCTTCCTCGCCCCCCGTATCCCTCCCACGTCCCTTCCCCTTTCTCCCACTCCCCCTCCCCTTCCTCATTACGCTCCTCTTCCCCCTCCCCTATGGCCCCTCCCTTTTCTCCTTTGTCCCTCTCCGTTATAATCACCACCCCGGGATCCTCCTCCACCTGTCGCATCACCCTCTACAAGTTCCTGCCAGCCATGAGGACTCATGGCATGTTGGACATCCATACTCGCTCAAGACTTGGCATCATTTGGAAATTTTGTACCACACTTGTTCTAAGCTTAAGTCACAGCGTGCGGCCTCACCGTTCTTGCCCTGGTTCTTGGAGAATTGGGCGGCGCAACACCTCAGGCGTCTGCAGGGATTTGAGATTTACGAAGCAGAATTAAATTCAGGACCTCAGTGAAGTCGTGCTCGCTCGTGGGAGAATTGTGGGGATGGCTGATAGAGATTAGGAGCTTGGTGCGAAATTAATGGAGGATGGTAGAATTATGATGGAGTACTCATGGGATCTCGATTATAGCAATCTCCTCGCTTAGCTTTGGATCACCTCTCGGTCAAGCAGCAGTTATAAAGTGCAAACCGATATATGGATTTTGTACGTTTTAAGGTTTGAGACTGGGATGGTGGCCTCTGCGAAATCCTGGTGGCTAGAGTCGAGGCTATTGTGTATCAATTTCAGTGTCACGAAGGCTAGGAATTATGCTATGAAAAGTCGAAATGAGGGTCGAAAGGTCTATCCGTCTGAGATTTTAAAGGAAAATAACGAAATTCTAAGTATAATTGAAGGGTCGTGAGTGCTGGATGGTTTGGGCTTAGGTTGTTCTGAGTGTTTGCAGTCAAACTAGAATTGGGACATCGGGTGGGTTCGTAATTCTCTCCGGAAGGAGGAGAATTGGAGTCAGCGAGAGGTTGGGATGTGCATACTTGCTGAGGAACAAGGCAGTGTTTGAAGGGTGCAAGAGGGTGCCTAGTTGTGGGAGAACATGGAAAACAGTGACAATTTCTGGCGCTTGATAAAAAGTGAGGTTTTGGAAGCCAGCATGCAGGGTACAGAAGACAGTTCCTGGTCGAGCACGTGGGCAAGCCACAGGCCGAGGCCTGGGGGGCTGAGGGTCGGCTCATCAGGGAAGGGTGGTAGAAACAGACCCTCCTGTCTCACCTGTGTTCAAGACCATTGGGACCTGAGGGAGGCACTAACAGAACTCCAACGCAGCATGCACCAGCAAATGCATGAGAACATGACCATACAAGAACGGGAGATTGAGGAAAGGGAACGCATCAGGCAATTAGAGGACACAGTGGATGCACTGCGCCATTAGCTAGAAAATTTGAAGATCAAGGTGGAAACCATAGAGGAAGGCATGGAGGAAAACATGGAGGGTGTGACAGACCTAGAGAATTCCAAAGACTAAGAAGATGCCTCTCCTGGCCTAGATCTAAATTGCCCAGCCCCAATGGATATCTGATCACCTCTATCTTGGTTTTTGTTTTATCAAAATGATGAACTGTAAATGTATATACCTCTTATTTCAATTCTGTCAAAGTTATTGCAGTAGATATCCCAAAATGGGAACCTTTTGTAAGCAGGATAACCATATCTACTGCAATAGTCTAGATGGGCAAAGAATTTTTTATCAGCTTGTTGAAGCATGGAGAAACTGAAGTAAAGACCCGATTTTGTTGCGAACAAGCGCGACTTTTTTAATATAATCTATACTCATTCTGCTTTAAAAAAAAAAACATAAACAATCTTAATTCAAGATAATCTCACTCATAATCACTTGCATAAACATCCTAGATCTAGCTTACATTAAAACTTACCTCCTAGCATAAGCTAGGTTGATAGAAATCTAGGGCAACCCTTCTTACCTACCTTGAGGGGCTTGGCAACTCTCCGGTGGTTAACACAATGACCTTGCAGTCATCAGAGCTACAGTTTCTGCAACGCCGGAGGCATCGGGTGATAGGAGCACAGCAGAAGGTATTGTTAATCAAGCCCTAGCCTGCTTCCTATTGGCCTCCTTCCCACAACCTACCTTGGAGCCCAGCTTCAAAATAGTCAAGGGAAGGCCATACTTCAACTAGGCATATAATTAAAATAAACTAGAATCATTGCATCACACATAGATCCTAGGACTTGCACATCATATAGGATAGTTAATCATTCAAGCAACCAGTGTCCATCCGGTCACTTGGTTTCAAATTACCATAAGCAAGAATTGTGACTCCATTAAGGCACTGGTCTCATACTTAAAATCTAATCTAATTGTTAATCTTGTTTAATTTAACCAAGTGACTAGGCCATTCGTTCGTGTCTCCCAAACAAGTTGGTTTCCAACTTGTTTTCCTTCACCTCATTCCATAGGGACTACCCTCCATAGCCTATTTGTTGAAATTTGGTACCGGAGGACAGGTGGTTCCCTTAGGCTTTGATCTTTGGCCTAGGGAAAAGTGTCCAAAAGAATTTAATTTTTCTCCTAAAGTAACTTTATAATTTTTATAAAGTTAAATCTAATTTAAAAGTGACTTTAAGTGATAAAGTTACTAAATCTAATTTTAAAGTAACTTTTATAAAGTCAATGAAAAAATAGAAAGGAAAAGTGACTTTGGAAATAAATGACTAAGTGGGTCTTTATTAAAGTGGGGTGAATTAAAAAATAGAAAGTGAGATTTAAATGAGCATTTAATCTCAACCATTGATCTAAATCTATTTCAGCCATTGGATTTAGGAATCACCCAAAAGTCACTTAGGGTTGGGTTAAGGGAGGAAAAGGAGGAAAAAAATCATTCATTCTTTCATGAGCAGATTGAGAGAAGGAGAGCAAGAGAGCAAGGGAGATTTCTGGACAGCTGAAAGCAGAGTAACAGCAAAGCTGAAAGCGGAGTCACAGCAAAGCTGAAAGCGGTGTAACAGCAAAGCTGAAAGCGGAGTAACAGCAAAGCTGAAAGCGGTGTAACAGCAAAGCTGAAAGCGGAGTAACAGCAAAGCTGAAAGCGGTGTAACAGCAAAGCTGAAAGCGGAGTAACAGCAACAGCCGCAGTGTAACAGCAACAGCCTCGGTGTAACAGCAATAGCAGCGGTGTAACAGCAACAGCTGCGGAGTATCAGCAGCGGTGTTTCAGCAAGGCTGAGATAAGTTGTAAAAGTCCGTTTGTTGATTTTTGCTGAACATTTTCTCTCACTGTAAAAAGGCATTTTCCAGAAATAAAGAAGAGCTCTCAAACTGGTTTTCCCCAAGAGTTGTAGGGGGTTTTTCCAGGGTCACATTGACCAAAAATATCAGTGTTTAAATGTGTTTTAATGGCTGTTTATTACTGCTTATTTTTATTTCTGCAATTTCCAGCATTCTGTAAAATTTCCAGAATTTGTGTTTTCAGCAATATTTATTTTTTCCAGCTTGTTGAATGTATGGTTATGGGAAAGGGCATTTAACTATATGGGAGAAATAAGGAGAAACTGAAAACCGGGGTGGGAAATGAGAAATTTCTACATGGTATCGGAGCTTGAGTGCTGAAGGGCAGTTTGGGACAGCAAAAGGAAAAATTACAGTTGCTGATTTTTCACTCAGAAAATTCCAGCAAGCTGATTTTTTTTCATAAACAGCAGTTTTATCTTTACTACAGCAGTGCTATTTTTCAGTTTTAGGACAGCAGGATGTCATTGGGATTGAGGGTGGAGGATAGGTTGGATGGGCATACAAATTACAGCGTTTGGAAGGAGAGAATGCAGAGTATCTTTGAGGAGGCAGAAGTCTGGGATATCATGGTGCATACAGCACAGCACCCTGGTGTTGTGCCTACTGATGCTACTCAGTTGGCTGCTTATAATAGAAAGAACAACAAGGGTAAGAGGTTGATTCTAGACGGAATCAAAGACCATTGCATTCCTCATGTGAGAGGAAAGAGCAATGCCCATGAGATGTGGACAGCATTGTCCAATCTCTACCAGAGTACCAATGAGAACCGGAAGATGGTCCTGAAGGAGAAGCTAAAGAACATTAAGATGGGTAATGATAGTGCAGCTGGATATCTCACAAAGATTACCAATGTGAGAGATGAGTTGGCAGCGATTGGAGAGGCCATTCCACCCACTGAGTTGGTGCGGATTGCAGTGAATGGCCTCCCCCGTTCATGGTTGAACTTTGCTGATGGGGTTTGTGCACGTGAGACCCTTCCCACATAAGAGAGGTTTTGGGATGATTGCATTCAGACAGAGATTAGGAAAGGTCAGCTTGGGGCAGCCAAGCCAGTTGAGCAGGATGAGGACGTAGCACTGGTGGCAGGAGGCAAGAAAGGCAAAGGGAAGAAGCAGGCTTCCACAAGCGGTGGTGGGGGCAAAGGCAAAGGTAAAGGTAAACAGGGGAACACACAGAAGGACTATTCCAAGGTGAAGTGTTGGAATTGTCAGAAGATGGGACACTATGCAGTTGTGTGTCCGGAGAAGAAGAAGAAGAAGGGGAAGAACCAGGACGTGGCAGCTTCAGCAGAGATTGAGGACTTTGCAGGTCGTTTTGACCGGGAGTTTGCGTTCACTACATGTGAGTCCTCTAGTGCAGGATCACCTGCCACACAGGTTCAGAGGGAGCATGCTTTTCCCTCGATTAGTGGAGCATCTTCAGGTATCTGGTATGTGGACAGTGGGGCTTCACGTCATATGACAGGAGTCCGTGAGTACTTCTCAGAGCTTTCAGAGAGTGGCACTGATATTGAGGTAGTACTCGGTGATGACAGAGTTGTTAGAGCAGTCGGGGTGGGGACAGTGACATTTCAGAGGGAGTCCAAACCTCCCTTGAAGGTGTCAGAGGTTCTTTATGTGCCAGGGATGAGGAAGAACCTCATATCCGTCTCAGCTTTGGAGGACAGAGGATATGAGGTACTGTTCAGGGAAGGACAGGTGTTGATGTATCCCAGGGGCACTCCAGCTGATTCAGCTAGAGTGATAGGTGTACGCCATGCAAAGGTGTACAAATTTGCATTCCAGCCCCTTTTGGCATTGAGCAGTAGTACCGACAGCAGAGCTAGCAGTTCTGAGCTGTGTGAGATTTGGCACCGCAGGATGGGACACATGTATCATGGAGCCTTGAGGACATTGCGGGAGATCACTACAGGTGTGCCGGATTTCACTACTGATCACTTTGATACTTGCAGAGGTTGTGCGATGGGCAAGTTTGCCAAATCCCCTTTTCCCAGCAGTGATAGCAGAGCCAGTGTTGAAAATATCGCCGATATTTCGGCGAAAATCGTAAATATCGCGAGATTTTTACCAAAACGAAATTTCGGCTGTAATTTCTCGCGATTTTTTCTAGTTTTGAATTTCTCGCGATATATCCGAAATCTCGGCGATTTTTTTACAAATATCGCGCGACGACCATAAAAATCGCCGGCAGCATTTATAAATTGGGGTTTGGCCGTAAATGAACCATTTCTGTTTCGAGTTTTCGTTAGAGCTGGAGCCTGGAGACGCTGCGAAGTTCGAACGGTGGCTGCGGAGGGTTCCAGTTTATGTATTTACAACTTTCCAGGTATGCGTGCAGCGTAATACGTATTCCCCAACCGTTAAAACTTAATACTTTGGCTGCGGAGGGTTTAATATTTGACCATAATTTCAACACTGTGTTCCATACCACGTATGATCTCATCATTGTGTATGACTGCGTGGTATATTATATGAATGCCCAGCGTATAACTATATACACAATGCCCAACATATATACATAATGCATTGTATGGATTGCGTGGTAGTGTTGTGCGTTATATGGACTGTGTATAGCATGGTTCCATATTCATATGTTTGTGTATAAATGAATGTGAACAGCTTATAGATATATAGCATGAATAGCTTTTGATATATGAAGTTCATTGCTTGTGTTGATAAACAAATTATAAGAAATGCCACAGTATAATGCAGAGTGAAGTGACACCAGTTTTTTACCGTAATATGCATCATTTTTAAGGCAAAAATTATCACTGTAATGAAGTATCGAAAAGGCACAAATCTCTGAAATTGACGCAGCCCAAGTCACTCAGTGAGTCAGTCTATTCTCAAGCAGCCACAGACCACCGTCATGACTTAAAGAGTGGAAGCCTATCTATGTCATCATCAAGCCCGAATCCTTCCTTGAACCAATTATAGTGCAAATTCAAGATGTAATTCAAATCAGATTCCTCCAAGCAACAGAGTTTCACATAGAGACTGTAGCCTAGTGGTGGTCACTGTAGCAGCCTATCAGTAAATTTATATGCAGCTCTTCGTTTATTGTTCATGAGTACAGAGAGATCAAATTTCTATTGTTGTTCAAAATTCAAATGATCCTGACTGTATTAACTTCTGGCAACTGATAATGTATTTGCAGCAATGCATTCATGGTTTGCTTTGAAGTTTGCATCATCTTCCACCTTCCGTTATAGAGGTAAAAGGAGTACATCAATTTGACTGGTTGACAAATTACAATACAGCAGCCAGCTAACCAGACCTCCAGTGACAGCATGACCTCCTGGGGTCATAACTTATAACTTTATAAGTACTAGAGGAAGCCAATGTTATCCAGTGAGCTTTGGGTAGAGCCCATACGTGTGTGTTTGTGTTTGTATGTGCTGGCACAGATTGTCTTAACCCTGGATTTATGGAGGAGGGATTTGAACCTAGAGCTTTTTGATTGCTGTCAGAGCTTTTCTTCAGAATTTTATAAATTTATATATTAAAAAAACAAGGGTTATATATTACTTAATAAGTTATTAAGTTACTAATTCCAAATTTTTTTTGGTGCTGTAGGTTTCCTTTTGAGTTAGCGGCTAACAGCAATACAAAAATACAAATATGCCAAAAAACTTGGACCCATTTTGGGAGTATGGGATCCCTGATGGTGGGACAAATCGTGCATATCTTTCATGCAAATTGTGTGGGGACAAGATGACAGGTGGGGTTACACGACTGAAATACCATCTTGCTAGACTCCCTGGACATGATGTTGGCATTTGTAGAGTTTCTAGTCCGGAGCTTATACGAAAAGCTCTTGAGGCAATTGAAGAAAAGGACAGAAAGAAGGAAGAGGCGGAAAGAAACAAAGCTGAACGTGCAGGTAGATCCTTTGGGATATCTTCTCATGATTTTGATGTTCAGGGTAGTGGCCCTACTGGCGCTAGTGGGAGGGGCTCCACAACTGGCACACCATCACATGCTAGTGTGAATGCGAGGTCATCATTTTTTGTTCCACGAACAGGAGCTGGAGCACAACCTGGCATAAAATCGCTTGTCAAAAAAAAGGAGAAGGAAGAAGCAGATAGAGTCATGGGGAGGTGTATTTATTGGAGCGACTTACCTCTCAGCATCACAAAAACCAATCCATTTTGGCAACCAATGTGTGATGCTATTGCTGTTGTGGGCCCAGGGTACAAAAGTGCCACATATGAGGAGTTGCGGGGGCCAATTCTTCAAGCAGAAAAAGAGGACATCAACTCTAGATTGGCGGAGTTGAAACAGACATGGGAAGTCACTGGATGCACAGTGATGTCTGATGGTTGGACAGATAGGAAGGGTAGGACCCTTCTAAATTTCTTGGTACATTGTCCTAAAGGTACCATGTTTATTAAATCGTTGGATGCATCAGAACATATCAAAGATGCAGCAACGATATGTGAGTTGTTAGATGGGTTCATTCAGGAGATTGGTGTGCAGAATGTGGTGCAAGTCGTAACAGACAATGCAGCTAATTATGTGTCTGCCGGCAGAATGCTTATGGAGAGGCATCCCACATTGTTCTGGACTCCATGTGCAGCGCATTGTCTTGATTTGTTGCTTGAGGATATGGGGAAACTCTCCTTCATCAAGGAGGCAGTTCATATGGCTAGGAGCATCCCCAAGTTTATTTATAACCATGCTATTGTTCTTAGCCTTATGAGGAGGTTCACAGGAAACAAGGAGTTGCGGCGTCCTGCCATCACACGTTTTGCCACAACCTTTATTACTCTTCAGTCTTTGCTTCGATGTCAGTACGAGTTGAAGCAAATGTTTGTGTCTAATGATTGGCGTGGTTGTAGATACAGCAGGAGACCTGATGGGAAAGCCATTGAAAAAATGGTGTACTCTGAGACATTTTGGCGTGGAGTAGAAGAAGCATGTGCAGTTAGCGAACCTATAGTAAAGGTTCTTAGATTGGTGGATGGAGAGAAGCCTGCAATGCCTTATTTGTATGAGGGCATGGATAGGGCCAAGGAGGCCATTCGTTCCTATTATGCAGACAAGGGTTCTGCTGGCCTTAATAGGCAGATGATGTTATGGGATGTGATCGATAGTCGGTGGACAGGGATGCTTCATCGACCCATTCATGCAGCAGCACTCTTCCTCAACCCTGCATTTGCATACAAATGCAATTTTCGTTTTGATGGCGAGGTGATTGAAGGGCTCCATTCCTGTATTGAGAGGATGGTACCTGATTCTGAGCTTCGTCTCAAAATCAGCCGCGAGATACATAATTATCAGGATTGTGTTGGCCTATTTGGCTTTGATGATGCCATTAAGGAAAGGGCCCTCTTCATGCCACGTAAGTGACAAGTCATCACTCATTAGAAATTATAAATTTGAATTTAATTATGTTTTAACTTTTAAGTTTTTGAATTTTTTATTTCATTATTTTGTTGTAGATCTTTGGTGGCGAAGCTATGGTGCAAGGGTACCAAATTTGCAAAATTTGGCTATGCGAATCTTGAGTCAAACATGTAGCTCTTCAGGGTGTGAGCGCAATTGGAGTGTATTTGAGAAAATACACGCCAAAAAGCGCAACAGGTATAACTTTGAACTCAAGCCTTCAGTTGAGCAATTACACTTATTGTAATTTTTAATTTTTAATTTATGACCTTCAAGTGTCAAGACTCAAGAGTCAAGAGTCAAGACTCATTACTTTTTTTGACACTCTTACAGGTTGGAGTTCGCACGCCTCAACGATTTGGTGTATGTGCATTACAACATCCGACTTCGAGTGAGGCAAATAGAATCACCAGTGGATCCAGATGCCATTTCCTTAGACAATATTGATGTATTGTCTCCGTGGAGGGTGGAGTCTCAGGAGCCCATATTGGAGGAGTCACCTTCATGGTTGGAGGAGCCAGTGGCAGATGATCCATTAGAGCAGGGGCAGCAAGAGGAGGACTCGGAGTCAGAGGAGCAGCAGCACTTAGAGGAGGAGCAGGAGGAGCTGGAGGAGGACACTGCGGGAGCATCAGCATCAACACCATCTGCTATAGATATAGGAGAGCATAGCTCCATGCCTATCACTCATTATTTGACATTAGGTGCAGAGGCAGTGTCAGGGCCTTCTACTACTAGGGGCAGGCCTGACAAACAGCCCATCATGTTTTCCCGTAAAAGGGGGAGAGGGCAGTAGATAGATAGCTGCTAGTTTTATTTGTTATGCTACATGTAACTCATGATGATGAGATAATTTTATTATTATATGTGATGTTATTTTGTATTGGTTCTCCACATTTGAGTCCTTGAATGGACAATTATCAGGGATTAGCACGATTTGGTATCGCCTTTGATATATCATTTCTATTTGACATCATATATATCAGTGTTTTCTTCATATTTATGTGCCAATGTGTTTATTTCATGTTGTTATTGCTTTATATGTTTAAAAATCTGAAAAAAATGAATATAGTATGCATTTTTTATGCTTGCTTTTGTTGTTTAAATTCTGAACATGAAGATGTTGCTTTAAAAATTAAAATAGTTTCTTGAGTGTTTGCTGGGCACTGTATAGTTATACTCATTTAATGCCAATTTTTTGTTTTTTTTGTGCCCTAGGTTTGAATTAGTTCACTACAAGTACAAATGTCAAATATGCCAAAAGCTTTGGACCCATTTTGGGAGTATGGGGAGGCTGTTGGTGGGGCAAATCAGGCACTTATATCATGCAACTTGTGTGGGACCAAGATGTCAGGAGGGATTACACGATTGAAATACCATCTGGCTAAACTCTCTGCATATGATGCAGATGTCATGCCTTGTATGGTTTCTAGTGCAGAGGTTATACAAAAAGCTCGTGAAGCAATTGCTGAACAAGACAGAAAGAAAGCTGCTAGGGAGAGGCCAATGGTCTCAGATAGATAGCTGCTAGTTTTATTTGTTTTGCAACTTTTGCTACATATAAGTTTATAACTCATGATGATGAAATACTTTTAAAGTTTTATATATGTGATGTTGTTTTGTTTGAGTCCTTGATTGGACAATTATCACTATCAGGGATCAGCAGGATGTGTGATGTTATTTTAATTTTTGTTTGAGTCCTTGATTGGACAATTATCAATTTATCACTATCAGGGATCAGCAGGATTTGGTATCGCCTTTGAAGTTTGATGTATCATTTCTATTTGATATCATATATATCAGTGTTTTCTTCATATTTATGTGCCAATGTGTTTAGTTCATGTTGTTATTGCTTTATATGTTTAGAAATCTGAAAAAAAATGAATATATTATGCATTTTTTATGCTTGCCGATATTTGCCGATATTTTGCCGATATTTTCGCCGATATTTCCGATAAGATATTTTCCAGACCCTCGCCGATATTTTCCCGATACCGATATTATCAACATTGAGCAGAGCGACTGGGATACTTGATTTGATTCATTCCGATGTGAGCGGTCGGATGTCTCATGTTTCCTTGAGTGGATATGAGTACTATGTTGTATTCATTGATGATCACTCCAGGAGGACCTGGATTTATTTCTTGAAGACCAAGAGTGAGGTCTTCAAGCGGTTTCAGGAGTTTAGAGCTCTTGTGGAGACACAGACAGGTCGGAAGATCAAGTCCCTGAGGTCGGACAATGGAGGAGAGTACACCCTTGGAGAGTTTGTTGACTATTGTGCGGAGGCAGGCATTAGGAGGGAGTTCACTGTTCCTTACAACCCCCAGCAGAACGGGGTTGCGGAGAGGAAGAACAGATCCATCATAGGGGCTGCCAAAGCCATGTTACATGATCAGGGGTTGCCATTGTTCTTGTGGGCAGAGGCCTGCAACACAGCTGTTTACTTGCAGAACAGGAGTCTGCATCGTGCCTTGGGGCACATGACTCCGGAGGAGGCTTTCTCTGGGAAGAAGCCTGATCTTGGTCATCTTCATATCTTTGGATGCATTACATACTCCTATATACCGAAGGAGAAGAGGACCAAACTAGAGCCCACCACAGAAAAGGGTATCTTCGTGGGCTACAGTGAGACCTCAAAGGCCTTTCGGATTTACATTCCTGCACAGAGGAGAGTTGTTGTCAGACGGGATGTGAAGTTCGAGGAGGACAGGGCCTTTAGGAGGTCACGGGAGTTAGAGTATCTGGATCAGTCAGACCCTCAGCAGCAGTTGAGTCAGTCGCAGGGATCCAGTGGGCAGGGATCAGGAGGATCCAGAGGTACATCCATGAGGATGTCAGGTCCATCAGTGAGCAGTGGCTCGCCGAGCCAGAGGGGTGGTGCTCCGGGCAGTATGCAGAGCAGTTCACAGAGCAGTTCACTAGGGAGTCCACTGATGGACAGTTCACACGGTACCTCAGCTTCTACAGGTTCAGGTGCAGGCAGGAGGACAGCAGACAGACAGCCAGGAGTTCAGGCTACTGATGGTGATGAGGAGGAGGAGTTTCATTCTCCTATGGGAGAAGCATGCTCAGGGAAGGGGAAGCCCAAGTGGCTTCAGGACACCTTGAGAGATGCCACATCTGTTGCTGAGCCGAAGAGGCCGGTCAGAGAGAGTAGACCACCTGAGAGGTTTTGTAGTTATATGGCGATGGTTACCAGCATCCTTGACTCTGAGCCTTCTAGCTATGAGGAGGCAGCTAGCCAGCAGGTCTGGAGAGAGGCCATGCAGGAGGAGTATTCTTCTATCATGAAGAATGATGTTTGGGAGGTGGTGCCGAGGCCTGAGGGCAAATCCGTGGTTACTTCCAGATGGCTTTACAAGGTAAAGCATGCTGCAGATGGCAGCATTGAGAAATTCAAAGCAAGGTTTGTGGCTAGAGGGTTCTCCCAAGTAGAGGGAGTTGATTATGAGGAGACCTTCGCTCCCGTGGCTCGATATACTTCGATACGCTCCATTATATCGATAGCAGTAGAGATGGGTTGGAAGATCCACCAGACGGATGTGAAGACCGCATTTCTCAATGGCTTCATACAGGAGGAGGTGTACATTGAGCAGCCACAGGGCTTTGAGGTGCATGGGAAGGAGTCCCATGTGTGCAGACTGAAGAAGGCCCTTTATGGCCTGAAGCAAGCTCCCAGAGCTTGGTACTCCAGGATAGATACATACTTGCAGGGGATGGGTTTCACAAAGAGTGAGGCAGATCCGAACCTTTACTTTATTGTGATTGGTGAGGAGCCTCTCATTCTGGTGTTGTATGTGGATGACTTGATCATTACAGGTGCAGAGAGACTCATAGAGCACTGCAAGAGAGATCTTGCGGCGGAGTTTGAGATGAAGGACATCGGCTTGATGCATTACTTTTTGGGTTTGGAGGTGTGGCAGGAGGAGGGGCATTTCTTCCTGGGGCAGGGGAAGTATATTGTGGACATCCTTAGCAGATTCCACATGGAGGATTGTAGACCCATGTTGACACCAATGATCACCAACTGGAAGAAGCTTCATGCTTCGGATTCCGAGTTGGTGGATCCCACATTGTACAAGCAGCTGATTGGTTCCTTGATGTATTTGGTCAACACTAGACCAGATATCTGTTTTGCAGTCAACACGATGAGTCAGTTTATGTGTGAGCCTAGGAAGGTTCACTGGGTGGCTGCAAAACACATTTTGCGGTACTTGCAGGGGACAGTGGATTATGGTCTGGACTACAGGCAGGGAGATGGAGTGAGATTGGCAGGATACACTGATTCTGATTGGGCAGGTTGTGCTTCTGATAGGAAGAGCACTTCAGGGTGTTGTTTTGGGTTGGGTTCAGCAGTAGTGTCATGGTTCAGCCGGAAGCAGCAGTCAGTAGCACTGAGTTCAGCGGAAGCAGAGTATATGGCAGCCAGTCTAGCTAGTTATGAGGCCATCTGGCTTCGCAAGATGTTGTTTGGCTTATTTGGTCAGCCGTTGAGACCTTCAGTGATTTACTGTGATAATCAGAGTTGCATTAAACTCACGGAGAATCCAGTATTTCATGACAGGTCAAAGCATATCGGGATCAGATATCATTTCATCAGAGACTATGTTCAGAAGGGAGCTGTGAAGCTTGAGTATATTTCCACTGATGAGCAGGTTGCAGATATTCTTACCAAAGCCTTACCACGGGGCAAGCATGTCTACTTCAGAGACAAGATGGGTGTGGTGAGGAACACCTTCCTCGGTAAGAGGGAGTGTTGAAATTTGGTACTGGAGGACAGGTGGTTCCCTTAGGCTTTGATCTTTGGCCTAGGGAAAAGTGTCCAAAAGAATTTAATTTTTCTCCTAAAGTAACTTTATAATTTTTATAAAGTTAAATCTAATTTAAAAGTGACTTTAAGTGATAAAGTTACTAAGTCTAATTTTAAAGTAACTTTTATAAAGTCAATGAAAAATTAGAAAGGAAAAGTGACTTTGGAAATAAATGACTAAGTGGGTCTTTATTAAAGTGGGGTGAATTAAAAAATAGAAAGTGAGATTTAAATGAGCATTTAATCTCAGCCATTGATCTAAATCTATTTCAGCCATTGGATTTAGGGATCACCCAAAAGTCACTTAGGGTTGGGTTAAGGGAGGAAAAGGAGGAAAAAGATCATTCATTCTTTCATGAGCAGATTGAGAGAAGGAGAGCAAGAGAGCAAGGGAGATTTCTGGACAGCTGAAAGCGGAGTAACAGCAAAGCTGAAAGCGGAGTAACAGCAAAGCTGAAAGCGGTGTAACAGCAAAGCTGAAAGCGGAGTAACAGCAAAGCTGAAAGCGGTGTAACAGCAAAGCTGAAAGCGGAGTAACAGCAAAGCTGAAAGCGGAGTAACAGCAAAGCTGAAAGCGGAGTAACAGCAAAGCTGAAAGCGGTGTAACAGCAAAGCTGAAAGCGGAGTAACAGCAACAGCCGCGGTGTAACAGCAACAGCCTCGGTGTAACAGCAACAGCAGCGGTGTAACAGCAACAGCTGCGGAGTATCAGCAGCGGTGTTTCAGCAAGGCTGAGATAAGTTGTAAAAGTCTGTTTGTTGATTTTTGCTGAACATTTTCTCTCACTGTAAAAAGGCATTTTCCAGAAATAAAGAAGAGCTCTCAAACTGGTTTTCCCCAAGAGTTGTAGGGGGTTTTTCCAGGGTCACATTGACCAAAAATATCAGTGTTTAAATGTGTTTTAATGGCTGTTTATTACTGCTGATTTTTATTTCTGCAATTTCCAGCATTCTGTAAAATTTCCAGAATTTGTGTTTTCAGCAATATTTATTTTTTCCAGCTTGTTGAATGTATGGTTATGGGAAAGGGCATTTAACTATATGGGAGAAATAAGGAGAAACTGAAAATCGGGGTGGGAAATGAGAAATTTCTACACTATTATTGGGAGACAGCTAGAACGGAGAGGTCAGGGATCAGGGTGACAACCCCTGACTTGAGCGTTGTCGCGGTGCCTGTACAATACGGGTGACAACACAACATAAGCCCCTTTCGCAACTTATCGACCATGTTACCAGGGGTTGGGGCAAAATACCCCCAATCCCTAAATTTTCAAAACAACCCCAAACCAAGGAGATCAATCCCTAAATTTAAACTTCCACTAAGACCCTAAGCCGATTTCAAAGGACTAAAACAAAATACAACAAGGCATTAATCTACCCAAAAGAACTTCTAGGACACAAAATCCATATTTAGCCTTTAAGGGTACTCATACTATGCTCTTAGAAAAGGTATCATTTAAAGAGGGTACAAACGATCGCCAAAGGCCAACTCCATAACTTGACCCAAACTAAGATGAGATTCTTCTCACCCATTTGGGCTACAACTTCAACTTCAAACTCCAAAACTCTTACGAACAGAGGCCAGTATATGGGCTTACCTCCAAAGGAAACAAAGTCTCCCAACACTAAAGAACTTTCAAATGTTCTCATTCCAAGCAAAAATGCAGCCATAGTTGTTTCATCACACAGCTAACCTAGTAAAGGCCATTCACATACAAAGCAAAAAGTAGCCTCAAAACTCAGTTAAACTAATACATTATACTTTACCATACATTTCATACTTAACACAAGGAACATAATTATAAGTTTTCTTCCTCTTTCCACATTGTTTAGTAAACGAATCCATAGCTATTAACACATTCAACATGACTTTCAACTTATCATTGCAAACATGCGTAGAAATCCATCCCAACAAATAATCATGAATCACTGAGTGGTGGTTTCATTTCATTAACAAAGAAAATAGATACACTCATATGTTTTATTGTAAGTTTGTTGGAGACTAAAAAAGGAAAGCTATTCTCCACCCAACCATAGGCTTAGCTACATTGTCATCTTTCTTATAATTAGCCACCCCTAAGACAGAACTAATGCCTTGAGAGGAAGCCTCACTCAAATAATATCAAGGATTCAAGTAGGGCAAAGAACATGAGGGATATTCTCCTTCATACATAAGGTTTCAGTATGCTACCTTCCAACAACTAAGCCAAGGCTTGTTATCTTCATGGTGTGGCCACACTGAGCCTACACGGCACATAGGGATCCCTTCACTCAACCAATAGTCCTTTAGTAGTTCCCTTTCTTAGTGCTTTTTGTGCACAGCTTCAACAAGTCGCTTTTTGTACATAGCTTCAACAAGCTTTCTCAACAATCCAACTGGCCCTCTAGCTCAAGTTGAAGGCTTCAAAACTGACTTTCCTCACAAATCAGGAAATCCAAAAATCCATATGAGCTATTATGATTTAGAAGGATCTCTCTCACTTTCTGCTTAGCGTCACAATCTTAGAATCCACGGCAGCTCTGGTTCACTCCATTGGTTACTCGGGTTCACACGTACACAATCACATTCCACTATCCATAGCCTTACCCAATTGATCTCCTCTCACACACTCGTGCTTTCCCCCTGCTCAACCACACACACGTTGCACAGCATGAGACTTCAAGTTTTTTCCCTTGGGCTAGGTGGTCAATCTGAATTCTCCAAAATGGGTATGTAGTCCATATCACTAGAGAAATTCAATATTACTACCATTCCTTCTCATAACGACTAGCAACTAAGTAGTTCAACTACCAAATCAAAAATTTGAACATTAATTCAGGAAATATAGGAAACTTCCCGATATCCCATACAACTTTCCTCAAGCATCAAGATCCGTGTTGGTTGCTCTATTCTTCAGTTTTAGTAATATATTAAATAAAATGCATATTACATCAACTAAAGTTTGTCAAGATGTTCATGTTGGCTATTTCCAACATCATTGGTCTTAATCACAATTACAAAATTGTTGATTTTCTAGTAGCAGGCAAAACTAAAACAATTTTCAAACTGATAACTACTTGTAATGATACAATTTGACTTCTTTAGAACATTCCAATCATTAAGCAGTTATACTTGAAAATTTCAACCATTAACATTAAGATCCATAAAGCAATAAAGATCACAGTATGACAATGAACAAGAGACACAATATTGCCCTGGGAAAACTCCACTCCATGACGAAAAACCCAGCAACCTTTCCTTATGAGAGAATGTCTAATTCAATCCAATTTGTACATCAATCAAAATAGCATATATTTGACAAGATCCTTTATCAATACATATTGACAAATATTGACCAGCAAGATGACCTCCCACAAGTGCCAAGCCAACCCTCCAAGATCCAATGTGGGTTTCCCTTCAATTCTACCCACAGTGAGGTATGTAATTAGATTTTCCACAAGTCTCCAAGAGGGTCGAACTTTGGCCTTTTCCTCAGCCTCAAAACTTGGATGATGCCACAGAGTATAATGCCTCAAACCTTCGCTTTAGCGACAAAAACAAGTGCCTCAACCCTCGCATATCATAGAGATTAGGTAGATCAGTCAGCCTGCATACCACGAAGATTAGGTGCCTCAATCAGCTCGCATATCACTCACAGAGAATAGGTGCCTCAGTTTTCACATAAGGGTCAGACCAAATGATCTGAAATTTGTTCTTGAAGGAGAATGAATAGGCTCAATTTATAGTTATTCATCCATGCAAAGAGGTGTGTCTCTTGGGCATGCCGACTTGATCTTGGAGGGGCCAACTTGAACACCTGTGGGGTAAATACAAATTCAATTGCTCTCTTTTGATTTTATAGATGAAAATACCAACTGAAGCTATCATTTTCCAACACTCCCTCTTAGCTAGGGAGGTACTTTTCATTCTCTCTCAAGATCAATCTCCCTGACCAACCCACTGGTCTCTCAGTAATGACCTAAGGGAGAGATCACAAAATCAGATGTACAAGTCTCATCATAAGGAAAGGTTCATAGCATCAAGTTCATCAATCAACGTTGCTCACGAGGCCAAACTCTCCAACCATATGAAATGGTTTCTCATTCAACCACAATAACCCAAGAGAGTAATCAAAGTCAATCTCTCCAACCATCCCACTAGTCTCTCAGTCAAAACCAATGACCCTAGAGAAAGAACTCAACATCAATCTCCTCGACTATAAACAAGGGTCTCTCGGTCAAGCTCAATGACTTAAATGAGGAATCCCTATCTCAATATCAAACTCCCTGACTATATAGTCTCTCAATCCATGACCCAAGGGAGGAATCCTGTTCTCGATGTCAAAAGGGTCAATCTCCCCGACTATATGGTTGATCAATCAAATGCAATGACCCAAGGGAAAGTACTCAAAATCTATGTCCCAGAACAACCCTTCTAGTTTCTCTGTCAAACACAATGACCTAAGGGATCACTCCAAGCCTCAGAACCAACCTCCCCAACCATAAGGTTTCTCAGTCAAACTCAATGGCCCAAGGGAGTAACCAAAACAATCTTCCCGACCATAAACCATAATTTCTCAGCCAAGCCCAAGGAAGATTCATGATGTTATACAAACAATGTTTCCTCAGCCAAGCCCAAGCAAGATTCATGATGTTATACAAACAATGCCTCCTCTCGCTCGAAGAGAGGGGTTCTCAACCATTCCATGCTTCTTCTCTCAGAAGTAAACAAACTTCATCCGGGATAGTGGCTTTGTCAAAACATCAGCAATCTGCTTATCAATAGAAATGTATTCAAGCCTAACAGCTCTTCTTTGGACAACATCTCGGATATAGTGACACTTGATCTCAATGTGCTTCGACCTGTCATGAAAAAATAGATTCTCAAAAAGCTTCACACAGCTTTGGATATATCACGGTCGATTCCAACACCTAATCAAACAAACCAGCAAACAACTTTCGAAGGCAAACTACTTCACAACAGGTTGAACAACTAGCTATATACTCAACTTCAGCTGTGCTAAGTGAAATAGAGGTCTGCACAATACCCATCCATGATATCCAGGCTAACACAGCGTCCAGAAGTGCTTTGCATGTCTTTAGAACATCTAGTCCAATCAGAATCTACAAATCCATGCAGCAAATAGTTCAACAACCCAATCAGAAAGATCAATCAAGTCAGCAACAGAGTCTCGCAACTTCTTCAAATTTGTTATCATGGAGGTGTCCATGGACTCGCAGTCCATCATGCCAAATTTCTAAAGGATCTCAACAAAGATTTCAACAGGCTTATGCCACACTTTCAATCCTAGGTAGTAATGCATTAGACCAAGATCCTTCAATCAGCTCCCTCTTACACATACATGAGGTGTCTGACTTCATATTCTTCTCCCTCTTACTGAGGTAATGCTTCGCTTGGTACTTCTATCCATCTTCATCTTGGAAGTCACAACTGACTTCTTTTTAGCATAGATAAGATTTGCCCCATTTGATTCCATAGCTCAACATGAGTCTTCTTATCATTATCTTTGCTTTGTTCTTCCATTCTTTCCATCTGCTACTACAGCTTTAGTAGCATTCATCCTGTACCTGTAATCCTCACTAGGAGGGCATGGAAGAACAATCACAACCAAGCACGAGATACAAAGACAAGAGACTAATAGAAACAACAACAATAGTAATAAACATGAAAGAGAGATATAAAATACTTATCTTTTGAGAACTTGTCAGCTCCCTCTTATTCTTAGACTTCTTGCATTCATCTTGCAACTTCATCATCCTTGTCCTCCACATCAACATGATATCATATCTTTCTTAAATGAACTAGGGTTTCTTCTTTTAGCGGAGATGATCACTCCTAGGGTTTTGTCCACAAACTCTAGATATTTTCCCATTCGAACCCCAGATATCCAAATATGTAAAATCCTATATTATCTCAACGGACTCCATGATCAAGATTAGAGATCCCTCGACATACTAATTGCAGCTCAAGTAGTTTGTCATTGATAAGACTCTTCTTAGAGGAAATCAACCTCTTGTTGTCCTACTAGGGTTTCTAAACTCTAGACTTCCAATCTGCAAGATTCCTTATATTCATAGCTTTCGAAGCTTAAACAGATTGATGAAGTCACTTGACCCTTGTCATTAGACCTAATCAGTCTGGATTCCCCTAACTTCATGAATGTTTCGATCATTTTGAATATGTTTATTGTGAAAAAAGAGTTTATTTATGCTTGAAAATAGAGATGTCCTCAACCACTTTTGCACTTCAGGACTTGTCAAGAGTGAGACTTTGAACTAAAGAGGAGTTTGACCTTCTTTTCCACTGATATCGAGTTTCCTTCATTGCTATGAGCTTTCTTCAAAGGTACATTATAGAAAGTGATCCTTCTTACATTTCAAGGTTGATCCTTCCTACACTCCTTCTAAGTAAGGGTCACATATTCTAGTGTGGATACAACTTGAAATGTTGCATACTAGCAATATTTCATTGAATATTATCTTAATAGAATGAACTTCATTATACTTATCCTTCTTTAAAGGTTTCTTATTGATACAATATGCATTGTTAAGACTTCAAAAGATCTAATCTTTCATACAAGTTATGCTAGACATAAACCTGGTCTTAATAGAGCTTCTTTCGAGAACAAAAATCCATACCTCATATTTCAGGCTCCAGACCTCATATTTGACCTCGATCATCATTATAATATAACTTCATGACTTCACATGTCAGACTTTAGATTGAATTGCAACTTTTAAATTTTTCTAGGATGATTTCTTTCAAAGAGATATCAGGTCGCCTCCTAAATCAATCAGGTCGTTTTCCTACAATCATTTCGTCCCTCTTTTATGTATAGGATAGAAACCCTTTTTAAGTTGTCATCAAATTGAGTTTTGAATTAATTCAAAGGATTTGGCTCCTTCGAAAGACTTGCTCTTCAAACACATAAGTTTAAGCTCATGGAGACTAAGGTCATTCGGGCTCCTCTGAAATTACCCAACCTTTATCCATGAAGATCTTTGAGATAAGCTTCGTACTAGACTTCTAAGATTGTCAGATCTCCTGTAGCACATTTCTGATATTTTCAGATTCCTATTTGTGAGCCTTCTCTAATTTAATGTTGGGACAGAGATTATGCTTCTCGATTTACTTGAAACAAATTATGAGATGATCCGGATCTATGAAACCATGACCATGGAGATTCGAAACAATCATACTGAAGAAGGTCATTTGGCCTATCACAAACAAAACTTTGGTCTTGAATTAGAACTCTGTAATTTTTCTTCACAGCTACTTTGACTTTGAGCATACCTTGTGATCTTTCAATCTTCAGTGATACAATGGACTCTCTGAAATTTTCGGACTTCTAAGTTTTGAGAAATTCGGACTAGATCAGTAGATAATTTCAACCATGAGTTAGGGTTTCGACCCTCATTCTTTTGGATCTAGAGGTTCAGTATGAGACTTACTTATCCTTACTTTAGCAATGGAACTTTGACTTTAACCAATGAATTGGATTAGGTCTTCTAGAGGCTCGGACTACTGCTTATTTTTCCTCAAAGAAGACATGGCTTAATAGGGTTTCTCTTTCACCAAGCTTTGATACCATGTTGATTTTCTAGTAGCAAACAAGACTTGAACAATTTTCAAACTGATAACTACTCCTAACTATACAATTTGACTTCTTTAGAACATTCCAATCATTACGCAGTTATACTTGAAAAATTCAACCATTAATATTAAGATCCATAGAGCAGTAAAGATGACAATAAGACAATGAACAAGAGACACAATATTACCCTGGGAAAACCCCACTCCAAGCGAAAAAACCCAGCAACCTTTCCTTCTGAGAGAATGTCAAATTCAATCCAATTTGTACATCAGTCAAACTAGCATCTCTTTGACAATATCCTTTATCAAGACATATAGACAAATACTGAATAGCAAGATTACCTCCCACAAGTGCCAAGCCAACCCTCCAAGATCCTATACAGGGTTCCCTTCAATTCTGCCCATAGTGAGATCTATAATTAGATCTGCCAGAGGTCTCCAAGAAGCACAAACTTCAGCCTTTGCCTCAGTCTCAAAACTCAGATGATGCCAGAGACAATAGTGCCTCGGACCTTCGCTTTAGCCATAGAAACAAATGCCTCAGATCTCGCATATCACATAGATTAGGTGCCTCAGTTAGCTCACATACCACAAAGATTAGGTGCCTCAGGCAACTCGCATATCATAGAGATTAGGTGCCTCAGTCAACTCGCATATCACAAAGACTAGGTGCCTCAATCAACTCGCATATCACAGAGATTAGGTGCCTCAATCTTTGCATAAGCCTTAGACCAAATGATCTAAAATATGTCCTTGAAGGAGAGCAAATAGGCTCAATTTATAGTGATTCGTCCATGTGAAGAGGTGTGTCTCTTGGGCAAGCTGATTTGACCTTGGAGGGGCCGATTTGAACACTTGTGGGGTAAATATAAATTCAATTTGTCTCTTTTCATTTTATTGATGAAAATACCAACCGAAGCTACCATTTTCCAACAAAAACTTTGGGTTTAAATAGGGATGTTACAAGTTGAAGCTTTGGGTCAAATTGATGTACCCTAATCCATTACGACAATCAATTATGAATCGAATTCCATTTACGATGTACATCATCCATCCATTTACATCTTGTGGGTCTTCAAATGGATTTCTTGTATGCATAACCTCAATTCCACCTCTTCCTTCCACTATGCCTCCTAAGCTCTAACTCATATCAATTATTTCATGAGAGTTAATATCCACTATGCCTCCTAAGCTCTGGCTCCTATCAATTATTTCATGAGATTTAATATCCACTCTATTTGAATGCAAGCTCTCTCCCTCCACTAACTCACATCAGCCCCAAACTACAACACCAGTTAACCCCACACCAACGCATGTCACCCACGCATTGGCGTAAGTCACACATCAACAAAACCTAAGCACGACCTACAAATCTAGAAATTCTCACATCTACCCCAAGGAACAAATTGACTTAGGTCGACCTTGCATTGCAACACAAACTTTAGGTTTATTTCAACCCTCACCTTAGGCATAAACCTTAACATCACACATCAACTCTGAAAGCTATGTCTGCATTCAACAAGTTGTCTCTATGTGTTGGAAGTTGCCCACAAGAAGTCAAAATGTCATTCCATTATCCCCTTGTCTTGTCAATTAATCTCCCCCACCACCCCATTCTTTGCACTATCCCCCACAACTCCCCCTTCTCGGACATCTAGACCTTGTACATAGTTCTCCCCTCCTTCTACACATCACCCCATAAACACTCCACTCAACCTTATGCCCCTACACCATATCCTACTCCCTTTACTGTTAACAATAGGCAACAATCAAACCCCCTCTTCAACAAGCACAAAGAAAATGGCTCCCAACCACTGCAGATAAAAATTTTCAACAAGAAACAACTTGGAAAAGCAGATACAAACAATAATTCATCATCACCTTTCTAACAAGATGGAAAAGCATGTTATGTGTTTATTTGACCAATTTTAGGTCACTCACATATAGAATTTGATAGCAAGAATTGACTATTTGTAAGATGAAGTTTGTAGCCTCACTAATCAAGTTTCAGAAGTGTTGCCTAAGGACCCTATTCTTGAACAAAAATCTTTGCATGCCAAAACACATATCATCTCCAACCATCAAATTATTCCCTATATGCAAAAATTCAAGATCCCAAGAATAAACAAAACAAGATTAGATCCCTAAAGGAAACCTTCAAATAGGCAACTAGCACTACAATCAAATCCTAGACAAAGATAGTTTGGGGGCAGTGACAAAGATAGTTTGGTTATGCAAACCAAACTTAATGAATAGTGCACAAGGGCAGCTAGAGAACCAAATTTGAAAGTAACATGTCTTCCTTCAACCTAAAAACCACATTTGGACCCCACACAGATTAGGACTGACTTCCTTTGGGACACATTACACCTCCCTAAAATAAATCCAAAGACAACTTGGTTGGATATCAAATTCAATGCTTGTCCGATTTGGATGTACAGGGATCCATTTGCATACCCTCAGAACAAATAAGCAACTTTTCACCCTTCCCAATAGATCTTCCTAGATGAGCATCTCATACATCTAATGTTGCAAAGCTTAAGAAATCCAAGGAATAAGTTGCAACATCACAACAAATAGGAAAATGGGAGGCTATCCATGATCCTATGGTTGTGATCTTGGATTAGCCATAGGGGGGAAGTGAGGGGTGTTCAGGATCACGATCAAGTGTTGGAACTGCAACAATGCCCTCTATTCATCCCTCTGCACAATCTACGATGCACTCAAACCTTTGAATATTCTCTTCTTAATTGAGACCCAAGCAAGAATAATTATCTAAGCTATCATTATGTTTCAAAATGTAATGAAGTGATTGAAAGCTCCAAGGGTGTTGAAGGTTTGAGAGGCATAGCTTGTCTTTACCAAGATTACCTTTAAGGTAGACCAAAACAACTCATAACAAATAAGCTTACCGAATTTTTGTTTATTGGAGTATCCCCCATCCCTCGATATCTTCATTTGTGATCGGCTTCTTTCCACTTACCTACTCAATTTTCTCCCTTCACATAGATTTAGATAGGGACTTCAAAGCCCAAGTCAAAACTCAATAGGTTCCCCTTCATGATAGGTCAAAGGATGTACTCTACTTGGAGTTCGAACCAGACTCCATTTGCACAAGTTATAAAGTGCAATTATTTGTCCTTTGTTTGTCTCATTTGACTCATTTGTCTCAGTTTGTCCTAATCACTTTATATTCAAATCACTCATTACTATGAGATATGTGGTTCCACTTCCTATGCAAGGAGTCTTGTAACTCTCTTTACAACTTTTTAATATCCAAACCAACAAGACCTAGCATTATACTTAGGAGAGGCACTCGAGCTCATAGCTCACATCCTATAGCCCACCATCCAACCGAACACTACTTAAAGGATCACTTCTTTGTTCTTAGTGTTCCTAGTGGATAGGGGCATCAAGAGGCAGGGAAAATGCTACACCATTCCAACCAAATCTGTCAAACCCCAACTAGGATCTCAACCCCCAGCAATGAGAACCATGCTGAGTTGTTGGGACAACTTGGGAGGCTACAAGACAATTTACTCTAGAACAGTAACTAATGTTAACCACACCAAACTCCCAACAGCGAGTCAACTCTTCTAAACAAAGAAACATCCCTTGAGCCAGATCCACTTCCTCCAGTGACTTTTATATACATAGATTCCTCCCCTCAACATCAAATGGTAGGACAACTTGCCATTCAACTTCAAAGGATGGTAGGAGAGCTTCCCATTCAACTTCAAAGGAGGAGCTGCACTCCCCTTGGTCCAATGACAAGTACTTGGAGCATCAAGGTTCTTTTCCTTGTGCTCAACTCCAAAGCATTGTATTTTTTTCAAGAATTATGATAGTTGTCCCCAAGTCAGATAGATTAGCGTTGCTTTTTGCTTTTATAGGAGTGGCCTTCCTAGTCACACTATGTATTGCCATGTCTACTACAGTCATATAGGCATATTTTTAGTCATTTGTTGGGCAGTAACAAACTTATCTTATAAACCTCAAAAACCTTATAGCCTTTGTTTCTTCTTCAAGTCATTGTTTCCCACTTCTCATTTCTAATGACATAGAAGAATCAAAGATGCTTCCCAATTTTACTTGAGCAACAATTATCAACCACCTATCAAGAGATGGGAGACAGTTTACACCATAGGTTACGTGGCCACTTGGCCTGGCTTAATGGTCACAACAGCTCAGCTAGAGAACAATGTGCCCCTTGCAAGCTTGCATCAGAGACTTTGACAAATGGCCACAAGATGTAAGAGGAATCAGACCCCAAAAGGCACCATAACAGCACCCCACTCTCACCAACTCAGCTCACATTCTTGTGCTTGTTTCTAGGAATATAGCCTCAAGACATGTTTTAAGAAATAAAAGAACATGAGAAGCATATAGTCATGCTATAATATGCCAATCAAATCAATTCCCACAAATATTTCACAAATCCCAACATAGATAGAACTATGCATTAAAATAATACATTACATCCATCACAGCCAAATAGTGGTCACCAATAACAGCTCTTAAATATTAAAAAGGCCACAAGTCATAGAATAAATGTTATATTCTTCATCTATTATTGCAACTTTTTCAGAAGTATTAGATGTACAATTTCATTCCTTCTGTCTGGACGATTAATTGGAAATTGGAAAACTAAACTACAAACAAAATAATATGTCGTGTCAAATCCATGAACTATGCCTATTAAGAAACTCAAGTGAACACTGTCAACTATAACTATACAATTTAAGAAATGAAGAATGGATACAGAAAAGAATGAAAGGAAAAAGGATTATCAATACCTCCATCCACGGAACCCGAAAATATGCTTTTCAAATGACGTGGGCTCTTTGCCATGGCAGAAATGCCATCAATGTGTCCACTCATTGCTGCCAGAAAGGGTTTTGCAAAAATCTGATCACCAAGAAAGGCCACAAATAGAAAATAATCAATTGCCAGCTATTCCTGGTCACATACAAAGTGTCCACCAACAATATGGCATAACGGATGTACCACATTAAATTTGTAAATTTTATAGCATGACTCTACCTTGTCTAATTTTGCTGCATTGAGAGCACGGACATATTCTTGAGCCCTTGCCTGAGTATGTAGGTTAGGATCAAAGTTTCTAAAAACCCTCTGTTTATACATAAACAAACAACAAAGAGATATATGAGAATTCAAACTTTTGCCATACATAAACTAGAAAAAAATGATTGAACACAAAAATTAATAGAAAATGTATCAAAATATTTCCGTGCTAAACACACCCATTGGGGATAAATTTTGTATGAGAAGGTCTGTTTACATCAACAGCGACTTCATTGACTTAAAATTATACTCAGTCAAGGCCATAACCCAATGATCAAAGTGTCCAAATCATAAGCAAATTAACCTCAATTGCAGCATTGAGTTATGCAGATAGTCAAAGAAGTTTGTGCTTATTTTGATGTTACTTCTCAAAGAGAACCACCAGTTGGGTTATGGGGGTTGTTTTGGGGCAGGAGGTATTTTATATATCTCTGAGTCCTATGTCAACAGTTTTAAAGTAGGTGTTGATCATGGCACTGATAACAATGCAGAGTAATGGGCACTGAAGATTATTTTGACTTTAGCATCAGAATATGCTGTGCAGAATTTACAATTTTTTTATGACTCCCTACTCATAATAAAATGGCTTTGGAGAGAGTACTCAGAAATTTCACATTACCATTGTTGTACGAGGACATATTGGATATAGTTGGGGGTTTCGCACACAACTTTTGCACACATCTACAGACATAGGAATCAGGGAGCTGATCATCTGCCTAAGGAAGGTCTTCATCTGCAGCAGGGTGAATGGATAGTTCATGAAGTTAACAATGGGTTTGACAGACTCCAGAGAATATAATTGCCTGCCTTTTATGTGATATGTTATTATTTTTCTGCTCACTTTTTGGGGAACTAAAGTACTTTTATCTCTGTTATATTTCTCTGAAATCATGTTTAAGAGGACTGTATATTTTTCATATTATATATGTGGATCTGAACAGATGCCTATAGGCATGATAGCTGAGAGGGTTTGTGGGCCTCTATAAAGCTTACCACTATACAGATAAAAACTTGTAATGCAAAGTTTAGGACTGCTTCTGTTTCTTTCTCCTGGGGTCTTAAATGGCTGTTAACAATGTTGTACAAGCATCTGCCACTGTAATTTTAATCATCTTGAATAAAATTACAAATTTTCCTTGGAAAAAGATAATCAAAGATTTCAAGATGTCAATTAAGTGAGGGCCAATAATGCAGATGGACTGATTCACATGAATCTCACATTAACTGTAATACTTCATTTTTGGTGCATGTGAAAATACAGAATGGGGGAAACATATCTAATATTCATTTCTGTAAAACCATCCCTGTTCTACAAAATGAAATCTATTATAACTAATTAGTAGGATGCACCTAAAAATATGCTGTAAATCTTGTTAGAATGTTTTGTTTTTTATATTGGCCAGCTGCCTGGAACTCATATCTACATAGTGGCTAGAAGTGTGCTAACAAAAGATAGCAGACAGAGAAGATATGATAATTTTATTAATGTCCAACGAATGACCATAAATAGGTCAATGTGATTATGAACAACTGGACATGAGAATGATAAAACCATGATTTGGTGTGAGGAAAGTCAAGTGGGTTTTTTGGTTTGAACCATAACCAGGATAGTGTATCTTTTTTCTCAAAGCAGTAATAAATTCCTGAAAGATAGTCTAACCAAGCCCATAGTTCGAAATAACTCCATCCAATGAATTATGACAGAGATGAGCTCCTTCCAAATTAGGTTAACAATAAAACTGAGTTAAACACAGTAAACATCTTGATTCTGTTGAATTTTTGTAGCTATGGTCGGTCTTCATAATTAATATTTTAGCCCTTGATGTATTTGTAATGATAAATATAAAGCATGTTCTTCATGCTATTGTCAAAAGAGAAATTTTAAGGCATGTTCTTCATGTCCTTTTCAAAAGAGAAAATTTGAATTTTGAAAATTGAATTTTTGGCTCCAAACAAGCCAATTCAGCCGTCCTCCTAGTCAAGCTGGCCCAGTCAAACAGGCACTCATTTGACCAGCCAGTCTTCCATATATATGAGGCATTCGACCTCCTTCTCAATCAAGAAATTTGATCATCTGAGGCAGAAAGAAAAGGGTGAATCTGGGGCAAAAGACAGGACAAATTTGGGGCTTGTTGAAGGACGAACCTGAAGCTTAAATGCAGGACCCAATCTCTGAGATAGCAGCATATCTATATCTCTGTGGAAGGACCAAATCTTTGAGGACCAAAACTCTGTGAAAGGCAGCAGGACTGAGCTTCTCTAGGCACAGTATGAGGCTGAAGTTTGTCCCTAGCAGACCTAACAAGACCAAATTCAGTGGGCAGACATATGACTTGACTATGAGGCCATTGGACCAGGTTTGACCAAGTCTTTTTTGCTGGCAGTTTGACCTTGTGATTGACTAGAAGATCTAGGTGTGTCTCTTGTTGAACTGAAGAATTTCTCTAAGGAAAAGGTTGCTGGGATTTTCCCCCATGTGGGTTTTTCCAAGGTAAATGTTTGTGTTCTTGTTTGGCTGTCTCTTTATGATCCTACTGGCATTTAGTTTCTACTGTTGAGATCTTCTGTGTAATTGCGTTATGATGAATATGAATGCAAGAAAGAGTAACTAAAGAAATTTAGAAGATCCTATGAAAAATCAACAGATTCATCTATCAACTTCCATCAACCCCCTTTTCATCATATATCTTTACACAAGTGAAATAGTATCATCTTCCTCCCAACCAGTGTTGAAAATATCGGTATCGGCAAAATATCGGCGAGGGTCCAGAAAATATCTTATCGGCAATATCGGCGAAAATATCGGCAAATATCGGCAAGCATAAAAAATAATTTTTTCAAATTTTTAAATATAGCCGATATTTTGCCGATATTTTCAAAATATCGCGATATTTTCAAAATATCGCGATATTTTGCCGATATTTGCCGATATTTTCAAAACAGAAAATATCGCGATATTTTCTCGGCGATATATCGTTTTGCCGAAAATATCGCGATATTTCCGAATATCGCCGATATTATCAACAGTGCTCCCAACAATATGACACCTTAGGAAATTATGGAGTTACTAACATGGGACTTGACTCTTAGATCATGCAAAGAGAAGTTTTTTACTGCTGGTTCAAGGAAGAGTTCTTAGCCATGACCTAGTAGTGGCTGGCAATAGCTTATTGTATCTCTTTATTTGTTACCTTCTAGTAGTGGCTAGCATTGTGATTTGATATAAAAAAAGTCGGGAATAAACCACAATTGCCAAGCTTTGTGGGCACAACTGCAGATGATGGTACATGGACACTTATTTTGAAATCCAAGTTCAGTTGTGTGGCTGCATCACATTCACACACACATGGAGATGCAACATAATTTTCCCTGCTTTTAAAAAGAATGGACTGAGGATTTGGTTAAAATGCAGTCTCTCTCCATGAAAAGATATGTTAGCAGCATGTAAATAAAAAAGGCATTATGACTTATTGGATGTTCAAGACAAACAAATTCTCCGACAATTGGACATTGGAGAAGATATGGTTTTCAACAGTGATCATTCCCATGGTTATTGGAAACAAGCATTTAATTTCAGGAATATCATGTTTGGGAAGGATAAAGCAATCTGTTTCTCCAGGGATAAGAAGGAAGGTTGCCATCATGTAAAAACTGTGAAGGAAGACAAAGAAGACAGGCATGTAGTTGAATGGAAAGAAAGAGAGATCAAAAGAGAAGACTACTGAAGTGAATTCTGACTGAAAAGTGGAGTGGATCATTGAGGATCTAATGGTCTCTCAAGACATCAAAAATTACTAGTATTGCATGAACGTCTCCTTGCAAATTTGTTGGGTGAAGGTTGTGGATTGGAAGCTATACTCAAGTGAACGGAAATTTAATTATGAGAGAAACACCCCTATGCCAGGCTACATTAACATTGGGATACATGCATGTTTTTATAAGAGGAAAAACACAAAGTTAGGCACAACTACATTGCTAGGAAAAGATGTATATAATAAAGCGATCTTATACATGATGCTTTTATAATCTCCTCAAAGTACTCAAAGCAATGACTCCCTAGCATCAACCTAGTAGAAAATATCCCAAACAATTCAATAACAAGAGTAACAGGTAGGAAAAATATAAACAAAATCTTATTGTTTAAACTTTATAATAACCACAATACTGCTTTACTAAAAATGATCTGCATAACACAAAGAAGATTGAAAATATGAACCTTACTGTTATCAGCATAAATTTGAATAATTATGATCTTCAATAGCACCCTGCTTGGCCAGATGTTGATGATAATAGCTCAGATAGGTGCTTCTGCATAGGTTAGGTGTCAAGCATGTAGAAGGTTAGATGTCTAGTTTGGAAACATCCTCAAACTCTTACTGTCCTTGGCATGGTTCGTACAAGCCTCCTGCTCTTGAACATCCTATAAGGTCATTTCATAACAAAAGACCTTAACAAACTTGGGGGAATCTATCCACTGCTCCTCCCCTCACAAACCTAAAGGTTGACTCCCTCTGAGCTACTCAACCTTCTAAGCTATCTACTTGTCGTTCTCTGTCACTACTCTGCCTCATGCTTTCACTTGAGTAGCTTGGCCCTTTAGCCTATACATGTTTCTCTCTCTAACTCCAATGACATATCCATCATCAAAACCAGATCTGCTAGGTTTGACCAGTTGATCAGTACCTTCCCATCCAAGAAAGCAACAGAGAACCCCTTCTTCTCCATCATGGAAACTTAGAGCAAACTCCACTTGAGTTCTGACACACACAACACGTCCTTTACTTCCATCCTGCCTCCTAACTCAGTTGGAATATGTTAAAATTGGCAACTAGGGCCAAATTCCATGTGGGTCACCTTATTTATGACAGGTGATATTTTTCTTGGATTCCTCTCTCCGAGAGGTGTAGGATTGATCTAAAGATCATCCGATTCCGACATGTATATATGGAGATATGAGTTTATTTGTATTATTGACAAATTGTCAAGATCGGCCAGCAAGCAAAACAAGCAACCCCCAGCTCATCCTCAACGTTGCATATAAATAGAGGAGACCTCAAGTCATTTTAGGTGCACATCATTTCATGATCTCTCTCTCCACTTGTTTGGGTATGTCTTCTTAAAAGGAGGACTTGGTGGAGAGAAGGGTATCAAGCCCTAGCCGCAGCAAGAAGAGGCCCTAGCCGCAACAAGAGAAGAGGCCCTAGACAGCGTGAAAGGAGCCTAGAAGGACAGCATGGAAATCTTTGTGTTGTAGGTGACAGCATGGTGAATAAGGCAGTTCTAGGGCATGAATTAAGGACTGTTTGCAAGGCAGGGAAGCCGCAGCCACAAGGAGCAAAAATTCATTGAAGACAGGTCAGCGTAGGGCTGGATATGCATGCAGTTGGGTGTTGGCAAGTGCAATCAGCTAGGCCGAGTTCATGAGGAAGACAACGCTGCTGTTTGGGATTTTTTGGGTAACATTTATGAAGGCCGAAAGCTACAGCAAGCTGTTGTGCTAGGCTGCAGGCTAAGTCACAGGACACGTCCTCCAAGGTCCCGTGTCCCGTATTTTACGTGTCGGACACAAAAACGGCCCTAAAACGTGTCGAAAACGTTTTTCATCGTGTCTTGTAAAATGTAAAACGTATTCGCCGGTTTCGTCGTGTCCTACATCTGGAAAACGCGTATTCTGTTGATAGAAAACGTTCCCTGCTTAAGCTGCAATTTTTTTTTTAAAGAAACAAATAATTTTTGAGTGGGGCAGCTTAATGATCAAGTCTAGGCCCTAGTATTGATATGCTATTCATGGTAATGTTAAATTCTTAAAGTAAAAGTGACATTCTCCTTAATCTTCATTTTCATCCTTTTACTTAAATTTTTAACATTACCATGAAATGACTCAGGATGTTTGAGAGTGGTTCCGGCCTCATTGGATTTCATATGGAGAAAGTAGAATTTTAAATTTCATTCAAAATGCAGCAGACTTATCAGTTTTTCAGGATTTCAGGATTGGGAGATTGAAATGTTTCCAGGTGACACCACCTACCCGGGCTACCCCTGCCACCAGTAGAGGACGTGGTCTACCTCCTATAGCTCCTACTTCTAGTTCTTCAGCTTCTAGAGCATATCAAATTCCACTGCCAACTCCACCAGCACCAGCATCTACATCTAGAGGGAAAGGGAAAGCTGTGGCATTTTCTCGCAAGAGGGGCAGAGGAAATCAATAGGATTAGACTTTAGTTATTTTCTTATGTGCTTGTAAGTTGTACATGAACAATGAACATTGAATATTCAATAATCAAGACCAAGCATATCACATTCTAATTTCTAAATAGTAAATTTTGATTCTATTTATTTTTTTAAAGTGAACTATGAACTTTGAGAAGTAATTATATTTTAATTTGATTAGATACGCTGCAACCTGCAATTTAATATGGATAAAAAACTATATTTCGGTATATATATATATATATATATATATTTATTAAATATATATAAAACGTGTCCCCCGTGTCCTGTTTCCAGGTCGCTGCGTTTCGTATTGAATACTCGTATTTACGTGTCCTCCGTGTCTCGTGTCCTCGTGTCATGTGACTTAGGCCGCAGGCCATAGCACACAGCTGGAGGTTGTGTTAAGGGCTGTCATGGGTGGACAACACCTTTAGGAGGCAGCGTGGTATGAGAGGAGGGTCTCCAAGGTGAACCGCAGCCCTACAAGGGCTTGTTTGCTGACTGTGTGGTGGAACTAGGGCTGCAGGACATGTCCTAACCAGGAGTGCAGCAAACAACAATATTGCAGCAATATTTTGTGGAGGGTTGCTGGATTGATGAACTCCTCAAGGGTATGCCACAGCTCTCTTAGGGACTGTTTGGAAACTGTCAAGGGAGTTTAGGGCCGCTGCAAGTGCCCTAACTAGAACAGTAATCATCAGCGCCCTAACATGATGATGATCACAATCACTCCAGGGGCAACTTCAACAACCACAATCAAAGGAATGGCAGGTTCAATGGCAAAGGAAAAAGGAATGCGGGACATCATGGAAATGGTCAACCCTCCAAGAAAGCAAGGAACTCCAGGTATGAAGAATCAAATGTTGTTGACAAGAAGCAAAAGGAATACTATCTTATATCGGCCCTCTCCACTACCTCTCCTCTGGACTCTTTGGGGAATTGGCTAATTGATAGTGGTGTTTCAAGGTACTTCACCGAGTACAAGGAAGCTCTCTCTAATCTGATAGAGAAGGAGACAAACTTGGAGATTATTCTTGGAGACGATGCCACCTATCTTGTGAAGGGAGTAGGGAATGTTACCCTTCAATTGAATCAGGGTAACACGATTCATTTACAAGAAGTTCTATATGTACCTGATCTCAAGAAGAACCTGGTGTCCATTTCGGCAATGGAAGACAAAGGATACAAGGTGGCATTCATCGATGGAAAGGTACGTGTTTGGAAAAGGAATTTTAAATATGCTTTTACTCTTGAGTTATGGGTTGACACTTTGTATCAAGTTGGAGGAAGTCCATTGGGAGCCATGTCTTGCGACACATCTCTACAATCTGAACTATGGCACCAGAGGTCTGCCCATCTTCATTATACGGCTCTTTTCAATGTGAGATAGATGATGATAGGTGTGCCCGAGTTCAAAGTAGAGCATGAAGGTATATGTCTGGGATGTACCGAAAGAAAACTTACAAGGGGACCATTTCCCTCAAGTAATAGCAAGACCACAGATATATTGCAATTGATACACTCTGATATATCTCGTATGATGCCCATAAACTCTTTGGGAAGATAATTATATTATCTCACCTTTACGAATGACTATGCTCGCAAAACTTGGAAGGATGAAGTATTCACCTGGTTCCGTCACTTCAAAGTCTATGTGGAACAACCAGAGGGGTTTGAGGTTCATGACCGGGAATATCATGTATGCAGGTTGAAGAAGGCCCTCTATGGCTTGAAGCAAGCACCTCGGCCTTGATATGAGATGATTGATAGCTATCTGATGAAGTTGAGATTCACTAGGAGTGAAGCCGATCTAAACCTTTATTTTAAGGTTGAAGATGATAAACCTCTCATACTGGTACTTTATGTGGACCTCTTTCTGACAGATGCAGACCCTCTCGTTCACAAATGTAAGAGGGAGTTGGCTTTTGAATTTGTGATGAAGGACCTAGGACTGATGCACTACTTCCTAGGGTTGGAGGTCTGGCAAAAGCTAGGAGAAATTTTCTTATCTCAAGTAAAATATGTAGTGAAGATATTGGAAAGATTTGGGATGGTGGACTGCAAGCCTATGACTACCCCGATGGAACTTAACTTCAAGAAGTTATGTGGTAGTGCTATCGGACCTATATTGGGAAATGCTTCTGAGTATTGTCAACTCATAGGAGCACTGATGTTCTTGGTGAACTCTCGTCCGAATATATGTTTTGCAGTTAATACGTTGAGCCAATATATGGTTGAGCCTCATCACACACATTGGATTGGTGCCAAGAATCTTCTGAGATATCTTCGGGGCACAATCACTCATGGACTGAGATACACTGTCGAAGATGTGAGGCTGCATGGTTATTCTGATGTTGATTGGGTCGGCAGTGTGGTGGATCGCAAGAGCACTTCTGGGTGTTGTTTCTCTTTGGGTTCTGCTTCGATATCCTAGATGAGCAGGAAGCAGAAGTCGGTTGCTTTGAGCACCGCTGAGGCCGAATACATAGTTGCGAGTATGGCCTCTTGTGAAGCTGTCTGGTTGAGGAAGCTCTTCAGTGAGCTATTTGGACATGTGTTGGATACCACCATGATCCTCTGCGACAACCAAAGTGGGATCCGATTATCAGAGAATCCTGTATTTCATGATCGCTCCAAGCACATCGATATCAGGTACCACTTTATCCGGGATATGGTACAACGAGGAGCAATAAGGCTCCATCACATTGGGACTGATGAGAAGGTCGCTGACATTCTGACAAAGCCCCTGGGAAAGGTCAAATTCTTGACTTTCTGAGAACAACTAGGAGTCGTGGAGAGACCCTCTTATGAGGGTCTTGTATGATATGGACATTGAACTCTGGGAGCTCCGGGGGGCTTGGGGTACTTCTTGGAGCGATGAGCAACCATAGGGTGAGTGGTTCAACCTTCCCCTAGTGGTTTGTTGTGTATAGGGTGAGTGGTTCAGCCTTCCCTTGTGATACCCCGTGGCGACATGTAGGCAGGATGAGTGGTTCATCCTTCTCCTACTGAGACATCCTACCCATGCAGTTTGGGACTCATGGGAAGTACCTCTCATCTGGCCAATGAGTAGGGAAATGAGGATAGGGACCATAGTACTACCAATGGACGCAAGTACAAGGGCTTGTTTGCTAACTGTGTAGTGGAACTAGGGCTGCAAGACATGCCCTAACCAAGAGTGCAGCGAACACCAATATTGCAACAGTATTTTGTGGAGGGTTGTTGGATTGATGAACTCCTCAAGGGTATGCCACAACTCTCTTAGGGACTATTTGGAAACTATCAAGGGAGTTGAAGGTCGTTGCAAGTGCCCTAACTAGAACAGTAATCATTAGTGAAATGAAATCAGAATTATGAGCAGTGTTTGGGCTGATTGAGCTGCCCTATTTGACCAGCATTGACTTTTATGGTCAAGGCTTTACTGCTGCTGTCATAAATTATCATATTTGTATATTTTGTATTATCTCTCTCTACTGAACTAGTGAAGAATATAAGAAGAATTGATCAAGGGTTTCCCCACATTGGGGTTTGTCCCTGGCTAGTGTCTTGTGTCCTCTTGTCTTGGATTGTCTTCTATTGTTTATGTTTATGTTCTATCAGCATTTTACTATCATGTTGATGTGATTGCTAAACTGGATATTGATATTGGGCTAATTAAGAAATTGAAGTAAAAATGACCATTGTGGATCTAATTCCGATGCAACATCATACTCAAGATTCTCACCACAGAAATCTTCAAACACTCAATTTAACTACATGTTTAGCATCATCACCAAACTCCGCATGTAGTTCTAAGTCCCACTCTATCAAGATGTCAAATTGCTCCCCTGCTCTTGTCATATGCCTCGTGGCTCCACAATCTAGTAGCCATGCACCCACTGGTAATGTGCCCGAGGTAAGGTAGGAAACAAGTACAAATTTTGTTTCGAACTTCTTGGCAAAGTCCTCCTCAGCTTCTATCAATGCAGATATAGTTGGTTGCATGCCCTTCCCCCTTTCTTCCTCTTCGAGCACTGTGAAGGATAGTGTCCCATCTTATGACGAACAAAACACTTGGCCTTAGTCTAGTCCTTCTTCAACTATGAAGTTGACTTCTCACCTATTGCTCAAACCTTTGCTCCTTATTGCCCAAGTGGCAGGAGCAAGGCTCTCATCATTTCTCTAAGATCTCCTTTTGGATGAAGTCATCCCACAATCTGTTCCAATCTAGTAGATTTTCTCTTGCAAAAACACCTGTCACAAAGGTAGCCCAATGTTTTGAAAACCCACTCAAGGATATCCTTACAGGCTAATCATTTGGCAAGGCTATCCCAACAACTCTAAGTTCATCTCGAACTTTCTAAATGCTTGTGAGGTATGACACCACAGTATATGATTTAGTCATCTTGGTGTTCCTGAGCTTCTCCCTCAACATCATACTCTAATTTTAATTGTCACTATGATATAGGCTCATCAAAGCGGTCCACATCTCATATGCACTACCCTTCCCTGATTTGTGAGGGATCACATGATCCTTCACCCCATCCATAATGATATGTTTAGCCTTCACATCTTTCAAAGTTTCATCATGGGCTTCTAGAGTTGTAGCATATGGAGGAGTTGTAATCTGGGTGGTTGCAAACTCCCATAGGTTGTTCTCCTTGAGAAGCAACGCTATCCTCTCCTCCCATGGACTGAAGTTATAGGCCCCATCCATCCTATCCTTAAACCTCAAAATGGTTGATGCCATCTCAAAATCAAAAAATCACCAACTATCACGCCCTAATTGTTACGGTCTCCTCTCTCTCTTACGAGATGACCTCTGTTAATCTCACAGCCTTCTGCCCCGATTGTTACTAATTTGAACCCTGTTCTGATCATCTCTTGTTGACCCCCACCTAGTTGGGGCTCTAGTTGTCGGTCAAACTCTCGACACCTATACACAATTCGCGCTTGTCACCCAACAGTTTCATCGTTGCTCGACCCTTCAAACCTATCGTGACTTTTCCTTAGAGGTTGCCCCCCCACTTCTGTACAACGACTCAACTTGGTGGTTGGCGCTATAACTATTGTGTCCCATCTGACTTCCTGCACTGTTGCTCTATTATCCTCCTAGCAAACTGCTTCAACTCGTATTGTGTCTTGTGCAGTCAGGCTGGCGACTAGCCACCCTTGTCCCTAATGTGTTTATGACTTGGTCGGTCGATCGACCCACCTTTTGCTTCGACGCGACTTCTTTTGCGGTTGGGTGCCCTAAGTCAGCTACCCTTGTGCGTCTCAATGGTTGTCTACTACCCGACATAGCCATCGGGCCTCTGACACATGTGTATCATTTCTTTGCCCCAACCCACTCATGTTTAGTGTGTTACAAAGGATCCTCTGCCACCGAAGTCACTGCATCATGATATTGGTCGACAATCGCTCCGCCGACAACACATTGTGTGATTGGGAACATCAAATAATTGAATCATATCAGATGCGAAAGTGTTTGGCTCTAAGAGTTCACTTGTCACAACTACTTAGCTACTAAGCGATTGTCAACCACCAGCCATCAAGCCTCCCCTTGCACATTGTTCCATCTCCCTTGTAGCTAGTCACGACCTCTTATGGCCAATTAGTCACAACCTCTTTTTTGGCAACTATCATAGTTGTCAATTGGACCTGCTTTTTTCTTTTTTCTTTTTTTGTCTTGGTCACTATCAACACAGCTCCCCCATAAAGAAAGAAAAAAAAATTCTTTGAATCAACCATAAAAAATATTTGTGACCCTCCTTTAAAAAAAATTGCTTTCAAGAGCAATATAAGGCCAATTTCTTTGGTCTTTGTTAAAAAAAATCGCTCATACGACCACAGTTGTACGTAGCCTTGACAATCCAATACGAACTCTACACTAGTGATTCAAAGATCGGTATCTCAAAGTTTATGTTCTCATACCATGTTAATTTTCTTACCCTAGCATACCAACAAATAGTTCCGAGCAGATTTACGTCGATTGAATAAAAGCACCAGCTAGGGTATTAACAAAATAAATTCAGCAAAAAGCAAATTTACCAATCTCAATCGCAAAAATGACACAGATTTTGCCTAATCGCAGTTCTTTGTTGAACTTTTGAACTTACTTAGGCTCCCTTCCTAGGAAAACGGCCTAACAAAGGAACAACATACAACATTTGATCTAATCCAATTGATCAAACCCTCCTTGGATGATTTGGATATCCTTGTTGCCCCTTCCTCGGACCCAACACACTCACTAAGATGCCTCTCTCAATCTTGTGTTGTTGTATGGTGTGTCGTCTCCCTCTCCCTAGCTGTGCTTTTATAACTTGACATTGAACTAAATCCTTAACCCTAATCTCTAAAGTGATTGACGGTCGAGATTAGATCTTGCCTCATTTGCGATTATGGGCTGAGAGTAAAACATATTCACTAAAGTAATTTACTTTACTTTTCCTAACTTTACTTGAGCTCAATAAACCAACATAATACCCATGTGCTTTTCCTAAGTCTAACTTAGGCTAAGCAACAAAAACAACTTGCTCACACTAGAGCAAGTGTCTAAGGAGATCTTTGGGTGACTTCTGCACGCCTAGACAATTAGGTCTAGGCAAAAGTACCTACTTGAGCTACAAACATCAACACCTCAATTACCTCCTCTATTTTTTCCTCCTAAGGTTGGTCATACCAACGTAGCTTCACAACAATGAGGCCTTCTCAATCTCAATTTATGCTCAAGGCCCTTATTTCGAGGAGGTAACATACACCACTTGATGTCCCCTTAAACTAACTTAATAAAAAATATACAAACAATGTTGCCTATGTCCAAAGCCTCTTCTTGATGACCAATTAAACAAGCTTTAGAGATACAAATAAAACAAAAAGGATTGTTTGATTAGGCTTTAGAGCCTATGGAAGCCCCCACTGAACCATAAAAAGCCCTTTTTACTTAGTCAATTTTCATGGATGGTTTGCTTGATGGTAGGGGCTTAGCTCACATGGGAATCAATCAACCTAGGACACCCAAACACATATTTTAGTTTTGTCCCCTCTCCGTGTTTCCTTTCCATTTGGTTGTTAGCATTTGTGTCTAGTTCCTTCCCACACACTTAACCCAACCTTATTAGGGGATAAACTCCCTTGGGTTGTTGAGTTTCAAACCCTATTGCAACCACTGAGAGTATAGATCATCATTTTTATTTAAAAGGAATTTATTCACTACATTTAATAATGCCCAGCCTACTAGAATCTTCACATGGTTTGGCATCTTGCTAAATTGTGCATGTACATGGAAAGTGTGGTACAAGTGAAGAAGGTGGAAAAGGATGTGACCCACCTTACATATATCCTCAATTTCTGGGGAGATACTCCCTTGTGCCATGAGAAAAGAACCTCCAAACTGCACTCAATTTGATCCCGACAACAACAAAGATCTAAAGGTAATGCAATCACAAAGTGGAGGTAACACCAATACAACTAGCTCCCTCCACCTACAAAGAAAAATGACAAATTTTCCACACTTACACTTACAATTTCTAGCATTGAAACAACCACTTGAACCTAACAATGATGGTTGTAAACATATCGTATTTGATCTTGAGCCTATTGTCAAAGGTCATTTGATGTTATATTTTGTTATGGACTGCTTATATTACTAAGTTATGCCCAAGGGGGCAAGTTTATTTTAGAGGGTGTTTTTGGTTTGTAACCAACACGATCTATAACCTAAGGACACCCCAAAAGCCAAAAATCATGACTCTTAGTTAACCCAGCCTTTGAATTACCCTAATCAATGATCTAGCTTTAAGGAACCAGTACTTTCTTGATATTTGATAAAATTAAGTCATTGTATATAGTCACAATCACCTTGGAAAGAATTTGGCATTTGTTTGTATGATTGAAAGCATTATGGGTACAATCTGTGAAATGGCAATCATAACCCATGACCACATGCTTCATGTAACACATGTTGATGAGTGCAGTGATTGGGTGTGGCAAACAAGGAGAATAATAATGCAACGAAATATCAAAAAAGACATTAAGGAGCAAACAGTACACAATAACACAATCAAATGCTAGGAGGCTACTGTTTCTACAAAGGATTGATGGTGTTTTCATATTAATTGGCCATGAAAGAGTGGCGTAGGATATACGTTGCTATGCATGTGAATGCCCAAAGACAATGTGCCTGGCAAAAGTTTGCTGAAGGGAGGATAAATATGAAAAAATGTGAAGTTGTGTGGCATTGAAGGAGTAAAATAATGGCATAATGAGATTTAATGGGCTGTCAATCATGATTCATTGACCAGTGGGCAGAAATGCAAGATATAGTTTTTTGAAAAGCCTGGCAAAAAAAATTAGTCAAACTTATGTGGTCATGTAAATACAACATCATTTATGTGTGGCACAGTGGAAGGCTTTTATACTAGTTAAAGGCACGTATATTCAGGTATGCAGTACATATGAATGGGTGATATAGTGAAGCATCACTTGTAGATGGGTAGTAATCTTAATATGCAATCGTAAAACAAACAATAGTGTGCAACAATAATAACTTATGGAATGCTAAGAATGGGGATGAAGATACGAGCAAGTATGGGTAGTATAAGAAAGCCTGTTGCAGCCACTTAGGTGAAGGCACTTATTTGAAATGGCTTGCAATGGTAATGATTGTGATGAGAGAACATAAAGGCATAAAAGTTCATCTTTGTTATAAATTTGACTAAAGCCAATAACTTTACTATGATTACACCAACATAGCAAAGAATTTTTTGATCCATATCACAATATCGGGGCCCATTTCAAACAATTGTACAAAATTACGCAGATGGAAGCTATGATTGCAAAACACTATAAAGATCAATGTTTGTATTTACTGTCACTTGTTATTATTTGATGGGTAAGTGACTTTAAAAGTAGGAGCTAGGTGCTTGTGATGATGTAGAATGGATTTATTTTGAAGTGTTGTGATCATTGCCATTCTAATGTTGAAAGCTTTTCATATTCAATGAGCAACATTGAAGCAGATATCAAGATTCACGACACAGGAAAAAATGCAGGTTGAGATCCGAGGCATATGTTCAAATCTGCAGTTGAAGACAACATCTTAGAATTTTTTGGAAGACTGCTTGAGAATTCAAACTTGGCAATGACTCCGCCAAGGTCCAAAATCAGTGAAACAGGAAAAACTTGACAAAAATTTGGTAAACAATAAAAGAGAAGGATATATTTTTTCAACTTAATTAAATTATAAATTTAAAACAACATATTGCCACATAAATATCAAAATAAGATACATATATAAGATGTATAAGATGTCCAATCACATTGCCACAAATATGAAAAGAGTGTGCACAGGTAAGATGTATAAGATGCCCAATCACATTGCCACAAATATGAAAAGAGTGTGCACAGGTAAGATGTATAAGATGCCCAATTGTTGATTTGGGTAGCATCGGCTGTGCTCTAACCACAAAAATTGGTGGAAAGGCTAAAGCACATGAGATCTCCAAGACCCATAAATGGTTTGGGCAGAATCTAACCAGTTTGGGAGATATTAAAATAATTAATATTTTTAATGGAGTCCCTAAGTCTAAACTTAGGGAAAATAACATATTAATGTGAATTAATATAAAACTAAATTAGAATGGTCCAAAAGTCATGGATCAAGCCAAATCTAATCTTAACCGTTGATTAGGAACTTAATTTCGGCCGTTGAATTGTCAAAGAGAAAAGTATAAGAGGAGGCTTGAGGGTCACTTGGAGAACGCACCAAGTTGATCAAGAATTCGATTTTCTGGGGCAGGGCTTGCTGAGGAAATCAAAGGAGTGATCAGAGTTGCAGGCTGCAGCTGAGGGGCAGTGAATACAGAAGCAGAGAGACAACGAGGGTACCGAGAGCATCAACGCAGAAGCCGGGAGAGAGGGATGCAGACCCAGCTAGAGGCCACTCAGGGCCCACGCAGAGGTAGCTAGGAGCTGCACAGTGCCAGAGGCAGAGAGAGCCAGCGTGGATGACACAGAGGCTCTAGAGGCTGACGCAGTGCCTCCAGAGGCTGACACAAGGCGAGTTGGGGTGACACTGGGCTGACACTAGGCCAGAAAGGCTGACACAGTCCCTAGAGGCAGACGCTGGAGATTTCGTGGGGCAAATTGGAGCTAAGAATTGTGGGATTGTTAATCCGGGGTTTTAGCCAGAATATCTGTCTCCAACTGTGAGGTACTACTGCCGAGATCATTCTATGTTGGGTGAGTCGATTTGGCACCTAGATTGTATTCTGAAATTGCTAAATAATAAAACGCTCAGATAGTTGCACCTGTTTTCCCGCATTGAGTTTTTCAAGGAACATTAGTCCAAAAACAATGGTGTCACTTGTGTGCTTGTTTTTCCTTCAGTTGATGATCTGTAATGTGTTGAGCATGTACTTGTATTTATTTTCAGTATTTACATAGTAAATAACTTGTTAATTAAACAGAACAAGTAGGCAGAAATAAATGAGAAAGTACATGAAGGATTTCTAACAGTTAGACTTAGAAATTCCAACATGGTATCAGAGCGAGGTTACAGATCACAGGAGAACTAAGGGCATCAGCCGAGCAAAGCAGCAGCAACAGAAACAGTTGTCCCGAGTGATAGAAGTTGTTCCTAGCGGAGAAGTAGCAAGGAAGGGGTGATTCAGTTCCTACGTCATCAAGTTTTGAGCCGGGAGGAGGATCAATGCAATGGCAGAAGGAAGAAGACCTGACCTACGTAGTGCCTGGTCATCTTTCTCAGTCAGGAAGGATTGACGCCCGTGGCCAGGAGGTGCGGATTTTGCTGGTGCCGAGATTGCACAAAGCCTAAAAGCTCTAACCTTTAGTGTGTTGAGGCATAGGAAGCTGTGGGTAAGTTGCGGAGTGAAGCTGGTAGGGTATTGTGGTCAGAACAATACCTAACAGGGCAAGACCAAGGAGGAGGGAGTTGTTGTCGAGGATTTCTAGCGAAGAAATCCGGACCAGTGGTGCAGTTGCACTAACGATCGGAGTGGAGGCATCTCGACATTGGCAGAGGGGTTTCCAGGAGGGAAATCGAGGCTCAGAGGGAGTCACTCGGAGAACTTCCAGAAGGGAAGTAGAGGAGCAGTGAAATGGCAGTGAACGGAGTAAGAGACTAGGACAGACTGGACGGAGCCTTAAACTTCATAGTCTGGAAGGTCAGAATCTTGTCCGTTCTAGATAGGAATCGTCTCAAGCACTTCGACTTGAAGACGACAGCAATCCCAGTTGACCCGGTTGAGAACTACAAGTACGAGGAGGCAATGGCAAGGGCTGAGAGCATCATCCTTGACAGGGTCAAGGACCATGTAGTACCACATATTGCTGAAAAGGAAACAGTAAATGCGTGTGGGAGGCCCTGACAAAATTGTATCAGCATACTTCCGTGCAGAGGAAGATGCTACTAGAAAATCAGTTGTCGTCATACCAGATGCCAAAGGGAGAACAGATAGAGACCTTCCTCGGTCAATTGAAGGAGATCCGGGATCAGCTGACATCCATAGGGACCACGCTAGATGAGGATATGTTGGTGAGGACCACATTGAACACAATCTCAGAGGATTGGGAGTTATTTGTCCAGAGCATACTGGGCAGGTCGGCCCTTCCAAATTGGGAGGAAGTGTGGGCAGCTCTTCGTCAAGAAGAGATCAGAAGGCTAACCAAGGCGAGAAGCAATGGCAAGGGGGTCAGAATCAAGAAGGAGAAAGAGGAGGATGTTGCCCTAGCATTTGAGGGAAAGCAGGAGAAACAAAAGAAGAAGGACCTCTCCAAGGTCAAATGCTTCCACTGTGGGGAACTGGGTCACTATGTGAGCCAGTGTTCGAGGAAGAAGAGCAAGGGAGAGGCTTCTGAGACCAAGGTTGCACCAACAAAGGCGGAGAAAGAAGTGGAGACAAATGATGAGAGGAAGTGGGGAGACATCGAGCTATAGTCAGACAAACTACAGGCGATGAGGGGCAAGATCCTCGAGGTACCCAGCCTCTTGGATTATACCTTGATACGGGAGCCCCGAAGAGGAGTAGCAGGACTGGCGGATATCGGAAGAGACGGTTGCGGATGGAGCGACAGAGGGAGCTACAGTGTAGGAGTCCCAGGACAACAGTCGAGATGCATAGAGTTGTTGCAGCAGCACAGAGGTCAGAGAGGGAGCACTTGTTAGTGACAGAGGGAGCTTCAGCATCAGGAGTGTTTTTGTTAAACACACACATGGCAGAAAGAGTATGAAAGATAAAACATGAGAGTACCTTTATTATTAACAAATTATATACATTTATAGTACATGGTGTGACCATTGGGTTCCACATCCCAAGGTCTCTTGGACTTCCTTAGTCCATTCGGCTTCCACACTAACCCTTAGAGGATTCGGTGTCCAACATTCCCCTCCTTAATCCGAAGGGTTATGTATGAGTCCAAGAAGAGAGTTGTAATACAAAATGTGCAAAAATGCATGGCAGCCTAGGCTGAATGTGCTCTCTGAAATGTTGGTATAAAGGGCGGTGGTTTAAGGATGACCACCAACACTGGAACGCTTAGTGCAGTTCCCGGAACTCTTCCAAGTCTGGCTTGAAGCTCAAGTCTTCTGCTAGAGGAAGTGCTCCTAATGTTTTGAAAAGGAAAACCTTCAACCAATAAAGGGAGGTCTCACCTCGCATAAAAGGGAGAACTTCAACCTGAAAATGGAAGTCTCAACTTGTGATGGTTTAAGGATGACCAACAACTCTGGAATGCTTAATGCAATTCCTGGAACTCTTCCGAAATTGGCAAGAAACTGAAGTCTTCTGCTAGAGGAAGTGTCCCCAATTCTATTCCTGGAATTCTTCCGAAACTGACAAGAAGCTGAAGTCTTCTACTAGAGGAAGTGTCCCAAATTACCAATTGAAGGCATGCTCAGGGGCATCTTTGTCTCTGGCTACAACTTTGAATCTAGTATCGCAGGTTGTGGCTCAGGCTCGCTTGATGTGGCTTTGAAGCTTGTAGATGACCATCATTTCCCCCCTGTTAGATACAAGGTGAGATGATGGAGAAAAATCAACTGCAAGACTGTTCAATACTCTAGAACAAGTTCTGACATGTCACTGGAATATCTTCTTGGCTGTTGATGCCCATTGCCAAGAAGCGATCCATCCAAGATGAATCTTTGTTCTTGCAGGAGGTTTGTTTCTGAAGCATCTGTTTGAAGAATGACTGGTTTTATGACAGTGCTTACATGGATGAAGATCAAAACAGTGATCTTTCAGATGGCCAACTCAGTCACAGTGTTGGCATTTCACAATCTGTTATGGCTGTTGTGGAAGAGAATCAGAATCTGAAACAGCTGAAGGTGTTGTCATGAGGAGCAGGTGAAGAATCAAGATGAACTGTCCTGAAGAAATCCAGCACTTTGAAATTGGATTGGTTTGGAGTAGTATGGAATATGAAAGGACATGTCCTTGTCATATCCAAAACCAGTTCTGTGCTTGTTGTAGACAAGCTCTTCCCAAGGTCTGATGACCAACTTGGGAAGTGCAGACCAAATTTCTGCATCTGCATGTACGACTGCTGCTTTATTGGGCACTGGATCTGAATGAACTTGCTGCTTATGAGAGACTGTTTCAATGTTCTGAACAGAAACAAGTTCATAATGATGACTCCACTGTTGTAATTCTTCCTGCTGTAGTTGAGATTCAAGCTGCAAAAATTCAATCTTGTCATGTACATCTTGTAAACAACTGTGAATATCAGTGAGAAAATCCTTGCTGATTTTGATTGTATTATCCATAGTAGAGAGTATTAGATTGTCCAGTGACTCTAATATTGCACCAATTGGAGCCACTTTTTAACCTCAAAAAGATAGTAAAACAATGAGGACCTCAACGCACTCCAAACTCTAATACAATGCCAAGACAAAGAAGCTCTCAATAGTCTCCAATCTCCAAATTAGTTCAAATATCGAAAACCCCACATGCTATAACTCTTGGTCATGATGATCGAGATCTGGTGGAGAAACTGTTGCGTTATTCACTATTTCACTTTATATAGAGCTGTCAAAACAGATATGGCCTGGGTTCAACAATATGAACTTCATATGAATGATATTGTACAGTTCAGCTGACATGTCTCTTGATTATTCTTTCAATCAAGGCCGTTTTATTCTATATATTTTACATGAAAGCCATCCCACGATTATTGAGGGCTACATCCTTAACCAGCAAATTAATCTTCATCCTTCCATGTGCACTGCAATGGCCATTACAAACCATTCCAAACACACTACAGATACAAAACTATAACATCCACCTTCATCTTTCTGTGATACAGTGATCAATGTATCTTTTAGAACTATGTGAGATATATATGTTGAATTGATGAGCACTGGATAAAGATATTGAAGAAACCAACCATCTCTAAGATGATGAGAAGTCAATATAACATTCTATAATAACTTCCAATACATCAATCTGTTGAAGCTCAATCCAGTATTTCATTCGCTAACAACAATGTTGGTATGCACTGGGAGCAACTAATGACAAATGTCTTTGCAATTAAAATCTGGGAAGGTGAAAAGGAATGAAACATATTTTTGGTGATTATGGGGGAGACATTTGTCTCAAACTGCCTCCTTGATCTTCTAAGCTTGGCCTTCACGACGATGGGTTGCGAGGGCAGTATTAACGATAGGACAGTGATAATGGTTCCTTAGCAAGTGAACTTATTACAAGGATTTCATTGCAGTGTAGATCCTCGCTTCTCTTCAGCAGCTTAACACGGAGCCCTTAGAGACAAGTCTCAAAAAATCAACAGAAAATAGGTTGATATTTTTCTATTTACTGGACTGTGTATGCACAACCAAAATCTTTGCGCAATAAGATTTGACCCACAACAATTGGTTGCTCATTGTGTAGCATTTGGGATGCTATATCGACCCTCTAGCCATCATAAAGATTGAACTCATTGTTTCAACAACATACTCCATTCAATGCCCAATATTACACTTGTTTCAATGCACATATAAAATTCAATTGGAAGAGCAGTTGAGTCAAATGAAGATGAATCAACGCCACTTTTAATTCTCAATGTTCAATTTAATATATACCATTCCAAATATTGTATATAGCAAGAAATCTCAAAATGTTTAGTGCAAAACAATTTTACCAACAAAACTAGATTTTGAATCAAATGAGTCGATTCAGTTCTTGCTCCACATTGTGTCAATCCTAGACAACCTTTGCGTGCATTCCTTCAAATGCATCTTTCCGCTCCTTAGATAGAATTTTGACGATCCAGCAGTCTAATTGCAACAAAGGATGTAACGTTTGGTCTTGCGTAGATCTTTAATGGTTCCCCACAACATATCAATTGGAGCAGCAATGTAGTGTGGAGGGTCGAGGGTTGTAGGCAAAGACAGTAAGAAATCTTCAAGTCTCCCAAACAAGGTTACAGGCAATACATCACCAAGAATTCGCTGTAGTAGGCTGCAAATTCAGTGCGGAGGAGAAATTTTCATTGAGTCATCTGGGATCAACCATAACTATACACATTCGTGGAAAGAATCTAGCAACCTTAATATAAACTGCGTATCAATGGTAATGGACAACGTCCAACACAGGCAACATTATACCATTCAACAACGTAGATATAATAGCATTCAACAGTGTATGGGAGGAGGCGAGGACTGGTATGGCAGTATTCAATGGAATGGTATTAACACTAGCCATCGGTTGTATTGTTTAACACAATTGGGAGTATATAAACTGCGGAGTTGACAACATATGAAGAAAATAGATTTTGATACAGTATTTAAAGGGTTCAACAAAATACAACGACGCGTAATGATGGCGTGACTGTGAATCTTTGAGCGTAGACAGAGGAGCAGTGTGCAAACAACACAGTGGCTCATATAACAGTCTCAATGCACAATTTTCCACAGCAGGAGCAGGTATCCAACAGCGACAGGAGCAGGTATGTCAAACCAGTGGAAGCGTTAGCGTGAGGTATGTCAGAATTTTTCTATTTGGGGAATTGTGCACAGAGAATGCAGCTAAAATATGGCTGATAAAACATTCATGAAATGCAGAACTGACCTGCACAGAAAGGCCATAAAACAGATGGCTCAAAGTAATTATGAAGGGCAGGAATAGGCCTGCTCTGATACCATGTTAAACACACACATGGCAGAAAGAGTATGAAAGATAAAACATGAGAGTACATTTATTATTAACAAATGGTATACATTTATAGTACATGGTGTGACCATTGGGTTCCACATCCCAAGGTCTCTTGGACTTCCTTAGTCTATTCGGCTTCCACACTAACCCTTAGAATTAGGTGTCCAACAGTTTCTAGCCTGACGGAGATGTCAGAGTTGGGAGATCAATTACTTACTTCTCAATAACTGAGTTGCATTGCAGCAGTTAGTAGTGGCAGTGCTATGGGCAGCACGATGCAACATGATGAGAGGGGTTGCAGTGCAGATGCAACAGTGGCAGTGGCAGGACCATTGGCAGCAACACGGATGCAAAGGGAGTTGTCGTACAGATGCAGCAATGGCAGTGGCAGGGCCATGGGTAGCAGTACATGATGCAGCAGTGCAGAGGATGTTGGGCAGCAAGTCAAGCATCAGCACAGGGACCAATGTCAGATGATCAGGGTGATGCTTAGTAAGGAGTATTACTAGAGCACAGTCCTCGCTAAGAGGGAGTGTTGATTTGGGGTAGCATCGGATGTGCTCTAGCTACAAAAATTGGTGAAGAGCCTAAAGCACATGAGATCTCCAAGACCCAGAAATGGTTTGGGCAGAATCTAACCAGTTTGGGAGATATTAAAATAATTAATATTTTTAATGGAGTCCCTAAGTCTAAACTTAGGGAAAATAATATATTAATGTGAAGTAATATAAAACTGAGTTAGAATGGTCCAAAAGTCGTGGATCAAGCCAGATCTAATCTTAGTCGTTGATTAGGGACTTAATCTCGGTAGTTGAATTGTCAATGAGAAAAGTATAAGAGAAGGCTTGAGGGTCACTTGGAGAACACACCGAGTTGATCAAGAATTCGATTTTCTGGGACAGGGCTTGCTGAGGAAATCGAAGGAGTGAACAGAGTTGCAGCTGAGGGGCAGTGAATACAGAAGCAGAGAGGCAGAGAGGGTATCAAGAGCATCATCGCAGAAGCCAGGAGAGAGGGACGTAGAGCCAGCTAGAGGCCATGCAGAGCCAGTCAGGGCCCATGCAAAAGCAACCAAGAGCTGCGCAGTGCCAGAGAGAGCCAGCATGGGTGACGCAGAGGCTCTAGAGGCTGACGCAAGGCGAGTTGGGGTGATGCTGGGCCAGAAAGGCTGACGCAGTCCCCAGAGGCAAACGCTGGAGATTTCGTGGGGCAGATTGGAGCTGAGAGTTGTGGGATTGTTCATCTGGGGTTTTAGCCGGAATATCTGTCTCCGACTGTGAGCTACTACTACCGAGATCATTCTCTGTTGGGTGAGTCGGTTTAGCACCCAGATTGTATTCTGAAACTGCTTAATAATAAAACCCTCAGATAGCTACACTAGTTTTCCCGCATTGGGTTTTTCCGAGGTCATTAGTCCAAAAACAACAGTGTCACTTGTGTGCTTGTTTTTCCTTCAGTTGATGATCTGTAATGTATTGAGCATGTACTTGTATTTATTTTCAGTATTTACATGGTAAGTCACTTGTTAATTAAACAGAACAAGTAGGCGAAATAAATCAAATAGTACATGAAGGATTTTTAACAATTAAACTTAGAAATTCCAACACCAACCATATATATCATAAATTACTTGTCAATGGAAAGTCAAGAGTCAAAATTAAAGAGTCCAAACAAATATACTTATGCTTACCTGAAGATCGTTACTCCGTTCCCTTGTAAATTCATCTGTTGAACGTGATATAATCTTCACCTTCATTATTTCACAGCTCAAAAAAACCCTATCCACATTAAAATTATCAAACAAACAACAATTAGTTATATAAACGGACCAGATTATAGAATCAAATACAAAATTCAGAGGTGCACACTAGAGACTTTTATCAACTTATTCACAGGGACAAATTCCATGGATGAATGCAAACCTTGAAAATCCTTATCAAACAACAATTTAAATAATGCAAACCTTATAAAAACCCCTACAATCAACAGTTTCATTCTCGAACTAGCTTTCTCTTATTACGATGAAACTAATGCGCCCTCCCACCAACCAGGCAAACCATCATTGACATCATACAAATATTTAATTGTGTAAACCCTAGAAAAAACCTACTATACAACAATTTAAATATCCACAGATTAACACATTTTGGTCTGCAGTTTTTCATTGGGTAAGTAAATGAAATTCTTGTTTTTCCCTTTGGAATGGGACATGATAAAATTTGTCAATATGTTGAAGAAAATACAAAATTCAAAATTCAAACCTGTACATATAAAATTGCATGCATTCATTAGCACATATGATATGAGCTAAAAAAAACCATACCCGAATGAAACACATATCAAAGAACAAAAAATTACAGTTAACTGTCTTTCTAACAGATAAAGGCAACAGTAAAACAAACAACAAAAGTCCAGAGAGAATCCTTCTAACATACACAGGCAGCGGTAAAACATGCAACAAAAGTCCAGGGCGGAATCCTCCTAACAGACACGAACAGCAGTAAAAAATTTTAAAATACTATAAAAGTTCAGAGGGAATCTTCCTAGACATGCAATGTTCCCTCTAACTTCAATGTTCGTATAAAACTGGGGAGCGAATTCAAGAGGTACCTTCAAGCTCGATTGAGTTCAGCCGGCAGGTTTCGTGTGTTATGAGTTGCAGTTTGATCATAATTTAATTTAATCAGTCTGATTTTTCACTTGCTGAAGCGACAAGCTAGCAAATGGCTTATACTTTTATCTGGTTGGAATTGGCAAGGAAGCCTTGTATCAGTAAGCTAGCAGATGGTTTCTACCTTAGTCCAGTTGGAATTGGTGTGAAAGCCTTGTTCCAGGGAATGATAGCAATGTAATGAAAGTTTAGTAATGAGTGCCTCCTTGCTACTGTCTTACCCTTATGATTCCCACCTTGCCCTAGGGAAGGGCTAGAAAGATCGATCTCAGAGCTAAATAGTGTCGGTAGAAGAAAATCACGGGTTGCAAAGCTCGTAAACAGAGATAGCCAGAATTTTGATCACTGGCATTCCACTGGTGGTAGTCTTTGTGTATCTGGTGCAACTGCTTGTCCGCAGATCTACTCTATCAGTTTATAGTTTGTCAATTGAAAACTCAATGCATTCGATCTACCATATCGCGGGCAAGCATCGAGATCGAGTGAGAAACAGGCAGTTGGAGTACAGGGATTTACAGTGAACACAGGCGGTTGGAGTACATGGATTTACAGGTTCTATTGAGGACAAGCATCGAGATCGAGATCTGGAAGGAAAGGTCTGTATCTGTTCACGAGGAAGAAAGGTCAAAGAAACTATCCTTTTCGCAAATAATTCCAGTTAAAATGGAGAGGTAAATTTCGAGTGTACATCTACAACGGAAGATTTACAGAAAATATTGGCGTTTCCATGGGTGAAGGGATGCAGTTTCCTGGCTCTACACTCCTGGTACAAGGGCTTTAATCATTTGACGCAGACGCCCAAAAACAAGCTCATATGGGTCAAGCTACCGGGACTTCCAATTGAATTTTGGACTAAGGAAGGTTTTACAGATATCGGAAACGCCATAGGGAAATTCGTCTACGTCGACCCTTGATATCTAGGAGCCAGGGAGAAAAGAGTTGCGTGGATCTTAATCGAGAAGGATTTCTGCGAGGCATTCCTAGACGATATTGAATTGAGATGGGAGGACACCAATCTTCAACAGCGTCTGGACTTTTGGGGAATTCCTTTTAGATGCCTTATCTGCCATCAGACTGACCATCTTATGGCACATTGTCCTAAAGGAAAGGGTGGTTGGCGTTTTTCACAGGGTCGTCACCGGCCAAACTCCATGAACAGGGCAGAGGCCAGGTCTGAATATTACAGCTCGTGTCGAGGAAAGAACGCCACTCGGGGTGGCAAGCATCCGTTTACAGGTAATCCTAATCACCCTGCACTGTTTTTTTTTTCTGACCTACCTCCCCATTTAGTAAATGACGTGTCTATTCCCATTCATGTTCCCTCATCCCCTTGGACGTCGGAACACTCTGGCTCCCCTACTACTACTGACCAATGTTTTAAAACTTCGACTCCAACTCGAAAACAGCCGAGGGTCGACTCCGACTCCGACTCGGTATCAACTCGGTCGGATTGATTTCAATGACTTGGTCGTTGTAAAAAATACATTAAATATTTATTTTTTTATAAAAACATAATTTTAAAGATTTTCATTCATGTTTCCAAACACAAAGCTTTAGAATATAGAGAGAAGACAACATATGATCAAAGTAAGTGATGAGCCCCAAAAATGGATAATTATTTGGGCTCATTCAACCTCCTAATTCGACTTAATCCACCATTCTCATTAGTTTATCGCATATCTTTGATTATATTTATGCTAATAGAGTGAATTGGGTTAGTCATTATTCCAACAAGTCTAATGTGTGCTTTGTGTAGCCTTTTTGGTCAATTTGGAGACAAAGTCAATGGTTGAAATGAACACTTGGCAGCCAAATTCGTGGAGAGTAATTTTAGAAAGGTGTTCCCTTCATTTATGGGCCCTTACTTCGAATTCTCCATCATCAGCTCAGAGTTCAAGGGCCACCAAATCAATTAGCACAAGGGCAGCCAAGCAAGTCAAGTAGGACTATTGTTAACTACAAGTTTTGGGCAGCCGAGTCCCTAAAGTTTAGGAGGACTGTTGGGTCCTCAATTTGTATAAATAAGAAGGCTTAGGGCCTCATTTTGGTTAGCTAGTGGTTAGTCATTTTGTAGCTAGTAGTTAGTCAATGGTTAGTCATTTTGTAGGCAGAAGTTAGCTAGTTTGTATTCGATTTTGAGGCAATAGATTAGTTTTGCTATCAGCTCATTTTCAAGTTCTCCTTGTGGACAGTTTTGATGTAACTCTTCATTTCTTGATCAATAAAGATGAATCCAACTTTGCACCAGCTCTAAATCTCTCTTAGGAGGTTGTAGCTCTTGGGGTTGGGCCCATCTCAAGCGCCCAGTACCTCCTTTGTTTACCTTTATGTGTCTTTGTTGCATTCTTAGAATAAAATCTGCCATTGAGATCTAAATCTTGTTTTGTTATTTAGGTTGTTTTTGATGATTAAAGTAGATTTTCATATTCAGATTGATTTGATAGGTTAATAACATAAAGGATCCTTGGAAAAAGGGCTCAAGCACCTCTGATCTTACCTCTCCCTCAGTGGGATCGTGAGTTGGGACAAAGGTGACCTTGCTGCCCAACAAAAACACTAGTTTGCTTGTCCATGCAATCTTTGGTGTAATGTTTTCATTTGTAGGAGTTAATCATGCGTTCAAGCCTTTTGAAATGCTTCTTTGCTTAAGTGTTTTACATGGTTCTCTTTATGAATAAAGCTGCTGTTCATTTGTTTCATTGACAGTTAGACTAGATTAGCTAAGATTTCGATTGTGTGCAGGACTTAGTTGATTCAGTTAAGTGTACACCGTGCAGGGCATCTCCATCTCTCTCTCATTCACCCAAGCTTCGTCCAGGCCAGCTGCTCCATCTCCTAGTGAGGTTCCTCGTCTCACAACTGTCTTTCTGCCCACGTAACCCTACCTTATTGCTCCTCCATTGTCTTAGCCTTCTTTAAGTCAAGCTAGCTTTCCACACCCTCTCACCACTCCAACCATCAGTCCTTGGGTCATTTCAGGCCCCTACTCTGCCTCCCTACCCATTCATGCACCTTACCTCACTCACCCATCCTCCAAAATCCAATTTTTAAACATCCTGTAGAAAAATTACAGAACATCCTGTAGAAATCCTAAACATCCTGTAGAACCCCTGCAGACTTCCTGTAGAAGCTCACGAATGAGGGTTCTTGATAGCCAAACTCTGTGAAACTCTCTGGAAGGGTGTTGGGGACTCCTTAGACCCTCTCTGAACCTTCCTGACCTCTTCCAAGCATTTCTCCTCCTTGATCCACCTCTGCACAGTCAAAAATAGTTAAAAGCACATGCATGATAATTCTAATAACTTATTCAAAAATACAAAAAGATATTTTCTTCAGGTAGAGGTAGTCTAGACACATGTATCTTACCTTCATAGAAGTAATGGCATCTCTTTCAGTAGTTTGCATTCTCATCTTTGCATCAGTAGGACTAGCTGGTAGAATTAGGGTTTGCTAGGGTTTGCGTTTCTTTTTGGCTTTCAGTTTCTTTCCGCAAGTAGATTAGCTTCCTTTGAGTTAGCTTTCATCCATCAATTAAAAAGCTTCTTCTAAGAGCTCATAGAAGTTGGCTTAAGCCCCTAGCGGACTTGTGCCAGCTGACCTAGTGACAGCTGCGGCAAGAGCTAGTACTTGTGCATACAGCACCGTCGCTTCCAAGTTTGTTACGAACTACCGTGTTGATAAAATTAAAGAAGGGAGTTCCAGGAGTTGTAGCATTATTGCTACAATACTGGAGCCCACCAGTAAGCTCATGAATATATCCATTATATCATAATGGCACCCGGTGCACTGTCCAATAAAAACTTCATACTTAGCCACCAATGGCAGGATTCTGTTATGCCTCAGCCTAAGGAAAATCACTAGACTACAACAACAATAATACCAATTCTCTGCCCCTAATGAAGGCTGAAAACCCTTGATTTAATTTTGGTCAAGCTCCAGAACAATCAGAGGTAAATATGTATTTATTATTCCATTGCCAGAACGTTTGCCTTTTTAAAAACATTGTATGGTTCAATGCATTGTTTCAGTTTTCTAATTCATGCCACTAGGATAACTATACTTCGACCTTGTAATTTTCAAAACTTTCTCATAGCGATAGATTACTTTAGGGCTATAAATATGCAATAAACAACAACCCAACCATTGATATGTAGGAGGCGGAACAACTTTTGACAAATATGCTTCAGGATTTTTGTCAAAGAGCCCAGCCAATCGAGTTGTTACCGAGTCAAGCGAGTCGACCGAATCAATGGCTGGCTTGGTAACAACCCAGCCAGCGATTCCGTTTCAGCCACCGAGCCGACCCGACCAGCCGTTCCGTTTCGGCCACCGAGTTGACCCGGCCAACCGTTCTGTTTCGACCACCGAGCCGACCTGGCCAGGCATTGGCTCAGTCTAACTCGGCCAAGTCAGAGTCAACTCGATCGTTTTTTAAAACAATGCTGCTGACTCACCCCAACTGGATCAGAACCAATTTCTCTCCACCTCTGTGCTGCCTCCCCTAGATTCTGCTCCGACTCAGAGACCACCTTTCGACATTCCCTCCACATCTTTCGTCACGTATACGCAGGCACGTAAACATTCCCCCTCTACTACCGACCCTACTTTGACCCCTACTAGGCCTATTTCTCCGAGTTCTCTGGTATCCTCACCGAATAACTCGATAGATAGCGACCTAGATTTTTTACTACAAAGGAAGCCTCTTGACCTACATTCACTCACTATTCACAAACCACCAGGCTCATCATCCCCGGTCATCAACCCATCCTCTGCTGGGAACATTACCGTTAGAAGGAAACAAAACAGAGGTAGTAGACATTTTAGGAGGTGCCCCCGCCAAACTAATACTACTCTAACAAATTCTCCTTCTCTCATAGATATTCCTATATCATCCCCCATCTCTCCTCGGGCCCTTAGAGCAACCATGCCCGCCTCACGCCCTACATGAATTCCATTCTTTCTATGAACATTCAAGGTTTGGGGGCCCTTCCTAAATTCCTCGCCCTCAAGGAGCTTTTCCTCTCTTCTTGTCCTATTATTATCCTCATACAAGAAACTATGCACTCGGCTTCTCAGTCTATAGACTACTTCCGGCGGATGCTCCCTACTTGGTATCACTATTTTAAGAATCGGTCGGCTCGGAACCGAGTCGGCCGAGTTGGTCCGAGTCAAGCCCTCACAGGGTCGACTCGGTCATCGAACCGGTTCGGCTGGCCAGGTTATTATCGAGCCGGCCAGGTTGTCTAACAACTCGGCCGAGTCCGAGTCGGTTCAGTGATAACGGCCCGAAAATGCTAAAAACAACGATTTTTTTTAACTTGCTTTTGGGGGACCCCAAACCCATTTTTATTTTGCCTATAGGTTATTTGGGGTCCATTCCACTCTCTGAAACCCTATAAAATCCACCCAACCTCTCTCATTTCCTCACAGCCATCTCATTGTATTTGAGTGAGAATTTGAGTGAGAGTTTGTGAGGAGTTGTGGAGTTTGTTTTTGGAGTAGCAGTGAGGAGTCTTGGGCAAGCATTGTAGCAGGAGTGAGGAGCTTCTTGGGCAGCCATTTGGAGCAGCATTGAAGAGTTGGTTTGTTGGAGCAACCTTGAGGAGGCAGTTTGTGCCTAGAGTTTTTTTTTCACTTCTAAAAATCTGTTTTTGCTTATTAATTTTTATGTGCAAATCTGGAAATTGAAAAGAGTGTTTTTTGTGTAAGAAGTGAACATTGAAGCGATGCTATTTTTTTTGTTTTCATTTTCAGATTTTTTGCTTTTATTTCCATGTCAAAAAATGGCACCTAGAGTGAAAGATGCTGCTTGGGCATATGTTGAAATGGTTGACAGTCAAATGCATTGCAAATTTTGCCATAGAAAAATTAAAGAAGGTCCTGGAGGTATTAATAGGCTGAAACAACACTTGGCGGGGATTAGAGGCCAAATTACTCCATGTGAATCAGATGAAATTGGGGAGATTAGGAAGGAATTGTTAGCCAATTTTGAGAAGTTTAAAGAAGAAAAGGCTAGGCAAAAAGAAATAGAGGCTGAAATTGGGAGGAAGAGGGGTATACAAAAAATGATGGCTACCAACCCCCATTTTGATTTTGAGGGTTCTTCCTCTATCCCTTGTACTGATGCATCCAACCCCTTCCAATATGTTCCTCCCTCTTTGGAGTCTATTCAAGAAAAGGGTAAGGGTAAAATGAAAAAGAAGGGTGATATGAATATCAAAAGTTATTTCACTGTCACACCCTCCTCTCCATTAGATGCACATGGTCCTCAAGCTCGTAGAACTTTGCAGCCCACTTTAGATGACCATTGGAAGAAAGAATTGAAGGAGGCTACTCGTGATTACATATGTAGATGGTGGTATGATGTTGATATCTGTAAAGTTTTGTAGATGTTCTATGCTAAGAGCAATTTCACTTTTCTCACAGCAATCATACAAGTAGATAAGCAAAATGCAGATAGAACATATAAGCAGATCTTACAGAAGACAAATCAGAAACAAGAAAAATGTATGTGTTCGTTTCGGCGGTCAACAGGATGCTTCAACCAGCAAAGTCTCCTTTGGTCAGCCAGCCCAGCATGTGTCACAACAACCCTCCAACCAGTAAATGAGTCAACCCAAGTCAGTTCTACAAAAGTCAACGCTGTCCTGAAAAGTCAACGCAAGGGCAGCAAGCTAAGAGTCAACGCAGTAGCAAAACGATCAACCCTTTGACCTCGATTTTTGTGCCAGGTAGTACGGCCTTCAAAAATCGAACCTCCCACAAGTTTTCAGCTTGTTTGGACCAAGCGTTGACCAAAGTCAACGCTGGTCAAACTTCTGCGAAACCCTAGCAGCAGAAAAATCCTCTTCGTCCTTCCCACGTGTGGCTGAAATTCGTCCTCCAGGTAGCTCGTACTTTTTAGGATGAGAGAGGAAGATGTGAGTTGTGTTGTGATCAAATTCTCTCCAACTTTTCCTGTATATATATCCATCAATGAGGGTGTGTGACACATCTGTTGGGCATGTGAGCCTACATTACAAAACTGGCTGACCTTGCACATATAATTTATTAAGAATAATAAATTCAAAATATAAGTTCTGCTCATCGGATTAAGACTATTTTTATATGGATTTTACACCTCTCAGAAAGAGGAATCCAACAAAAATATTAGCCTCTTAATCTAAGCATCAGAACATGGAGTTTGGACCTAGTTGTCCAAATTTAACACTCCCTCTCAACTAGGGAGAACTCCATCTATTAGTGCAATTAACATCGTGAGTCATCCCGCCGAAACTTGCTTTGCTGGCTTCTTTATTTCAGAACAGAAGTGGGTCAGTCACAAAGACATCATTCCCTGACTGACATAATCAGTCCAGAGGTCCCAGACCTCACAAATCTTGATCCCAGATCAAGTGGTTGGACCATGCCATCCTAGATAGAGAGTACGGCAATCTCTGATGCGTCCATCAGTCTTTGCTAATAGTCTCTAGCTTTTCCACACCTCATTGGCCAAATGAGAGGTACTTCCCATGAGCCCTGAACTCAATGGGTAGGATGCATACGGGGCACAGATTAAATGAGTGGCGAACCAGCTCAATAATCACAAGGGTGGGGCAGAAGCATTATGAGTGCTTATAGCTCCGAGAAGCTATCCCCAAAGCCCCCCAGAGCTCCCAGAGCTCATCGTCCAACAGGACCCACATCATAGGGTCTTTCCACGACACCAAGACTCTCACGGAAGGTTAGGAACTTGACCTTCCCCAGGGGCTTAGTGAGAATATCCGCGACCTGCTCATCAGTTCCTATATGATCGAGCCTTACGGCGCCTCGCTGTACCATATCCCGGATAAAGTGGTACCTGATATCAATATGCTTGGATTGGTCGTGGAACACAGGATTCTCAGTCATACGAATCCCACTCTGATTATCACAGAGTATTACAGTGGTATCTAGCACATGTTGGAACAGCTCACTAAAGAGCTTCCTCAACCAAATTGCTTCACAACAGGCCATACTAGCAGCAATGTATTCGGCCTCCGCAGTGCTCAAAGCCACCGACTTCTGCTTCCTGCTCATCCATGAGATCGAAGCAGAACCAAGATTGAAACAGCATCCAGATGTGCTCTTACGATCCACCACACTGCCAGCCCAATCGGCATCAGTATATCCCCGGAGTATCACACTCCCGGCAGTGTATCTCAGCCCATGGTTTATCGTGCCCCGAAGATATCTCAAAAGATTCTTGGCACCAACCCAGTGAAAATGATGAGGCTCAACCATCTGTTGACTCAAAGTATTCACTGCAAAACATATGTCCGGACGGGTGTTCACTAAGAACATCAAAGCTCCTATGAGTTGACGATACTCAGTAGGATTGGCCAAGATAGGCCCTGCAGCGCTGCCACTCAACTTCTTAAAGTTGAGTTCCATTGGTGTCGACACGGACTTACAGTCCACCATCCCAAATCTTTCCAGAAGCTTCACAATATACTTTCCTTGAGAAAGGAAAATCTCTCCAGGTCTCTGCCAGACCTCCAGGCCTAGGAAATAGTGCATCAGTCCTAGGTCTTTCATCTCGAACTCAGCAGCAAGCTCCCTCTTACATTGATGAATGAGAGGGTCATCACCTGTCAGGAAGAGGTCGTCCACATACAGCACTAGAATGAGAGGCTTTCCTTCCTCAACCTTAAAGTAAAGGTTTGGATCAGCATTGCTTCGAGTGAAGCCCAGCTTCATCAAGTAACTATCCGTCCTCTCATACCAAGCTCTGGGTGCTTGCTTTAACCCATAGAGGGTTTTCTTCAACCTGCAGACATAAGTGTCTCGATCTTGAACTTCAAATCCCAGAGGTTGTTCTACATACACCTCTTCCTTTATTGCACCATGCAGAAAAGCGGTCTTGACATCCATCTGATGAAGACTCCATCCTTGCGTAGCAGCAAGGGCTATGATGGATCGGATGGTGGTATATCGAGCCACAGGTGCAAATATATCGTCATAGTCAATTTCTTCCTTTTGAGAGAAGCCACGGGCAACAAATCTTGCCTTAAACTTTTCAGCACTCCCATCAGATCCATGTTTAATCTTGTAGAGCCATTTAGCGGTGACAACAGATTTGTCCTTCGGTCTCGGGACCACATCCCAGACATCATTCTTCATAATAGCCTCATATTCTTCATGCATAACATCCTTCCAGACTTGATGCTTGATGGCTTCCTCAAAAGATCCAGGTTCAGATTGTATAATAGTACTCATGGCAGCTAGATACCCTTGGTATCTACACGGCTTCTTGCTTTCTCGGAATGTTCCCCTTGGGGCAGCATGACCCTCAGCATCTTCGAGGGTGTCCCTGAGCCATGATGGCCTCTTTCCTAGAGAAGGGGAAGGATCAATAGGGTCCATTGGCCCTTCAACATCAGGCATAGTCTCATCCTGGGGTTCTTCCAGATTTCCAGGTCTTTCTTCATGGTTTTCTTCAGATCTAGGAAGATCTACTACTTTCTTCAGGGAAGCATCTTCGTCAAAAGTGACATCATGGCTTATCTCTACTTCCCTTTGACCAGGTACATAGACTCTATATGCCTTAGAAGTCTCACTGTAGCCCACAAACATTCCTTTCTTCCCAGTAGCATCCAGCTTACTTCTCTTTTCTTTTGGTACATGAAAATAGACAGGACATCCAAAAATTCTAAAATGTGAGACATCAGGTTTCTTACCAGAGAAAACCTCTTCGGGAGTTTTGGAGTCCAAAGCGGAATGAGGGCATCGGTTTTGAATGTACACAGCAGTATTTGCAGCTTCTCCCCACAGAAACTTTGGAAGACCCTGGTCACATAGCATGGCACGGGCAGCTTCCACAATAGTCCTATTCTTGCGTTCAGCAACACCATTCTGCTCAGGAGTATATGCAGTGGTAGTCTCCCTCTTAATGCCAGCTTCTCTGCAAAAGTCTTTGAACTCATTTGACTTATATTCAGTGCCATTGTCAGTCCTCAAAATCTTGATCTTCTTTCCGGTCATATTTTCCACCAAGGCTTTGAAGGTACGGAACCACATGAAAGCCTCATCCTTCTTCTTCAAGAAGTATATCCAGGTTTTGCGAGAGAAGTCATCAGTAAATGTCATATAGTAAGAACATCCCCCCAGGGATGTTACAGGCAACATACCGGAAAGATCAGAATGGACCAGTTGCAATATCTCAGATGTCTTTGTGACACTTGAGGGGAAAGGTCCCCTTGTATGTTTTCCTTCAGCACAGCCCTTACATACACCTTTATGATTATTTCCAAAATCAGGCATCCCTGTCACCACCTTCCTTGCTTCGGGAAGAGCCTTGTAATGAAGGTGTCCAAATCTTCGATGCCATAGTTCGGTTTGACGGATAGTATCACAAGTCATAGCTCCCAACGGACTCCCTCCAACCTGGTAGAGTGTACCAACTCTAAAACCAATTGAGATAGCTTCCTTGAAGCTCTTCTTCCACATGAGTACCTTTCCATCAGAGAAAGTTACATAGAAACCTTTGTCTTCCATGGCAGATACAGACACAAGGTTTTTCTTCAATTTGGGTACATAGAGTACATCTTGTAGATGGAGGACTTGTCCTTGAGACAAGTGGAGAGTCACAGTCCCGGTCCCTTTCACAGGATAAGTGGCATTATCCCCAAGGATAATTTCTAGATTAGTATCCCTTTCAACCATGTCAGAAAGTGCTTCCTTGAATCCGGTGATGTGTCTTGAGGCACCACTATCGATTAGCCAGACATCCATAGTGTCGGGCGGAGATGCAGCTGAGAGAGCAGATATTAGAATATACTCATTTCTTTTATTAACAACATTAGACTCCTCATACCTGGTATTTCTGGTCCTTTTAGAAGGTGGATTGTTTCCTTCAAAGTGAGCCTTCCTCTTTCCTTTGGATTTGTCATTTCTTCGATTCCCATTCCTTCGGTTGTTGTTGTTGTCGTCACTATCGGGAGAATTCTTCTGGAAGGGGCATTCTCTAGCATAGTGTCCAGTCCTATGGCAGGTGAAACATTTACCCTTCTTCTTTTGAGTCTTAGTCCTTCCTTTGTCCTTGGAACCACCAGAGTTCTTCTTTCGGGAATGAGCAACATAGGCAGCATTTCTTTCATTATCAAATTCCTTCATCCTTGTTTCTTCTTGCATACATCTAGACAGAAGCTCATCTAAGTTAGGGATGGTATTATTGTTGAGAATGGTAGTTGTGAATACTTGCCATTCATATGGAAGTCCTCCAAGTGCGGTGAGAACCATCTCACGATCAGTTATTGTCTCCCCAATAGCTAGCAGATTGTTCCTGGTTTCGGTCAACTTCATAAAGAAAGTTTGAATAGACTCGTCTCGGCCCTTCTTCATATTCTTCAACTTGTTCTTGAGAAATAGCACTTGGTTCACATTGTTTACTCGGAACATAAGTATCAGTTTGTCATACATCTCCTTGGATGTGCCTAGTTCAGATATGTAGGCAACCAGACTCTTATTTATGGATTCCCTGATCAGCAGCTTTGCTCTGATTTCTCCCTTCTTATACTTGTGTTTAACAGCAGCAAAGGCATTTGATGGAGGTTCTTGAATCTTCCCTGTCACATGATCTAGGAGATCATGATCTTCTAATTTGAGATCTAATAACATCTTCCAGGCATGGAAGTCATCACTTCCAGTCAGCTTGTCATTCTCCCTGAATTCAAGCTTAGAGGAATCCATTTCCTTCGATGATGATTGCTATAGATAGAGTTTGTCTTCACCTCAGCTCTGATACCATGTAAAGTTTTGTAGATGTTCTATGCTAAGAGCAATTTCACTTTTCTCACAGCAATCATACAAGTAGATAAGCAAAATGCAGATAGAACATATAAGCAGATCTTACAGAAGACAAATCAGAAACAAGAAAAATGTATGTGTTCGTTTCGGCGGTCAACAGGATGCTTCAACCAGCAAAGTCTCCTTTGGTCAGCCAGCCCAGCATGTGTCACAACAACCCTCCAACCAGTAGATGAGTCAACCCAAGTCAGTTCTACAAAAGTCAACGCTGTCCTGAAAAGTCAACGCAGGGGCAGCAAGCTAAGAGTCAACGCAATAGCAAAATGGTCAACCCTTTGACCTCGATTTTTGTGCCAGGTAGTACGGCCTTCAAAAATCGAACCTCCCACAAGTTTTCAGCTTGTTTGGACCAAGCGTTGACCAAAGTCAACGCTGGTCAAACTTCTGCGAAACCCTAGCAGCAGAAACCCTAGCAGCAGAAAAATCCTCTTCGTCCTTCCCACCTGTGGCTGAAATTCGTCCTCCAGGTAGCTCGTACTTTTTAGGATGAGAGAGGAAGATGTGAGTTGTGTTGTGATCAAATTCTCTCCAACTTTTCCTGTATATATATCCATCAATGAGGGTGTGTGACACATCTGTTGGGCATGTGAGCCTACATTACAAAACTGGCTGACCTTGCACATATAATTTATTAAGAATAATAAATTCAAAATATAAGTTCTGCTCATCGGATTAAGACTATTTTTATATGGATTTTACACCTCTCAGAAAGAGGAATCCAACAAAAATATTAGCCTCTTAATCTGAGCATCAGAACATGGAGTTTGGACCTAGTTGTCCAAATTTAACAATATCCCCTTCAATGCTTCCCGTTCACCATATTATGAGTCTATGTTTGACGCCATACATGGTGCTAGAAAAGGCTTCAAAGGCCCTACTATGCATGAGATAAGAGGGTATCGTTTGCAGAAAGAAATTGTCTCCATTAATGAGTATTTGAAAGATTTCAAGGACTCATGGGCAAGAACACGATGTACCATCATGTCAGGTGGATGGACTGATCAAAGGAACCATACCATCATAAACTTTCTTATCTTCTGCCCACAGGGAACCATGTTTCTAAAATCAGTTGAAGCATTTGATAAAGTAAAAGATGGACAATTTTTGTTTCAGCTATTGGATGAGGTTGTTGAGGAGGTAGGGGTGGCTAATGTTGTTCAAGTCATCACAGATAATGCCTCTAACTTTGTTGGTAAACTGTTAGAGGAAAAACACAAAACCATCTTTTGGACACCATGTGTTGCACATTGCATAGACCTCATGCTTGAGGATATTGGCAAATTAGATTGGGTCAAAAACACTGTAGATCATGCCAAAAGCATAACAAAATTTATCTACAATCATTCATGGATATTGAGCCTGATGAGGAAACACACAGGGGGCAGGGATATTATTAGGCCTGCCATGACTAAATTTGCTACTCATTTTTTGTAATTGCAATCTATGCTTTCACAACATAGAAACTTGCAAAAGATATTTTCCAGTCAAGAATGGAATCAAACCCAATGGAGAATCAAAGCCAGTGGTCTAACAAATAGGAAGGCAAAGAATTGAAAAAGAAAGTTAATGAATAAATATTTTGGAGAACGGCAGCAGAGATTGTGAAGCTTGTTGAGCCACTAGTTAAGGTGTTGCGATTGGTGGATGGGGAAAGATTGGCTATGGGCTTTATTTATGAAGCTATGGATCAAGCAAAGGAGCAAATAAAAAGGGCATACAAGGATAAAGTGGCTAAGTATGGGCCCATTTGGGCAATCATTGATGAAATATGGAACAACCAACACCATCGCCCTATACATGCAACTAGGTATTTTTTGAATACACGGTATGATTATAAAGCTAAGGCGGGCAGGAGCTTTGAAGGGGGAGGTTAGAGATGGATTGATTGACTGCATTGATCGCATGATCCCATTGGAGTGTGATCAGTTGGAGATACACCGACAAGCCACAAACTTTAGCAATGCCTCAGGTACCTTTGGGAAGAACCTAGCAAAGATTGCAAGGGAAGCAGATGAGCCAGGTAAACAAAAATTTCAATTTTCAAATTCTTAATACTTATTTTGTTAAATCGTTTATAATTTGAAAGTTGGATGTAATTTGTAATTTTGTTGAGCTAACTCATTACACTGCTATGTTTTTTGCAGCACAATGGTGGGAGGCTTTTGGTAGCCATTGTCCTAAATTACAGAAGTTTGCAATTCGTATTTTGAGTCAAACTTGTAGTGCTACTGGGTGTGAGCGCAATTGGTCTGTCTTTGAGAGGATTCACACAAAGAAGAGAAACCGTTTGGATCAAAAACACTTAAATGATCTAATCGATGTCCAATACAACCTTCGGCTCAGACGCAACCAATTGCTGAACAAAAAACCTAATTCAGATCCCATTGTGTTGGAAGACATTAATCCAACATCAAATTGGGTAGTGGAGAGTCATCCAGCAGAGTTTCATTCTGATGAGGATATTGATTATGATTATGAGACGATAGCATCACTCGAACATAATGTTCAGTTGAATGCAGATCCTGATCCACTTGTACCAGCTCAAGGCCAGCAAGCCCTCCAGTTGTAGGCGCTTCCTCTGCTCAACCACGACAGAAGCGCATATCTCGTTTATCTCAGCTTGCAACTGTTGCACAGCCTGCTAGTGCTACCACTTCTACAGTTGCAGTTGGAGATGATGAGGAGGAGGAGCCATGGGGCCCCCTGTCTGACTCTAATCCAGAGGTTGATCCAGATGATCTTGGCTCCTCTAGCAGTAGCCAATAGTACTGGTCATAGTTTACTTTTGTTGTAGAGACCATTTCTAGCCTCCTTGGTTATGTGTTTTTGTTTTGATCTCTATATCATCATCATGTATGTATTGGACAATGCATTGGGTGCCATTTTGATATAATGGATATATTCATGAGCCTACTTTGATCATATGTTGTCTTCTATCTATATTCTAATGTTGTGCGTTTGGAAACATGAATGAAAATCTTTAAAATTATGTTTTTTCTTAAAAAAAAAATATTTAATGTATTTTTTACAATGACCGAGTCATTGAAATCGAGCCACCCGAGTTGATACCGAGTCAGAGTCGATGCTCGGCCAAGTCGGAGTCGGAGTTTTAAAACATTGCTTGGTATATGGTGGCTATTTATGCTACCGGAAGGTCGAGGGTTTTGGCTGCCTTATGGGATCCCCGATGGGCTAAGATGAAGGCTTTTTCCTGTTCAGCGAGTATTTTCTTGGTCGGAAGCATTAGAGGCCTCCCGAGGAGGACTCATATTCTCAATGTATACACCCCTTACAGGGAAAGGGAGGTTTTTTTGGAACAACATAGTAGCATCGGGAATTTTACATTCGATTTCTCTGATATTGGCTGGAGACCTGAATTGCACTACTAGGCTAGATGAAGTTTGGGGCCATTCCCGAAGTATTGATCAAATGGCACAAAAACTCAAAGATATTATCTTTGAACACAATTTGGTTGACATTTGCCCATATAAGAGTGCACCTACCTGGGACAATGGTAGGAATGGAATGAACTACATAGCAAAGAGATTGGATCGTTTCCTTTTACATGAACAAATGGTGGAAAAAATTGGCAATGTGCAATCCTGTATTGTCAATAATTATATATCAGACCATCGACCAATTATTCTCTCATGGCGACGTGGGGATACGAGATTTGGTATGTCGTTTAAATTTAACAGGGTATGGCTGGAAGACCATGAATTTGAGGACCTTGTCCGTGCACACTGGTCTGAAGACAGAACTGTTGGTCTATCCCCCATGGAGGACATCTTACACAGGCTACGTGCCTTAAAAGTAGTGGTTAAGAGATGGGAACAAAAGAAAAAGGCACTACAAAAACAGGAGCCGGCAGATATAGAAAAGGCCCTAGTGCCGCTACATGACCATATGGTCACACAATCCCCGTCTGTCGAAGTGCAGGAACACATTCACGCACTCGAGATGAAGAAGAAGAAGATCCTTCAGCATAAGGAAATCACATGGCGCTTAAAGAGCCGCGATATATGGATCCGGGAAGGGGGCAAGAACACTAAGTTCTTTCATCGTTATGCCAATCACAGAAGGAAGGTGAATACCATTTGGGAGATAGCAGACACTTAAGGGAATTGTTAGCGCACGCAACAGGAGATCGCTAATCTTGCGGTCACTCATTTTGAACATGCCTATAGACGCAAGGAACTTGATAGCGGGGAGGCACAAGTCTGGGGGGTAAGTGAATACCCTATGATGTTTGAGGAGGCAGCGAATTAGGAGCTGTACAAGCCTGTCATGGTGGAGGAACTGTTTCAGGTTATAAAAACATTGAAGGGTGACAAAAGCCCGAGACCAGATGGCTGGACGGTTGAACTTTTTGTTCATTTCTATGACATTTTTCAGGAGGACCTTCTAAAAATGGTGGAAGAGACAAGAATTAAGGGGTATATACATCTACATATAAATTCTACTTACATTGCCCTCATCCCTAAGAAGGCAATGACTACCACTTTTGCTGATTTTCGCCCCATTTCTCTCTGCAATCTTATTTATAAGATTATTTCTAAGACTATCGCCACATGGATGAAGGCAACGTTATCAAAGTACATATCCCCGGAACAATATGGTTTCCTCCATAACAGAATAATACATGACACCATGGCCATACCTCAGGAGTGCCTGCACACTATTCAAGTAAAAAAGATGAATGTTGCAGTTATGAAGGTAGATCTCAAAAAGGCATACGATTGCTTAGATTGGGGATATTTGCGCATGGTTCTACATAAAATTGGTATAAGGCCCAATGCAGTTGAATGGATAATGGCATGCGTCACAAATGTCAGATACGTTGTGGTAATAAATGGTTATCCATCTTGTTTTTTCGGAGCCGGGAGGGGACTTAGACAAGGTTGCTCCCTTTCTCCCCTTTTATTCATACTTGCTATGGACGGTCTAAGCCTGCATATTAAAAAAGCGGTGGTGGCAGGTCAGTTTGATGCATTACAAATCAATAGACAAATTTCTATTTCTCACAAATTTTTTGTAGACGATATTTTGTTAATGGGAATGATTAGCAGATACAAATGGCTCACACTATCCCAAATCTTCAAAAAAATTGGGAGAGCCACGGGTCTACTTATGAATGACCTCAAATCCTCCATCCTATATGGATCATGCAACTTAGAGGACATAGTATATATACAGAGAAATTTCGGGGTGGGAGCGGAAGCACTCGCTACGGGCATGAAATTCTTAGGATATCACCTAAAGCCATGTAAATACAAGAATATCAACTAGATGTGGCTTGTAGATCATTTTCATAAGAGAATCAGGGGTTGGGAATACCGGTGTCTCTCTCTGGGAGGCCGTATAACCCTCACCCAGTCGGTGCTCACCCAACTGGGCATCTATTGGGCACATTTATTTCGAATCCCGCAACTCATTATAAACTCACTAAATCGTATAATGGCACAATACATATGGTCTGGGGCGAGAAAAAGCTTCAATTCCACCTAGTCAAACTGGAGAAGATTGCTAGACTGAAAAAGCTCGGAGGATGGGGCATCATAAATATCAGACGTTTTGCCTAGGCACTATTGTTAAAGTCATTATGGCGGGGAATCTTTGGTGAAGGCATATGGGGTAAGATTATACGCTTCAAATGTCTCAAGAATAAAGACTTTATATGCTGGATGCGTCAGGGATCAATTGGCAACAAAAAAGGATCGAAGATATGGTGCAGTTTTAACAAGATTAAAGAGCTTTTCTTACAGAACATATGCTAGCAATTCGGCACTGGACACCGGATTATTATGGGAAAGGATCGTATCCTAGGTACGAGCACAGAATCACTTATTTCAGTTGAGTTATTAAACCTTCTCAATAGCAGAGGCATCTTCTTCTGGAACCAGGTCATCCGGGAATGGATTGGTAACATACCAATTTGGAAGGAGCCCAATCAACTGGAACTCACCGGACATCTGGAACTGGAATGGAACCGAATCATAGATATGATGAAAAGTGTTGGCTTTTGCTATGACCGCAGGCAGGATCAATTGGACCAGGAAAAAAAAAATTGCGGAGATTGAAGTAGCGGACAGCTACTTTAACCTTTGCATGAGAGAACTGCAGCTCACTGGAAGTTGTTGGTTCTACAAATTTTGGCATATGAATCTGCCTATCAAGTTAATCATGTTCCTGTGGCTGACATAGAAAAATAAAAACCTTACCTAGGACAATCTACAAAAGCGAAATCGACAAGGGGACAATCTACAAAAGCGAAATCGACAAGGGCCGAGGATCTGCTACCTATGTCAAAACAAGGGCGAAGATATCAGACATCTATTTCTACAATGCCCATATTTTGTCTGTATATGGAAACATTTTACTGCAAATATGAATATTCCATATGTCCAATACAATAACATAACCAACTGGTAAAAATGGTGGAGTACTCAATGCTCCAGATGGAGGATGCTCTCCTTGGCAGTTTTTTGGGAGATTTGGAAATGGCACAATCAGTTTATCTTTGGAAGGTTAAAGTTGAGAGAAGATATGATTATTGGCCACATAGATCGATGGATCAATTTTGGTCAGGATAATCACAATTCGCACAAAAATAAGGATGACAAGGGGATGGCTCCATGCAATGCATACCCCGCAGACTATTTTGATGGGGCTTCACAAGGAGGGAGGTGCGGGTGTGGTGTTTGGATTAAATATATTGAAGACCAAGAGGTTTGGATACACTAGTAAGCGGGAGAGGGATCAAACATGAAAGCAGAAGCCATTGCTTTGTGGGGGTTAATATGGTTCACAAAATTCATGGGTATCCCACACATACAAATCTATGGAGATTCCCATTGTATCATTGACCATATCATTGGAAAAAACAATATACAACAGAATTCACTGCAAGGCTAGCTAAGTCGAATACAAGAGCCATGGGCCACATTCCAGGAATCCACCATACAACACATCAGCTGAGACTACAACAAGAATGCAGACAGGATGTCAAAGAAGGGTCTACTGGATACATCAGAAGGATTACACATTCAGATAAAAATGATGACAAGGAGGATAGAAGTTGGATGCCTCCTCCTGCCCAGGTAGGACACTCTCTCCTTTCCTTCCTGAGCAAAAATGGACCAACACAGATAAGTATCTTTTAATATACATTTTTGACCTTCATTTTTGTATATGGTAAATATGTAAACAATGACACATTGATGCTTTTGCACATAGATGACAATGTTTGATAATGAGCACTCTCTGGGTATAACAGAGGTATATAGTTTTGTAAATAATGTGGTATGGAGCCAGCTTTTAATGCCGCATATAGATATTATCCCGAACAGCTTGATATCGATAGATAATTTCTGGAATATGCTGTTTATATGTACTGTTTTATATAATACAAAACAGGCGTTTTCTCCTGCTGGAAAAAAAGCGGAGAGGTACCAGAAACGTGGTGGAAAATATCAATTTGGACACAACCCACGGAGACGTACCAGAAACGTGGTGGAAAATATCAATTTGGACACACAACCCCCGGTAGCCGCGAAGCAAAAATCTTTGGTTCAGCAATAGCTCAGTGAATCCGCGGTCAGAACATCTCTGTCCAATGGTTGTCAAGATGAAAACAAGAGAACTAAGGGCGTCGAAAGGGTTTAAGAAATCATTCCAGACCGGGCTTCTTATTCTCCGCGTGAAAGAGAGGGAAGTTGACTGCGACGAAGGTCGTGGTAGGAAGGCTCTTAGTAGTAGGAATTCCCTGCCTTCTTTTTTTGTTTTTTTCTCGTTTAGGTTAGGTGTTTTATTAATATTTCCTTTAATTCAAAATTTTTTCATTAAAATTAATAAGTTTATAAATTAAAGAGTTATAAATAGGTTTATTTAAATTATATAAATTTATTAAAAATATTAACGGTTTTAACGGATTGTTTGATATCATCTAATCTATATTTATTTCAGAATAGTCCTTTTAACTTATTATTTAAAAGGAATCAAAATATAATTACTAAACAAATAATTTTTAGTCATTTAATAAATATTTATATATATTTTTCATAATGTGAATTAAAAGAGGTAATGCATATCAATTTAAATAAATATACTTGGAAAAAAGAGTTAATCAAAATAAATATACTTGGAAAAAAGACTTAACCATTAAGTTATACTAACTAATTATTTAATCATTAAACTTTAAATTTACCTGAATTTATCACATAACAAAAGTTTTCACATATGGAATAGAATCAAAATTATTAAATCTAAAAAAATTAACTAATTCAAAGAAATTAAATACTATAAATTCATATCCGAAATAAATTAAAGGAGTTGTCTATAATGCGACTTTTTGGAGATTCCGGTGACGGAATCCGTCGGAAGAAATTGAGCTTAAATCTTGATTTGTTGCAGTTAAAATGGTTTTTTAACTGCATATTTGGATTCAGCACCCTCGAAAACCCCTGGGATGCTTTCATTGTGCAGAAACTAGCTATCAAACTTGCGATTCCAATAAATTCCCATTCGACCGGAAAAACCGGCTGGAAAGACTTTCAAAAAGTCGCATTATAGACAACTGCTAAATGAAATACATTTAGTCTCAATTAAATTGGAAAGAGGAAAAAAAATTAATAGTTACATATAAAATTGAATCAGAATTAACAAAAAAAAAACAAAAAAAAAAAAAAAAAAAAAAAACAAAAAAAACAAAAAAACAAGAAAACAAAAACAAAAACAAAAAAATAAATAAATAAATAAAATAAAAATTTAACTAACTAAAAAAAATTAAATACAATAAATTCATATCCTAAATAAATTAAAAACATTTAGTCTGGATTAAATTGAAAAGAGAAAAAAATTTAATAATTAGCAACCAATATATTTTGAATCAAAATTATTAATTCTAACAAATTAACTAACTAATTATTAAATTTCCCCAACCATTAATAAGAAGATAATGCATATCAATTAATATACATGGGAAACAAGTTAATCAATTAAATTCAACTAACTAATTATTTAATCAATAAATCTTAATCCCATAACAAAAGTTTTCACATATAATTTATTTGGTTTGAAATTGAAAAGATTTTTTTTAATAATTATTAACGGATATACATATGAAATTTAATCAAAATAATTAAATCTAACAAATTTACTAATTAATTAATTAGTAAACTTCCCCTACCCTTGATCTAGTCAAATTTAGTTGTAGTCCAATTAATTGTAGTTGTTTCCTATGGTCCAAATTAGTTGCTTCTTTCTAGTTGTTTGAATGAGGGGTCTCTCATTTAATATGTTGTTATGATCTAGTTTTTCAACTTGTCGTGACGATGAACCACACTTGTTGGTTCGAAACACGTTGACAAATGAATTTTGATGTGATTATAGCTGAAATTTGTTCTTGTAAACTTGTTATGGATCACATAAGCCTCAATTCTATAACTAAATAAACTTAAAATAGATATTGAAAGATTTAAGAGAAATAACAGGGAAAAAGGAAAGAAAAACAAACAAGGAGATAAATAAAAGGAAAGGAGAAACAAAAGGAACAAAGATGAAAATAGAGGCATCAGAAAATAACCCTAAAGACATAAAGCATGAACAAAAACAAAGAAATGTGAGGGAACAAGAAACAAAAGGGAAAGTAAGAAAAAGACCAAGGACTAAGTAACCTGAAAAGCCGAATGTTTACTTAACTTTCAACTATGTAATATACACCCCCACCCCTCTCTCTTTTTTGACAAGGACTTGCATCAATGAAATAAAGAAAATTACAATATTTAGGAAAACCTACAAATTGATATAACTCAAATTTTGGCAGCAACGAAATAACTCGTAAAATTACAATATTTAGGAAAATCCACGAACTAATATAACTCAGATTTATTTTTAGAGTTAAGATTACAATGTATGATCAAAATGAACAATATCCATATAACCAAAATACTCTAAAAACACAATTGGAGCATACTCATTAAATATGGAAATGCATAAGTCTGATTTTGAATCGAAATCTGCAAAATCATAATATCAATGTTACTATAGCAAGCTCTAAAATCTTTTTTGTTACCACAAATATCCTCAAATCTTCTCTGGATTATTGATATCAAATCAACAATGAAGTCGGTTGTGATCTTTGTGATCTCTGTGTGAAATCACCAGAATGTCACCTGCAAGGGTTTCGTCCTCACAAACCAAGAAGAAGTAATCTCCTCGAGAAAATAGCAATATCAAATATCAAAACCAACATATGAAATGAACTCCACAAATTTGTTTTTACAACTCTCCCAAAAAGTTCAACCATGTTCATGAAGCCATGTGAGACTAAATAAAATCAATTTTATTCTCCCAATTAAAGGCCTCATTCTCTTCATTTTATTTTTGAAAAATAAATCATCTTTTACTTTATAACTAGCCCTTATAGTCCCTTCATTAAAAATATTAAAATAACAATAAAGTTAAAACTTTGATTTAACTTTAATAACTTGTCATTATTTTATTTAAACCCACCCGACTATATAAAATGTTGAGATAATTATCCAAATTGAACCCACCAACAATATTAAAATTAGTAACCCTGCTAACTGACCGAGTCGGTGCTTGTAACTAACTCACTAAAAATAGTAAGCATTGAAAATTGTCCAAATGAGATCTCAATTAACTAGCAAACATTGCTAAACTACTAAATTAATTTCCTCCAAGGTTCCCTAACCCTAACCCAATAGCCTACGGGAACCAACTAATAGGCTAGAGGTCCACCAAGTCCACTGGTTAGGAATGGGACATACAGTCCCCCCTTCCCAAATTGCTTGTCCTCAAGCAATGTCAGCTTTGGATGTTGCAATATATGTTTGTTTTCCCATGCGGCATCCTCTACTAACAAGTTCTTCCATTTGACTATAAACTCTTTGATGACCCTCTTATGAGGAGTCCTCTCTCAAGTATCAATGATGGCCTCTTAAATTAATATCAACTTCCCCTCCTCATCCAATGGTAGCAACTTAGTTGAGGGAATCATCTTATGACCAAGTGCCTTCTGAGCCTAGATACATGAAATGCATTATGAACCCTGCTACACGCCAGCAGCTCAAGTTCATAGCCAACCTCTTCAACCCTTCGAGATACTCTAAATGGTCCATAAAACCTAGGCTTGAGTTTTTTTCTCTACTCTTCTTGAGAGTAGACTATCTATATGGCTACAATCTCAACTAGACCATGTCTCCAACCTAAAAATTGCACTCTACCCGATGTTGAACATCATACAACCTTAGTTGATTATGTGCCCGTTGCAAATTTTCCTTCATGACTTCAAGATGTCCTAACTCTTTTATAGTAATTCATTTTCCTTAAGCATTTTATTATCCCAAAAAAGTATATCCATGAAGTTGGGAGCCTCGAAACCATATAAAGCCAAGAATTGCGACATCGTGATAAACATGTGATAAGTAGTATTATAGCAATACTCACCAAGGTGTAGCCATTTCATCCAAGCTCTATATTGTCCATAAACATAGTTCTTAAGATACCCCTCCATCCATGTGTACATTATATATGTTTGACGTGTGGGTGGTAGCTAGTGCTAGGAGTGAGCTCAATTCCACTCAATTTGAAGAGCTCCTGCCAAAACATACTCAGGAACTAGTTGTCCTTGCAACTAACAATATTCTTGGGCATCTCTTGCAATCTGAAAATCTCTCTGAAAACAAAGTAGCTACTTGTGATGTTGTATAAGTCGTTGAAATGGCAAATAAGTGCGCAAACTCGGTTAATCTATCAACCCCCGCATAGATGCAATCTTTACCGAGTACCTTAGGTAGCCTTGTGATGAAATCCATAAAGATGGATTCCAATTTATTATTAGGAATGGGCAAGAGCTTAAGGAGACCAACTGGATAAGTATGTTCATTCTTATTTTGTTGGCAGGTATGACTCTCTCTAACATACTTAAGGACTTCATTCTTAAGTCCTTTCCATGTGAATCTCTCTTGAATCTACCTATAGGTTTTAAAGAAGCCCAGGGGACCAACCATAGGTGCATCATGAAATGTCCTCAATATCTTTACCTTAAGCTATGAAGAAGGCACCAAATAAATTTCGCCCTTATACATGATCAACTCATTTACCATTATATATTTGCCATCATGAAATGTGCCTTCCATAACTGATCCAGATTGGATCATTATAATGTTTTTTCATCCATCTTGATGCTTTTAGAGTGGAAAAAGTGGAGTAATTAGCTCATGGGACCATTTTTTACTAATGGAATCTAATTTGGCAAAACATGGTCTGAAACCTCCAGGAGTATTTTGAGGCATCAAATGATGATTTTTGGGGGTAAAAAATTTCTACACAAAGAGCCTTTCCAACGATGCAAGAATCACATCAATAAGTCTGTATGCAAAAGTTATGCCACTCAGAAGTTGACCTTCATGTTTTCACCACCATAATTCGAGAGGATGCCACGTAAGGCCCCAATATTCATGGAAAAGGGGCTAGCCACATGATTATGATAAATGCCTTTCGTTGTTTATAATCACGGTGTGAACTGCAATTAAGTTGAATTTTGATGTTTCTTTATGTTTTACATTAAAGTGATTAAATCATGTAATGTTAAGATTGAGAAGCCTATTTTTCTTTAAGTGTTCAGGTATGTAGTTGAACTTTAATGTTTCTCTACTTTTTACATTAAATTGATTAAATCATATAACGTCAGTTTTTTGGGTTGTCATAGATATAGGATATATGAGAAGATATTGTTTCACAAACTTTTACACATAAGAACTTCATATATGCCATATCAATAATAACAATAAGTATAATATGTCATATCAATAATAACAATCTATATACATATATGTGAGATCAATAATATATATATATAATTTTTAAATTCAGGTCTTTGTGTTCCATAATATGTTTGACAAAAAAAATTGTAAAAATTACATACGAGAAAATCTTGTTAACCAACTAATAGGATATCAATCAAATTTATAATAGTATCAAAACGCTTATATTATCTTACTTCTTATGTAAAAATAAAAATAAAAATAATATATATATATATATATATATATATATATATTATAAAATTTAATTAAACTATAATTTCATATATATATATAGTTTAAATATATGTACATTTAATATATGTACTTTTAACTAAATATGTGATAAGAAAAACATTGTAATAAGAAAATGGATAATAAAAAAATAATATTTTTTTAATTAAATTGAAGAGTAAAAAAGATATAATTATTTTTAAAATAAATATCAATATTTTATCCTAATTATTATTAAAAGTATTGTAATAATATTTCATATAAATTAAATCTTTTTATCTATTTAATAATTATTGATAATTGATTTAAAATTCTAAATTTCTTATTTAAAAAATAACAAATATGTTTGAGAAAAAAAATCAAATAAAAAAGAATTGGCAAACCATGTTTATCTTTCTTTCGATCAAATATCTACCTTTACATATGAATTTTGATCAAACTTCTCAAAACATATATTTATATATTTAAGGGTTCCATCTTCTTGCAAGACCAATAGAGGATTGAATTGATTTATTGGAACCATAAGTTATGGTTATCTTTTTTCTATTAAATATTTATTTTTATTTATGGATTTTGGATTTTTATGTAATTTCTTTCACTATGTGTTTATAGTTGAAGGCTTTTTTTTTCAACTTAAGGTGGATGAGGATCTGTTGATTTTTTTTTGTTAGTTTACAGTCTAGATTGATTCTCAAGTGTATATGCTCAGTCTTAATTCTTATCAACGACTGTAGTGTGTTACAAAGTTTGTTATGTTCATTGACTTTTAATAAATTTAAACTAGCATTTGCACCAAATGCTGCAAAGGAAACGATGTAAGTCGCCCTCATGTGGTAATGGTTCCAGATCAAATTTTTGTGCAAGTATTCTCTGGCGGCGTTTCCATTTATACACATCTCCATTAGCATAATCAAAGGACTAGTTCTTTTGATAAGGATCCGCAGCAACCCAAATTTCTTATTCTGCAATCAATTATGATCAAGATGCATCCATAATTATTCTTCTAAGAATGAAGTCCTTGTTTAGCTGAAACCTCATGACTAGCTCCTAGCAACACAACTTGTGTCAGGTTTTTATAAGACCTCTAATGCCCAACAACCTTATTGTTCACAACCCATATACTCCTTCCCGAGTTAAAAAAACTCATTGGTGCCATACCAATTCATTGTTCTCATCCATTCTGTATTGCTGACAACTCTATCTTGGATATCATAATGGCCCTGATACAACAAGTATTTTGATGTTGTTTCTCAAATGGTCCAGATCTCGAGTTGTCTTAGTCTCTGCAATGTGATTTGAATTCTCCTGATATACATCTGAATGGAATAATTTAGCTATAATCAAAGTCTAATATCTATTGATCGACTATGTGTTCCCCTCAAATTGCATATTGATAGGCTACGTAAAACACTTAGGCACCAGGAGGACGTGCACAGAGCATTGGAAAGAGCCTTCACAAGACCTCTAGGGGTTCTCCCTCGTCTTCCATCATTTCTTCCTCAAAAGGTATACTAAAACCTGATATACAGAGCAAGCTTTAGTAGGTGATCAAAATGGTTGACTGAATGTCTTCAAGATCTAGTTCGCAAGCATATTGTTTGAGTGAAAAGTTAACATTTAAAATTGTAGATGAAATGACATGGGCATATCTTTCACTTCACTTATTCATGTAAGAGAGTTTTATAATTCCTATTCAGAATTCCCAAACCATATCATATTCTTGTCTTCAAATGATGGATTTCTTTCCCTATTGTAAGGGAAGCACATGTAAAACCGGTTTTATAAAGGAACCTATAATGGATTGATAGTCGGAACTATTTTGTAAGGGATGGTTTTCTGTTCTAATTGGAGGTCTTCAGAAAGATAATGTTCCAGTTATTTAATTTCTCAAAATAGTTTTGTCCTTGTGGAGGTGTCTAGAGTCGATTATAGTATTTGATAGATATGCTTTCTTTGTGGCTTGGTTAGACAAAGCAGCTTCTTGCCGAAGTAACAATGCTTGAGGAAGAAGTTGTTTTCCTAGAGGAACAAATTGTACACGTGAAACCATCTATGTATCAGAATGAAGAGCGTGCCCATCATCTACAAAGCAGAAGGAACGGCTTGGAAATGTTGAAAAATTGAAGGAAAAGAGAATATTGCGTAGGTCTCCTTCATCAGGAGATTTATCTGAGTATGTTAGGAAACAGGGAAAATGATATTCTTTTGTAAGAAGCTTGCTTCATTCCATGAAAGGGAGTTCACCAAATAGGAATCTAAGAACACCGAATAGAGTCCCCAAAACACATAATAGGGCTTTGGAAACTGGAGGTTTACATAGAAGGCAACTATCTATGGGCTCTATACCAGACACCCAGGGCCTCTTCTTTCTATCGCAGGCTATGAATGACAGCCTTTCTATTTACAAGGGGCTTGTAAAAACAAAGGCATTAGAGCTATCAACAAAGCACAGGAAATCAAGGATACCATTAATTAGCCATGAGAAAGAGAACCAGTCGCATTTGAAAGCAAAGAACCTACATTCTTTGCCTCCAGTCCCAAAAGGAAAGACTGGAGCTCAGAATCAGGCCTCACTGATTCATACAACTCTTATGGATACGCATCCTCCAACACCAAAACGAAAGGTAATAATTTTGGAGTCATGTATGTTAGCAAAACACTTTTTTAGCAGAATCATGCATCATAGAAAAATACTTCTTTAGCAAGTGAGCATCTTTTAGCTCCTTAGCACTATTTGATATTGTAAGTATAAACTGCATGGGTATTTGTATATCATATGAGTATAGTTTTTTTTTCCTAGAAAAAAATTATGAATTCATTGCAAGTAGAAAAGAACTTACATTTCTTATGTGTACCTGCACTTTCAGAATATCGTATGAGTAGAGATATTGATTCAATTTATGTATGATTTTCTAACATTTACCAGATAGAGCATATTCCCCTATGTGCCACCGTGTCCTGTCTTGTACCATTATGTGTTAGACGATTCAAAAAATTTGCAACACTTATTTCTAAATAAAATATCGATCGCTGTATGACATTGCCATTGAATAGATACAATGTCATTTTCCTCTGAGGATTTCACACATTATATTTTGGCCTTGTTTGAAGATAACTTAAGTTTTTTCTCAGCTTTCAAACTAGGACTTTCAAAAACTTATTCGACTTGTAAACTTGTCACCTGTAGCCTTCTGGATGCCCTCTTTAACTCAACAATAGACATAACTTGCCTTTGGTATGGCACTTTAGTTCTTGGGAAACTCCTATTTGCATAAATTTAAACTGTGGACCGTTGAACCAGTAAACTTATCACCTGTATACACAACCGTGACTGACGATGACTATTCTAGGGCATGTAAACTGAGGCCTGACAGGGACTATTCTAAGGCATGTAAAGAGGCCTGAGATGAGTTAAATTTTTTGCAAATGCAGTTGTAAAGTTTAACCCTACCAAGACATTGGCAAACTCCTATTTGCATAAATTTAAATTGTGGATTGTTGAACCAGTAAACTTATCACCTATATACACAACTGTGATTGACAATGACTATTCTAGGGCATGTAAACTGAGGGCTGAAAGGGACTATTCTAAGGCATGTAAAGAGGCATGAGATGGGTAATTTTTTTGCAAATGCAGTTGTAAAGTTTAACCCTACCAAGAAAATGTTACTAGAAATTTTGGGGTGGAGTTAGAATTCTATGGTCTAGACCGGAATCTCTACAGATAACTGTTAGCAAATCCAAGCACCGAAGCCCAAGAAATCGATAACTACAAATGATTGTCAGCAAATCGAAGCACCCAAGCCCAAAAAATCAGTAACTGCAAATAATCGTTAGCAAATCCAAGCACCCAAACCCAAGAAATCAATAAAACTACGAATCTGGAAAAATAGAAAACAATGTTGGCCCAACACCCAACAGTGCCAAAACCACTTTAATCCAAGTTATTCAATAACTGTGAATCTCGACAAATAGAAAACATTGCTGGCCCAACACCAAAAGGTGCCAAAACCACTCCAATCCAAGTTATTCAAATATAATGAATAATTTAGCATTTAAGCTATAATTCAAGTAACCCAAATATAATGAATAATTTAATTTTAGGCTCAAAGCAAATTTGGTTTTATTATACAAGGCCAGAAGGAAGATTTTGGCTTATGGGAGGAATGATTATGGTTTTGAGGTGTGAAAATGTGATCCAGGCTCATCTTAGGACTGTTCATGTCTATTTGCATGTGAGACAGACATGAGGTACAAGTAAATTCGGTCTCTTCCACTACCTAAATTGGTCAGGGGAGAACGACAGATAATGGTTATGCCGATTTTGAGAAACCACAAACCATGTTTGTGATATATCCTTAGTCACCTGAACGAACTGGTCAGGGGAGAACATCAGATCATGGTTATGTTTACTATAGTATGCAAGGAAATGAGTTTCAAGGATGTTCCAGATAGAACCAATCCAAGTCATCATACTCCCATATAACCTGCAACTCATTGGGCATATTCATCAAATTAGACAATATAGCAACAGGGAGTTTGATAGTTTTAGAAGCTTGGAGCAGGAGAATCATTGTTTTTCACAGCAATACATAAATTTATTATCAGAATTGTATCATTTCCACTCAGCAGTTTGCATGCATATATTGTAACTTAGGTAACTCCACAATGCAAGTAAAATAGGGCAGATGGCCTAGACCAGACTGCACAGTAGTATACACAGGCAATGTTGCTCTTGCTATCTGAGCTATCTCTTTCACTAATAATACTCTCACCTATAAATAAGAGGAGGTAGAAATGGTGACATCTTGCACTTACAATGGAGTAGTATCCTCTAGCTCATCCTTCAGTGTAATCCCAACAACAAAATCAAGGTGGAGTAGAGGATACGAAGGATCATAAACACTATAGAAGCACTTACATTGTTTTAAAATTGACTAGGATGTCATGGTAGCATTCTTCTCAGCATGTTTTTGTTCTTGGCCCGTTCACCCATATAGCTTAACTCAGTTAACTCCATGGTGCAAGTAAAATAGGGCATATTTCTTAGACTAGACCGCACAGTAGTATACACAGGCATGGTTGCTCCTTCTATCTGAGTTGTCTCTTGCAACAAATTTTTGTATGCCCCATCTCATCCTATTTGAACCACATGTGGTGATCGTAAAAGGAAATAGATCATCCAGAAAATAAGTTTCAAAACACCACCAAAACAAAATCCATACCAAGATTTTTGTAGCAAGATCTCGAGAAGGGCCTCTCTAGGAAAGAGTATTAAGTGCCACCTCTAGAGAGACATGTTCAACATGTCCCAATGTGCTGCAGTAGTTTGGGCTCTCAAATACTTCTCCACTAAAATTAATAGTAGATTTTAATATGGACGCATGATCGGGCCCCTCTCTGATATAAGAGTATGCTCGCAGATTGAGCAATAAGGAAAAATAGAATTTCAGGAGAAAGAGGCCATCGTCTAACTCCATCACTCCACCTGCTATGGAGACTCAATCAATCACGGAGTTGTTTCTTATACAGGAGAATCAAACCAAACCTATGAATTCAACCCTACCTTCAATTTCCAAGAATGGTAGGGGTATCATTCCTAAAAAACTGGGCCGATCAGAAGCAAACCTCATCTACATTTGTGGAAATCGGGGGTGATTGAAGCAAACCCCACCTGCATTCGTGGAAATTGGAGGTGATTGAAGCAAACCCCACCTAAAAAGAAGGCATATTTGAGGCTTTGCATGTTTAGTTGGTTTATTTTTCAAGGCTAAAATATAATAATTATTTATTTTTTAAATAATTTTTAGGGGAACTGTAAAAAAATGGGTGCAATATAAAAAATTCACCCTTCCAAAATATAAAACTCCTTAAATTTCACCCATGGGCTAAAAGTCGCCCCTAAAATTTTCTATGGTGTGCAGGGTTAGTAGGAATATTCATCATGGATGGATATGATTGACACGTAAGCAAAGGAGATAGGTAGAAGAATATACGCTACTGAGAAAAAAATCAATTTATATGGTGGAATAAACTATTAACAATTGCATTCTATAGTTCATGTCACATATAAGAGATGTTGGAAGCACAAAAATATCAGGGAAAATGTCTTACAGTAAGCACAAAAATATCACATGTTGAAAATCACCTGAAAAAGGAGGTCGGATATCTGACTCAAAGTGGGTATTGCACTGTCTTCTCCAATGCACTCTTCAACTAATGCTAAAACATTTGCTTGCATTTCCTTTGTCACCAAAAAGATTTGATACACCACACCCTCCATTTGTTTTGAAATGATAAATGTGCATAATTATTTGTGGAAGTCAACAGTGATAAACTCACTTCCAAGAAGATACTTATCTAAAGAAGCCTGCCAAGAACATATGTCTACTAGTACAAAGATCAAACCAATAATAAATTTAAATTTAAAACCTTAAATAAAATTACACTGTCTCAACAACACTTCTGCACACCTTGGAATTATTCAACGAAGTGATAAATTTATCAACAAAGTCTTGCAATTTTTTCACCTCCCCACCAAGACTTGTAAGAGGACAATTATGGATTCTCCCTACCATTTTCAAGGGAAAATAATTTTCCACGGATATATTGCATAGATAGTCAACAAGGTGTTGCAAAGGAAAAAGAAAATAGGCACAGTTATTCAATAGCAAGTTATTATTAGTAATGCTCCAAATAACTAACCAAAAGATGGCCACTTACAACACATCTACCTTTTGCTGCCACATCCACCTATAGATAACATGTTGCTGGGATGGAAGTCCCATGCTCTCTGTTGCACCAACATTTACTGTGTAAAAATAGTTAAGCAATACATAAAATATTAGGATATGACTACAAGATAACCTTGCAATAGTCAAACATTGTGGATAACAAAAATCTTCAATACATGGAAGGAAACATAAAGTATTCAAAACTATACATAATACACTTTCTAATATAACAATCATTATTGAAAAACATAAAATCAAATTGAATTTAAGAAAATACACCAATACTAGTAGGGAAGAGAGATCTGCTCTTGAGATGGCCAACAATAGACTTCTTGTAATTGTTTCAGAAGCAAGGCATGATTTGATTATAGCCATCATTTCCTTACATGATTCTATCAATTCTTTGAATAAGCCCTTGATCAGTCCTAGATGCAACTCCAGAGAGGCCTAGATATAGCTCAACAAACCCTTCAAATTTGACAGAGATGATACATCTTACAAAAGGTAAGGACAAAGCTACAGACAATCTGCCTTGGAGGTCTTTTGAATAGATATAGATTGCTTTCAGAAGAGCCCTAAACAGAGGCTTAAATGAGCATCAAATTAGTCTAGAAACCATAGAGAAATAACACAATAATTTCCTCCAACTTCACTTAGAAGAATCCCAAATTTTGTTCATAGAGATGCCATAGAAAAGACCTAGGTCAAATACTACTGAGGTCTGCCAAGAAGAGGGCCCAAATAGGTCCAAGAAAAGGCCTAAAAGTAATTCAAAGCTGCCTCAGACGGGGGGTCTCAGAAAGGTCGAGAAGGGCCTCAAAAAAGGGCTAGTATGTGCCTTAAATGAGCCAAAAGGAAATGCAAGATAGATACCAATTAGCCTCATAAAACAAATCATTTCATAATGACCCAAGACCCTTTCAAATTGATTTAGAAGTTCCCTGTAACAAGGGCCCAAACTACATGATATTCAAAGTGTGATATTCAAATTGATTCAGAAGTTCCCTTTCAAAGTTCTTATGTAGTTCATATCATTTACTACAAGAATTCAATATTTATAAAAGCTTACCAACCATCTTGGATATTCTGAGATGATGGAGAGACCAATAAGCAACAAAACAGTGGGAACTAGCTATGCCTGACCTCCCATTGACAACCTTCCTTGCTCATCAATGCATATTTTTTTCTTCTAACTGTGTTCCCGGAGAGATCATAAGTATATTATGTATGATACTTTGTGAAAAGTGGCCACCAAGTGGCATGCTTTTCCTTTTTGGAGGTGATGTGTCATGCTATAAGCACTTTGCTATGTATTTTCCTTTTCCAAACCATGAAATAGAAACTTATGCATTCTTTCTTTTGAAAAAAAAAATCAATTAAATTTTCACACCATTCACCCTATCAAATTCTTGTCAATCCAAAAGTTGCAAAAAAAACCATATACCATTCATCTTAAAATACCTAACCCCTTGGATCAAACACACACATTACAAGGCCCATAAAACACATTTATATCAATGTAGGCAAAAATAAGAAAGTAAAGTTACACTCTTCATTGTAACTAGAATTAAGCTACCTTGCCGACCCACATCTATCACGGTAAAAGTAATGCTTCCACCTGCTAAAGATGGTCCACATCATCTAAAATTAGGAACCATGAGAAGATTTAAGATACCTTTGGATTTTCTCTATACCATCATCAAGGTTGTCTATTCGGACATGCACTTAAGCCAAGCCCTTAAGAATCATTTTCTGCAAAGATTTTAACTATTTTCTCGTTGCATTTTCTCTGACATTGAATTGAAAGTAAGCTTGATTGTAATTTGATCTACGACGGTTAAAGATCTCTTTTGCTAGGGTGGTTTTTCAAGCACGGCCAAGCCCCACAATTCCTATAACTCTAGTCTTATTGCTTTGTTGCTCGAGTAACATTGCCCTTTCGAATTCTTCAACTTTTTCATCCAACGTTGTTGGATATCTAGACACATGTAGTGCTCTTTTAACTTTTTCCAACACTCCTTCCTACCCATCACTGAAATGAAATTACGAGTCAGAAATTTGTACAACATAATGTATATATCAATCCAGCAAGGTAGAAGGTTAGAGTAAGAGGGAGATTGGAGTACTCACCCATTATATGTCTCCATAATGAAACATTTTATTTCTGCAACATCAGTGAGAGCCTTCCTCCATTTCTTGATGGTGCTGGGGTCATATCGTGGTTTAGAATCGAACATTGTCTTCTTCTCTAGCGTTTGCAGTGCTCGACCATATACTCCTTTTTCGCCTTGTATTCCCCATCTAAGATCTGAAGGCTTGACACTACCATAGAAGACTAGAATAATAGTTGCCCTCAAATCAAACATGAGCAGGAGCTCATCAAGACACCAATTTGACTCTGCATATCGGGGAGAGAAAATAGTGATATGCAAAGAAGTTGTTCGAATGGCACTCTGGATTTTAGGAGTTATATACTCTCCATTTTGCAATTCATCTTCGTCGAGAAACACTCGCAGTCTGTGTTTGTTAAGGCGATCTTGTTGTGTCTTTCTCAAGCTAGAAAGGAAGAAAGGATTAGGGTTCAAACTCAGAAACAAAGAAAGGTTTGGGGTCGAAGAGAGGCTCAACTGCAAACTGCAACTTTCCCAAATTTCCGCGCCTGTGCAACTGCGCTATTCCCGAAATTCTCCAATAGTCTTCCGCTTGGCCAAAAAATTGTATAAACAATACCTTAGGTTATATATATTATTATATGGTATATTAAAACCCTTTAGGCCCTCATTATAACCCCAATATATTATTTTTTATTTTTCCAATTCTAATGCCCCAATATGAACGCACGTGATATAATATTGGTTTGTCAGTGACGCTCCCATGGTCTTTCCCTAAGACCCCGAGTGATGTTTTTTGTCTTGTTAGACTAACTCAAGCCTATTTTGTCCCACATGGGTATATGTGGAAATTTTATTATTGTAAATATGTTGTAAGTGAAATTCCAAGTGTCACTAGTGGAATGTGAACAATCACAATGTATTGTGAAGAGTCATGAGGGTAGTCCAAGAGTCAAAGGGAAATTTCAAGGGTCACCCCAACCTTTGCTATATATAGAACCTCATAACTCACAGTACAGGCTTTTGGGAGCCAAGCTTTTGGCTAGTGTTGACAAGTTTAATCCTCTCTATGGACAAAGATGATCCCTCTAGCCCAATGAGTGGGTTTAGCAACTTAAGTGATAATCAACTAGACATCTACCTAGATTATATTTGAAAAGTAGAATGAGAGAGATGACTTACCTCATTCTGAAGCTATTCCAATTTCCTTTGTTGAAGGCCTCGAACCACTTGTGTCACGGACTTGTTCCTGCTTCTCTCGGCGCTTATGTACCTGCACAAGTGATCAAAAGACAAAAAAGCATGCCAAAACCAATATCAAATACAATAACAACCTACTTAACTGACCAAGGAATGTCAAGCTAAATAAACACATGAACATTTATATTTTGGAAGATGAACCAACAATTGTATATTATTTAAGGAATAAAGGGAAGCTTACAACCATAGCCTTGATGTTGAAAGGCTCTCCTTGAGTGGCAATCCAAGTCCAAGCCAAGAAACTTCTCCAAGTCTAATGAATAGCCTCTAGGCACAAGCTCAGCATAGGGGTGCAAATGGACATAGACCAACCATTTGGGAATGGGAGAAGAGGGATTTATAGGCTGGGAGATGGAGTTAGGACTCCTCCAAAGATAGGATTAGGCCCACATCTCAAGGAGGTAGCTCATAAATATAAGACAAAGAGGTCAAGTTTGGAGGATTCGACCTCATCTATGCGAAACCACCTCCAACTCGCCACTCCGGAAGCTTCTAGATCACGAAGCTTCTCATCCTCTTTGGGAAAATTGATCATTGTGGGTATGCAAGGGAACATAGCGATGCCATCACTTGTCATACACAGTGAAACATGCGACATTGTTGTTTTGAGATTCATAAGAGCAATGACTCTCATTTTAGGATTTTAAGAGCTATTTCTTCAAGGAGAGCTCAATACATTCTCCAAACAAAGTTTAAGGAGGGATCTGAGCTGTATACATGGATGAGTATATTGTATAATGGTCATGTTTCGGGCACTTCGGAGTATGTCACAAGGAAGTGCAGGAGGCGTGACAAAATACAATGTAACAGATGCCCCCCAAAAGCATGAAAGCAGAATGAGGAGTGATGGCTGAGATGATTTACAAGCTCTTGCAAGGACAAGGACATGCACTATCAGGAGACTTGCAAATCAAGGATGCATATACATATACATATCTGAGATCAAGACATGAATCCACGACATGGACGCAACCATCCGGATGATGAATACTATATGAAAAGATCCATGGTATAGGCGCAGCCATCCAGATAACAAGGATCATCATAAATATAAAGTCTCACGGTATGGTCACAACCATCCGTATAGTAGAAACATGTGTACAATCATGAATGACAAATAACTCCATGTATCCTGAGTCATAACAGACAAGACTCAGGGTCTTGTGCTCCATCCTGACCCGATCAATGTACGAATTCTAACATGTGAATAAATGTGTTGAAGCTGAACATGCTAGAAAACAACTCAATTACCGGCTAATGACGTGAACTGTTAACATGCACGAAAGAAACCACCAATAATGATAATGGCTCTCAAGGTACAACCGTACAATCCGTGAATGTGATAATGAAGCTGAAGTCGAACACTCGTGGAATCACCTGATCGAAAGCCAATGATGAAGACTTGTCGTCGGATGCAAAGAACTGGCCATTAGGGCATGCCATCTCTAAGGTACTGAAAGGGAGTTTCTAAGCCATCTTCTTGGATAATGAGATGAAGTCGACAGGAAGCGACCCGTCGAAGGAGGGCAATAATGAATCCCTCATCAACGACATGAAACAAGGAATAAAGTGGAATAATATTTAGGACTGTAACAATGACTAAAAAATTGTATAGGTAAATAATTGCAGATTGGACTTCTCTTGAACATATTGGTGACATGACTCTGGAGTGTGGCAACATCTAACTCGACATAGGACCAAAGTTCATGATGAAAAAATAGAATAGTCAAATGAGAGGCAAAATGGATCACCCAAACCTGGGAGGACAAGTGACTGAGTGAGGATATCCCAAACCCGACACGAGAGCAAAAGAGTGTCATGTTCAAGAGCGACATGCTGCCTATACAAAGGATGTCTCATCTTCATTTTTCCCCCACTATTTCTAGCGAGTACCCCAATTATTTTTAATCACAAGCTTGAAGGGGATATCATATTCTTGTCATGTAAGTTCATTCTTCGAATGAATCCATACTAGTAAGTTTTACGAGACCTAGGAAGGAGAAACTCAGTCTCATCACGGCGACGAGTCTTTCGTCGTAAAGTTTTAATGAGTCCAACCTAAGAATAACTCAGTGTATTTTTCATATTTAGAGAATTTGAAAAAGAGATGAAAAAGAAAACTCCAGAGCGTCCCTTTTCATAATTTGTCCCTCGAACCCAAAAAGGTAGAAAACAATATCCGAGGGAACCTCTTGACCATGTCGACCAAGGTGTACATTTTTCATACATAGTCAATCTCTGCCCGAAAAGGGGTAAACGTATACTGAGGTGACGTCGATTCATTTACTTTAACGAGTTCAAAATGACAAGTACTCGACAATCTTTTAAGTTTTCGAGAGTCAAAAAAGAGCTGAAAGATGACTCTAAGGGGTTCCTTTTTTGTTTATTTAATGAGTCCGAAAAAAGAGATAAAATAAAACTCGTAAGCATCGGTCAATAATGATCACTGTTCACTTTGAAGGTACCTGTAACTGCACAAGAAACACACCCATCACTGATATCGAGAGAAAATATTTAAAAATGACTTTCAAAACTTATAAATAGCCAAAAGTAATTTCATTTTTTACCATTTTACCACAATAAGCTCTGTAAGTGCATTTTGTGCCCTTTTTCTATTGATTTTCAAGTGGTTGTTACAGAAGATCTAGGGTACCATTTCACGAACCATCTGCAATAGCTAAGAGGCCCATCCTTGCTCTTGCATTTTATCATTTTTTTTTAATTCATTTTAAATGGTAAATTTCATGCTCTAAAGGAGGATTTCAATTTTTTAGGGCGTCGGCGACCATTGCGGGTATGGTCATCAGACTCGCGATGGTCGCACTTGAGCCCAAAGGCTCGCGCGATGCCATCGCAATGTTTGTAAAAACAAGTGTGATGGCGCCGAGGGCGGATTTTTAGGAAAGAAAACTCTCTTTTGAAGAAAAAATTGATGATTTTGATCCATGAAAAAGGAATTAATAAGTGTCAAATGATGTTTTGCAGGAGATCATGGTCTTGGAGTGGAAAGAAAGAGGCCATGAGGCCGAAGACTTCCAAGCAGCTTAGGATCCTGAATGCATAAATTCTTTAAGGAATTGCGGGTTGTTAAAATTCTTTAGGACCATAGGGTTATGGGCTCAGATGGAATTGCTTCCCTAATTTGATTAGTCTCCGGGATGTAGACCAAGAGATATTCATCATAAAAAACTAGGAACTAGAACTAGAGGAGATGGATATCTACTTCATCAAGGGTTTTTCCCGACGAGGGGAAGCGATCCAACTCTTTGGATCTCACCGAGGAGGCGAAAGTACAAGGACTCTAGTCCAGAGGCATTGTCCCGTTGCCGAAATGACCAATGGAGGGAAGGTAAAGATAACAAAAATCACCAACAACCTCATCTTGAGAATGATTTTTTTCACTATGGTGTGTGTATCCAGCGTGCAAGCCTTGCATGAGGCTTCAAACTCCCAGTTCCAATATGCTATCGCATGCTTGACCCCCATCGTATTCAATTGGTGTGGAGGCCTTTTGGCAAACATGAAATGACAACTGACCAAGGGGAAGCATGGACACCTAAAGAAATTCAGGTTCGGTTCGATATTGATGACCTTATTTTTAGAGCGAGTGGCCTTTTTCTGGTATCAGTGGGAAGAGGTACCAGATCCTGCCCCCCGAGATCTGAGACTCGTGAGATGGAGTCAGCTCATGCCTCGAGGAGGCATGGGTCAACATATGCGTTATCTGCCATAATTCTTCACTTGGATAGAATGCTAACTACTCATGGTAGACGATTATGCTTATGCTGGCATGGACTTCAGGTGGGATTCAGATCTACCTCTGCCACTAGGAGAACAGTGGACCAATGTAGGTAAAAACTTGGTTTTAGATTTTTTCAAGTTTTATGATTTTTTGTAAAAGTGTAAATTGAGACTCAACTTGTGATAAATGTGCAGATGTGGGACCAGAGAGACCACCAAGTACGTCGCCAATAGCACGACGACCTTCTCATCCGATAATGGGTGTGGACTACAAAGAAGGGGCTGACCCCTTAGCCGAGATGGAGCACAATTTGGAGGCAATAACTCATGGAGTCCCAGAGTATGCCACTATTAATGATGTTCCACTATGTTGGAAGAGACACACAGTGGGAGTCTCTGCAAGACTGCGTCGGCTGTTAGGCCGAGTGATCAAAGCGGTCTTGTGCTATCATGAGCACTGTGCAGGCTGATAGTTTATCTAGCTCTATTGCACATTTTGTAGGCTTTGAAAGCCAAGTGTCTGAGAACACTCTATTTTTGATATTTTGATGTAAACACTCCGAAAGACACGATATATATATATATATATATATATATATATATATATATATATATATATATATATATATATGCATGTTTTATTTTCTACTTATGTGTTCATAATATGGTCAATTTTATAAATGACACAGATACCTATCAAGGACAAATTTTGCTAATGCATTTGTTAATGTATTTAAATTATGTGGAATATGTTGATATATAATGAAATCAAAATTTCTTTCCAGCAATCTAACACGTAGATACATACGCAATATTTGTGGATTTCTCACCGAGTAATGATTGTTTAATTGTAATACAACGAGCTGTCAATCCAACTTGACAACTAAATCCCTAATGCCAAGAGAAACTGCTTCTCAAAGGAGTTCAATAACTACATTGTATTCAACAATATTATTGGTTGTTCCACCAAGGCAGATACCTTGTAAGTTAATAAGCTCACCATTAGGGTCATAGAGTACACATGTCGTGGAAAGTAGATTTCGTGTGCTACAACAAGCACCATCAGCAAAACCAACGTAATGGTTTGATGGCATCTGCAAACCAAGTGGAACACAGGATAAGCAGAAAAACACATGTCTGCAAACCAAACAAACACACCAAAAAAAAAAACGCACACTAATGAATTAACAAACTAATGTACAAAAGTCATTACACGAATTTCACGCATAACACTTCTTCAGATGGAGTCCATTGTCGGACTCGGGTAATCAATCAACAAAAAAGGAAACTAGAGTTTCACCGTTGACATGACGTGTAAGCATCGACTCGGCCAAATAATAGAGTAAAAATAATAAAAGGCTATGCCCCCATGTCCCCTGGGCGAGTAAGGGTTACGAGTCATAAGATGAAAACCCCATTGGGATAATGGGAAAACGGTAGAGACTCGAGGAAAAAATATCATGGGAGGAGGCAAAAAAGACTTAAGCTCATGATGAGGAAAAGGTGCCCCCAGTTGAAAAATCTTGACCACTTTAGAATGAACCGAAATGTCAATAATCAATGTTATAGTGATGTTCCACATATTACCTTCTGACAACACTTCGTGCACTAGAACATGTGTTTGAAGTGAAGCCGTGGGACAATGAGAAACAAACGCTTCAAGACAAGAAGGCATCTCATCGAGGCTAGGAAGAAATGAAGAACGATGATGTAGACCGTTCCATGGAGTTTCGTCCAAAGACATGACCTCAATGATACTCTCGTCGGTGGGGAATGTCTCATTCAAAGGATCTGGAGAATCCCAAGAACCAAGCCAAGGAGATGGAACATAGGTGTCCAGGTTCATACTGAAAATGGTATGACTTTTTGAAGTGATCATCGAAGCCAAAACACTTTCTTGATAATTAAGCTGCAATGGACTTAAAGGCATAGGATAACCAAATGAATCAATCTGATCCGGGGTAGGGATAATCCAAGGATCCATAGAGGCCGAGATCATATTGATTGAATGAACATTCGAAGGTGGGGGAGTAAAAGTACCCATTAAAGCAGAGTCTTTGAAGAGACCTGCCCCCATGCTCTTGTAAGGAATCTTAGTATTTCCCACGTAAGGACGTTTGTCTTCGATGAACCAGAAGAACAAAAAGGACAGTTGATCAACAATGACAAATTTTCCTTCATGAGGAAAACGAAGCACGCAGAACAAAGAAGACACCACATAAAACATGGCGTGAGTCTAGCTTCACCTGAAAAGAAGGTTGTAGTTGAGATTTTCATCTACAACTTCTACTTCTAATTCAATAGTCTTTCCTTCTAATGTAATCGACAAGTTCGTGAGAATACCATATGGAGACGAACCTCTACCATCAAAGGCTTCCAAGGTGTTCGAGGACTAGTTAAGAGTAGGAGAGCCAATGGCCTTCCAACACGAAAGAGACATGATGCAGGTAGAAGAACCTTCATCAATAAATGTCCGATGAATCATCTTTCCTTTGATAAGAACCTGTATCAGAAAAGCAATATGATGAGGAAGACGAGGCACGTGATTTTCTAGATCGAAGGTAATCAGACTCAAATCAAAAGGATCAATAGCACCTATGGCAGACAATAGTGACTTCCGTTGCGTTGGACAGGATTGGAGAACCTTCAAGGCAGACATCGTCGAAGGCGTCTGAGCTAAATCCTCAACAATGTTATAGTGTTGCGCAACTCTAGTATTCAAATTAAAAGATGACTTCCGAAGAACACCTTTGGAAGGTGGTCGGATAACAGACTCACTGTTAGGGCGCTCAATATGGAGTGGACCAGAACTGGACAAAGTAGAGATAGAAGGAATATCAATAGCTTCTTTCTCCACCATCTGCTTAGGCATGGTTTGATAGTAACAACGTAAACTTTGAAACGAGAACTAATACTGTTACCCGTTTCATAGAGATAGAAAAAAATTGACCCGATTTTGAAAAGGGGCAATGCAGAACACACATATTTTTTTGAGAGCATAGTTTTTGGCACTTTAAATAACCGGTACGATTACCTGTTTCGTAGGGGTAGTAAAAACGTGACCCGATTTTGAAAAGTGGTGATGCATAATACACTTCTTTTTCTTTGGAGCATATTTTTGACAATTTAAATTTTCTTATGTATCAAATATAAATATTTATTTCTAAATGTTAGTGATTTTCATGCTGATTTTGAAACGTGTTGATGCAACATACCTTTTTTTAGAGGAGTTATTTTTCACACTTTAAAATTTATGATGTCCAATTTTTTTTGAAATTATGATTACTTAACGAATTTTCAGGTTGTTTTATTTTTCTTTTTAATGTTGATTACTTAAAAAAACAAATATTAAAATATATATTAAAAAAAAAAGACAAAAAAATTGTTAAAAAAAATTATCTCATAAACCATAAAAGAATTTGGAAAAAAACAAAATTTAAAAATAAATAAATATAAAATTAAATAAGTAAAAATTAACACATTAACAAAAACTACAAAAAAAAAATTAAAAACAAACTAGATTAAAGAAAAACTAGAAAATTAACAAAAAAAAAAAAAAAAAACTAGTAAAATTAATATTAAAAAGATTTAAAAATAAACAAAAATAAACTCAAATAAATAAATAAATAAATAAATAAATATATATATATATATATATATATATATATATATCAAAATTTTAAAAATATATATGTCTTTTTAAATTAAAAAATAAAATAAAATAAAAAACATTTAAAGTTTATAAAGAAATATGTATTTTCGATTTAATATATATATATAAACTTACATTTTTTATATAAAAACAAAAAATCGAAAATCAAAAAAATTTAATTAATTTTATTTTTTATTTATTTATTTCCGATCTCCCATTATACAACGAAATAATAAATTTTGACATCTTAAACGACCACGAACCTGACTCTGATCATAGGCCTTTACTTATAACTCTCAATTTTGTCATGCATAGAGTTCCCATAGAAAATAATACTTATAGCCAAAAGAACTTAATATTTGATAGAAATAAAAATGATCTCTTTCTAAATGAATTAAAAACTAATTTGCTTCCTTTATCTAGTATAGACAACATAGAAGACCTCTATCATAATTTTACTACAACCCTCTCATATTCTATTAACAAGTTCTCAATTGAAGTTTCAAATAATAGAAAAAATAGCAAAACCAATCCATGGTATGACAAAGATTGTAAAAGTGCGAGGAGAGCAATTAAGGAAGCTGTTGATGAATCTCTTAAAATGGACAAGATAAAAATATACAAAGCCCTAACTAAAAGGAAAAAGAGGCAGTACATTCGTCAAAGACAGGAGAATCTCTTACACCTCTCTAAGGTAGCTCCTAAGAAATTTTGGACGCAGATTCTAACTAGGAAGACTAAGGATAATAATAAAATTGCTCTTCACGATTGGAATTCCTATCTTAAAAAGCTTTATGAATCTCCAAATGTCATGGATAATTTGGAAACCCTTCTCACAACGAAATAAGTTTTCTCTTTAGAAGACATTAAGTTTGGGGTTAATCCCCTCGCTAATGGGAAAGCTAAGCACATTGAAGGTTATCAAGCAGAAATCTTAAAAATTGGAGGTCCTGTCCTCATCCCCCACATCCACAAGCTTTTCAATCAAGCAGTCAAGCAAGGGTTCCCTAAACCTTGGACTGAGAGCCTTATTATCCCTATTTTTAAAAGTGGAGATACAAATAACCCCTCTAATTATCGAACAATTATGATCAACCCTCTCTTAGCCAAGTTATATGGTAGTATTTTGGAAAAGAAGTTAAGCATATGGCTTGAAAGTGAAGGTAAGCGGGCTAAAGGCCAAGCAGGTTTCAGAAGGCATCACTCAACAACAGACCACCTTGTTACGCTTAGGATCATTGCAGAGGAATGTCGTAATGATAAATCCAATTTATTTTGTTGCTTTGTGGACTTTAGAAAGGCTTTCGATACGGTTCCTAGATACAACCTTTGGAATAGATTAGAAGAGTTAAAGGTTCCTCTCGAGTTGAGAGCTGCCGCTATAAGGTTATACGAAAATGTAATTGCCAAGCTAAAGAGCAATGAGGGGTGGTCGAAAGATATTAAGTGTAACATCGGAGTTAAACAAGGTTGCCCCCTCTCCCCTACCCTATTTGGCATTTACATCGATAAGCTCGAAGGCTATTTAGAGGAAGCAGGATGTGATGGCACGATCTTAGCTGGGATAGTTGTCATCCTTCTTCTTTATGCTGACGATGTTGTTCTTTTGGCAAGGTGCCCATCTGATCTTGATAAGCAACTCAGGCTTCTTAAGGATTTCTGCTCTACCATGGGTATGACTGTTAACATTGACAAAACAAAAGTTATGATTATCAAATCCAAGAAGGACACTTACGCTAATTTTATGTATGACAATAATAACTTGGAGGAAGTGTATTCTTACAAGTACCTAGGAATTGATATTCATCACAAGCTCAACTGGAACCATAGCATTGAGAAAAGGATTAATGGGGGGTGGAAAGCTTATTTTGGTCTTGAAAATAATTGTAAAATAGCAAACTCGTAATGTGGGATAAAAAGAAGTTCCTCTTTGAAACTTTAGTCACTCCTGTTATCTTATATGGCTGTGAGGTTTGGGGTTGCAGCATCTCCAGAGAATCATGGAGAAAGATTGAGCACATCCAGAAGCGTTTTATAACTTATAACCTTGAAATTAAAAGTAATACACCCTATCCTATTCTCCTTATAGAAGCAAGTCTTTTCCCTATTGAGAGCCTAGCTATGCTTAGGTTTCTGTTGTACAAGCACAAAATCAATAACATAAACGATTATAGACTTCCTAAGCTAGCTTTAAGTTCTAGCTAAAACCACCTAAGGCTCAATCGAGGGTGGCATAAAGACACAAGGGCTTGCTTAAACTATTGGGAGATCAACGAAAATGATGCATTGCAAAACATAAATAACATTAAAGATATTGTTACTTCTAAGTTCAAAGAAAAAATGTGGTGTGAGAAAGTTTTAGTAGCTAAAAGAAAATTAAGTTATTATAAGAAGGTCATCAACCCCACCCTAGAAGATCAAAAGTATCTCTCTATTTTAATTAGTTCAAAGAAGAAAATTAATATAGCAAAGATTAGAACGAATTCTCATGAGCTCCATAGTGAAACAGGTCATTGGGCAGTTCCTAAAACGCCATGGATGGAAAGGATCTGCCATATATGTGAGAATAGGAACAACGAGGATGAAAACCACTTCCTTTTAGAGTGCCCCGCGTACAACCACATTAGATCTCAGTTTCACAATCTTTGTAACAATACTGACCTTCCTAGCCTTTTACAATGTCAAAATTATAGTGAGCTCGGGAGGCTTCTCTCCAAGCTTTTTGAGCATAGGAATAAAATCTTAAATCAAAATAAATAATTTGTTTCTTTAGGTCCGATAGACCATTGTTTGGTCTCAACGGACGTTAAACATCATCATCATCATCATCATCATATTTTTAAATCTAAAATAAAAAAATAGAAAATGTTTAATTTTATTTATTTTTAAATAAAAAAATTAAGCTTATATATATATATATATATATATATATATATATATATATGTTTTTTTGAAAAGACACATAATTTTTTTTTTGAGTTTATTTTTAAATGTTTTTAATATTAATTTTTTTTTGTTGATTTTCTATTTTTTTTTAATCTAGTTTGTTTTTAATTTTTTTTAATGCTTTTTTGTTTAATATTTTAATTTTTACTTAATTATATATATATATATATATATTTAAAAATTTGTTTTTTGTCTCTTTTTCCAAATTCTTTTATGGTATATGAAATCCTCTTTTTTTTTTTTTTTCAAGTAATCAACATTTTAATCTTAATTTTAGTAGTTTTAAATTTTTTTGTTAATTTTCATCTTTATTTTATATTTTTATTTTTAAATCTAGTTTGTTTTTAATTTTCATATTTTTTTTTTTAGTTTTTTGTTATTGTTTTTAAATTTTTTCTATTTTTACCTACTTAATTTTATAGTTTATTTTTTGCCAATTATTATTATTATTTTACAAGATAATATATATATATATATATATATATTTTTAATATGTTTTTCTTACTATTTATTTGTTCATAATTTTTAAGGTTTTTTTTGTTTTTGTTTTTTAATTCTTATCTTTTATAGGTTTTTTTTTATTGATTTATTTATTTATTATTTTTATTTTTTTTAATGTTGTCATCATTTTTTCTGAAATTTTAATGTTTTCGGGGTCATGATAAAATATTTTACGCCATTATTTCAAAATGTTGAAATTTTACCCTTGAAAGAAAAAAGTGTTATTCCACCGTCAACACTTTTCGTTTTGAGGGTGCTTTTTGCAAAAAAAATTACCATTGAAAAAAAATAATATTCGAACATCAACACTTTTTGTTTTGAGGGTGTTTTTTGGACAATTTTTGCACAAAAAATTGGTTTTCACCGCTATTTTTAAAATATGTTGAAAATTTACTTTAGAAAAAATAGGTGTTATTCTAGCATCAACACTTTTCGTTTTTAGCACTGTTTTTGATGTTTTTATGGGGTTTTTTGGCCAGAGTTCTCGTTTTGAAATTATAGTATCTGTTTCAAAGTTTACATTGTTTAGTCCTTAGTTCTGTTGGCATTATGATACAGGTGTTGTCCTTGATGGCAACTCACTTAGATGAAAGATCACAATACAGCAAGCTAACAATAAATAATTACAGATCAGACTACACAGAATGAAGAAAGAGAGGTATACGCAGGTTCACCTTGACCAAGTTGCGTATACACGCAAGTTCATTGACCACAAATAGCATATACATACACATGCACTTTCACAGAAGGAAAAGCGTGTATACCTTGGAAAACTAAGTTTTTGGTTTGAAGTATTTGGTCCATGGTATTGGTCCAAAGTATCTGGTCCGAGGTATTGACCCTAGGTATTTGGTCCTAAGTGGTTTTGGTCCATGGTATTGAGAAAATCCTAAAACTATAAAAGGAGGAGAAGATCATTAGGCCAAGTGTGCAAGTATCGAATATCTGATGAAGTGTGAGATCTAGTATGCAGGTTATTGGCTTATGGTGCTGTGCTTGATCTGAACCAAGGATGAACCTTAGCAGTTGATGAAGGATAAGATCTAATGATGGATCGGGATCTTAAGTCTTGAAATGAATTATCATTATGTGGTTTGATCATGTATAGTCTAGATCTGAATACTGACGCATGTGTTATTATGTAAATATTATGATTTGGGTATAACTAAAGTCCGGAATAGCTACAGAATTATGAATTAATATTTGCATATGTACACGTTGGTTGGCTTTGAGAAAAGCGTGTATACACGCAGGTTCAACACATGAAAGTAGCGTATACCTTATAAATTATGTTTCAGTTGTTTCTGTTTGCTGTTGCAGAGTTCTCGGTTTTGGTTTGGGTTCTGGTTACTGTATTCTGGTGACATTATTCTAAATGATCAGATTGATTGTGATTTAACGATGGGTTGTCAAAGTGATTAATTGATTCGGTTGTGGTTGATTCAGAAAGTGAAGGTTGAGTCTCAGTGATTGGTTGATGCAGATGTATTTGAAGATTGAATTGTAGTTATGATGTTGTTGATGGATCCAATCTGAAAATTTATGAAACATGGTCCTTGGAGGAAGAAAGAAGGTCGCAGCCTTCTGAAGGTCGTCGCCTACGTACTAGTAAACATATTTGCTAGTACAAGAGTTAGGTGGTTGTAGCTCCCTTCCAGTAGAAGCTAGAGAACGAGAGAAGGTTGTAACCTTCTGCAGGTAGAAGCCTGCGTACTGGTATAAGTCTGCACCAGTACAAGATTGTAAACAGATTTTCTTATTATTAAAAGAAGACAGAGACGACAACAACAGGTGGTTTTTACCCACATTGGGTTTCCACCTTATATCTTGGTGTTCATGTGTGTTGCTTATGTGTGATGCTTTATTTTGCTTTTATTGCATTGTCTAATAAATCTCTGATATACTGATTAAAGTTCAATGCATGATAAATTGGGTAAATCAAAAGTTCTCTACATATACGCTAGTTTCTTTAAGTACAGTCGCGTATACACGCTAGTTCACTTAGCTGAAGTAGCATATACAAATCTGTTTGGGAAATAAAATTATTGATCTGGTAATACTGACTCACCCCCCCTCTCAGTATTATTTCCAACAATTGGTAACAGAGCAGGTCCTTCAGAAGAAGCTTGATCGCTTAAAGAGAGATTCATCATCATGAGTAGTCAAGAAAGCATGGGATCCATCAGACTGCCAATCTTTTAATTGGAGCAAATTTGTTTATTGGAAGATAAGAACCACAACCTATCTACAATCACTTGGAACGGATGTCTGGGAAATTATGGAAGGAGGATATACATTTCCATCAGCAATTCCTACAGATACGACAGGTAAAAATCAATATGAAACCAATGCCAGGGCTGCCAATACATTATTGGGAAGTCTATCACAATCAAAGTTTGTCAAAGTTATGCAGCTCAAATTAGCCAAAGAAATATGGGACAAAATAGTTCTAAGCTACGAAGGAGATTCTCAGGTAAAATGTGCTAAACTGCAAACTCTCAGAATTCAATATGAAACTCTTAAGATGCACAATGATGAAAGTATAGCTAGTTACTTCTTACATATAGATGAGGTTGTTAATTGTATGAAGAATCTGGGTGAAGAGATAAAGGAAGTTACCTTAGTTGAAAAAGTTTTAAGATCCTTGTCTGCTAAATTTGAATCAAAAGTATCTTCCATAGAAGAAAAACAAGATCTACAGACTATCACTATGACACGGCTTCACGGAATCTTAACTGCCTTTGAGATGAGAAAAGGAAGCCCATCAGATATGAGAGAAGCCACATTTAAAGCTTCAGCAAAAGTAAAGGAAGAACTCAATGAATCAGGACATATTTCAGAAGAAGAATATGAAGTAAACTTTATCAAGAAGCTTCAACAGGGTTCCAGAAGATTTAGAGGTAAACTACCCTTCAAATGTTTTTCCTGCAGTAGAGTCGGTCATTATGTTGCCAAAGGTCCTCATAAAGATAAATATGATAAAGGGAAGGAATCTGCAAAATGGAATAGAAAACAAAGTGTAATTAAAAAGAGTTACTATACTTGTGAAGATAATGATGGTTTATCAAATAGTGATGAAGATGAAAATAACAATGACTATAGACTTCTAATGGCTTATGACGATGATAATTTTTGGGATGCTTTAGAAGAAGATGACCTCCATGAAGAAATCTCGAAACTCAAAACCTGTTTAGAAGAAAAGAATATGATTATAGATACCTTGACATATCAACTTGCTGAAAGAGAAAAACACAATGAAAAACTAGAATGTGAAATTTTGGGTCTAAGAAAGGATCTTGAGGAAACAAAATCTCCCAACCTTAGATTTGCTAAAGGATCAGAAACCTTAAATGAAATTATCAAAGTGCAGAGTTCTACTCTGATAAAGACAGGTTTTGAGTATACTGAAGAAGCATCTCAATCACAGAAGCCATCAACCTCCACTAAAAGCTATCTTGATGCAACAAAGAACAGTGAACAATATGACAATCGTTAGCAAAGGCATAAAGCAGATCACCAGGTAAATCAGGCTCAATTTTCTTTAAGGATGAACAAAAGCCACAACCAACCTCAGGTAAATCATACTCAATTTGCTTCAAAGATGAATATCAATAGAAACTATAATCACCAGGTCAATAGATTCGATAATCGCAGGAACTTCTTTAATGGTCAATGTTTCTCATGTCATAATTTTGGACACAAAGTTGCTCAATGTGTTGCTTACAAAACCATCATGACTAGAGAAGCACGAAATCAAAGGAATGTGACAGAGATCAAGAAAAGTTACTATAATAGATTTTCTCTTCTTGAAAATGAAATAGAATGCTCAATCTGTAACAACTTTGGCCATGAAGAATTTGAATGCAGGAGCAAATTTCGGAAAACATCTCAAAAGGAGCAAACTCCATTAAATCCCAAAATATGGAGAAGGAAAGAACCTCAAATAGAAATATGTGGTATAACCTTGTATGCAGAAGGACAAGAAAATCAGTGGTACATCGACAGTGGATGCTCAAAACACATGACAGGTGACCAAGAAAAACTTCACTCATATAATGCCTTAGAAAAGGAAAAGAATGTCTCATTTGGAAATGACACTCCTGCTGTCATAAAAGGTAAAGGCTCTATTTTCTTTAAAGAAAAGGTTAAAGCTCGGAATGTTATGTATGTAGACGGTCTAAAGCATAACATGTTGAATGCCAGTCAAATGTGTGATCAAGGAAATGAAGTGGTGTTTCGATCAAACGGAAGTGTTGTTCGTGAGCTTGATATAGGAGAAATCGTGATCAAAGGTACAGGAACTCCAAACAACTTATACATACTCAAAGGAGGACAACAACAGTGGTATCTAAGAAAAAATGATGAAAACTGGCTATGGCATAGAAGATTGGGACATCTAAGCTTTTATCAAATAAGAAAAGCATGCAGATTCCAGGCTGTTCTTGATCTTCTAGATATCAACATTCTGAAAATACAATATGCAAACCATCTCAATTCGATAAGCAAACCAGATCTTACTTCCTTGAAAAAGAAGGATCAGCTAATAAGCCTCTTGAACTTGTTCATACTGATTTATGTGGACCATCAAGGAAAAAGTCACCTCGTGGAGAGTAATACTTTATTTTGTTCGTTGATGATTTTTCCAGAATGTGTTGGATAGGTCTTCTAAAGCATAAAGATGAAGCATTTGAAAAGTTCAAAGCCTTCAAAGCTTTGGTTGAAAATTAATCAGATTGCAAAATCAAATGCCTCAGATCTGATCGAGGAGGGGAATTTATCTCGGATGAATTCTTTGACTTTTGTGAACAACATGGAATAAAAAGGCAGTTCTCCACTGCAAGGACTCCTCAGCAAAATGGAGTGGTAGAAAGAATGAACATAACTGTTCAACAAATGGCTCGAGCTGTGCTAGATGAATCCGAACTCCTCCAACCTTTTGGGGTGAAGCTGCATTCGCCTCCGTAACTATTCTCAACCAAGCAAATGTTCGGGTAAACAACGCTCAAACTCCACATGAACTTTGGTATGGTAAGACACCTACAATAAAATACTTTAAAGTTTTTGGAAGCAAATGTTATATCAAAAGGACTGATGAAAAACTCGGTAAGTTTGATCCTAGAGTAGATGAAGGTATTCTTCTTGGTTACTCTTCCCGAAGTAAAGGATATAAATGTTATAATAAAAGACTTGGGAAAATTGTTGAAAGTATTGATGTTGTAGTTGATGAAGCATGCAAAAATCCAAAAAAGATAAAAACCGAAGATTATGACAATGAAGAAGATGGGGATTATTTTCCCACATCAAATCACAATGATTCTGGAGAAGAAACTAATGAAGCACCGGAAGAAGAGATAACGGTAGAAGAAAAGATTCCGTCCAGGTATGTTCAGAAAAATCATCCAGAAACTCAAATTTTATGGGAAAAAGAGGCAGGTGTACAGACAAGAAGAACTATTATAGAAACCTCAAGCTATCTAGCATTACTATCCTCCATTGAACCTCAAAATGTAAATGAAGCATGCAAAGATGAATGTTGGGTCAAGGCCATGAATGAAGAACTTGAGCAAATTGAAAAGAATAATACTTGGGAATTAGTTCCTAGACCTCATGATAAAAATATCATAGAAACTAAATGGATATTCAAAAACATGCTGAATGAAAATGGAGAAGTTATTAGAAACAAGGCCAGACTTGTTCGTAAAGGGTATGCTCAACAAGAAGTTATAGATTTTGAAGAAAATTTTGCACCCGTTGCCATAAGGATGTTTCTTGCTCTTTCTAGCTTTCAGAAATTCAAAGTATACCAAATGGATGTAAAATCTGCTTTCCTTAATGGAGATTTAGAAGAAGAAGTCTATATTGAACAACCAGAAGAATTCATTCTTGGAAATAATGCAAAACTTGTACGCAGAATCAGAAAGGCTCTCTATGGTCTAAAACAGGCTCCAAGGGCCTGGTATTACCGCCTTGACAAATGTCTACACCAACAGGGTTTTTAATAATAATTGTTGTTTATGTTGATGATATCATTTTTGGTAGCAATGAAGAATCCATGAGTAAGAATTTTACTTCAGTAATGTAACAAGAATTTGAAATGTCCTTGCTTGGTGAACTTACCTGTTTTCTTGGTCTACAAGTTCAACAAAATAAAGATGGTATTTTTATTTCACAAACCAAATATCTCAAACAGATCTTGAAAAAGTATGGCATGGAAGATTCGAAACCGGTATGTATCCCAATGGTAACAAGATGCAGTCTCAACTCAAATGATGAATCAACAACAATACATCAACCAATTTACAGATCCATGATTGGCAGTCTGCTTTATCTAACAGGTACCCGACCCGACATCATGCATGCAGTAGGAATAGTTGGAAGATTCCAAGCAAATCCAAAGGAATCACACCTTCAGGCGGTCAAAAGGATTTTCAAATATCTTCAAGGAACACAAAACTTTGGTTTATGGTATCCTAGAGATATAGATCTTACTCTTCATGCATATACAGATGCAGATTGGGCGGGAAGTGTTGATGATAGAAAAAACACTAGTGGTGGTGCATTCTATATGGGTTCCAGGTTAGTGGCTTGGTTCAGCAAGAAAAAAAGTTAATTGCGTTATCTACAGCTAAAGTAGAATATGTGGTTGTTGCATCTTACTGCACACAACTAATTTGGATGTTGCAAACATTGCAAGACATTCAGATCACATACACTCCACCTATCTCCATTCTAAGTGATAATACAAGTGCCATTAGTATCTCAAAGAATCTAGTCATGCACTTCAAGACCAAGCCCATACCCATCAAATACCATTTTCTATGTGAACAAGTACTTGAACAAAAGGTCAAATTGGAATATGTTCCCTCCAAAGAACAAGTTGCTGATATATTCACTAAACCACTGCCCAAAGAAACATTTGAATATCTCAGACAAAAGCTGGGAGTAGTTGCTGCATCATCCTGCCGTTAATTCAAAATTTTCGAAAAAAGGTGGTTATATGCATGTGTCCTAAAGTAAAGTCGCGTACACACGTGGGTTTCTGTGGGTCAATGAGCGTATATTTTTTTTCAGGCAAGAAAAACAGCGGGGTAGGCTCTGATATGGGTGCTCTAACTGATATTGATGATATGCTCTGTTCATTAATTTTATCTGACTAACAAAGATGCCTTGATCTTTGACCTGTTAACAATGCACAAGTAGCACCAGTTCAGGGGGAGCATTAGCCTTCACGTACATTCAACATTGTTGGCATTATGGTTGCTGAGTCCAACTATGGCTTCAGATATTAGCTGCTCAAGTCATGTAAAATTCTAGGGTGTGATATGTCTTCTCATACATTTGAATGGGTCCTATTTGACAAATGATGTAATTTATATCCCCACTTTACATGGGATGGATGATGTAATATTTCTTGTTTTTGTCATGTATAAACAATTGGTATATCCTGACTTGGTTGGGTGGTTGAGTCAAATTTGGTATATCCCCACTTGTTTGGGAGATGGATGTATGTATGAGTCATTGGTGATAGGGAGGTCATTGGTGATGTATGTATAGAGTCATGTTATTCTTTTAGAAAATCTTTTTGCAGACTTTTCTTGTGCTCAGGGGGAGCATGGACTTAATCATGGGAGCTCAATCAATACATTTCAACATATCAAAGAATTCAGCATGTACTCAGGGGGAGCATGACCCTTTGCCCTTGATGTCAAAGGGGGAGAGTGACTTGGTGTTGTTGTTGCCATCAAGTCCAAAGGGGGAGTTTGTTGGCATTATGATACAAGTGTTGTCCTTGATAGCAACTCACTCAGATGAAAGATCACAGTACAACACGTTAACAACAAAGAATTACAGATAAGACTACACAGAATGAAGAAAGAGAGGTATACGCAGGTTCACCTTGGCCAAGCTACGTATACACGCAGGTTCATTGACCACAAGTAGCGTATACGTACACACGCACTTTCACAGAAGGAAAAGCCCGTATACCTTGGAAAACTAAGTTTTTGGTCCGAAGTATTTGGTCCATGGTATGGGTCTAAGGTATTGACCCTATGTATTTGGTCCAAGGTATTGGTCCTATGTGGTTTTGGTCCATGGTATTGAGAAAGGCCTAAAACTATAAAAGGAGGAGAAGATCATTAGGCCAAGTGTGCAAGTATCGAATATCTGATGAAGTGTGAGATCTAGTATACAAGTTATTGGTTTATGGTGTTGTGCTTGATCTGAACCAAGGACGAACCTTAGTGGTTGATGAAGGATAAGATCTAATGATGGATCGGGATCTTAAGGCTTGAAATGAATTATCATTATGTGGTTTGATCATGTATAGTCTAGATCAGAATACTGACACATGTGTTATTCTATAAATATTATGATCTGGGTATAACTAAAGTCTGGAATAGCTGCAGAATTATGAATTAATATTTGCAGATGTATACGCTGGTTGGCTTTGAGAAAATCGCGTATACACTCACGTTCGACACATGGAAGTAGCATATACCTTATAAAGTATGTTTCAATTGTTTTTGTTTGCTGTTGCGAGTTCTGGGTTCTGGTTACTATATTCTGGCGACAGTGTTCTGAATGATTAGATTGATTGTGATTTAATGATGGGTTGTCAAAGTGATTGATTGATTCGATTGTGGTTGATTCAGAAAGTTATGATTGAGTCTCAGTGAATGGTTGATGCAGATGTATTTGATGATTGAATTGTAGTTATGATGTTGTTGATGGATCTAGTCTGAAAATTTATGAAACATTGTCCTTGGAGGAAGAAAGAAGGTCACCGCCTTTTGTAGGTCACTGCCTACGTACTTGTAAACATATCGGCTAGTACAAGAGTTAGGGGGTTGTAGCTCCCTTCCAGTAGAAGCTAGAGAACAAGAGAAGGTTGTAACCTTCTGCATATAGAAGCCTGCGTACTGGTATAAGTCTGCACCAGTACAAGATTATAAACATAGTTTCTTATTATTAAAAGAAGACAGAGACGACAACAGCAGGTGGTTTTCACCCACATTGGGTTTCCACCTTATATCTTGGTGTTCATGTGTGTTGCTTATGTGTGATGCTTTATTTTGCTTTTACTGCACTGTCTAATAAATCTCTGATATACTGGTTAAAGTTCAATGCATGATAAATTGGGTAAATCAAAAGTTCTCTGCATATATGCTGGTTGCTTTAAGTACAGTCGCGTATACATGCTAGTTCACTTAGCTAAAGTAGTGTATACAAGTCTGTTTGGGAAATTAAATTATTGATCTGATAATACTGATTCACGCCCCCCTCTCAGTATTATTTCCAACAATTGGTATCAGAGTAGGTCCTTTACAAGAAGCTTGATTGCTTGAAGAGAGATCCATCATCATGAATAATCAAGAAAGTGTGGGATTCATCAGACCACCAATATTTGATGGGAGAAACTTTGTTTATTGGAATATAAGAACCAAAACCTATCTACAATCACTTGGAACAGATGTCTGGGAAATTGTGGAAGGAGGATATACATTTCCATCAACAATTCTTACAGATACGGTAGGAAAAAAGCAATATGAAACAAATGCCAGGGCTGTTAATACATTATTGGGATGTCTGCCACAATCAGAGCTTGTCAAAGTTATGCAGCTCAAATCAGCTAAATAAATATGGGACAAAATCGTTCTAAGCTATGAAGGAGACTCTCAGGTAAAAGAGGCTAAACTGCAAATTCTCAGAATTCAATATGAAACTCTTAAGATGCACAATGATGAAAGTATAGATAGTTACTTCTTACGTATAGATGAGGTTTTTAATTGTATGAATAATCTGGGTGAAGAGATAAAGGAAGTTACCTTAGTTGAGAAAGTTTTAAGATCCTTGTCTGCTAAATTTGAATCAAAAGTATCTGCCATAGAAGAAAAACAGGATCTACAGACTATCACTATGACAGCTTCATGGAATCTTAACTGCCTTTGAGATGAGAAAAGGAGGCCCATCAGATATGAGAGAAGTCGAATTTAAAGCTTCAGCAAAAGGAAAGGAAGAACTCAATGAATCTGGACATATTTCATAAGAAGAAGATGAAGTAAACTTTGTCAAGAAGATTCAATGGGGTTTCGGAAGATTTAGAGGTAAACTACCCTTCAAATGTTTTGCCTATGGTAGAGTCGGTCATTATGCTACCAAATGTCCTCATAAAGATAAATATGATAAAGGGAAGGAATCTGCAAAATGGAATAGAAAACAAAGTGTAAGTAAAAAGAGTTACTATACTCATGAAGATAGTGATGGTTTATTAAATAGTGATGAAGATGAAAATAGTAATCACTATAGACTTCTAATGGCTTATGACGATGATAATTTTTGGGATGCTTTAGAAGAAAATGACGTTCATGAAGAAATCTCGAAACTCAAAATCTGTTTAGAAGAAAAGAATATGATTATAGATACCTTGACATATCAACTTGCTGAAAGAGAAAAACACAATGAAAAACTAGAATGTGAAATTGTGGGTCTAAGAAAGGATCTTGAGAAAACAAAATCTCTCAATCTTAGATTTGCTAAAGGATCAGAAAACTTAAATGAAATTATCAAAGTGCAGCGTTCTCCTTTGATAAAGACAAGTCTTGGATATACTGAAGAAGCATCTCAATCACAGAAGTTGTCAACCTCCACTAAAAGCTATTTTGATGCAGCAAAGAACAGTGAACAATATGACAATTGTCAGCAAAGGCACAAAGCAGATCACGAGGTAAATCGAGCTCAATTTGATTCAAGGATGAATAGAAGCCACAACCAACCTTAGGTAAATCATACTCAATTTGATTCAAAGATGAATATCAATAGAAACTACAATCACTAGGTCAATAGATTCGATAATCGCAAGAACTTCTTTAATGGTCAATGTTTCTCATGTCATAATTTTGGACGCAAAGTTGCTCAATGTGTTGCTTACAAAACGATCATGACTAGAGAAGCATGAAATCAAAGGAATGTGACAGGGATCAAGAAAAGTTCATATAAAAACTTTTCTCTTCTTGAAAATGAAATAGAACGCTCAATTTGTAACAACTTTGGCCATGAAGAATTTGAATGCAGAAGCAAATTTCGGCAATCATCTCAAAAGGAGAAAACTCCATTAAATCCCAAAATATGGAGAAGGAAAGAACCTCAAACAGAAAGATGTGGTGTAGCCTTGTATGCAGAAGGACAAGAAAATCAGTGGTACATCGACAGTGGATGCTCAAAACACATGATAGGTGACAAAGAAAAACTTCACTCATATAATGCCTTAGGAAAGGAAAAGAATGTATCATTTGGAAACGACACTCCTGCTGTCATAAAAGGTAAAGGCTCTATTTTCTTTAAAGAAAAGGTTAAAGCTCGGAATGTTATGTATGTAGATAGTCTAAAGGATAACCTGTTGAGTGTCAGTCAAATGTGATCAAGGAAATAAAGTGGTGTTTCGATCAAATGGATGTGTTGTTCGTGAGCTTGATACAAGAGTAACCGTGATGAAAGGTACAAGAACGCCAAACAACTTATACATACTGAAGGGAGGACAACAACAATGCTATCTAATAAAAAATGATGAAAACTGACTATGGCATAGAAGATTGGGACATCTAATCTTTTCTCAAATAAGAAAAGCATGCAGATTCCAGGTTGTTCATGATCTTCTAGATATCAGCATTCTTGAAAATACAATATGCAAACCATGTCAATTCGGTAAGCAAACTAGATCTCACTTCATTGAAAAATAAGGGTCAGCTAGTAAGCCTCTTGAACTTGTTCATACTGATTTATGTGGACCATCAAGGAAAAAGTCACCTCGTGGAGAAGAATACTTTATTTTTTTCATTGATGATTTTTCCAGAATGTGCTGGATAGGTTTTCTAAAGCATAAAGATGAAGCATTTGAAAATTTCAAAGCCTTCAAAGCTTTGGTTCAAAATGAATCAGATTGAAAAATCAAATTCCTCAGATCTGATCGAGGAGAGGAATTTACCTCGGATGAATTCTTTGACTTTTGCGAATGACACAAAATAAAAAGGTAGTTATCCACTGCAAGGAATCCTCAGCAAAATGGAGTGGTAGAAAGAATGAACAGAACTGTTCAACAAATGGCTCGAGCTATGCTAGATGAATCTGGAACTCCTGCAACCTTCTGGGGTGAAGCTGCCTCCGTAACTATTCTCAACCAAGCAAATGTTCGGGTAAACAACACTCATACTCCACATGAACTTTGGTATGGTAAGACTCCTACGGTAAAATACTTTAAAGTTTTTGGAAGCAAATGTTATATCAAAAGCACTGATGAAAAACTTGGTAAGTTTGATCCCAAAGCAGATGAAGGTATTCTTCTTGGTTACTCTTCGTGAAGTAAAGTATATAAATGTTATAATAAAAATACTTGGGAAAATTGTTGAAAGTATTGATGTTGTAGTTGATGAAGCATGCAAGAATCCAAAATAGATAAAAATCGAAGATTATGACAATGAAGAAGATGGAGATTATTTTCCCACATCAAATCACAATGATTTTGAAGAAGAAACCAATGAAGCACCAGAGGAAGAGATAATGGTAGAAGAAAAGACTCCTTCTAGGTATGTTCAGAAAAATCATCCAGAAACTCAAATTTTAGGGGAAAAAGAGGCAGGTGTACAGACAAGAAGAACTATTACAGAAACCTCAAGCTATCTAGCATTACTATCCTCCACCGAACCTCAAAATGTAAATGAAGCATGCAAAGATGAATGTTGGGTCAAGGACATGAATGAAGAACTTGAGCAAATTGAAAAGAATAATACTTGGGAATTAGTTCCTAGGCGTCACGATAAAAATATCATAGGAACTAAATGGATATTCAAAAACAAGCTGAATGAAAATGGAGAAGTTATTAGAACAAGGCCAGACTTGTTTGTAAAGGGTATGCTCAACAAGAAGGTATAGATTTTGAAGAAACTTTTGCACCCGTTACTAGACTTGAAGCCATAAGGATGTTTCTTTCTCTTTCTAGCTTTCAGAAATTCAAAGTATACCAAATGGATGTAAAATTTGCTTTCCTTAATGGAGATTTAGAAAAAGAAGTTTATATTGAACAACCAGAAGGATTCATTCTTGGAAATGATGCAAAACTTGTATGCAGACTCAGAAAGGCTCTCTATGGTCTAAAATAGACTCCAAGGGCCTAGTATTACCTCCTTGACAAATATCTACACCAACATGGTTTTTCAAAAGGGTCAGCAGATAACAATCTATATACAAAGATTGACACTGATAAATTGCTAATAATTGTTGTTTATGTTGATGATATCATTTTTGGTAGTAATGAAGAATCCATGAGTAAGAATTTTGCTTCAGTAATGCAACAAAAATTTGAAATGTCCTTGCTTGGTGAACTTACCTATTTTCTTGGTCTACAAGTTCAACAAAATAAAGATGGTATTTTACTTTCACAAACCAAATATCTCAAACAGATCTTGAAAAAGTACGGCATGGAAGATTCGAAACTGGCATGCACCCCAATGGTAACAGGATGCAGTCTCAGCTCAAATGATGAATCAACAGCAGTGCATCAACCAACTTACAGATCCATGATTGGTAGTTTGCTTTATCTAACAGGTACCCGACCTGACATCATGCATGCAGTAGGAATAGTTGGAAGATTCCAAGCAAATCTAAAGGAATCACACCTTCAGGCAGTCAAAAGGATTTTCAAATATCTTCAAGGAACACAGAACTTTGGTTTATGGTATCCTAGAGATACAGATGTTACTCTTCATGTATATATAGATGCTGATTGGGCAGGAAGTGTTGATGACAGAAAAAGCACTAGTGGTGGTGCATTCTATATGGGTTCCAGGTTAGTGGCTTGGTTCAGCAAGAAACAAAGTTCAATTGCGTTATCTACAGCTGAAGCAGAATATGTGGTTGCTGCATCTTGCTGCACACAACTACTTTGGATGATGCAAACATTGCAAGATATTCAGATCACATGCACTCCACCCATCTCCATTCTATGTGATAATACAAGTGCCATTAGTATCTCAAAGAATCCAGTCATGCACTCCAAGACCAAACACATACCCATCAAATACCATTTTCTACATGAACAAGTGCTTGAACAAAAGGTCAAATTGGAATATGTTCCCTCCAAAGAACAGGTTGCTGATATATTCACTAAACCACTGCCTAGAGAGACATTTGAATATCTCAGACAAAAGCTGGGAGTAGTTGTTGCATCATCCTGCTGTTAAATCAAACTTTTCAGAAAAAGGTGGTTATACGCGTGTTTCCTAAAGTAAAGTCGCGTACACACACGAGTTTCTGTGGGTCAAGGAGCATATATGTTTTTCAGGCAAGAAAAACAGTGGGGCAGTCTCTGATATGGGCTCTTTGACTGATATTGATGATATGCTCTGTTCATTAATTTTATCTGACTAACAAAGATGCCTTGATCTTTGACCTGTTAACAATGCACAGGTAGCACCGGTTCAGGGGGAGCATTAGCCTTCACGTACATTCAACATTGTTGACATTATGGTTGCTGAGTCCAACTATGGCTTCAAATATTGGCTGCTCAAGTCACGTAAAAGTCTAGGGTGTGTAATGTCTTCTCATAAATTTGAATGGGTCCTCTTGGACAAATGATGTAATTTATATCCCCACTTTACATGGGATGGATGATGTAATATTTCTTGTTTTTGTCATGTATAAACAATTGGTAGATCCCCACTTGGTTGAGACATGGATGTATGTATGAGTTATTGGTGATAGGAAGGTCATTGGTGATGTATGTATAGAGTCATGTTATTCTTTTAGAAAATCTTTTTGCAGACTTTGCTTGTGCTTAGGGGGAGCATGGACTCAATCATGGGAGCTCAATCAGTACATTTCAGCATATCAAAGAATTCAACATGTACTCAGGGGGAGCATGACCCTTTGCCCTTGATGTCAAAGGGGGAGAGTGACTTGGTGTTGTTGTTGCCATCAAGTCCAAAGGGGGAGGTTGTTGGCATTATGATACATGTGTTATCCTTGATAGCAACTCACTCAGATGAAAGATCACAGTACAACAGGTTAACAACAAAGAATTACAGATCAAACTACACAGAATGAAGAAAGAGAGGTATACACAAGTTCACCTTGACCAAGCTGCGTATACACGCAGGTTCACTGACCATAAGTAGTGTATACGTACACACGCACTTTCACAGAAGGAAAAGCCTGTATACCTTGGAAAACTAAGTTTTTTTCCGAAGTATTTGGTCCATGGTATTGGTCTAAGGTATCCGGTCCGAGGTATTGACCCTAGGTATTTGGTCCAAGGTATTGGTCCTATGTGATTTTGGTCCATGGTATTGAGAAAGGCCTAAAACTATAAAAGGAGGAGAAGATCATTAGGCCAAGTGTGCAAGTATCAAATATATGATGAAGTGTGAGATCTAATATGCAGGTTATTAGCTTATGGTGTTGTGCTTGATCTGAACCAAGGATGAACCTTAGCAATTGATGAAGGATAAGATCTAATGATGGATCAGGATCTTAAGGCTTGAAATGAGTTATCATTATGTGGTTTGATCATGTATAGTCTAAATTTGAATACTAATGCATGTGTTATTCTGTAAATATTATGATCTGGGTATAACTAAAGTCTGGAATAGCTGCAGAATTATGAATTAATATTTGCAGATGTATACGATGGTTGGCTTTGAGAAAAGTGCGTATACATGCAGGTTCGACACATGGAAGTAGCGTATACCTTATAAAGTATGTTTTAGTTGTTTTTGTTTGCTGTTGCAGAGTTCTGGGTTCTGGTGACAGCATTCTGAATGATCAGATTGATTGTGATTTAATGATGGGTTGTCAAAGTGATTGGTTAATTCGGTTGTGGTTGATTCAGAAAGTGATGATTGAGTCTCAGTGATTGGTTGATGCAGATGTATTTGATAATTGAATTGTAGTTATGATGTTTTTGATGGATCCAGTCTGAAAATTTATGAAACGTGGTCCTTGGAGGAAGAAAGAAGGTCGTAGCCTTCTATAGGTCACCGCTTATGTACTAGTAAACATATCCGCTAGTACAAGAGTTAGGGGGTTGTAGCTCCCTTCCAGTAGAAGCTGGAGAATGAGATAAGGTTGTAACCTTCTGTAGGTAGAAGCTTGCGTACTGGTATAAGTCTGCACCAGTACAAGATTGTAAACATATTTTCTTATTTTTAAAAGAAGACAGAGATGACAGAAGCAAGTGGTTTTCACCCACATTTGGTTTCCACCTTATATCTTGGTGTTCATGTGTGTTGCTTATGTGTGATGCTTTATTTTTCTTTTACTGCACTGTCTATTAAATCTCTTATATACTGGTTAAAGTTCAATGCATGATAAATTGGGTAAATCAAAAGTTCTTTGCATATACGCTGGTTTCTTTAAGTACAGTCGCGTATACAGGCTAGTTCACTTAGCTGAAGTAGCGTATACAAATCTGTTTGGGAAATTAAATTTTTGATATGATAATACCTATTCACCCCCCCTCTCAGTATTATTTCCAACAAGTTCGAGTAGCGATCGAGATAGGTGATTAACCTTGCATCATGAACACTTGGGAACCAGAGGAAGCAGAAGACCTAGGTTGGTCTACCAACTGCATCTGCTAGGATGGAAAGGGTTCTTTTAAGACAGCCAGAGTCCCCTTCAACAAGCAGCTAACTTCAGAACGTCCAGGACAATCCTTGGTGTAGTGATCCTCCTCACAGATGAGGCAAGGATATTTGGGCTTTCTTTTAGTCAGCATATGATTTAGGAGGGTCCTATTTTGGGGCATCGTATTTGGCCTTACCTTTTCCCTCATTCTTACCTATAGAGGCCTTACTTGTTGTGGTAGACTGAACAACATGTACCTCAGAGGTTTTACCAAGATTGATGAATTTTTCGAAGGATTATTTGAACTAGTGTCCAAGACAGATTTATGCTTCAAAGTAGCGTTCGTGGAAGTCTGAGACACGAAACCAATCACGCCATCCACAGGTGGGACATTAGGAGACTTTGATACTGTTAGATCCGATGATGGTCTCAGAACATCAAGCAACATCTCATACAACATGCCATATTGTGAGTAGACTATGTCTAGATAGTGGGCACGGGCGATATATTTCTCTTCAGTGACACATCCTCTCGTAGAAATGTCCTTAGCAATCTTGCCGACGAATGATTTTGTGAACCATTCTGTCAACAACTCATCAGCAATCTCAAACTTGATGAGGCGACGCCGACACGTCCATTCATGGATATGAACAGAGATGTGGGTCGCAGTGTCGTGCTTAAGGGACATAAGCAAATGAGTGCTTGTTTCATATCGAACCGACAATTGGAAATGAGTGAGGAAAGCTGTAGCCGGAGAGTTGAATTCAGTGTAGGTACGTCGAGGCAGCTCGATGTACCATTTAGCAGCAACACTTGTGAGAGTTCTTTGAAAGAGATGAATATAGATAGAAGCATTGACATATGAATTGGAGGAGCACCAGAGGTGGTATGTCATCACATGGGCTTGCAGGTCCTCCTTAGCTTTTCCCTCTAATTTGTGGCAATTGCTCGAAATTTTCGTTGGAACTGGAGGCCAATAAGGCGGATGAAGAATGGGATCAATCATGAGCCTCGAGACATCAGGCAACTCCTACATAGCTAAGAAAGGAAATTGTGTGTTAAACATCATATAGGTCCTTTGAGGAGACCCAAACTATGGATTCCATCCTTGTTGGTAAGGATTTTGGCCCCACAGTGGAGGATTTTTTCCCCACTGAGAGTTACGTTGACAATAAGGTAGATTGGGTCCAGGGTAGGCTTGATATTTCCCTACCATAGGACGTTGATAAGCATTGTATGTGACATACAGGTTAAAAGGTTGATGAACCTGTTGACCCTGGACGTAAGGAGATTGACCTTGCTGCTGCAGGGGTTAACCTTGTGCTTGCAAAAGCTGACCTTGTTGATACACATATTGAGCTTGTTGTTGCCAAGGTTGACCTTGTTGCTGCAAAGGCTGACTTTGATGCTGTAATGGTTGACCTTGCCGCTGCAAAGGTTGGATTTGCGAAGACAAAGGTTGGATAGAATGCTGAACAAACTGAGTTTGCGGCTGTAAAAGCTACTGCAATTGTGGCAAAGGTTGCCCCTACTACTGTAACAGTTTCCCTTGCTGCTGCAATGCTTCACCTTGTTGTTGCAAAGATTTCCCTCGTTGTTGTGAAGGTTGCCCTTGCTGTTGCAAAGGTTTTCCTTCTTGCTACAAGGGTATCTGGATAGTTCATTGGGTTATGCCCTATGGGTACTGATAATTCCCATTGAATCTGACCATATCGACCAGGAATAGCAAATTTACCAGGTTGGACATAAGCTCCTGCTTGAGGAATGTAAGATGGATTAACCAAGGCTTGCAAACCATATGGGACATAAGCCTGTTGGAGTGGAACCTGATCCATATAAGGCTGCTGATGTTGGATGTTTTCTGACCCGGATGGACTGGCAAGGTTAGGAATACTACCATAAAAAGGTTGATTAACTGCAACCATGTGAGTTTGTAATCCACTCACATTTGTTTCTCTTGACATAAGAGGAGTATTCAGATCTTTCCCCCCAGGCGGCAACACATGTTGTCCACTTGATGGAGGGGGTAGAAGAATTAACCGAAACTTGTCCTGAAACAGTCGGTTGAACCGGAAGAGTTGGTTGAAACGACGAGACAAGCTGTGACAGAATGGTAGGATGAGCAGGCACTGAAGTGACAATAGTTTGTATAGAAGTGCGAGAGGGTGAGTTTTGAAGGAATGGACCCGATGTAGGCATGGTATTAGATGACCAAACAGGATTTTGGTATAATGATGAAGCACTGGGTGTTCCTGAAACTAATTTTGCTAAGGTGGTGCAACCATGTGGAAGCAAAGGTCCACTGGTTTCAGGGAACGTGCGAGATGGGGTTCTTCCCACAAAAGGAAAACCTTCAGGAGGAAATTCATAGTCTTTCTCCTCATGGAATTGAGGAGTGTGAGTCATGGAAACTTTCGGATGACCTTGAGGAGAGTTTGGTATCTCACCCTCTTACTGCATAGAAGGAAATAACTGGTGACAGGGAATCCGAGAAGTGCGAGGAGATAACTCCAATGGAATATCAGGCCGATCGTATGAGCTGTAAGGATGTTGAGGAGATATCACAACAAAATCGAATAACAGATTCAACAGAAGAATAACAAGCCTCTGTGGACTCTCAAGGGTCTGAATAGGATTATCAGAGGTATGTGGATCAGATTCTTGAGGGGACCAGGAATCTGATGGAGGTGGACGAGAAGACAAGGGTTGGATGCTCGGGATGATCCCAAGTTCAAAACCTTGATCTTCAAGTGACTGAGGAAGTTCTGGAATAACTCCTTGGGAGGACCCTTCAGTATCAAACAATGAAGGGGAACTGTGAGATGGACTCAATGGTTCAACCACGATGACTTCCTCTCAAGTGCAGAAAAGGAAAGGAGATTCATTGAGGGCTTATTAATATTGAAATTAACAGGGAATTACTTAATATTGGTCTAAGAAGAAACTACTTGGGTTTGACATGTTGATCATGGGCAGTTATCTTTAGAAACAAAAACTTTGCCTTTTCATCTTTTAAGAGTCGAGAAAAGGAGAAAATGTGAATCTAGTCACTTTTGATAGTTTTGCGAGCTTGAAAGGACAAGTTTCTTAATTATATTTTCAAATTTAAAGAGTCAGAAAAGATCGAAATGACTACTCAGGTGAATTTAGGTAAAAGGAGTACCAAGTAACCGTGAACTGCAATAGACACCTTAGCAAATAAATTTACCAAGGATTTGACGTACGTGCAGGAAATTTCCCTGAATGTTGTTTTCGGTGTATGACGTTTACAGGGCGGCAGACTCGACTTCCCATGGATAAAGGTTTGAAACCTATGGGGGTCTCCCTTTATATACACGATGGTACGGGGAGCACAAGTTCGTGCTAGCATTTTCTAATGATGAAGCGAACGTTAGCTGCTAAGTTTTAAATATGTCGAAACATTCTCTAGCCTAGACCACTAAATATGAACATTAGTGTTTCAAATTCTCCTTAGATTGATTGATAGATTTTAAAGTTGATCTTGGAATTATGTTTCAATTTCAAGGCCTTAACGATGTTACCTGTTCCTAAAATTCAACTACATGACAAAATGAAATCCTTCAATTTGATGAAATCTATCTATGTAAGGAAGAAAATCACACAAATCATGCATCAAGCCAAATGAAAAAGTGCATCCATAACAATTTTCCAATGCTAAATGCAAAACATGAAATCTAATCTTTCATTTCACAACAAATGCAATGCCTAAAAACGATTTTAAAGCGATCTACCTTAAAATGCAATGATGATTTTCTTTTCAGTTCAGTGTAATCAATGCAATCTAGTGCAAAAATTAAAAGAGAATGAAAGCAAGCCAAGAAACACGAAAATCTCTTTCACATTAATGATTTGAATGCAACTCAAAATGCTTCGAAAACTATGAAAAGATAAACACCTCCACTTTCACTTTTCAAAACACTAAACTCAAAGAAAACACATCCTTTCGATTCAAATGAGATAATCAATTTGTAATCTATTTTTTGTCAAATGGAGCTTAAGCAACTTTCACAGTATCTACTAATGAAAACAACTTAAAACACAAGAATTAAAAGTGATCTGCAAAGGACGTCTAAACACACAAAAACTCTTTAACGCCGGTAATTGTCTCTAATCTCTGATGAGAAGACCAACAAGTGGATGAAGGTTGACCTAGAAGACCTAGAAACCCTAAAAGGCTAATCAAACTTCAAACACACTCAAACCAAGTTAAAAGGTGATTGCAATCAGAAAATAAGAGAGTCAACCAAGATCACACTGGTAAATCACTGGGAGAAGGCTAACATAACTGAAAATAAGAAGATAAACCCTAAATTTCTTAATCTTCAACAATCATCGCACCTATTAAGAGGAAAGTAGTGATCATCGCTACTGTAATCAACAAACCCGTGATATCATCGCGACTGTCAGGGTAAAAAATGTGATGGTTGAGAAAAACAAAAAAGAAACTCAAAATCTTCAAGAACAGCTCAAATCAACAACCTTCAAGCATCTACCAGACAATGACATTGATTACAGACAAGCAATGAAGTCTAAAAATGAATGGTTGATCAAACTCGTTAAAAGACAAGGTGAAGAAAGGGAAGGAAACGGCCATAGGCTCCCTAATGGAGTCGCCATTTTGTTGACAAGGTTAATCCTCTATGCGGACAAAGATAATCCCTTTAGCCCAATGAGTGGGTCTAGCAACTGAAGTGACAATCAACTAGACATCTTCCTAGATTATAATTGAAAGTAGAACGAGAGAGATGACCTACCTCGTTCTGATGCTATTCTGATTTCCTTTGTTGAAGGCCTCGAACCGCTTGTGTCACGGACTTGTTCCTGCTTCTCTCAGCACTTATGTACCTACACAAGTGATCAAAAGACAACAAAGCATGCCAAAACCAATAGCAAATCCAATAGCAACCTACTTAACTAATCAAGGAATGTCAAGCTAAATAATCACATGACCATGTATATTTTTGGAAGGTGAACCAATAGTTGTATATTATTTAAGGAATAAAGGGAAGCTTACAACCATAGCCTTAATGTTGGAAGGCTCTCCTTGAGTGGTAATCCAAATCCAAGCCAAGAAACTCTCCAAATACTCCTTGTCCAAGTCTAATGAATAGCCTCTAGGCACAAGCTCAGCATGTGTATGCAAATGGACATATACCAAATATTTGGGAATGGGATAAGGGGAATTTATAGGTTGGGAGAGGGAGTTAGGAATCCTCCAAAGATAGGATTAGGACCACATCTCAAGGAGGTAGCTCATAGAGATAAGACAAAGAGGTCAAGTTAGGAGGATTCAACCTCATCTATGCGAAACCACCTCCAGTTCGCCGCTCTGGAAGCTTCTAGACCACAAAGCTTCTCATCCTCTTTCGAAAAATTACCTTTTTGGGATCATCGCGGGTATGCAAGGGAACAGAGTGATGCCATCACTGGTTATACATAGTGCAACAAGCGACCATCGCCGTTTGAACTTCATAAGAGTGATGACCCTCATTTTAGGGTTTTAAGAGCTATTTCTTCAGGGAGAGCTTAAGACATTCTCCAAATAAAGTTTAAGGAGGGATCTGAGTTGTATACATGGATGAGTATACTGTATAATGGTCATGTTTCGGGCACTTCGGAGTATGTTGCAGTAAGAGGCGTGAAAAAATATTGTGTAACAGCTAGGCATTGCGTAGAGAAGGCTTGGAGAGTATTGTGATGAGCCTTGGCTTCTCCACAATGTAGAGTGATTACATCTCTTTGGAGGAGTAGGCGGTGCTGACTGTAATGTTCCACTATTGGGGCTAGTGGCTGTTAATGGTGTATGTATGGAAGGAAATTTCACTTAATAGTATATATAACAAAGCCAACATGCTTTCATGCACATGTTGTTATTGTAGTTGGACTATTCTGGTTACTTTAGCAATGTATGTTATTTAACTTACTCATTTGTGTATGAACTATTTTGTATGCAATTGTATGAATCTTGTTGCAGGCGTGTTGTTGGTTTAACCCGTCACTTTCGTTTGCGGACTATTCTGATTTCCAGCTTATGATGTCATTTCGCTCGTGTGTTCCTTTCAAGCTGTGTACTATTACAAACTTCTAAGGGACTCACTTCCTTCTCCCTTATGTGTGTTAGAACCCCCATGCATCTCACTTGACTCACTGCAAGGTCACACACTTACTTCCGAGAAAGTTACGACACTTACCTCTACGTGTTACCATAGTTAAGGCACTACTTTACTACCCATTGTTGGGAATCCTACTCCAAACAGTTTGAAGTCTACTTGGGAGTTCTTACTGGGGAGATCCCCTGACATGTTGGCGGGTCCAACACCATCAATATTTTTGGCGCTAGAAGGAGGGCCAAATGACAAGTAGAGTCCTCAACCCTGGCATGTTTTTCTCATGCACATGATTTTGAAGTGTCAGAGGATGTCATTGATGACTTGGCAGAGCAGCCCTGCTAAGGCACGAAGTTGCCTTCGCATGATTTTGTCACAACAATGAAGTCCTCTTGGATGACATTGCTTGTGGGTTGTTTGCTTACATGTTTGATGGGCATGTTGATCAATGCTGTCACACATTACCCGCAACATATATTCACTCGTATGATCATATGATCATAGAGTTAATCCGTGCCTCATATCATTATGACCGTAAAGCACTCAAAAAAAAAATTCTAGAATTACTTAAAGCACCTGATAAATCTATTGTGCAATTTTGGGTGTTGTTATTGAATCTTTCTTTTCAAATACTTGAAGATGAAATTGATTGGAAATTTATCAAAGAAAGGTTTTAGTATCTTCTTCACATATCTGAAAATCCACATTACTTGGAATCATTTGAACCCCTCTCGACATACCTCGGTGTTAGAGCTTCCAAATCTAAGATGAACAAGGTTGTTGTCACAAGTGACCCTTCGTCCTCTTCTCATGAAACAACTATAGTTCCGCAGGAAGAGGTGGGAGAAGTTGCAAACCCATTTGCTGAATTGTTACATCCTCCCATCCTACCTACTTTGGATATATGTGCAGATTTGGACCGCAAGGCAGTTGGTTGTTACATGAAATCATTTTCTCAAACTTCGTCCTCTCGTTCTATTGATCCTTTGGATTTTACTTCATTGTGTTCACCGGTTCCAGACTGATCTAGATTTAAACGTGAACGCGACAAATTACAGAGATAACCATAAATATAGAGATGTAGCATAAATAATACTTCATTTCATTAATGTAAAATATTGAAATATGCTTACAAACATAAATGGAAATAAACCAGCTAGGGTGATGGTAGTTGATGAGCCCCAGAAATGGGTAACTATATGGGCTCATTGTGCCTATTATTCTCATTTAATCCGCCATTATCAATAGTTTTGTGCATGTTTTTTAATATATTTATGTCAAAAAAGTGAATGGGGATAGTCACTTTGCCACATATTCTAATGAGTGTTTATTGCAGATTTTTGGACATTTTTGGACAAGGACAGGGAATTTATGAGAAGATTGGCAGCCAAACTCGATGAAACAGAGTTGAGGACTTATAGGAGGGGTGTCTCCTGCATTAATGACCCCTTCCTCGAGTTCTTCACCAAGCAGCTCGAAGTACAAAGGCCACAATAATGATCCAAAGTGGCAGTCGAGCAAGTCTAGTAGAGCTGTTGTTATCTTCAGTTTAGGCAGTCGAGTTCTTAAGTTTAGGAGGACTGTTGGGAGTCCCCACTTGTATAAATAAGAAGGCTTCAAGCCTCAATAGGTTAGCCATTAGATAGTCTATTTTTCGCACTTTTGTGTAGTCCTGTACTCAGCTCATTTTCGAGCTCTTTTTGCAAACAATTTTGTGATGTAACTATTTTTTTTTTTTTTTTTTTTTTTTTATCAATGAAGATGAATCCAGTTTTGAACCAGCACTGGTCTTTCCTAAAGGGCTGAAGCTCTTGGGTTAGGGTCCAACCCAAGTTTCCCAGCACCTCCTTTGTGCATTTATATGTTTTTTCTTGCAATCATAGGATAATTTCTGTTGTTTAGTTTAAGTTTTGCTTTGGTAAAATAGGTTGCTTTTGATGGTTAAATTAGTTGTTCTTGCTTCAAGTTGCTTAAGTAGTTTGCTGTAGTAACAGAGAAAGGTCCAAAAAGGCTATCAGCAGGTCTTGATCTCCTTTCTCCCTCCTCGGGACCATGATTTGAGGTCAAGGCACTACTGCTGCCACCAAAAACACAGTTTTTGCCTTTCATGCAATTACTAGTGTGATATTTCGAGTTAGAGAAGTTGATATTAGTTTGGATTCACATGCTTAGATCATTTCATGCTCATTTACCATGGTTTTCTCGCATAACTTTCTGCTCATGAAGTTTTGTTCAACAGGTTTCTGTTTTAGGTCAAAATAGACAAACTCGGTTTTTTCGGTTTTTGCTTTGGTCAGTTTTGGGACAAAAATGTGCAGTTCACTTGTAGAAAACTCTAGCTTATCATTCCTCCATAGCACAACCTGTACCAGTTTATCTCTCAATATTTCCCCACTCATTCCCCTCATTTCGCCTACCTGCCCTAATTTCTGCATTTTTCCATAAAGTTGCTTTCTTGCCCTTTGAATGAATCCAACCATCTCCTTCATTCCTGATCTTCATTAACAGAGTCCTAGACCCCTCAACACCTTCATCCAGCCTTGATTGCCCTTCTCCCATCAATTTCCCACCTCCAAACCTACAAAAACCACTTTCGGCCTCCTCCTGTAGAAATTCCTGTAGATCCCCTGCAGCCTCCTGTAGAAGTTCATGTGAGCAATTTTTCGAGGTCTGATTGCAATGGAAGTCTCCAGAAGGGTACGAGGGAATTATTAGGACCTCTCCACACCTTCCTCATCTTCAGCAAAAGCCAACTCCATCCTCCTTTGCCACCAAACCTCTGCGTAGTCACAATCAATCAAACCATAAGCATAATAATTCCACATAAAAATACCCAAAAGTATAAAAAGATGATTTCTTTCCATCTCTCTTCAGAAGTAGTTTGAATAAATGAAATTTACCTTTTTAGAAGTTAATGGCACCCATTTTAGTAGTTTCCATCTCTTTTCTTGCACAACTAGGGTTTGTTAGGGTTTGCTAGGGTTTGTTTTCCGTTTCAGTTTTCCTTCTCTTTCTACAAGTAGAATAGCCTCCATAGAGTTAGCTTTCTTCCATCACAATAAAAGCTTCTTTTGAGAACTCATAGAAGTTGGGTTAAGATCCTAGCGAACTTGCGTCAGCTGATCAAGTGACAGCTTGCAGTAAGAGCTAGTACTTGTGCATACAACACCGTCGTTTCCAAGTTTGTTACGAACTACCGGGTTAATAAAGGTAAAGAAGGAAGCCCCAGGAGTTGCAGCATTATTGCTACAATACTGGAGCTCACCACTCTTTTTGGCACCGTTGTCGGGGAAACGTCAGAGTATTTGTGATTACTGCTTTTCTTCTATTTTCTACTGCAACATTATGCTAAGTAGTTTATTTCAGCAAAAGTAGAGTAGTTGTTTCATTTCAATTTTGCAATTCCATTTCAGCAAGCGTAGATTAATCATTTCCTGCTTTCATTTCAGCAAAAGTAGACTAGTCATTTCCTGCTTTCATTTCAATTCTGTAATTTCATTCCAGCAAGCATAGATTAGACATTTCCTGCTTTCATTTCAATTCTGCAATTTAATTTCAGCAAGCATAGATTAGACATTTCCTGCTTTCGTTTCAATTCTGCAATTTTCATTTCAGCAAGGTTTATTTTAGTTAGTTTCAATTTGCTGTTCAATCCATTTCAGTTTTTGCAGGTACAAGCAGAAAAAGAAACACAAATATTCTCCAAAAAAGAGATTTCCTTTCATGCCTCGTAGGAATAGAGACAATTCAAGAAAATTCCTACCCAACACCCCCAACACATCACTGAGTCACCCTTCTCTCTTCTTTGGTGGCAGTGATCTAGAAGATCCTATAGGTGAACCTCCAGAGATATACGAAGATCCTATAATAGAATAAGAGCAAGAAACCATTCCTCCTGAGACCATGGCTGAAAACATAAACGTTAGAGGGAATGGGGAAAGAATAGAAGGTGCCTTTCCTATCCGGGAGACCAATGGGGACACAAAAATGAAAAACATAAGTTCTTTAGCCATACCTCACTTCCATGGACTGACTACCAAAGATCCTGATACTTTCTTGTTTGAATTTGCTGTTCTCTGTCGAACCTATGACTATGCAGAAGATGAGTAGAAGTTGAAACTGTTTCCTTCTACCCTCAAGGATGTAGCCTTGCACTGGTTCATGGGGTTACCTAGAGATAGTATCACAACTTGGGCTCAGATGCAGAAATCCTTTAACAACAAATACCGGGACTATTGCAGGTCAAAGGAAACCAAGGAAGAAATCTTCCGAATGACCATGGGTAGTGATGAATCTTTGGAAGACTATGAAGAGAGGTTTCAACTCAGTTATAAAAGGGCCAGGTGCACACTTGACCTTGAATCCTTGAAGACCTTCTAGATACCCTCCATTTGCTGGTTGGGGGAGACATCTACCAACTACCTTATGATGACATAAAGATTGTGTTTAGAAACCATTCCAGGTCAGCTAGGAAGAGAGGTAGGGGAAGTCAACCATTAGCCAGTACATCCTCATCCAGCTCATCCCTTAGAAACGAACTTGAGAATCGACTAGAAGATTTCAAGAGCGAGGTGAGGCAGACTCTTGCCATGCAAATGGATACCTTGCATATCAAAAGGAAACAAGAGGAAGCCGAGAGAGCTTTGGCCATCTTTTGTCCCAGGTGCATGAGAAAGCATCCTAGGAATGAATGTCCACTGCACTCTATAGAAGTGTGTGTAGTCTGTGAACAAGACCATCCTACGAATCAGTGCCCTTCCTTGCCCGGAATCAAAGTTACATATCAGGGGGTTGAAGGAGCCACTGAACCACTCTATTTCATGAACCAAAGGAGGCCACATGGACCCAGACCTTACCAGCAGGGAATGCAAGGGACCTCCCAGAGCTATTACCACCCCAATCAAGCCACTTCCATGCCTTCTTGGGGCCTCCCTGCTCATCCTTCCTGGTCCACACCCCCTCCTTGGTCATATCCTCCTCAATACCAGGCTCCGCCAGTTGCTCACTCGTTTCACTCTTATGCTCAGCCACAGCCTCAGTGGAATGCACCTCATCAGGGGTGGAGGCCCCAGTATAACTCTCCTCCCACTCTTTTGCCTCCACCACCTGCTCAACCACAACCATTACCTCTTGCTCCTCCAAGACAACCCCAAATACCTGCTCAACTGAACCCAAACCCTAACAAGCGACAGACCCAACATGTATATAGTGGGGAAACATCATGCCCAACTTATGCTGTGGAGATTCAGGAGATTAACCTACGATCTGGGAAGGTTCTCCTAGATAGCCAACCTCCTCCTCCTAAGGAGGCTAAGGAAGAAAAACATGAAAGTGAACCCAACGTCATTCCACCCTTTCCTGAGAGACTAACTAGAACCACACAACCGACGCTAGAAGAAACTGAACTTCTGGGAGAAATGAAACAGTTATGTGTAAAAATACCACTTCTCCAAGCCATAAAGGATGTGCCTATATACAACAAGATGATGAAGGAGAAGTGCTTTAGACACCCAGGCAGGCGAAATAGAGATGCCCCAACTATCAATGTCATAGGACAACTATCCGACCTGATGTTGGGGCAGGTAATTTGTCCGAAATATCTCGACCTTGGGAGTCCTGTAGTCGATGTCCACATCAATGGCACCATAATCCCCCATACCTTGATTGATCTAGGGGCTGCCATTAATGTGATGACCAGGGACACTATGCTCAAACTCAACCTTCAAGGTTCCCTAAGAAAGACCTCAACAGTACTGCAGTTGGCAGACCGCTCCACCGTGACCCTTGAGGGGATTGTGGAAGATGTCATGGTCTCTATTGATTCCTGGGAGTACCCTGCTGATTTCCTGGTTCTCCAACCAAAGGCAAAGCTCACTGGGTACCCTCTCATCCTGGGAAGACCTTGGTTGGCTACTGCAGATGCCTACATCAGTTGTCGAGCTGGGAACATGACAATCAAGAATGGGCATATGTCCAAACAGCTAGTCCTCTATCCTCCTGCCCAACCTCTGCTAGAACATGATTTACCTCTCTGGTTGTCGAGCTGGGAACATGACAATCAAGAATGGGCATATGTCCAAACAGCTAGTCCTCTATCCTCCTGCCCAACCTCTGCTAGAACATGATTTACCTCTCTGGTTGGAGGAGGAAGATGAGGATGAAGTCTATTCTGCACCATTGTGTACAGTAGAAGCTACCATGGGGGGTCCACAAACTGAGGATGATCTTATTGAGAACTTGATTCAGAATCCACCCCCCAGTGTGTTGCCCTTAGAAGAGCTGGTGGAAGAAACCCAAGCTAATCCTTTAGTTGATCTCTGTGTGGCTGATCCGACCTCCCTTCGAGTTAAGAATGTGGAATTTGGCCCAGAAAAAACCTTGAAGATCAACTCATCCCTATCCACCTCTCAGGAGAAAGAACTGTGTAGCTTATTGAAGAATCATTTGGATGCTTTTGCTTGGAGTTATAAGGAGATGAAGGGAGTCCACCCTTCAGTCTGTACTCATCACATTTACATTAAAGAAGATTGTAAACCAGTCAGGCAACCTCAAAGGAGGATGAATCCAGCCCTTAAGGACATTGTCAAAGAAGAACTGCAAAAGTTGTTGGATGCAGGATTCATCTACCCCATCTCTGACAGTGAATGGGTTTCTCCTTTGGTGCTAGTGCCAAATAAAAATGGGAAGTGGAGAATTTGTGTAGATTATTGGGAACTGAACAAGGCCACCAAGAAGGACCATTTCCCTTTGCCTTTCATAGATCAAGTGTTAGATGGCCTGGTAGGGAAGAAGTTCTTCTCCTTCCTAGATGGGTTTAACGGGTACAACTAGATCCAAATCAGCCTGGAAGACCAAGATAAGACCACTTTCACTTGTCCATGGGGTACCTTTGCATACCGAGTCCTTCCTTTTGGGTTGTGCAACGCTCCCGCCACTTTCCAGAGAGCAGTACTGAGCATATTTGCTGAACTGGTTCATGATTCAATGGAGATCTATATGGATTACTTTACCCCTTATGGTTCTAACTTCCAGGAAGATTTGACTAACCTGGGAAAAGTTTTAACCAAGTGTATTGAGATGAACCTGTCCCTCAGTCCTGAAAAATGTGAATTCCTGATGACTAAAGGGACCATGCTAGGTCATACAATTTCTCAGGAAGGATTACAGGTGGATCCCAACAAGATTGCTATCATCCAAAGGGTCCCTCCTTCTCAAAAGGTAATAGATGTTCAAAGTTTTCTAGGCTTAGCAGGGTATTATAGAAGATTCATTAAGGATTTTAGTAAGCTAGCCTCTCCATTGTTCGGTCTTTTGGGAAAATATGCTGAGTTTATATGGACTGACAACTGTCAAGAGGTCTTGGATGCCTTGAAAGGTAAGCTGGTAACTGCCCCAATCTTGAGAGGTCCAAACTGGGCCCTACCTTTCCACATTCACACAGATGCCTCGAACAAAGTGATAGGAGCAGCCTTCGGGCAAGTTGAAGAGAAGCTGCCTTATGCCGTATATTTTTTCAGTAAAAACCTGTCCAAGGCAGAATTAAACTACACTGTAACCGAAAAGGAGCTCCTAGCTATAGTCCATTCCCTAAACAAGTTCAGACACTACATCAATGGCTATCAAACGTTTGTACACACTGATCATGCTACAATTAGGTATTTGATGAATAAACCAGATGTAAATGCTCGTATCATTAGATGGTTACTTTTATTGCAACAATTTGATTTGACTATTGTTGATAAGCCAGATCTTCTGTCTAGACTAGATCTGCCTGCAGGTGAAGAAGGTGTTATCACTGAGAACTGCAGTTGCATGTATATAAGTTAAGTCCAAAGTTTCATGGGTAAAAATGAATGTTATATGGTTGTTCTCCTATGTTTACCACTTAGGGGTCATGTCTTTTAATGATATTGTTGAGAATCATTTTCAAAACCACGAGTCATCCTTCATCATGATTGATTAAGATATGTCTTGTCTCGTATGTGTCATTTGTCCTTTTCGCAGTTTCGCAGCACCTTTTCGCAGTTTCGCAGCACTGTTTGATTGGCTGATTTTGCAGCATAGTAATGTTTTAGCCTTTTCGTAGCGCCAGCCATTTCTCAGCACATGTCACTGAATTATAACTGTCTGCGCTACGAAATCGCGGATTCGGGATTTTGCAGCGCGCATTCTTAAAATGTCATGTCCAGGGATGAGTCATTGTGTCCGGTCGGATTGTTGTCAGTTTATGTACCTTCCAAACAATTACGAGGCATCATTCCACCAATAGGTTCAGAGTCATGCACATTAAGTTCATTTAAATGTTCTTGTCATGCATGGTTGTGTCATGATGTTCTATTATTATTACTTGAAGCGGCCAACTTATATGTTAAGCTATTTGAATTGTAATGAGCCCGAATTTCTTCTTCAAGAGAGCTGCATTGCAAGCGAGCCCGTGTTCTAAAGTTTGAAGTTGCTTGTTGAGTTGAAGCTGCCGGTGTTACTGTGTGCAAAAGTTTTCAAGGCGTAATGGAGAAGAAAGAGCATCGGTCAGGAAGGTGTCAAAGGGCAGAACCCGAAGGATTAGACTTGACATTGAGGGAGGAAGGTGTTAAAAAGGCCTTCAAAGACGCTGGTTGCTGGAGTTTTTGTGAAAAGCTGAAGGGAGGACACACTCAGGTAACAAAAGAATTTGCATTGAATTTTACAGGCTTGAGTTCCAAAGTATCTATGTTAGAATTCCCAGTATCTCCAGAGGCTATTGCTAGGGTAACTGAGATTCCTAGAGGAGGCCAGGAGTGGTTCAAAAATTTCAAGTTTGATATGAGCCCCTGTAAAATATTCTTGAAGGAAGCCTATGTGAATGAAGATTTGACCAAGGCTGTACCTAGAAGTTATGTTAAGGAGAGTTATGCTATGCTTCTTACTTGTATTCAAAAATATTTAACTTGTGAGGGCAGGTATAACAAAGTTTATTCATATCATTTCAAGTTGTTGCTGCATTTCACGGGTAAAGCACCTATAGATCTCCCATTCTACTTGTTTCGAAGCCTCAGTAAGATGTGTGATAAAATTCAATTGAGGAAGGATGATTGTGAGTCATCACTGTTTCATCATGGCCTAGTTAAACTGTTAGTGATGGATGGCTTGCAGAAGATTGGTAGGGATTGGGATTCTTTCATTTATATGGCCGGGTTCCAGAGCAAGACAGGCCTCACCCCACAGCCACTCAGAGAAAGAGAAGAATTGATGGAGGAACCCACTATTGCTGAGCTTAGGAAGGAGGCTAGTGAGAAAAAGAAAGTTAAATCTCAGTTGAACAAACCAGTCAAACCCTTGGTTATTAAAGAGCCACCTCAGCCACCTCAGTCATCATCAAAGGAAAAGGTCAAGCAAAAGAAGGAGGTTCATGGATCAGCTGAATCTGAAAAAGCATCAAGAGTTAAAACTAGGGGTCAACTAAGCAAGGAGAAAGGTAAATCAGTAGTTGTGGAAGAGAGTCCAATTTCAAAGGCCAGTCTAAGTGACCTACTTGAGGCTATTGAATTTGAACAGGGAGAACCAGTGCATCTTGAACCCATGCATATTGATTTGACCCAATCTTCTCCTGAGAGCACTAAGAAGTCAAAAGCTTCGAAAAGATTAAGGTTTGATGAGCCTAGTGAGGTCTTTATGTTCAAGCCAAGAAGGCCAGTTACGAGGAAACAAATTAAAGAAGCTGAGAAAGGGAATAAAGAAGAAGAAGCTGTAAAGGAGAAAGTGCATAAAGCAAAGAAAGTTGTAAAGTCACCCAGAACTGAGGTAATTGATGTATTGACAAAAACAGTGGAGGCAGTCAAACATAAAGACAAGAATAAGAAGGTTATCATCACCCAAGGAGGAAATGTGATTGCCATAAAGAGTCAAGTGAAGACAGCCATGAAAGATCAGGTGGGAGCAGCCAAAGAAGAAATTGTCAAAGCCAAAAATGTGACTAAGGAGCGTGCAGTTAGGTATGCCAATTATAAAAGAGCTGTGTTGAAGGGCAGCAGAAACTTAATGGGTCAGACAGACTCTGTGGCTGATGTATATACTTGGACTGTCCCAGCTCTAAAACAAGCTAAACTCCTCAGACAAATGAACCTGACTCTGATAGCTAAAAACAAAGCTTTAAAGAAGGAGGTTTCAAATTTGAAGATGCAGCTAGGTCAGCTAGCTCATTGATTTAAGGAAAAGGTGATATTTTCAGTTTTGGTCAATTTTGTTTGAGTTTCACTATTTTGAAGTCATCTAAGTTTTTGGCACCTGTAGAGGAGGTTTGAAAAGTTAAAAGTTCAAGCAAAGGAAGCTTTAGTGCAAATGCATTCTGTTTTGGTAAAAACAGCAGTTTCGTAGCGCGCTACGAAACTGCTGTAGGTGCTGTTTTATAATAAAAACAAGGAATTTAATGATGAGGTCAGCAAATTTTTGAAGAGAAAGCCTCAAAGACATAAGGGAAACCATAAAAGAGTCTCCTAACTATTCAGAGAATGACAAATGTGCATTTTGAAAAGGTGAAATGTTTTGTTTTTAGCTCAAGTCTCGTTAAAGGTACTTTATGACCAAATTGTTAGGGTTTTTGTTAAGGTTATCAGAGATTTTTGTTTGTACACTTGTTCAGCTCACAAAGCTTCCAACTCATTGGAGAGTAAGGTGATATGCGTTGTTTATGAGGAATTAGAGAGCAGGGGACATGTTCTTTAAGAGATGAAGAATGTTGGGAGACAGAGACCGTAAAAACAGAGCACATCTTTTGGTCAATTAATGAGCCATGTGCGCAACAAGGATCCAAAGCTAGCTCGTTCAGTGTTTTCTCCTCCAAGATACCTCAACCAAAGCAGATAGAGGACATGTGTCAAGACTCAGAAAAACATCATGCTACGAGGAGGACAGATTTTGGGTTTTGAGTAAATGAAGACCATTTGTAATTACAGTTCAGCTATCATGTAATTAATGAATTAGTTATGTAGTAGATAAGGATAGTGAATAGCAACCTTCGATGCTCCCCTCATGCTGGAGGAGGAAGCTCGAGGTGGTTAAGCATGTAGTCCTATATATGAATCAAACTGGGATGTAAAAGGGGTTGGATGTTTTTTGGAAAAAACAGAGTTTTATATTGGCTTATGTAAAAGACTTGTTGCAGTAATATAATAGACTACTTTTTCTTCTCAAGATTCATACTTTGTTCAAATGCTCAAGATGTATCTGGCTTTGTCTTATCCTTTGTGTTTTACAGCTCTATAGATATACAATCACTCTGAATTCACCTAGTTGCTCAGATTTCCTGTGTATATTTATGAGTTGAGGTTCATTTGCAAAATGTTTTGAGTGTTTAAACATTACATGCCTTGATTTCCATGAATGAGTAGTTGAATGGTTTACTGAAATGGTGTTTGACTCCATGAGCCCAATGGAAGAAATCTTATGTTGTCTGTCCAACCAGCATGTTTATTAAGTTCTCATTTCAAGAGTTAGCCCTCTTTTGTTAATCATGATCAATAGTTTGTTTTGAGAGAGCCCTCTCAGGTTAGGGAGGCTAATCCTTAGCCAAGAGTCTGGTCTGGAATAGTTACATAGAGTCTAACTGATTAGCAGCCATCAGTACATGATTTTGTGATAACAGAAGGAATGGTGGATGATCAAATGCCAGATGAACACTAATTTGATATTTTAGTACTCTCTCCATGGTTTGATGATATAGAAAATTACTTGGTTTGAGCACAGTTTCCGCCACACCTATCCTCAAAAGAGAAGAGCAAGATTGTGAGGAAAAGTGCCCCATTCACTTGGATTGGGGGCAATCTTTTTAAACTTGGCCTAGATCAGATTTTGAGGCGATGTGTCAGGGAGGAGGAAGTCTTTGACATCCTCCTAACCTGTCATGATGGGCCTTGTGGGGGCCACTTTGCAGCAAAGAGGACTGCCTTCAAAATTTTGCAGGCAGGTTACTATTGGCCCACTCTTCATCAAGATGTCAGGAGATACATCAGCCAATGTGACTGATGTCAAAGGATGGGGAAACCAACTCCAAGGAATGAGATGCCCCTACAACCTCAAGTGACTTTCCAGCCATTTGAGATGTGGGGCATGGACTTTGTGCGTCCTATCAACCCTCCTTCAAAACAGAAATCTTACATCATTGTGTGTACTGATTATATAACAAAATGGGCAGAAACAAAGGCGATCAAAGCAGCAACAGAAGAAAAAGTAGCTGAGTTTTTGAGGGAAAATATCTTCTACAAGTTTGGATACCCAAGAGAGTTAGTCACAGATCAAGGGAGTCAGTTTACCTCCAATTTGGTTGAAGACCTACTCACACACCACAAGATTAAGCACAAAACTTCCACCCCTTATCATCCACAAGAAAATGGATAGGTGGAAGTCACCAACAGAGCTTTGGAAGGGATTTTGACTAAGGTAGTGAGCAACAACAGAAAAGATTAGGCAGACCAATTGGTTGAGGCCACCTGGGCCTATAACACCACCTGGAAAACCACCACAGGGTTGACACGCTATGAGCTGGTCTACAGGAAGAAGGCTCTGCTATCAATAGAATTTGAATATAACACATTAAGGATGGCAGCTTAGCTGGACCTAGATCTCAGCCATGCACAAAAGGAAAGATTGCTTCAACTAAATGGATTGGATGAACAGAGAATGCAGGCCCTACTCCACTCAGAGGTAGTCCAACTTCAGAGAAAAATATGGCATGATAGACACCTCAAAGAAAAACAATTCCAGCAAGGAGATTAGGCGCTGCTGTATGATTCAAGATATAAAGATTTCAAGAGAAAACTGAGGACAAGATGGTTGGGACCATGTACAGTAGAAAAATGCAATGACAGTGGTTCAGTACTTATCCGGACCATAGATGAAGAAGCCATCCCCATGCTCGTCAATTGGCATAGATTAAAGATCTACATGAAGCCCCTTTCCAAGCAAGAGTTCATTGAGAATCTGGGAAAAACAATGTTGGTAGTGGAGCAGGTCCCTGTCTCCACTCCACCCACACCTTGAGCAAAAAAAAAAAGGACTAAACGATCCCTGGGTGAAAACCTCTTAGAGGCACCCAGGGCAGGCAGTGAGGGTGAAAACCTCCTGGAGGCGCCCCAGCTGTCTCAAAAAAAAAGAAAAAAGAAAAAAGCCTAACTTATTTTGAATAAATTGCAGGTTGCAGGAGGGTCACACAAGAGGAAAAGACATGGCCAGGCTGCATACACCCTTCATAGTCCATCCCTCCATCACCGTTATCCTTTTCCATGCCTCGGTCTCATTTGTTTTGAAAATTCCGCGTCCTACAGGAAACTCTGTGTATTCTACAGGAGGATCCTGTAGAAACTACAGAAAGGCCAAAATCAAGTTTAGAAAAGAACTCGAGGGCTGGAAGTTTGTCTAGAAGGCCTATGGACCTCCCTGCCACCATCCATCCACCTAACTCTCCATTCCACCCCTGTGCACTCATACCTCCACTTGCATTTCTTTCACTGCATAGACAAAATATAGAGATTCTGCTTCTTTCATTCTGTAAACACAAAAAATGATGACAAATAAAGTAGCAATGTTCTTCTCGCTTATTCTTACTTGATACCTCCCAGTTGATATTTCTTTCATTCAGAACCTTTGTCAGCTATTTTTTTTAAGCCTGTTCAAGCATCAGCCCGAATTTCAGAAGGAGAAGCAGCTACGGGAAATCCTGTAGGATTCATGTAGTAGCTGATCCCTTTGAAAAACAACTCCAGAGACAGGGTCAGCGCAGCAGGATGTATGAATCATGTAAGGAGCGGATCTTGATTGAGAAATCATCAGCATAAGCTAAAGGCCGAGCATGCAGAGCACCAGCAGCAACAACAACGAGGAAATGAAGTGCCAAAGTCCGAAGCATGCATAGCACAACAACGACTAAGTAGGTAAGTGGCTAAACCTATTCCTCGATTGCATGAATATTATTTCAAAACTACATGAACTATGAGAATGGTCACGATTAAGCAGAATCAGTGGCTAGCTAACTGGCCACCCTCGTTTAGTTTACACACCCTCGTGGAATTCAATTGAGCCACATCCAATTCAAACTGTCGATCAGATACGCAGTCAGCACGTGTGGCATGTCAACTCGGGAGGGAAACATTCGAAACCGGTAGTGGTGGCGGCGTATAACGGGAGTAAGGAAGGTGATGGCAGTCAGGCGACATGAAGAACCATAATTACACTGGTGTAGGACCAACGGTTTGGATGGGGATAACGTACCCATCCGGCCACCTCACCTCCTCACCGCAGATTACGCCAACAGTTAAGTACAGTGTGGTCTAAGCCTCCACCACCCTTTGTTTCATTTTCATTTATCACGTCCTCGACTGCAGTACTCATCTACCACCTTCAGAACCGCGAACCAGGGGTTTTTTGCCAATTTTTCAAAACCCTCGCACCTATCGGGTTCTACAGGAGCATTACTGCATTCTACTGGAGTAGGAACACCGTCCACAGGAGGATTTCTACAAGAAGGACAGAGAACAGCTCTGCAGTAGAAAAAATTCAAAATTTTTGTCAAATTCGAGCTGGGAATGAGGTAGGCTAGAAAACCTGCTCTGCATACGATATGTCTAGATAAGGTGGTGGATTAAAAATAGAGTATTGGTTGAAGAAAAGCAAGGAAAGAGAAATTCAAAAGTCTGTTGTGTCTTTTCTGAGTTCTACACAGTCTCTCCATTTCCTTCTCTGCATTCAAAATCTGCCTTTTTCTTCCTCACATTCTGCTATAAAAAAAGGGGGATGCAATCATAGAAATCAAACCTGGGAAGGAAACAAAATTGCAAGTCTGTCTACTCTGTGAAAACCACTATTTTATATAGTCCCTATTCTGTCAAAGTATTGATTTCTTCCAAGAACCAAGAAGCAAATTCAAGTTGAGAATAGTTTGAAGAAAGGGAAAATTGCAAATTGGTGTTGTGAAGAAGAAGCACACGGGAAATTCCTCCTACAGTTTCAGAAAAAAAAACAAAACTCAGCTGTCCCTTTGTTTCTGATTTTGGAAATTGTTGTTTTTTCCTCACCTGAGCACTTTCAGAAACCACTAAACACCATGCCAGGAGGTTTTATGAGAAAGGAGCCTTTGAACTCCAAAAAATTGCATGAGCACCCCGAGGTGGTGGTCCTCTTCACTAGGGAAAACTGGATGTCTTTCTTTGAAAGAATTCATGGATATGATGATGAGGTGACTGAATAATTTTTGATGTTCTTAAGGCCCCATTCGAAAACACATGCTACAGTCAGCCTCAGGGGTCTGACCCTAGAGCTTACACCTGATTTTATCAGCATAATCACAGGTCTTCCACTTGGTCTCCCTTGGAGCAAGGAGGAGAAAACATTGGGACAGGTTGCTAAGAAGACATTTTTTCAACCTTAAGAGCATCCTGTAGAGGATGAAAATGGGGTCAGAAGGACAAGCTTACCTCCTCCATGGAGTGAAGTCAGTTACCAGATAATGAAATATATCACTTGTGAAGGAAGGTTCAGTATAATTTATGGTTATCACTTCAGGTTATTGCATAAATTGAGATATGGGATGGACCTACCTGCAGTTAGGAAACTCAGTCTCCCATATTTCCTCCTCCAGTCCTTGATAGAATGTGGCACCAAGTTGAATGCAGGGGTCTCAGACTAGCTGGCCCACCATGGCATCATTAAATTATTGGTGGAAGATGCCCTACACATATACACCATCCCCATAGCTTGGGAAATTTTTAGGAATATGTCTAGGGGAGATGACATCAAAACTTTGACTGAGGACATTAGCCCATCTGGCAGTGAGGAGGAGGAAGAGAAAGAGGAAATTGAGAAGGAAATTCATGAGGAGACACAAAATATTCAAACAAAGGAGGAACAGGAAATAGAGGAGAAGCAGAAAGAAGAGGAGAAACTTGACAAATCCATTGTTGTACCTAAGGCAGAAAAGAAAACAGCCTCAAAAACAGAGAAGAGGAAAAGAACAGAAGTTGAGAAGAAAAAGCCCAAGAAAGCCTAGAAAAAGACTGCCACAGGAGAGGTAGGGACCCAACAAGAAAAGGAGAAGACACTACCAGAGATAGCAGAGACACAAGCAAAAATAGTAGACACAGGAAAGACTGCAGAAGATGAAGGAAAAGAACAACAGAAAGAAACATCCCCTGAAACATTGGCAAAGGAAGCAGCAACTGTGCTTGCTGCATTGAGCACTCCAACAAAACAAAAGGGAAAAATAAAAAGACAAACATCCATGTATTTCAAAGCCAGAAGGAGCACCAGGATTAAGGTGGGCAAGCCCCAGCCACCATCCAAAGAACCCATTATCATTAAGGATGCACCTGCTGAGAAGAAGGAGGAATCTCCCTCCAAGATCTCTATCACCTACGAGAGGGGGAGTCCCAAAACCTCCACCTGGAAGGAAAGAGTCAAATTGATGGACTCGAAGGCAGTCCTACAGGAAGCTCAAACCTCTCTACAGGAGACACTGGCCAAGCTGAAAGAAACTGAACAATTGGAAAAGGAGGTAGCAGAACAGTCACAAGAGGAAGGTAAGGCAAAAGAAATCCCTGAGCCAAGCCCTCAGCCTAATTTAGGCTCATATTATAATCCCACAGAAATTCATTGTGCCTCTTTTCTTTGAACTAGAACAAGAAAGGGTCAGAACCCACACTTGGATGCAGATTGTTAAATCTAAAGGATTTGAAGATATACGGCACATGGAAGACCAGTTGAGAGACTTGAGAAGGGAGTTGGGCATGGTAAGGCACACAGAGAGCATTAAAAGAGCCCAACTACAAGAAGAAAATGAACTGCTGAAAAAGCAGTTACAGGAATGGGAAACTCAAGGGGGAGACAAGTCACCAATTTTTGAAGGACAACAACAACAGGAAGGTCCCCTAGCAGATAAGGAAACAACAAAGAAGAAAAAGCATGAGGAAGAGCCACAGACCGATGATGAAATGTTGATGAAACAACAACAAGAAAAAGAATCTTAGGCAACAACTGAAGTGCTGATTTTGAGACAACAGTTGTAGGAAAATGAAGCCCAGATGGCCTGCATGGCCAGCTGGGCAATGGAGGCCTTGCAGTGCAAACAACCAGCTAGATCCTATGCACTATATCTCAAAGACCAATGGCTCCAATTCCAGATCAAAACATTGGCCTAGAGGGGCACAATCCCATTCCAGAATTATGATCAGTTTATGCATTTATGTGATAATAGTTCAGCCGAGGATAGAGCCAAATTAGCAGAATTTTACCTCCATAATATGGCACTACCAGACATGAACTTATGGGATCCGAATGCTGCACTAGGAGACCTATAGCTCATGGCTATGGCTTCTTGGTTGAGCCATGAAGATAAGAGGGTAGTGGAAATTCAGAGGATCATGACAAAGGAGCTAAGTGAACCCCTCATGATAAGGGCAGAACCAGAAAACCCCTTAGCTCTCATTTATGCCCATCAACACCTTGCAGACAATCCTCAAGTCCTCCCGGATTATGTTGACAGACAAGCACAAGCTATCGCTCATTTTGAAGATATGGAGAGACTATTTGGTGATAACTGCTTCATGCATGCATGAGAAGGTGGAATACCTTGTCACATAGCCTAAAGATCAAGGAGTATCACTCCCCAACCAGAATGAGGGAGGCTATGATGAGAGTGCCCCTATATAAACAATCAATGCAAACCTTGAAAGCCAATTGGATTGGCCTTAAGTTCAGTCCTCCACTACTGCTAGGACTGTTGGAAGGGGTTAAAGAGGAGGAAGAACAAAAACATTGGGAGGAAGTGGACAAAAAAGCAGGTTTTCATGACAGAGAAGGGGATATCACCTCAGAGGCTTGGGATGTCAGGGAAGCTGTTAAAGCTATTAAAGATGAAGAACTGGATTAGTTGCTCAGAGGATGAGCAACCCATTCAGCAGGGGGGTGATGATCAGCCCCAGAAATGGGTAACTATATGGGCTCATTATGCCTATTATTCTCATTTAATATGCCATTCTCAATAGTTTTGTGCATGTTTTTGAATATATTTATGTCAAAAGAGTGAATGGGGATAGTCACTATGCTACATAGTCTAATGAGTGTTTATCGCAGATTTTTGGACAAGGACCGAGCATTTATGAGCATATTGGTAGCCAAACTTGAGGAAACAGGGCTGAGGACTTATAGGAGGGGTGTCTCTTGCATTAATGACCCCTTCCTCGAGTTCTCCACCAAGCAGCTCATAGTACAAAGACCACAATAATGATCCAAAGGGGCAGCTGAGCAAGTATAGTAGAGTTGCTGTTATTTTCAGTTTAGGCAGTTGAGTTCCTTAAGTTTAGGAGGACTGTTGGGAGTCCCCACTTGTATAAATAAGAAGGCTTCAAGCCTCAGTAGGTTAGCCATTTGATAGTCAATTTTCGCACTTTTGTGCAGTCCTGTACTCAGCTCAGTTTCGAGCTTTTTTTGTAGACAATTTTGTCATATAACTATTATTATTTTTTATCAATGAAGATGAATCCAGTTTTGAACCAGCACTGATCTATTCTAGAGGGCTAAAGCTCTTGGGTTAGGGCCCAACCCAAGTTTCCTAGCACCTCCTTTGTGTATTTATATGTTTTTGCTTGCATTCATAGGATAATTTCGGTTGTTTAGTTTAAATTTTGCTTTGGTAAAATAGGTTGCTTTTGTTGGTTAATTAGTTGTTCTTACTTCAAGTTGCTTAAGTAGTTTGCTATAGTAACAAAGAAAGATCCAAAAATGCTACCAGCGGGTCTTGATCTCCTTTCTCCCTCCTTGGGACCATGATTTGAGGTCAAGGCACTACTGCTGCCACCAAAAACACAATTTTTTCCCTTCATGCAATTGCTAGTGTGATATTTCGAGTTTGAGAAGTTGATATTAGTTTGGATTCACATGATTATATCATTTCATGCTCATTTACCATGGTTTTCTCACATAACTTTCTGCTCATGAAGTTTTTTTCAGCAGGTTTCTGTTTTTAAGTAAGATTTTAGGTCAAAATAGACAAACTCTGTTTTTTCGGTTTTTGCTTTGGCCAGTTTTGGGAAAGAAGTGTGCAGCTCACTTTTAGAACACTATAGCTTATCATTCCTCCATAGCACAACCTGTACCAGTTCATCTGTCAAGATTTCCTCACTCATTCACCTCATTTCGCCAACCTGCCCTAATTTCTCCATTTTTCTATAAAGTTGCTTTCTTGCCCTTCGAACGAATCCAACCATCTCCTTCATTCCTAATATTCATTAACAGAGTCCTAGACCCCTCAACACCTTCATCCAGCCTTCATTTCCCTTCTCCCATCAATTTTCCACCTCCAAACCTACAAAAACCACTTTCGGCCTCCTCCTGTAGATTCTCCTGTAGAAACTCCTATAGATCCCCTACAACCTCCTGTAGAAGTTCATGCGAGCGATTTTTCGAAGTCTGATCGCAATGGAAGTCTCCAGAAGGGTACGAGGGACTTATTAGGACCTATCCACACCTTCCTCATCTTCAAAAAAAGCCAACTCCATCCTCCTTTGCCACCAAACCTATGCACAATCACAATCAATCAAACCATAAGCATAATAATTCCACATAAAAATACCCAAAAGTACAAAAAGATGATTTCTTTCCATCTCTCTTCAGAAGTAGTTTGAATAAATGCAATTTACCTTTTTAGAAGTTAATGGCACCCATTTTAGTAGTTTCCATCTCTTTTCTCGCACAACTAGGGTTTGCTAGGTTTGTGTTCCATTTCAGTTTTCCTTCTCTTTCTGCAAGTAGAATAGCCTCCATAGAGTTAGCTTTCTTCCATCATAGTAAAAGCTTCTTCTGAGAACTCATAGAAGTTGGCTTAAGCTCCTAGCGAACTTGGACCAGCTGATCCAGTGACAACCTATAGTAAGAGCTAGTACTTTTGCATACAACACCATCGCTTCCAAGTTTGTTATGAACTATCGGGTTGATAAAAGTAAAGAAGGAAGCCCCAGGAGTTGCAGCATTATTGCTGCAATACTGGAGCTCACCAGTAGCTTATCTCTGAGAAGAGATGTGCGGCCACATGCCTCTGAACTGTCTTACAATGAGGCTCGAAGGCCTATTTATTGTTGAGAAACAATGGACAACACTAAACATCCAAAAACCTAACCCTAGGAGATGAAGCGCCAAACTATGGGCTCCGTTTTGGGTAAATTGGTACATCAACTTGCCCGGGTCGTAACTTTGGCATACGATCTTTGTTTGACACACACAATACCTCATTAGAAATATCCATCCAAGGACTACAAATTTGGGATGAGAAAGATCGATCCATGGACCCATGTTGCTTCCAGTTTTCCAATGATCAAAGAGGTGGCGGTAGGTGGGGCTACCTCTGGTATCCTGTATAATGAATTACCCAAAGAAATAATAACATCTCGAGGCCTTGACTCATACACATCATGTCGCTTCCATAAGTATGGTTGGCCTAATAGTAAATCACAAACAACAATAGATGCAACATCACACAATAGTTCATTTGTGAAGGGCTTGATGCTATAGGGAAGGCGACACTGCTGGCGGAATCAGAGATATCGTCCTTAGTGAAGCCACCCGATATTATATGGCTGCGGGTGTGGTGTAGTCGGTAGGCCCAACCGCTTCACGACCTTTGCTGAAATGAGGCTCTTTTGGTTTCCACTGTCGACAATGAAGTGCAGTGGCAAACCCTTCACCCACATTTGTGAGTGGAAAAGACGCTCCCCCTCCTCTGGATCTTCGGGCTCATTCTTCTAGACCTTGGTGGTGGCAACAGTGGCGGTGGGCTCCGCATTAATGATTTGCTTCCCTTTGTCATTCCCCTTGTCGGGTTCAGATTCAGGGTAGGAACATGCATAAGATTTTGGAGCCTTCAACTCGGCCACCAGCGACTGCTTGGTCCGACACTCACTTGTGTTATGAGTGGGGCTCTTATGGAACTCACACCACTTTCCTATGTCCTTCTTTGACTTTGTGGTGTTGTTCTTTTCTTGCGGCTTCGATAGGTTGTCTTGGGTCACCCTGTCTCAGCTTTGTCTTTTGTTTTTCGGATTCGCAGATCCAAAGTCTCGCTTCTATTGTTTAAACTTTTGCTTGATCTTGACAGCGTATCGGTATGTCGTATCAAGCGAGGAGATGTTCAAGAACTCCATCTCGTCCTAGATGTACCTGTGTAGGTAAACCACGGTATTTGAGTACCAAATGAAACTCAAAATCCTTGATACCCAACTTTGTGCGGAGGGTATGAAAAATATTGGTGAATTCCAACACATCTTGGTCCCTTCCCTGCCGTAGCATGGTCCACTTTATGTATTTGTCCTCATAGCTCTTGACATGGTAGTAATGCTCCTTGATGGCATCCCGGAATGAATTCCAAGTGGTTGCTGCTAAAAATAGTGAGCCCGTACTTTCATCCTTCTACTCGTAGTAGGTTTCCCACTAGTATTTGACGTGGGGGGCTGTTTTGAGAAGCGCAAAAGTGATCTTTTCCCGGCTAGAAAAATCATGAACAAAAAAATAACCATATAGCAAATTTAACAATTTATCTACAACATCTGCATCTATCTAAACCTGAATATGGGGATTTCAAAGTTAACTTGTACCTTAAAGGGTGTGGTGTTTCCAGAGTAGCTATTGGAAGCAGATGCGTTGCCCCTGGGTAGCCGCTGAAGGATCTGGGAAAATTTTTCCATCATCCAATTCCTTTGTCACTTGAGGGCCTCTTCAAGTAAGATTTTGATAAGATCTCCTGACCCCTCATCTTTATTTTCATATGCCATGGGAGGTCGTTGGGATTTGCGAGGCTGGTCTTGCAAAGGTTCGACCAGTTCAAGCCCTAACTCCTTATATCCCGACCTCGTTGGGGACATGCAAAGAAAAACAGAGAAAGAGTAGACCACTCTGATACCACTGATCTGAATTTAAACAAGAACACGACAAATTACAAAGATAACCATAAATAAAGAGATGCAGCAGAAATAATACTTCATTTCATTAATGTAAAATATTCAAATATGCTTACAAACAAAAATGGAAATAAAACCAACTAGGGCGATGGTAGCTTATCTCTGAGAAGAGATGTGGTGGCTACATGCCTCTCAATTGTCTTACAATGAGGCTCGAAGGCCTATTTATTGTTGAGAAACAATGGAAAACCCTAAACATCCAAAAACCTAACCCTAGGAGATGAAGCGCCAAACTATGGGCCCCGTTTTGGGTAAATTGGTACATCAACATCCTAGGGTCGTAACTTTGGCATACGATCTCCGTTTGATGCACACAATACCTCGCTAGAAATATCTACCCGAGGACTACAATTTTGGTTTAAGAAACATTATTCCATGGACCCATGTTACTCCCAGTTTTCCCAAAAACATCGTTTAGGGCCTCAGAACGGCGGCAGAAATTCATGACCCAAAATACTGCCAAAAATAGTAAATTGTGATACAAATAAGGAAATTGAAAAACTGAAAGAAACAGTCGTGGGGGTCTAAGGTGGGTGGCCACCAACATCGACCTGGATCATTCCTCCCCACTTAGGAAGTAATGGTCCCCATTGCATTGATTTCCTCCATGAGATGAGGAAACTTCTGCTGAACTTGGTCCCTGGTGAGCTGTTCTGCAACCTCTGCTGTGTCCAATAATGGTGGGAAGCATGGTCGAGGGCGGTCCACATTGAACACTCGGTGCAAGGGAAGGAATGGGGGAATGTTGTGCTCCAAATCATTGTTTTCTAACAGACTTGGTAATGGTGTAACGACCATAGTGGAGTGGTCTGAGCTTCTAATGAGCTCTCGTAAGGCATTCTCTCTGCAAGTGCAACCAAACTTTGTTGCCCACTTGAAACTTGTGTGGTATCTGATGCTGATCATGTCGCTACTTGTACTTGGAACTTTCCAGAATGGAGCGGCGATAAATCGGCTTGTTGGATAGAGGTGCTCCAGAAGTCATATCAGACAAATGCTTGACCTGAAAATGCAACGGTACCCCTGTGGGTGAGGAGAAGATGTCGATGTCTTCTTTCATGACCGTATCCCCCTACTTCTGTTGTGTGGAGGAACCCTTCGCGAGCGTCATGGATGTGGCGACGGTCTTCCCCTTACTTTGGGAGTGAACCAAACAGAAAATGAATTTCCTAGTCTGGAAGATGATCTTGTTGCATTTCTTAGCAGTGATCAAAGAGGTGGCGATAGGTGGGGCTACCTCTGGTATCCTGTATAATGAATTACCCATATAAATAACAACAGATCGAGGCCTTGACTCATATACATCATGCCGCCTCCATAAGTATGGTTGGCCTAATAGTACATCACAAACATCAATAGGTGCAACATCACACAATACCTCATCTGTGAAGGGCTTGATGCTGTAGGGAAGGCGACACTGCTGGCGAACTCAGAGATCTTGTCCTTGGTGAAGCCACACAATACTGTATGGCTGTAGGTGTGGTGTAGTTGGTAGGCCCAACTGCTTCACGACCTCTGCTGAAATTAGTTTCTTTTGGCTGCCACTGTCGACAATGAATTGAAGTGGCGAACCCTTCACTCACATCTGTGAGTGGAAAATACACTCCCCCTTCTCTGGATCTTCGGGCTCATTCTTTTGAACCTTGGCGGTGGCAACAGTGGCGCTAGGTTCCGCATCAATGATTTGCTTCCCTTTGTCATTCCCCTTGTCGGGTTCTGACTCAAGGTCAGAACATGCATCAGATTTTGAAGCCTTCAACTCAGCCACCAACAATTACTTGGTACGACACTCACTTGTGTTATGAGTGGGGTTCTTATGGAACTCACACCACTTTCTTGTGTCCTCCTTTGACTTCGTGGTGTTGTTCTTTTCTTGTGGCTTTGACGGGTTGTCTTGAGTCACCCCTCCTTGGATTTGTCCTTTGTTTTTCAGATTCGCAGATCCAAAGTCTCACTTCTTTTGTTTAAACTTCTGCTCGATCTTGACAACGTATCGGTATGCCGTGATGAGAGAGGAGATGTTCAGGAACTCCATCTTGTCCTGGATGTACCTATTTAGGTAGCCGCAGTATTTGAGTACCAAATGCAACTTAGAATCCTTGATACCCAAGTTTGTACGAAGGGTATGAAAAATATTGGTGAACTATGGCACATCTTGGTCCCTTCCCTGCCGCATCGTGGTCCACTTTATGTATTTGTCTTCATAGCTCTTGACAGGGTAGTACTGCTCCTTGATGGCATCCTAGAATGAATTCCAAGTGGCAGCGACTGAAAATAGTGAGCTCGTACTTTCATCCTTATGCTCGTAGTAGGTTTCCCACTAGTCTTTGACGTGGGGGGCTGCTTTGAGAAGTGAAAAAGTGATCTTTTCCCAGCTGGAAAAATCATGAATAGAAAAATAACCATCTAGCATATTTAACCATTTATCTACATCATCTACGTTTATCAGACCCTCGAATATGGGTATTTTAGATTTAACTTGTACGTTAAAGGGTGTGGCATTTCCAGAGTAGCTATTGGAAGCAGATGCATCGCCCTTGGGTAGTCGCTGAAGGATTCAGACAAAGTTTTCCATCATCGGGTTCCTTTGTCGCTCGAGGGCCTCTTCGAGTAAGATTTTGATAGGATCTCCTACTCCCTCGTCTTTCTTTTCATCCGCCATGGGAGGCCGTTGGGATTTGCGAGGCTGGTCTTGCAAAGGTTTGACCAATTCAATCCCTAACTCCTTATATCCAGACCTCGTTGGGGATATGCAAAGAAAAATAGAGAAAGAGAAGACCGCTCTGATACCATTGATCCAGATTTAAATAGGAACACAACAAATTAATAAGATAACCATAAATACAGAGGTGCAATAGAAATAATACTTCATTTCATTAATGTAAGATATTGAAATGTGCTTACAAATAGAAAATGGAAATAAAACAGCTATGGCGATGGTAGCTTATCTCTGAGAAGAGATGTGGTGGCTACTTGCCTTTGAACTATCTTACAATGAGGCTTGAAGGCCTATTTATGGTTGAGAAAAAATGGAAAACCATAAACATCCAAAAACCTAAACCTAAGAGATGAAGCGCCAAATTATGGGCCCCGTTTTTGGTAAATTGGTACATCAACTTCCTAGGGTCGTAACTTTGGCAAACGATCTCTGTGTGACGTGCACAATACCTCGACAGAAAGATCTATTTGAGTACTACAAATTTGGGATGAGCAACATCGGTCCATGGACCCATGTTGCTTCCAGTGATCAAAGAGGTGGTTGTAGGTGGGGCTACCTCCGGTATCCTGTATAATTAATTACCCAAAGAAATAATAACAGCTTGTGGCCTTGACTCATACACAACATGTCGCCTCCATAAGTATGGTTGGACTAATAGTACATCACAAACATCAAGAGGTGCAACATCACACAATAGCTCATCTATGAAGGGATTGATGTTGTAGGGAAAGCGACATTGCTGACAGACTCAAAGATCTTGTCCTTGGTGAAGCCACCCGATACTATACGGCTGTGGGTGTGGTGTAGTCGGTAGGCCCAACCGCTTCACGACCTCTGCTGAAATGAGGTTCTTTTGGCTGCCACTATCGACAATGAATTGTAGTGGCGAACCTTTCACCCACATTTGTGAGTGGAAAAGAGGCTCCCCCTTTTTTGGATATTCGAGCTCATTCTTCTGGACCTTGGCGGTGGCAACATTGGTGACGGGTTCCGCATCAATGATTTGCTTCCCTTTGTCATTCCCCTTGTTGGGTTCTGACTCAAGGTCGGAACATGCATCAGATTCTGAAGCCTGCAACTCGGCCACCAACGACTGCTTGGTCCAACACTCACTTGTGTTATGAGTGGGGCTCTTATGGAACTCACATCACTTCCCTGTGTCCTTCTTTGACTTCGTGGTGTTGTTATTTTCTTGCGGCTTCGACGGGTTGCCTTGGGTAACCCCACCTTGGGTAACCCCACCTTGGGTTTGTCCTTTCTTCTTCGGATTCACAGATCCAAAGTCTCGCTTCCTTTGTTTAAAATTCTGCTAGATCTTGACAACGTATCGGTATGCTGTGTTGAAGGAGGAGATGTTCAGGAAGTACATCTTGTCCTGGATGTACCTAGGTAGGCAGCCGCGATGTTTGAGTACCAAATGTAGCTCGAAATCCTTGATACCCAACTTTCTGTGAAGGGTATGAAAAATATTGGTGAAATCTTGCACATCTTGGTCCCTTCCCTGCCATAATGTGGTCCACTTTATGTATTTGTCCTCATAGCTCTTGACAAGGTAGTATTGCTCCTTGATGACATCCCGAAATGAATTCCAAGTGGGTGCGGGTGAAAATAGTGAGCCCGTACTTTCATCTTTCTGCTCGCAGTAGGTTTCCCACCATTCTTTGATTTGGGGGGCTGCTTTGAGAAATGCAAAAGTGATATTTTCCCGGCTGGAAAATTCATGAACAAAAAAATAACTATCTAGCAGATTTAACCATTTATCTAAGGCATCTGCATTTATCTGACCCTCGAATATGGGGATTTCAAAGTTAACTTGTACCTTAAAGGGTGTGGCTTTTCCATAGTAGCTATTGGAAGCAAATGCGTCGCCCCTGGGTTGCCGGTGAAGTATTTGGGAAAAGTTTTCCATCATCGTGTTCCTTTCTCACTCGAGGGCCTCTTCGAGCAAGATTTTGATAGGATCTCCTGCCCCCTTGTCTTTCTTTTCATTCACCATGGGAGGCCATCAAGATTTGTGAGGTAGGTCTTGCAAAGGTTCAACCAGTTCAAGCCCTAACTCCTTATATCCCAACCTTGTTAGGGACATGCAAAGAAAAACAGAGAAAGAGCAGACCGCTCTGATACCACTCATTTATATTTAAACAAAAACGCAACAAATTACAAGGATAACCATAAATACAGAGATGTAGCAGAAATAATACTTCATTTCATTAAGGTAAAATATTGAAATATGCTTACAAACAAAAATGGAAATAAACCATCTAGGGCGATGGTAGCTTATATATGAGAAGAGATGTGGCGGCTACATGCCTCTGAACTGTCTTAAAATGAGGCTCGAAGGCCTATTTATTGTTGAGAAACAATGGAAAACCCTAAACATCCAAAAACCTAACCCTAGGAGATGAAGCAACAAACTATGGGCCCTGTTTTGGGTAAGTTGGTACATCAACTTCCTAGGGTCGTAACTATGGCATACGATCTCCGTTTGACACTCACAATACCTCGATAGAAAGATCTATCCGAGGATTACAACTATGGGATGAGAAAACTGGTGCATGGCTGCATGTTGCTTCTAGTTTTCCAAAAAAAAAAAAAAACGTCGTTTAGGGCCTCAAAATGGCCCCGAAAGTTCAGGACCCGAAAAACTGCCAAAAATAGGTAATTGTGCTACAAATAAGGAAACTGAAAAACTGAAAGAAACAGTTGCGGGGGTCCAAGTGGGATAAGTGGGTGGCCACCAACATCCACCTAGATCATTCCTCCTCGTTTAGGAAGCAATCGTCCCCATTGCGTTGAGTTTCTCCATGAGATGAGGAAACTTTTGCTGAGCTTGGTCCCTGGTGAGGTGTTCTGCAACCTCTGCTGTGTCTAGTAATGGTGGGAAGCATGGTCGAGGGCGGTTGACATTGAACACTCGGTGCAAGTGGAGGAATGGGGGAAGGTTGTGCTCCAAAGCATTGTTTCTAATAGCCTTGGTAATGATGTAAGGACCATATTGGAGTGGTCTGAGCTTCTGATGGGCTCTTGTAAGGCGTTCTTTCTGCAAGTGCAACCAAACTTTGTCGCCCACTTGAAACTTGTGTGGTACTTGATGCTGATCATGTCGCTGCTTGTACTTGGAATTTTCAAAAATGGAGTGGCGATAGATTGGGCCATTGGGTAGAGGTGCTCCGGAAGTCAGATCGGATGAATGCTTGACCTGACAGTGCAATAATACCCGTGTGGGTGAGGAGAAGATGTCTTTGTCTTCTTTCATGGCTGTATCCACCTGTTTTTGCTGCATGGAGGAACCCTTCACGAGGGTCATGGATGTGGCGACAATATTTCCCTTACTTTGGGAGCAAACTAGAAAAAAATTAATTTCCTAGTCTGGGAGATGAGCTTGCTGTATTTCTTAGCAGTGATCAAAGAGGTGGTGGTAGGTGGGGCTACCTTCGATATCCTGTATAATGAATTACCAAAGAAATAATAACAACTCGAGGCCTTGACTCATACACAACATGTCACCTCCATAAGTATGGCTGGCCTAATAGTACATCACATACATCAAGAGGTGCAACATCACACAATACCTCATCTATGAAGGGCTTGATGTTGTATGGAAGGCGGCACTGCTGGCAGACTCGGAGATCTCGTCCTTGGTGAAGCCACCCGATATTTTATGACTGCAGGTGTGGTGTAGTCGGTAGGCCCAACCATTTCATGAACTTTGTTGAAATGAGGTTCTTTTGGCTGCCAATGTCGACAATGAATTGTAGTGGCGAACCCTTCACCCACATCTATGAGTGGAAAAGACGCTCTCCCTCATCTAAATCTTCGGGATCACCCTTCTGGACTTTGGTGGTGGCAACAATGGCGCTAGTTTCCGCATCAATGATTTGCTTCCTTTTGTCATTCCCCTTGTCGAGTTTTGACTCAGGGTCAGAACATGCATCAGATTCTGAAACCTTCAACTCGGCCACAGCGACTGCTTGGTCCGACACTCACTTGTGTTATGAGTGGGGCTCTTATAAAACTCACACCACTTTCCTGTGTCCTCCTTGACTTCGTGGTGTTGTTCTTTTCTTGCGGCTTCAACAGGTTGTATTGGGTCACCCCGGCTTGACTTTGTCCTTTGTTCTTTGGATTCGCAGATCTAAAGTCTCGCTTTTTTTTTTTTAACTTCTGCTCGATCTTGACAGCGTATCAGTATGCTGTGCTGAGCGAGGAGATGTTTAGGAACTCCATCTCATCCTGGATGTACCTGTGTAGGCAGGTGCAGTGTTTTAGTACCACATGCAACTTAGAATCCTTGATACCCAACTTTGTGCGAAGGGTATGAAAAATATTGGTGAACTCTGGCACATCTTGGTCCCTTCCCTGTCGCAGTGTGGTCCACTTTATGTATTTTTCCTCATAGATCTTGACAGGGTAGTACTGCTCCTTGATGGCATCCCAAAATGAATTCCAAGTGGGTGCAGCTGAAAATAGTGATCCCGTACTTTCATCCTTCTGCTTGCAGTAGGTTTCCCACCAGTGTTTGACGCAGGGGGCTACTTTGAGAAGTGAAAAAGTGATCTTTTCCCGGTTGGAAAAATCATGAACATAAAAATAACCATCTAGCATATTTAACCATTTATCTATGGCATCTGCATCAATCTGATCCTCAAATATGGGGATTTCAAAGTTAACCTGTACCTTAAAAGGTGTAGTGTTTCCAAAGTAGCTATTGGAAGCAGATGCGTTGCCCCTGGGTAGCCGTTGAAGGATCTAGACAAAGTTTTCCATCATCACGTTCCTTTGTCGCTCAAGGTCCTCTTCGAGCAAGAATTTGATATGATCTCCTGCCCCCTCGTATTTCTTTTCATCCGCCATGGGAGGCTATCAGGATTTGCGAGGCTGGTCTTGCAAAGGTTCGGCCAGTTCAATCCCTAAGTCCTTATATCCTGACCTCGTTGGGGACATGCAAAGAAAAACAGAGAAAGAACATACCGCTCTGATACCACTGATCCAGATTTAAACTAGAACGCAACGAATTATAGAGATAACCATAAATACAAAGATGCAACAGAAATAATACTTCATTTCGTTATTGTAAAATATTAAAATATGCTTGCAAACAGAAATGTAAATAAAACCAACTAGGGCAATGGTAGCTTACCTCTGAGAATAGATGTGGTAGCTACATGCCTCTGAATTGTCTTACAATGAGGTTCAAAGGCCTACTTGTTGTTGAAAAACAATGGAAAACCCTAAACATCCAAAACCTAACCCTAGGAGATGAAGCACCAAACTATGGACCCCATTTTGGGTAAATTTGTACATCAACTTCCCGGGGTCGTAATTTTGGCATACGATCTCCGTTTGACGCACATAGTACCTCGTTAGTAAGATCTATCTGAGGACCACAACTTTGGGATAAGAAACACTAGCCCATGGCCCATGTTCTCCCTAATTTTCACAAAAAAATGTCATTTAGGGTCTCAAAACAGCCCCGGAATTTCAGGACCCGAAAAACTACCAAAAATAGTAAATTGTGCTACAAATTAAGAAAATAAAAAAATGAAAAAAACAGTTGTGGGGTTCCGAGTGGGATAGGTGGGTGGCCACCAACATCCACCTAGATCATTCCTCCCCCCTTAGGAAGCAATGGTCCCCATTGCATTGAGTTCCTCCATGAGATGAGGAAACTTCTGTTGAACTTGGTCCCTGGTGAGCTGTTCTGCAACCTCTGTCGTGTCTAGTAATGGTGGGAAGCATGGTTGATGGAGGTCCACATTGAATATTCGGTGCAAGCAAAGGAATGGGGGAATGCTGTGCTCCAAAGCATTGTTTCTAACAGCCTTGGGAATGGTATAAGGACCATATTGGAGTGGTTTGAGCTTCTGATGGGCTCTTGTGAGGTGTTCTTTTTGCAACTACAACCATACTTTGTCGCCCACTTGAAACTTGTGTGGTACCTAATGCTGATCAGGTCGCTGCTTGTACTTGGCATTTTCCAGAATGGAGTGGCGATGATTGGCCCGTTGGGTAGAGGTGCTCTGGAAGTCAAATCGGACGAATGCTTGACCTGATAGTGCAACGGTACCCCTGTGGGTGAGGAGAAGATGTCTCTGTCTTCTTTCATGACCGTATCCACTTGCTTATGCTACGTGGAGGAACCCTTCGCGAGGGTCATAGATGTGGCGACGATCTTCGCTTACTTTGGCAGCGAACTAGACAAAAAATGAATTTTCTAGTCTGGAAGATGAGCTTGTTGCATTTCTTAGCAGTGATCAAAGAGGTGGTGGTAGGTGGGGCTATCTTCGGTATCCTCTATAATGAATTACCCAAAGAAATAATAACAACTTGAGGCCTTGACTCATACACAGCATGTCGCCTCCGTAAGTATGGTTGGCCTAATAGTACATCACAAACACCAAGAGGTGCAACATCACACAATACTTCATCTGTGAAGGGCTTGATGCTGTAGGGAAGGCGACGCTGCTGGCGGACTCGAAGATCTCGTCCTTGCTGAAGCCACCTGATACTATACGATTACGGGTGTGGTGTAGTCGGTAGGCCCAACCGCTTCACGACCTCTGCTGAAATGATGTTCTTTTGGCTGCCATTGTCGATAATGAATTGCAGTGGTGAACCCTTCACCCACATCCGTGAGTGGAAAATACGCTCCCCCTTCTTTGGATCTTCGGGCTCATTCTTCTGTATGTTTTCAGTGGAAACAATGGCGTTGGGCTCTGCATCAATGATTGTCTTCCCTTTTTCATTTCTCTGTCGGGTTCTGACTCAGGGTCGAAACATGCATCAGATTCTGAAGCCTTCAACTCGGCCACCAATGACTGCTTGGTCTGACACTCACTTGTGTTATGAGTGGGGCTCTTACAGAATTCACACCACTTTCCTGTGTCCTTCTTTGACTTCGTGGTATTTTTATTTTCTTGCAGCTTCGATAGGTTGTCTTGGGTAACCCCACCTTGGCTTTGTCCTTTGTTCTTCAGATTCGTAGATCCAAAGTCTCGCTTCTTTTGTTTAAACTTCTAGTTGATCTTGACAACGAATCGGTATGTTGTGCCGAGCAAAGAGATGTTTAGGAACTCCATCTCGTCGTGGATTTACCTGTGTAGGCAGCCACGGTATTTGAGTACCAAATGTAGCTCAGAATCCTTGATACCTAACTTTGTACGAAGGGTATGGAAAATATTGGTGAACTCTGGCACATCTTGGTCCCTTCCCGGCCGTAGCGTGGTCCATTTTATGTATTTGTCCTCATAGCTCTTGACAGGGTAGTACTACTCCTTGATGGAATCCCGAAATGAATTCCAAGTGGGTGCGGCTGAAAACAACGAGGCCATACTTTCATCCTTCTGCTCACAGTAGGTTTCCCACCAATCTTTGACGTGGGGGGCTACTTTGGGAAGTGCAAAAGTGATCTCTTCTCGGCTGGAAAAATCATGAACATAAAAAAACCATCTAGAATATTTAACCATTTATTTAGAGTATTTGTGTCTATCTGACCCTTGAATATGTGGATTTCAAAGTTAACTTGTACCTTAAAGGGTGTGGCATTTCCAAAGTAGCTATTGGAAGCAGATGCGTCGCCCTTGGTTAGCCGCTGAAGTATCTAGGCAAAGTTTTGCATCATCGCTTTCCTTTGTTGCTTGAGGGCCTCTTCGAGCAAGATTTTGATAGGATCTCCTGCCCCCTTGTCTTTCTTTTCATTCGACATGGGAGGCTGTCGGGATTTGCGAGGCTGGTCTTGCAAAGGTTCGACCAGTTCAAGTCCTAACTCCTTATAGCCCGACCTTGTTGGGGACATTTAAAGAAAAACAGAGAAAGAGCAGACCGCTCTGATACCACTGATACAGATTTAAACTGGAACACAACAAATCAGAGAGATAACCATAAATATAGAGATGCAACTGAAATAATACTTAATATCATTAATGTAAAATATTGAAATATGCTTACAAACAGAAATGGAAATAAACCAGCTAGGATGATGGTAGCTTATCTTTGAGAAGGGATGTGGTGGCTACATGCCTCTGAACTGTCTTACAATGAGGCTCAAAGGCCTATTTATTGTTGAGAAACAATGGAAAACCCTAAACATCCAAAAACCTAACCCTAGGAGATGAAGCGCCAAACTATGGGCCCCGTTCTGGGTAAATTGGTACATCAACTTCCCGGGTCATAACTTTGGCATACGATCTTCGTTTGACACACACAATACCTCTTTAGAAAGATCTATCCGAGGACTACAACTTTGGGACGAGCAACAATGGTCCATGGACCCATGTTGATCCCAGATTTCCTCAAAAAACGTCATTTAGGGCCTCAAAATTGCCCTGGAAGTCCAAGACCCGAAAAACTGCCAAAAATAGTAAATTGTGCTACAAATAAGGAAACTGAAAAGCTGAAAGAAACAATTGTGGGGGTCCAAGTGGGATAGGTGGGTGGCCACCAACATCCACATGGATCAATCCTCCCCCCTTAGGAAGCAATGGTCCCCATTGCATTGAGTTCCTCCATGAGATGCAGAAACTTTTGCTGAACTCGGTCCCTGGTGAGCTGTTCTGCAACCTCTGCTGTGTCCAGTAATGGTGGGAAGCATGGTCGAGGGATGTCCACATTGAACACTCGATGCAAGCGAAGGAATGGGGGAATGCTATGCTCCAAAGCATTGTTTCTAATAGCCTTGGTAATGGTTCAAGGACCATATTGGAGTGGTCTAAGCTTCTGATGGGCTCTTGTACGACGTTCTTTCTGCAACTGCAACCAAACTTTGTCGCGCACTTGAAACTTGTGTGGTACCTGATGCTGATCATATCACTTCTTGTACTTGTCATTTTCCAGAATGGAGTGGCAATAGATTGACCCGTTGGGTAGAGGTGCTCTAGAAGTCAGATCAGACAAATGCTTGACCTGGCAATGCAACGGTACCCCTGTGGGTGAGGAGAAGATGTCTGTGTCTTCTTTCATGACCGTATCCACTTGCTTCTACTGCGTGGAGGAACCCTTCGTGAGGGTCATGGATGTGGTGACGATCTTACCTTTACTTTGGGAGTGAACTAGACAGAAAATGAATTCCTAGTCTGGAAGACGAGCTTACTACATTTCTTAGCAGTGATCAAAGAGGTGGCGGTAGGTGGGGCTACCTCCGGCATCCTGTATAATGAATTGCCAAAGAAATAATAACAACTCGAGGAAACATCACACAATACCTCATCTGTGAAGGGCTTGATGCTGCAGGGAAGGCGGCACTGCTGGCGGACTCAGAGATCTCATCCTTGGTGAAGCCACTCGATACTGTACGACTGCGGGTGTGGTGTAGTCGGTAGGCCCAACCGCTTCACGACCTCTGCTGAAATGAGGTTCTTTTGGTTGCCACTGTCAACAATGAATTGTAGTGGTGAACCCTTTACCCACATCTGTGAGTGGAAAAGACGCTCCCCCTCCTTTGGATCTTTGGGCTCATTCTTCTGGACCTTGGTGGTAGCAACAATGGCGCTGCGCTCCGCGTCAATGATTTGCTTCCCTTTTTCATTTCCCTTGTCGGGTTTGGACTCAGGGTCAGAACATGCATTAGATTCCGAAGCCTTCAACTTAGCCACAAGCGACTGCTTAGTCTGACACTCACTTGTGTTATGAGTGGGGCTCTTATGGAACTCACACCACTTTCCTGTGTCCTTCTTTGACTTCGTGGTGTTGTTCTTTTCTTGCGGCTTCGACAGGTTGTCTTGGGTCACCTCGCCTTGGCTTTGTCCTTTGTTCTTCGGATTCGCAGATCCAAAGTCTCGCTTCTTTTGTTTAAACTTCTGCTCGATCTTGATAGCGTATCGATATGCCGTGCCGAGCGAGGAGATGTTCAGGAAATCCATCTCGTCCTGGATGTACCTATGTAGGCAGCCGCGGTATTTGAGTACCAAATGTAGCTCAAAATCCTCGATACCCAACTTTGTGCGAAGGGTATGAAAAATATTGGTGAACTTTGGCACATCTTGGTCCCTTCCTTGCTGCAGCGTGGTCCACTTTATGTATTTGTCCTCATAGCTCTTGGCAGGGTAGTACTGCTCCTTGATGGCATCCCGGAATGAATTTCAAGTGGGTGTGGCTGAAAATAGTGAGCCCGTACTTTCATCCTTTTACTCGCAGTAGGTTTCCCACCAGTCTTTGATGTGGGGGCTACTTTGAGATGTGCAAAAGTGATCTTTTCCCGGTTGGAAAAATCATGAACAAAAAAAAACCATGTAGTAGATTTAATCTTTTATCTACGACATTTGCGTCTATTTGACCCTCGAATATGGGGATTTGAAAGTTAACTTGTTCCTTAAAGGGTGCGGCATTTCCAGAGTAGCTATTGGAAGCAGATGTGTCGCCCCTGGGTAGTCGTTGAAGGATTTGGGAAAAGTTTTCCATCATCGTGTTCCTTTGTCGCTCGAGGGCATCTTCGAGCAAGATTTTGATAGGATCTCTTGCCCCCTTGTCTTGTCTTTCTTTTCATCCGCCATGGGAGGCCATTGGGATTTGCGAGGCTGGCAAAGGTTCGACCAGTTCAAGCCCTAACTCCTTATATCCCGACCTCGTTGGGGACATGCAAAGAAAAACAAGGAAAGAGAAGACTGCTCTGATACCACTTATCTGGATTTAAATAGGTACACAACAAATTACAGAGATAACCATAAATATAGAGATGCAACAAAAATAATACTTCACTTCAATAATGTAAAATATTGAAATATGCTTACAAACATAAATGGAAATAAACTAGCTTGGGCGATGGTAGCTTATCTCTAAGAAGAGATGTGGCGGCTACATGCCTTTGAACTGTCTTACAATGAGGTTTGAAGGCCTATTTATTGTTGAGAAACAATGGAAAACCCTAAACATCCAAAAATCTAACCCTAGGAGATGAAGCGCCAAACTATGGGCCCCATTTTGTGTAAATTGGTACATTAACTTCCCGGGGTTGTAACTTTCGCATACGATCTCTGTTTGACGTGCACAATACCTCGTCAGAAATATCTATTTGAGGTCTACAACTTTGGGATGAGCAAAATTAGTCAATGGATGTATGTTGCTCCCATCTTTCCCAAAAAAACGTCGTTTAGGGCCTCAAAATGGCTCCGGAAGTTCAGGACCCAAAAAACTGCCAAAAATAGTAAATTGTGCTACAAATAAGTAAACTGAAAAACTGAAAGAAACAGTTGTGGGGATCCAAGTGGGATAGGTGGGTGGCCACCAACATCCACCTGGATCACAGACTCCACATTTGTTGTTCACGAGTAGCATGTTGTTGACGGTGTTGAGAAGCCAACCCGTGCTGTCATTTTTGATGAATATATGTGGGAATATGAAGAATAACCTACAGTGAAGGATGATCTCCTTCCGACCGCACCTCATCCACTTTATTCTGACATCTTTTGTGATTATGCCATTTTTTATTTCTCTTGTGAAAATTCATTCTCGGATGTTTCTACTTCCTATCATTCATAGAACAAAAAGGATATCAGTCTGACATTCTATTGCGGAGAGGACCAATCTTTCTTTCTGTATCCACCCAATCTTCCATCATTTCTTTCTAGAAATTTGGAGGCTGAAAATTTTTGTTTCTCATCAACCCCTCTGTATGATTCGTCAGATCATGAGGATGTTGATGTACATCTCAAATTTTCTGATCATGGTCATCGTGATCCCTTCACTCATTTGATCATGATGTTGATTCACTTGCTATTAATCTTTCCAAGCCACCGGTCTTTGATGATCTACCCATTGATAAAGTGGAAACCCCTCAAGCTGTCGAGGCACTTCAACCCGCACTGATGGTTATGTTAGGTTCTCGTAGTCTTGAGGTTAGTTCCACTCTTGATCATAAATCTGTTTAAACACCTGAGGGTCCTCATCACTTTCCCGTTTGCATTGAAAATCAATCTGATCCACAAATTTCACTTCCTCGACTAGAATCATGCAATCCTTTCACTCATGAATTGGAGGAGTCATACGTAGCAAGTCATGTTGCGAAGTGCAAGTTTTCTTCTTTCTACATGTTTGCTCGTCTGCCCAGATCAGAAGAGTGTGCATGTTTGTCATCTGCGCACAGTGTGATGCTTCACCATGGTACGTCCGCAGAGTGTTTGTCTTACACTTTTACTCTTTCTTTTCTGTGGACACATTTAAACTTCGAGCGTGTTGGTATTCATTGTTTTATCTTTATTGCGCGTTGAACTAGTTGAATATCTTTCTTGTTGACGATGCCCTCACCAACATGGGTCGACCAATGCGCTAGTGGATGCATTGGAAATATCACTTCACGTGAGTAGGCCCATGCACTGTTTAGATTAGGAGTAGGAGTAGTGTTTTCTTTCTTGTTTTCTTTTCTTTCGTGTTTTTCTCTGCTTACTCACTTTTCTTTATTTTACTTTTGTCCTTTTCTTGCTTGTTTGCTTGCTTGTTATGCACCCGTAGGATTAGTTTCACATGAAACCGTGTTTGGCTCTAGAGACAAGCAGGGTGAAGTAAAAGAGTACTTGTACAACCATCAACATTTCGTTATCTATTATCCCCTATCTTTATGAAGAGCTTGCATTCTTTAGTCGGTGATACCTTGATGGAGAATACATTTTGTTCATAGTGAGTCTTGGTGAAAACACAATGACTGCACTTTTAACAAGTATCGCCTACTCTAATCGGGTCACTAGTAGAAAATGGTGAAATTAGTGACCATGTGACCAAAAACATGAGTCACCACAACTTTTCCAAGTAAAATACTACCAAAATGAGCAATCTTAATTGAACCTGTTAGAGTCGGTCTAGTAGCCCTCCACCAGCGATCAAAGCTCTTTGCATTTGCATAAGTAGGTGTCTCATCAGTGTCATCTTATTGCATTCCATTAGGCATGCCATAACCCTGATGGAGGAGCTGGTGTCTTTGTCCCCCTCTGGGCACTGCTGGATCAGCTTGTTTCAGTCATTAAACTTTGTCAAGGTTACTTGTCTATTGTCTTGAGATCAAATTTTTAGGTCTAGGGTTTTTGGTCAAGTTTGTCTTCAAGCTCATGTCTCTGAAGGTCAATAAGTACCCAGCAAGCCAGAGGGATGATTTTTTAAAGTGTTTTTTCAAAAGATTCTATCTTGTAAAGTTAATTTTCACCTTGGATTTAAAAAACCCCGTTTTTAAAAGCCAAGGTCATTTCTCAAAATTTTGTAAAAATTGTAAAAATTCAAAATGATTCAAAGGACAGCATGTAACCCTGGCTCCCTTGTCAAGATCCCTCAGATGCTATCCCTGCAAAAATTATCAAAGAAAAGCATCAAATCAATCAGTTTCAGGACAAAAGGAAACCAAAAAGTCAAGTTTATAAAGTGTCATGGAAAAAACATTATAAAGTGGGTTATGATATGAAATTAATTCAAACAAGGCTATAAAAGCCCTAATCTCCCTCTATCAAGCCTTATTATGCATCCAAGTGATAGAGCAACTGATTGCAAGAGAGTTTGAGTGAAGTTTGTGAGTTGGGAAGGCGCGCGACCCGTCAGAGGCGCGCGACCTGTCAGGAGCCCTCTGCCAGTGTTAAGTTATAACGCGCGCGACCCGTCAGAGGCGCGCGACCCGTTGGGTGAGGCGCGCGACCCATCAGCACTCTCTCTGCAAAAACAGCCAGCAAACTTGCCAAGGAACCATGAATTGCCAAATTTTGCAAGGTATGCCCTCCATCATGAAACATTATTGCTTGCTACAGTTCAAGAAAGTCATGATTGTATTTGTAAAAGTCTCCATTTGCAAGTGAAAAACTCCATTGTGCTTTGGTTTGAAGTTGTAAAAATTGATAGGGTTTATGATGCTGTTTTGAGGTATCCCATTGTTATCAGTTTTTCCCATCTCCCATTTCATATTCCTTATCATTCTATGTAAATTTCCCTTCCAAATTTGTGAAGAGCCCTAAACCCTACCCCTCTTCCCTAAGAAAGAAAAATTAAACCCTAACCCTACCTCTCATAATATCCTTGTAATTCAAATTGTATAATGATGTATATGCAATAATTCTTCCCCTAAACTCCCTGTTTTATTATTATTCCCGTTTTCCATTTAAAGTATCCCTTCCCTAACATTTCCCTCGTGCTCCTTGTCCCCTTAAAACAACATTTTAATCAGCAGTTTTCAAAGCAGAAACAACAGTACATTTCAGCCACTTTGCTCTTGAAACCATGTCAGAAACGGAAACCGACCATGAGCAAAGTGATGACCGTGAGCTTCTCCAGGTCAATTCTCATTTGGAGAGGTTGCTGACCAAGGCCAACCAAGATAAGGACTTGCTCAGGAATATGAAGAATCACTATTGGGCACGGATGCACGTGTGCAAGGCGAAGATGAAAGTGCTCCAAAGGCGGTTGGCCAAAGCACAAAAACGAAGAAAAAGGTCCGACCCCCTCCACATCTTGGTCGAGGCTTCCTTGAAGGAGCATGGCACTAAATAGCTCAGCCCCAGCACAAATTCCAAGAAATTTTGAGCATTTTGGGTGATTTTTGGTTTTTAAGGCAAAAAACAGGTTTTTCCGCTTGACGGGTCTCACCCCCCGCGCGACCCTTTCATTTGGCTACTCCGTTCCAGGAAAACTCAGCATTGCTGGATTTGTCATGAAAATTTACACATTCTCACCCATTGCCAAGATATTTTATGAAGTTTTGGGCCTCCTGAAAGTAAAAAAACAAGCAAAAAATGACTTTCTGCCACATTTTTGACACACAGAAAGCAGTCTTGGGAGATTGCAATTTTGGAGGAGTAAATGACCACCAAATTCAGAAATTCGACTTGGGTTGGAAAGTAGACTCACAGACCTTTCCAAAAAGCCTACTATTGCCTCATTTGGACACCTGAAAGTGCCCCAAAAGTGCTCTCAAAGGCGCGCGACCCGTCTGGCAAATTGCTCAGGATTTCAGCCTACAACTCAGCAAAACGCAGTTTTGACTGTGTTTGACTTTTTGGAGTTGATTTTTATCCTTCTTGTTTTAAATGATGTAAATTTATGACACTTTTACACTTATGTATCTCTTCTGGAAGATTCATTCATGAGATAGGTGAAAATTAAATGAATGAATTGGTTTCCTAGTTTATAGAGGCAAGTTGTTTTCACTGCCTAGTTTTCAGTGCTTAGTTTAGAATTGGTTGAAACAGCTCCTAGGATAGTGAGCTCGACCCCTAGAGGCAGGGAAAGATGTTAGATGAACTATATTATGTACTCTCTTTCTCATTTTCATGGTTGGACTCTTGAGGGAGAAGCTCTTATTGTATTACTCACTGTATCTCTGCAATTTTTGGCAAAGGAAGACCAGGGTTTTGCAGTCCTTTTTGGGATTCTTGTGGTCACATGTATTGATGGTGTGTTTCTCTTTGTACTTGTAAGTGTGTTATGTGAATCATTTCCTTACTTTTCCTTCTGCACATTAGGCAAATGAAGTGTTAAAGTAGAACTCATGACTGTCATGCTCTGCTTTTAAGTTTGCTTAATATCAATGTTTTTGACTGTTTAAAGGGAATTCAAGGTTATTGATTGCTCTCTTTAACTCCTCACCGGTCATTCTCATCCATCCATCTCTCTTAAAGGCATCAATACTGTTTCCTACCTCGCCCCAAAGAACCCCCTGCGAAAAACTGTGTCCAATCCCCGCACCTAAAATTGCCATTTCCCCAATTTTCCACCAAAAACCCTAAAAATCCCAAATCAATGTTGGCATTATGATACAAGTGTTGTCCTTAATGGCAACTCACTCAGAGACAGGTACAAGTGATGGCAACTTGATCAGAGGACAGATCTCAGTACAGCAGGACAAGCAAGAGATATACGCAGGTTCATTAAAGAAAACCAGCGTGTACACGCAGGTTGGCTTCAGTAAAAGCGCGTACATGTGAAAAGTACCTTTGGTCCGTGGCGGTTAGTCCTTGGAAGTTGTGCCTATGGTTTTGGATCATGGTGTCTCGACGGGTGTGTCGATCCCTAGTTTTGAAGTTGATGGTATTGTGTTACTATGGTTTTGGTCCGTGGTATTGTGAAGTGCCTAAGGCTATATAAGGAGAAGATCATTAGGCAAAGTGATGTAAGCAATGTTTGTCTGATGAAGTGAGAAGATCTGGCATTACTGGTTATCTGTTCGGGACGCTTGGCAAGGGTCGGATCTGACAGCGAAGGTATAAGTAATTATTTCTAGATCTGCACGCGGGTTGCCTTTGGAGAAAGTGCGTATACACGCAGTTTTGGTATATCGAAGTAGCGTATGCATAATAAGATTTGATATTTCAGGTTGCTGTTGATTCTGGTGGTTGTTGCAGAGTTCTGGGCTCTGGTTTGTGTTCTGTGTTCTTGATGACAGGGTTTCAGTGATTCAGTATTGGGTGATCTAGAGAATTATGATGCAAGTATAAGTTGATGATTGTATTGCAGCAGTGTTTGTTTTATACTCATGGATCCAGTCTGAAAATTGATGAAACGTGGTCCCTGTAGGAAAGAAGGTTGTAGCCTTCTATAGGGTCAGCACCTACGTACTAGTAAATGGATCGGCTAGTACAAGAGCTGAGGGGGTTGTAGCTCCCTTCCAGAAGTAGTTGGAAAACGAGAGAGGATTGTAGCCCTCTGCAGGTTGTAGCCTGCGTACTGGTATAAGGCTGCACCAGTACAAAATATTGTAAACTGAAGTTTCTTATTAAAGAAAGAAAGAGACGACTTGCAGCAGGTGGTTTTCACCCACATTGGGTTTCCACCTTATATCATGGTGTTCATGTGTGTGGCTTTTGTGTGATGATCTGTTCTGTTATACTGCACCTGTTTAACTGTTAATATGGTTAATAATGTTCTGATGCATTTACTGAAGATAAGCTAACTGAATCATAAGATCTCTAGATATACGCTAGTTGCTTTAGACACAGTAGCGTGTACACGCTGGTTCACTTAACTGAAGTAGCGTATATGTTTCTGAGTATGAAATTGAAAAGTTTTATCTGATCTGATAATACTGATTCACCCCCCCCCTCTCAGTATTATTTCCAACAATTGGTATCGGAGCAGGTTCTTCAGAGGAAGCTTGATCGCTTGAAGAAAAAGATCCATCAGAATGGCTAATCCAGAAAGAGAGGCACACATCAGGCCACCAGTCTTTGACGGGAACAATTTTACCCACTGGAAGATAAGAACCACTGCATATCTACAATCACTTGGAGCAGAAGTTTGGGGAATCGTAGAAGGAGGATACAAATTCCCATCAGCAACTCCTACAAATCCAGCAGAGAAAAAGCAATATGAGCTTAATGCGAAAGCTGTTACTGTTCTATTGAGTAGTTTGACACAATCAGAATTTATGAAGATCATGCATTTCAAATCAGCTAAGGAAATATGGGACAAAATCGTTACAAGCTACGAAGGAGATGATCAGGTAAAAAGAGCAAAGCTTCAAACTCTCAGAATCCGGTATGAAACTCTTAAGATGCATAGTAATGAAAGCATAGCTAATTATTTCCTGCGTATGGATGAGATTGTAAATTGTATGAGAGATCTGGGTGAAGAATTTGAGGAAGTTGTCTTAGTTGAAAAGGTTTTGAGATCTCTGTCTGCTAAATTTGATTCTAAAGTATCTGCCATAGAAGAAAAGGAGAATGTGCAGAAAATCACCATGTCAAAGCTTCACGGGATCTTAACTGCTTTTGAAATGCGACAAGAGGTACCATCAGAAGCCACATTCGAAGCATCAGAGGAAGAAGATGAGGTAAATTTTGTCAAGAATCTTGAACGGGGAACTAGACGGTTCAAAGGTAAGCTACCTTTCAAATGTTTTCTATGTGGTAGATGTAGAGTCCCTACTTTACACCTTATCATCCATCATTACCTACTGTTTTCATCACTTTCCTCTCTCTTTTGCCTCATTTTCCACCAGATCATTACATTAGTTGTCATTAAACATGATCAAGTGAGCTTTGCTAATGGGTAATTGTTTTGTTTAGTTTTTGACATACTTGCAGGTATTCCGCAGCTTTCTGCTGATTCCGCAACCATCTGCTGATTCCGCAGCCATCTGATGATCCCACAGCCATTTTGTTAATCTCAAGGTTCCACGTGCTATTTTGCAGAACGAGCCACGTGGGCATGTTGGAATATACGTGCTCGAGGTTCCTGTGCCATCAGTTCAGCCGGCCACGTCATTTGTACCTCCGGTCAAAGGGGGTCAAGTTACGGTCAAATAAAGGCAGCTTAACGTTGATACGTAAGCTGTTTGATCACGTCGGTGGAAAAGGTGACTTGTCCGTGTTTTGGAAGCCGTGGGGGACATGATCTAATGCTGGATTCATTGCCCATATCGACCAGGACCTCCAGCTTGACCACGAAGCCTATGACGTGTTAACTGCACCTTTAATACGCATGACAGTTAGTTTATTTTCTGTTTTTATGCTTACGCATTAGGCCATCTTGCAGATGCCTATATATACTTGCGTCTGCGTACGCTTATGTTAAATTTTAGATGCTGTAGTTTATGAATTTGTGAGAATTTTGGCACGTTTGTGAACTCTGTTTTTATAAGAGCTGTTCCAGCACTTTTTGACTATGTATTTCTGCATATAAAGTAATGGAAACAGTGCTGTTTTGAAGTTTTAAGAGCATCTGAGTTTTCTGTGGATAATATGGATGGAGGGCCCCTGTTCGTATTAGCCTTGTAAAGTATTTTTATGTTTATACTTCTGCAATTTCTTTATTTTACAAACAAAATTTCCTTTCTTGAGTTATGTACACCCTGATTTCTTTTCATTGCTGCAGCCTTTATTTTCACTGATCAGATTTACTTCTTTGCAGGTTTTCACCCGGGATTGAGTGTGTTGTGTTTGCTTTAATATCTAATGGTAGTTGCAGTTGTCTTGTTCATAATGCTGCCCTTTTTACTCTGTTTTCTAGATTAGTTTTTAGCCTAGTTTTACAAGCTGGATGCTAACTAATTTATGCTCTCTTTATCATGAATGGCTTATCTTTCAAGAGAACAGAACACTAATTAATTGCAGCTTGTCTTTGAGTAGTCTTGGCTTGTGGCACTAATACTTTTTCCACTTGTTACACATAATCACATATGTAGGAAGCAGTATGATGGAAAAGGCTTAGTAGTGTTACAATTTGTCAATTAGAGTTTTTATCAATTCTTGGATTTGTCTTCAGCTACCTCCTAATCGTGTTTTACGCAGTATTATGTGGTAGAAGCAGGGAGTTAGGAGGAGATAACCATTATCATCAATCCTTGAAGTGATTTTCTTGTTTCTTTTATTTGCAGCAATATGGATAGAGACTAATGCCATTAGAACGTGGTCATTTACTTTCAAGTCATTTCAATTTATTCATTTCTTTCAAGTTCTTTTCCTTTACAAATTCAGCAAGTAATTAGAAATCACCAATCACACACACTTTCACTCATCTAGAACTCACTTTTCACACACTTACACTCATCTGTCTATAATCATCACTCCATCTTAGGAAGATAAGTTAACCATAAACAACACCCCCAAACGACAAAAGCTCTAAGAAAGTTGCTTAAGTACATATAGTACACCTTCACTTCATCAGCTTACGAGCCCCGGGTTGACAATTAATGACATCAATTTAGGAACACTAAATTGACTAAACATTTTGGCGCCGTTGCCGGGGAACTGAAATTAAGTAGCCATACTTAGAGAAAAAAAACATAAAAAATTTTCAAGGAAAGAAGTTAATAACCTATCCAAGTATGCTCTCCTCTTGCACTTTAAAGTGATCTGGAGGATCAAAAAAGAGAAAGTTATTGATTTAGTAGTTTCTTGAGTATGCTCTCTTCTTGCACCTAGAGTGAACTGGAAGATCAGAAAAAGAACTATTAACTTGAATTGAAGAAAAAATAAAAAACGACATGCATAGAGCTAGAGATTCTAGAGGACGGTTTTTAGCTAGAGCTCGAAGTTCAATTTTTACAAGTCCATCTGCTTCAAGGGATAGACAAGAGACACCCCCCTTATCTCCAACCGAAACTCCTAGTCCTAGAATTCCTGGAATTCAAGAGCCAAGAGTTGACTCTCCTACACCTTCTATTGAGTTTGAACCAGGAAGAGACTCTTCTCTTTCTCCTACAGGAAGACCAATTGTAATTGAGGAATTGGAATCATCTGAAGAAGAAGGAGAAATCTCTTCTCATTCACCTTTTGTAGAGGAACCAGAAGATTTTGAAATCCCTAGGAGAATCATCATGGCAGAGGAAGAAGGAGGAGGTAGAGGTAGAGGTAGAGGTAGAGGAGGAGGAGGAAATAACAATAACAATAATGGAGGTGGAGGTCCCATTGGAGGAGGAAATAGAAATGGGGATAATTCATTTGGGTTTCCCATTGTTAATGAGGATTCCCGAGCCACTATGAAAAACATATCACCATCTGTCCTCCCTAACTTCCATGGGTTAAGGACTGAGGACCCTGAAACATTCTTATTTGAGTTTGAGGTGGTGTGTCGAACTTATGACTACCTGGATGACTCTCAGAAACTCAAGTTGTTCCCTTCAACACTGAAGGATCAAGCCTTGAAATGGTTCATGGGGTTACTCACTCAATCCATTAGGACTTGGGATGAGATGAAACAGACATTTTTGGATAGGTATTTAGACTATTGCATGCCTACTAATCACAAGGACGAGGTTTTTAAAATGGTACAAAAAGAAGATGAGAGTCTAGAAGATTTACTTGAAAGATTTCAATATAACTTAAAAAGAGCAAAAATGAATACCTTGGATGAAGAGACCTTAAAAGCCCTCTTATTAAAGGCCATCAGGGATGAATGGATAGACATCTTAAACATGATGGGGAAAGGGGATATTTCTCAACTTTCTCTCAATGACATAGCAGAACTTTGTATCCATCTCTCAAGGGGCAAATCAAAAACTCAAAAAGGGCCTAGAGATCCTTCTCTCCTTAGGGCGAATAAATCTGCAACAGGATCAGTGAGTAGGGCTGAAATCGGCAGTATGCTTGATGAATTTAAAACCGACATCTTAGGGAGTCTTAGTGAACAACTTGATACCCTTAAGATTCATAATAAACAAAAAGCAGAAGCTGAGGCTTTGGCTATCTTTTGCCCGAAATGTAGAAAGAAACATGCTTTAAGGGAATGTCCCTTAGATGCACACGTTGTAGAAACATGTGTAATTTGCTCAGAAACTCATGAGACCAAGGATTGTCCTTCAATCCCTGGCCTCAAAGCAGTCTTTCAAGAGGATCCAGATACACTTGAATCTCTCTGTTTTATTGCAAGGAGACCTTGGCAAGGACAACAGAATCAAGGGTTTAACAACTCTATGAATTCTCAATCCCAACCAAGTTGGAATCCTTGGCAACAACCTTGGCCTCAACCTCAGAATGCTTTCCAAGCATGGATGCAAAGCATGCAAAATCCTTATGGGAGATTTGCACAATTCTATCAATATCCTCCATCATTTCAGAATCAGCAAGCTCCACAACTTCCAAACCAAGGTCAACAACTATCATTGCCATACCCTCAACAACAACAACCTCCTCCACAAAATCAAAATTCTCAATTAGCACTTCAATCCCAGAAGAAATCTAATCAACTTCCCTCTCAGCCATTACCAAATCCAAATAATAGGAACCCTCAAAATGCTTACATGATGGAAGGTCAACCATTCCCTACCTATATGGTTGTTCCTCTTAATGAAGTACAACTTAGATCAGGTAGAATCCTAGATCAACCTTCCACAAGTGTTCAACAACCAAGCATTTCTGAGGAGGAATCTCTCAAAGTCAATAAAGGTTCTGAAGTATCACTTCAAAACCAAAATATCCAAAAAGAAAAAGAAAAAGAATCAACCTCTACAACTCCCCTAGTTGAGCAACCTACACCTACAGCTACACCTCCCTTTCCTGAAAGATTGCAAATTGATAAAGGGGTGGAAAAGTAGATATGGGTGCCTGACTATAACTTCCTAGATGAATTGAAAAATGTACGTATCAAGATCCCCTTGTTACAAGCCATTAAGGAAATTCCCATTCTAGCGAAGACAATAAAGGAGTTGAGTTTGAAGAAAACAGTAAAAAGAACCAGAGATACTAAAAGGATACATCTAGTTGGAAAAATTGCAGACATAATGATGGGTAAGATTACCATGCAAAAGTATGTAGATCCCGGTAGCCCTATTGTCAAAACTCATATTAATGGGGTTGAAATCCCAAATACTCTGATTGACTTAGGAGCCGCGATCAACATCATGAGTAGACAGACCATGGATCAGTTAAAGCTTCCTAACCTTCTCTTTACACCTACTTTGCTGCAGCTTGCAGATAGATCAATCATTAAACCTGATGGTGTATTGGAAGATATTCCAGTCTCTCTAGATTCTTGGGAATATCCTGTTGATTTTATGATTTTAACTCCCAAGAACAATCTAGGAGGACATCCTCTTATTTTAGGAAGACCTTGGCTGGCCACAGCTGATGCTTTCATAAGCTGTAGGTCTGGAGACATGTATATATCAGATGGTAATTCCACCAAGAAGTTCAACTTGTATCCCACAACAAATGCTATAACAGAAATAGGAGAAGATGAATGGGTAGAGGATGAAGATACTATACAACCAGTTCTAACCATCTCTGAGATCAGTGAGGATAGTCAAATTCTAAATACATTAGAAAATTTTGAAGTATCTTTAGAATATGACTCTGAACATTTTCAGATAGATGCAGACATTGAATATCTCTCCTCTAGACAAATGTCTCTCTTCTCAATGGAAGAGTTTGGCAGTTCTACAGTTGAAATCCTCCCAGGAAAAACATTAAACATTAACAAAAAATTGGGAAGACCACAACAAGAAGAATTAACTAAACTGTTGCAAAAACATTCCACTGCCTTTGCATGGGAATACACTGACATGAAAGGAATCGATCCTAAGACTTGTATTCATCACATCTACATTGAAGAGAATAGCAGACCTATTAGGCAACCACAAAGAAGGATGAATCCAAACCTTAGGGAAATTGTGAAAGAAGAACTGCAGAAATTGCTCAAGGTAAACTTCATTTACCCCATCTCAGATAGCCAATGGGTTTCTCCCTTGGTTATAGTGCCCAAAAAGAATGGTAAATGGAGAATTTGCATTGATTATCGAGAATTGAACAAGGCAACATTAAAGGATCATTTTCCTTTACCTTTTATTGATCAGGTACTAGACACTTTAGCAGGTAAAAAGTATTTCTCATTCTTGGATGGTTTTAGTGGGTACAATCAAATTCAGGTAGCACCTGAAGATCAAGACAAAACCACATTTACTTGTCCTTGGGGAACTTTTGCCTACCGAGTACTCCCTTTTGGATTGTGCAATGCACCTGCTACATTTCAAAGGGCTGTATTAGGAATCTTTTCAGATCTGATTCATGATTGTGTAGAGGTATACATGGACGATTTCACAGTTTATGGTAATACATTTGAAGAAGCTGTGGAAAATTTGGAAAAAGTACTGGTAAGATGTAAGGAAACAAATCTTTCTTTAAGTCATGAAAAGTGTTTTATGATGTTTACTGAAGGGATTGTTTTATGACATCATATTTCAGGAGATGGGATCAAGGTTGATAAATCCAAAGTTGAAGTCATCTCTAAGTTACCTGTTCCAAATTGCCAAAAGGATGTTAGAAGTTTTCTTGGGTTTACTGGGTATTATAGAAGATTTATTGAAAACTTCACTAGGATAGCATCTCCTCTTTTCAAATTGCTTACCAAGGACTATGAGTTTAAATGGGATCCTGAGTGTCAATCTGCCTTTGAAGCTTTAAAGTCTAGAATATCTGAAGCACCCATCTTAAGGGGACCAAATTGGAAACTCCCTTTCCACATTTCTACTGATGCTTCAGATACAGCTCTAGGAGCTGTTTTGGGACAAAAGGATTTGATCCCTTATGCCATTTATTACCCAAGTAAGAATTTGACTCCTACTGAGTTAAATTATACTGTTACAGAAAAAGAGTTCTTAGCTGTGGTACATGCAATCAACAAGTTTAAACACTACATAACCGGCTATGAAACCTTTGTCCATACTGATCACTCTGCCATAAGATACTTAATGAACAAACCTGTCACTAATGGTAGAGTTACAAGATGGCTTTTACTTTTGCAAGAATTCAACATTACTGTGTTAGATAGACCTGGAAAGCAAAACACAGTAGCTGATTTCTTGTCTAGAATCCAAAACACTAATGAAGATTCTCCAGTAGAAGATAAGTTTCCAGATGAATACTTGATTGCAGTGACTACCAAGACTCCTTGGTATGCAGATATGGCTAATTATCTTGTTACAGGGAAACTTCCTCTACACTTATTTCCTAATGAGAAAAGGAAAATCATTCGGGAGAGTTCACATTATTCTTGGATTTCTAATGAATTGTTCAAAACAGGGCCAGATTGTATAATCAGAAGGTGTGTTCGGGAAGATGAAATGCCTGACATCCTTAAGGCATGTCATGATGAACCATGCGGCGGGCACTTTGCGGACAAGAGGACAGCCTATAAAATCCTTTCTTTAGGATATTATTGGCATTCTCTCTTTAAAGATGCAAAGCAGTATGTTAAAAGGTGTGACAGCTGCCAAAGAGTTGGGAAACCAACTCCTTCAAATGAAATGCCTCTACAGCCTCAGGTATGCATCGAACCCTTTGAGAAATGGGCTCTAGATTCCATTGGACCAATTAATCCACCATCAAAGCAAAAGAAGTATATACTGGTTTGTACTGATTATGTTACTAAGTGGGTAGAAGCAAAAGCATTGCCTTTTGCCACTGAAAATTCAGTTGTTCAATTTCTTTTTGAGGATATTTTCACTCGTTTTGGTGTCCCAAGGGAAATTGTGACAGATCAAGGCAGCCAGTTTACATCTAATTTGATGGAGAAGCTGATGGAGGAATATAAGATCAAGCACAGAACATCTACTCCCTACCATCCGCAATCCAATGGTCAAGTGGAATCTACCAATAAAGTTCTTGAAGGCATTATCACCAAGACTGTTCATCTTCATAGAAGAGATTGGGTGGAAAGGCTCCCTGAAGCCTTATGGGCCTATAGGACCACATGGAAGAACACAACAGGACATTCCCCCTATGAACTTGTTTATGGGAAGGAAGTCCTGCTTCCTATTGAGTTCCAAATCAAGACCTTCAAGATGGCAGTCCAATTGGGAATGAGCCTCTCAGAAGCTCAAAGACACAGAATGGACCAGCTAAATGAGCTAGATGAAATAAGACAAGATGCAATTCTAAGGACCGATCTAGTTCAGCACCAAAGATCTAAATGGCATGATCGTCATATCAAAGAAAGAAAGTTTCAGAAAGGATATTGGGCTCTATTGTTTGATTCAAAATTCAAAGACTTCAAAGGAAAGTTTCAAACTCATTGGCTTGGGCCATATGAGATCGATGAAGTCTTTAGCAATGGAGCAGTTCGAGTAAAAACTATCGATGAATTTCATACTCCTCTTATTGTGAATGGCCACCGCTTGAAAATCTACCAGAAGCCATTCTCAAAAGAAGAGTTTGTCAAATTGTTCAAGGAAGATTCTGCAATCAGGCTGGTGGAGAAGGATTCTTCTCCTCCATCAGCCTAAAGCTTTGGTTTTTGAAAAAAAAAAAAAAGAAAAAAAAAAGAAAAAAAAAAGGAAAAGAAAAAAAAAAAGAATAAATGTATGAGCCTGAAAACCAATCTCTGATTGGCAGTCTCATACAGAAAACCTGAGGTGAAAATCAGGGTCACCTGACACCTCATGTTTTCTAAAGAAAAAAAATCTCTTTCTTCCCTTATTTCATTTCATTTCATCATCACTACCATTTCATCCACCATTTCATTCATTTTCCACTCCACCTCATTTTTTTTCATTCATCCATCCACCCACTACACTCCATTCCATCAATAAAGTCATTTTTTTTTACAATTAAAGTTGCTTTTGTGCAGTCGGAGGCTACTACTGCAGATTCCGCAGCCATCTGAGGATTCTGCAGCCATCTAACGATTCCGCAGCTCTCTGTACCTGCATAAAAAAAAAAAAACACAGTCTGTTTGAAATTTCTTTACAGCTCAGTAGTCATCAATAATAAATGGAAAATAATCATGCAACAGCCATAGGTCAGTGAAGGGTTAGTGGCAAGTCATCAAAGGCAAATCTAAGCGGGAATCTGAGGTATGGTTTAAAACCTAAACTCACAGTTATTTCATTATGCAAAGTTTTCTAGGTTATGTTTCTTGCCACTAAGTGTAATGATTACCAGTCATGAGACCATATATCCACGTATCTCCCACGTCTATCAGTCCTTGATTACCACGATTTTGAATTTCCCTTGCAGCCGCTTCTTCCATTAAGATCTCGTACTTAGGTGACGTAACCTAATGTACTACGTCTCTACGACATTAACTCACGCAGCCAAGTGTAATTCCGAAACCGAGATCTGAGGACATAGCCATTTTCATTCATTATTCTATAACCCTTCTACCCTCTTACGCTCATATCATTTCACTCCCATTTCCACTCACATGTTTCATTCCATCTACGCTGCTACCATTCACCACACTCTGTTATGCTGTGCTCACTACGCTGCTGCCATTCACCATACTCTGTTTTTTTCCTCTCCGCTAATTCTAACCACCAGTGGAGGTCTATTACGGCCGTATTCAAAGTTGAAACCATAAACCACTGTGTTGAGGCCGTAAATCCACTGTGTAGGACCCTTGTTGCAGCCGTATTCCAAAACAGAGTCGTGAGTTTACTGTGTAAGACCCTTGTTGAAGCCGTGCTCTAAAATAAAGCCGTGAATTGACTGTGTAAGACCGTTTTGAAGCCGTGTTCTGAAACCAAAGCCGTGAATTGACTGTGTGAAGCCGTTTTGAAGCCGTGTTTCAAATAGAATAGAGCCGTAAGAGCCAATGGGGAAGCTCTTGAGGGCAGAACCGGAAGGTTCAAAGTTTTTGGAGGGTTATCCTCAGGTCAAAGAGGCATTACAAAAGGCAAACTGGTTACAATGTATACAGAAGTTCAGAGGCTATCATAAGGAGGTTACCAAGGCCTTTGCAAGGTCCTTCAGAGAAAAAGATAGTCATGTGGAGATAGGGGACTTACAATTCACAGTCAATGAAAGCAGCATAGCACAAGCTACCTCACTTCCACAGACCGGAGAAAGGTGGTTTAAGAACCGGTCAGTTCAAGATCAGCAGTGGAAACGAATCCTAAAAAACCCAGGTATGGACACCAGTATCTTTACCAAAGGGATTCCTGTTTCTTATGTTAAGGAGGAGTGGACCACTTTACTCTTGTTAGTGCAGAAATTTTTCACTTGTGAAGGAAGATTTGGGGTCTTATATGTTTATCATGCAAAGGTTATGATGCATTTTCTAGGAGATGATATTAACCTCCCATACTTTCTCTTTTCAAGTCTTAAGAAAATGTGTGCAATCGTCCAAAAGAACCCCAGAAATATTGAAGCACACTTATGTCATCACGGTCTTGTGAAATTGCTGGTTGAGGAACAATTAAAATCAAAAAGAGACACATGGGAGAGGTTTCTCATAAGAAACCATTTTCAAGAATTAGGAGAAACTTCTGGAGGGTCCCCTCAAGTGCCAAAAAGAAGTAGAAGAAAAAGAGGAGAGGGGGTTAACCAAGAAACTACTGCCCAAACAGAAACTATTGTTCCTGATACCACTATGCCTGAAACAACTGCCCAAGAGGAAACTGTTCAAGAACAGTTTGATGAGGAAACTGATATACAGCATCCTGAACAGGATATTGATCCTGGATTTACTGAAGATGATAACCAAGCAGCCCAAGGAATTATCACTGAAACTCTTTCAGAACTTGCTCAAGAAATTGCTCAGAAAAGAAAAGAAGGAAGGAAGAAACGAAAGCAAGATAAAGGTAAATCTGTAGTCCAAGAAACTCACCTCACTCCTGAAGATACTAGTGAGGAAGACACTCAGCCTTTAGCTCAAAGAATGGCCAAACTTCATAAAACTGCCCTCTCTAAAAAGGTAGAAAAACAGAAGCAAAAAGTACCAAAAGAAAAACAACAGAAAATACCAAAAGAAAAACAGAGTACCACCTCTGTAAGAAGGAGCAGCAGATTACAAAATAGAAAAGTAGGGGCCACAAAGGGTAAACAGTCATTCTTCATTGACTTAAGCTCACCTCAAAAAGGTGCTACAAGTCCTGACTTGGAGGAAAGTCCTTCACACGCTGAGCACATTGAGACTAGTCCTCCACGTGAGGAAAGTCCGTTTGAACATGAACTTGAGCATGAACATGGATCTGAATTTGATTATGAACCAAGTCCCAAAAAGTCACCTGAAGTGGACCCGGAGCAGCAAAAAGTGTATAATTATCTGGAAACATTGGAGAAAGCAGCCGCTGGCCCAAGTAATGTTCAACCTTTAGAACAACGAGTCCACTCCTTGAAATAGGAAATTTTTGAGATTGAGGTTCTAAATCGACATATCATGCAAGAAAATGAGAAGTTGAAAGAGCAAGCCAAATTGGATAAGATGATTCATGATAACACCATGTTACATTTGGGCCTGTGGCAAAGAAATAACAAAAAGTTAAGGAAGAGATGCAAAAAGCTAAACAGAGCCTTGATCAACCTAAAGTTCAGATGCTTAGTAAAGAAGCCAAGGGTAAATGTGTCTACACAAAGAAAGAAAAGGAGATTGGATGTCTTGGCAGAGGCATCACAACAGGTTGATTGATCAGTGTTTTTGCATGAGGACATGCAATGCCCTCGTAGTGGGGGTATGTAGAGTCCCTACTTTACACCTTATCATCCATCATTACCTACTGTTTTCATCACTTTCCTCTCTCTTTTGCCTCATTTTCCACCAGATCATTACATTAGTTGTCATTAAACATGATCAAGTGAGCTTTGCTAATGGGTAATTGTTTTGTTTAGTTTTTGACATACTTGCAGGTATTCCGCAGCTTTCTGCTGATTCCGCAACCATCTGCTGATTTCGCAGCCATCTGATGATCCCACAGCCATTTTGTTAATCTCAAGGTTCCACGTGCTATTTTGCAGAACGAGCCACGTGGGCATGTTGGAATATACGTGCTCGAGGTTCCTGTGCCATCAGTTCAGCCGACCACGTCATTTGTACCTCCGGTCAAAGGGGGTCAAGTTACGGTCAAATAAAGGCAGCTTAACGTTGATACGTAAGCTGTTTGATCACGTCGGTGGAAAAGGTGACTTGTCCGTGTTTTGGAAGCCGTGGGGGACATGATCTAATGATGGATTCATTGCCCATATCGACCAGGACCTCCAGCTTGACCACGAAGCCTATGACGTGTTAACTGCACCTTTAATACGCATGACAGTCAGTTTATTTTCTGTTTTTATGCTTACGCATTAGGCCATCTTGCAGATGCCTATATATACTTGCGTCTGCGTACGCTTATGTTAACTTTTAGATGCTGTAGTTTATGAATTTGTGAGAATTTTGGCACGTTTGTGAACTCTGTTTTTATAAGAGCTGTTCCAGCACTTTTTGACTATGTATTTCTGCATATAAAGTAATGGAAACAGTGCTGTTTTGAAGTTTTAAGAGCATCTGAGTTTTCTGTGGATAATATGGATGGAGGGCCCCTGTTCGTATTAGCCTTGTAAAGTATTTTTATGTTTATACTTCTGCAATTTCTTTATTTTACAAACAGAATTTCCTTTCTTGAGTTATGTACACCCTGATTTTTTTTCATTGCTGCAGCCTTTATTTTCACTGATCAGATTTACTTCTTTGCAGGTTTTCACCCGGGATTGAGTGTGTTGTGTTTGCTTTAATATCTAATGGTAGTTGCAGTTGTCTTGTTCATAATGCTGCCCTTTTTACTCTGTTTTCTAGATTAGTTTTTAGCCTAGTTTTACAAGCTGGATGCTAACTAATTTATGCTCTCTTTATCATGAATGGCTTATCTTTCAAGAGAACAGAACACTAATTAATATCAGCTTGTCTTTGAGTAGTCTTGGCTTGTGGCACTAATACTTTTTCCACTTGTTACACATAATCACATATGTAGGAAGCAGTATGATGGAAAAGGCTTAGTAGTGTTACAATTTGTCAATTAGAGTTTTTATCAATTCTTGGATTTGTCTTCAGCTACCTCCTAATCGTGTTTTACGCAGTACTATGTGGTAGAAGCAGGGAGTTAGGAGGAGATAACCATTATCATCAATCCTTGAAGTGATTTTCTTGTTTCTTTTATTTGCAGCAATATGGATAGAGACTAATGCCATTAGAACGTGGTCATTTACTTTCAAGTCATTTCAATTTATTCATTTCTTTCAAGTTCTTTTCCTTTACAAATTCAACAAGTAATTAGAAATCACCAATCACACACACTTTCACTCATCTAGAACTCACTTTTCACACACTTACACTCATCTGTCTATAATCATCACTCCATCTTAGGAAGATAAGTTAACCATAAACAACACCCCCAAACGACAAAAGCTCTAAGAAAGTTGCTTAAGTACATATAGTACACCTTCACTTCATCAGATTACGAGCCCCGGGTTGACAATTAATGACATCAATTTAGGAACACTAAATTGACTAAACAGTAGAGTTGGTCACTATGCTGCTAGATGCCCTCATAACAAAGGAAAGATATCTGAAGAAGATGGTAGAAGCTATTATACCCATATTAAAAGTTCATTCAATGATAGTGAAGATATTAGAAGTCTCATGGCACATGAACAGAAGAATGCAGAAACTGAAGAAGTTACCAAATTAAACGAACAATTGGAGACAGAAACCAGGGTAAGGGAGCAATTGCAGGATATAGTAAAGGATTAGAGCATAACTATTCAGAGACTTGAATCAAAGATCCTCTCTCTAAAAGAAGATCTTAAAAAATCAAGAGAACAGAACAGAGAAGCTCTTGAAGATCAAGAACATGAAGTGATCAAACTAAAGCAACAAGTGGAAGAAGGAAGAAAAGCTGAAGAAGACCTAAGGAATCAATATCTGAAAAAGGAAGAACAACATCAAGTTGAGGTAAATATCTTGAAAGGTAAATTAGAAGAAAAGGATAAGCTTTTACGATTTCAAGATAGTACTAAAGTCTTGGACGATATTCTTAATAGTCAAAGGTCTCCTGCTATCAAAACTGGTCTTGGTTTTCATGAATATGTTGAAGGTGAATCTAGTTCACAAGGTGAGGCAAGAAACTCTAATGAGAAATCTGAAATGCTCAACAAGGAACAACCAAGGAAAGAAATTCCTCAAGGAAGATCCTTTACTCCTAACTATGGACATGATAGACGATTATTTCCTCCACTGAATAATGTTGAATGTTATGTATGTCATAATCTTGGACATGTTGCAGCCAGATGTAGAAGTAGAATGGTTCAAGACCATTACAAAAGATCATCGCATCCCAGGTATTTCAGAGGATATTGCTTTGCCTGTAATGAATATGGACACAAAGCAATTGATTGCAATAGAAGGAACGTGAAATATGTAAGATGTTATACATGCAACAACTATGGGCATAAAGCAAGGGAATGCAGGAGCAGATTTCAAAATTCAAAACAAGAGGACCATACATCATCACAGTTCCAGGAATTGAAGAAGACAGAGACAGAAAGGTGTGGCATAACTCAGACAGCTGACATAACAGACACAGGGGAATCTGAAAGTGATGAATTTCAGTATTCCATCTTGCATACGCTGATATAATGAAGACAAGTCGCGTATATACGCGAGTTACAGGCTGCAAAGTCGCGTATATGTAGAAAGGGCAGCAGAACAGACCCAGGAAATGGTTTAGTCATGGTTGGGTCAGGCTCAGGGGGAGCATAAAGGGCAGCAGAACAGACTCAGGAAATGGTTTAGTCATGGTTGGCTCATGCTCAGGAGGAGCATATACTTCAAATCATTCATTGTTGGCATTATGGTTGGAAGTTGCTGATGAAACTAAATGATACATCTTGTTGTTTGATCAAAGGAATGGTATTGCAGGCTTATGCGTATGATAAATGTTAGTTATTGCTGGTCTTAGAACCTGCATTTGCTCAGGGGGAGCATGGATAGATTGGTACACTTTGGCATACACAAAGGGGGAGCACATTTGGAGATTTCAGCAGGTACTCAGGGGGAGTATGGAAAACAGAAGGTATACCAAAGAAGAGAATATCTTGGTCCGCCCTTTGCCCTTGATGTCAAAGGGGGAGAGTGACTTGGTGTGGTGGTTGCCATCAAGTCCAAAGGGGGAGATTGTTGGCATTATGATACAAGTGTTGTCCTTGATGGCAACTCACTCAGAGACAGGTACAAGTGATGGCAACTTGATCAGAGGACAGATCTCAGTACAGCAGGACAAGAAAGAGATATACGTAGGTTCATTAAGGAAAACCAGCGTGTACACGCAGGTTGGCTTCAGTAAAAGCGCGTACATGTGAAAAGTACCTTTGGTCCGTGGCGGTTAGTCCTTGGAAGTTGTGCCTATGGTTTTGGACCATGGTGTCTCGACGGGTGTGTCGATCCCTAGTTTTGAAGTTGATGGTATTGTGTTACTATGGTTTTGGTCCGTGGTATTGTGAAGTGCCTAAGGCTATATAAGGAGAAGATCATTAGGCAAAGTGATGTAAGCAATGTGTGTTTGATGAAGTGAGAAGATCTGGTATTACTGGTTATCTGTTCGGGACGCTTGGCAAGGGTCAGATCTGACAGCGAAGGTATAAGTAATTATTTCTAGATCTGCACGCGGGTTGCCTTTGGAGAAAGTGCGTATACACGCGGTTTTGGTATATTGAAGTAGTGTATGCATAATAAGATTTGATATTTCAGGTTGCTGTTGATTCTGGTGGTTGTTGCAGAGTTCTGGGCTCTGGTTTGTGTTCTATGTTCTTGATGACAGGGTTTCAGTGATTCAGTATTGGGTGATCTAGAGAATTATGATGCAAGTATAAGTTGATGATTGTATTGCAACAGTGTTTGTTTTATACTCATGGATCCAGTCTGAAAATTGATGAAACGTGGTCCCTGTAGGAAAGAAGGTTGTAGCCTTCTGTAGGGTCAACACCTACGTACTAGTAAATGGATCGGCTAGTACAAGAGATGAGGGGGTTGTAGCTCCCTTCCAGAAGTAGTTGGAAAATGAGAGAGGGTTGTAGCCCTTTGCAGGTTGTAGCCTGCGTACTGGTATAAGGCTGCAGCAGTACAAAAGATTGTAAACTGAAGTTTCTTATTAAATAAAGAAAGATACGACTTGCAGCAGGTGGTTTTCACCCACATTGGGTTTCCACCTTATATCATGGTGTTCATGTGTGTGGCTTTTGTGTGATGATCTGTTCTGTTATACTGCACATGTTTAAGTGTTAATATGGTTAATAATGCTCTGATGCATTTACTGAAGATAAGCTAACTGAATCATAAGATCTCTGGATATACGCTAGTTGCTTTAGACACAGTAGCGTGTACACGCTGGTTCACTTAACTGAAGTAGCATATATGTTTCTGAGTATGAAATTGAAAAGTTTTATCTGATCTGATAATACTGATTCACCCCCCCCCTCTCAGTATTATTTCCAACAATCAACCCTTTTGATCAGTTTACTAGCCTAAAATCAGTGTTACCCTATTGGTTATCTCGCCCATTGAAGATCTTTATTGAGATAGACCGGAGAGAGCCCTCTCCTGCCCCGTAAGGCTAGCTACGAGGCTAAGTGGTTTGATGTTGCCTTGAAGTTTACCTTTCTCAGCCTGAGGTGAAATTTCAAGCGCTAACAGAACCAACTAAAAACAACTAGCATAAATGACTAATTTAATCTCGAGTTAAAATATACGACTATATAATAAGTAATGCAACTAAAAATGACTAACTTGAATGACTAATTTAGTTTAGAAACAAAAATATGACTACTTAAAAGGTACTACAATAATACAAATTAGTCATTTATGTTAGTCATTTTAATTGTGTCACTTCAACAATCTGAACTTACAAGTGATAAGGGATTCAAAGGCTATTATAAATTGGCTAAAAGGTTATACTTCCTTGAACATTTCTTTATTGGATCAATAGATGATTAGAGTTACGGAGTTGATTAGAACCTTCAAGTTTATATCCTTTGATCACATTCATAAGGAATTAAATTCAAAAGCTTACAACTAAGTCAAATACATTAAAAAGAATACCTGCAAAGAGAAGAATACATTCTGGAGAATAGTAAAACAAACCATCTTCCTCAATATTAGATTAACACCTAATTTAACATTGCAAAAAAAAATAACAACAACAATACCTTTGTTTAGAAACTTTTTGGCGAAATCACATAATTGATCATTTGTCGACGCGTTTCGAACCAACTAGTGTGGTTCATCGTCAGGACAAGTTGAAGATACAGATCCAGTATAGCGAGTTAAATAGTCCAAGCAGAGACTCCAACGGCTAAAAAGACTAACGGCTATTTTTCAACTTAAGAACCCAGTCAAACCCCCTTTAACTAAATTAATATTAATATTCTTTATAATTATTATTATACTTCTAGAGCTAAGTAAACTGGGTAAAATTTTTAACCAGATCAGAGGTTATTAATCTATTTATATATTTAAATTATTCTATATATATATAAATATATAATTATATATAATAATATTATATATAATTAATTATGTGATTTCGCAAACGCGTCGACAAATGATCAATTATGTGATTTCGCCAAAAAGTTTCTAAACAAACGTTATGGATCACAGAAGTCTAAATTCCTTGAACAACAATGCCACCTATAAATATATTTATACCTTCTTTACTCTTTAATAATTATGAAAAATTTAAAATAAATATATAAATTTATCTATAATTTCTTCCCTACATTAATTATGATGACCATTGTTGACTCCTAAAAGCCCAAATAAAAAACATCTTCTAAAAAGGCCTTTACCCCAACTAACCATAAAAGTGAATCGGTAAAGTTGCTAATCAACTATCAATTCAAGAGTAATACCTTAGTTGTGTGGAAAATTTAAAAATTACTCTTTATCTTCTTCAAGCACCAAACCAAAGAGCCCTTTACCTCAACTACCCATAAAAGTGAACCAGTAAAGTTGCTAATCAACTATCAATTCAAGAGTACTATATCCTTAATTGTGTGGAAAATTTGAAAATTACTCTTTATCTTCTTCAAGCACAAAACCAAAGAGCAATGCCCTACTTTGAAGATATAGTAATTTACTTTGCCACCAAGCAAAATATATGCCTAAACTACATTCGATATTGTGTCATGTGTCTATTCATATTTTATCGCACTAGTTCTTATCACTAGTTTGCAACATGGCACGCAAGTAGGCTTCATTTGCAAAAGAATTGATATTATACACCAACAACGTTGCCGTAAGTTTTCTGGTTCTAGTTGTAGGGCTCAAGCATCTCGATCCTAACAAGAATGCCTCAACAAAGATGGAAAAATGAAATAAGGGCGCCATCATAGCCAGACACTCTATTATGGTTTTCATAGATGCCCAACCTATAACAATGAGCTGAATTCTATTGCCAAATCCTATAAGCAATGAAAGGACTATATGCAAGCCTACCATGACATTTTTCACTCAAATTCTTATCTGAGTGTTGAAAATCATAATTTCTTCACACTTTGTTTGATGCTCTCCTTAAATTATCACCTCAAAGGAAGGCTTCAATTATCTCTTTGAGGTGTGAGATTGATATCCTTCTACCAAATACCAAAGGCATCTTTTATATCCTAGTTAGATTTATATTTTGTCTCATTTTTCTCATTTCTTTTTGTTATATGTATGTGTGGATATGTGAATACCTTTATTATATTTTATAGGAGGATCATGACATTGTAGGTAAGGAGGCCTAACCTTTTGATTTGTTTGCATATTATTTGATCTCTTTTGGCATATTCTAATAACATTTCTTATCATTGATGTCACATAATCATGGCCTCTTGTGCTCTTAGAAGGTTAATCATTCTTCATTCTATTACGTTAACTTGAACACTAAACACAATTGACAATATTCTTCAAATGCATGAACATTAAACAATATTGACAATATACTCCATCCAAGGGCCACTTTGATTTTCTTGATAAATATTAAAAATACTTTTAATTTGAAAACATAATCTAAAATGATTTTTAATTGATTAAATATTTTTGATTTTTTAATATAAAAAATAGATTAACTATTGGAAATCCAAATATTCTTAAAAAAGAAAATAAAATTCTATGGAAAAAATAAAAATTAAATTCTTTATAAACCATAGAGTTGGAAATTTCAAAAAAATCAAATAATTAGATAAAATACAATATTTATATATTTTTAAAATTTTAATGTTATATCAGAAAATAAATTGTATTTATATATATCTGTTATATTTTGCTTTTGGGAAATCATTTAAAATTTGTAACCCCGTCCTTTTTCCTAGATAGTTTTTTATAATTTATAATTTTTATAATTTCAACCAAAGACATAAGCTATTAAAAGAAATTATATTGATTTCTTTCCTAAATAAATTTATCAAAATACTTTTTAATTTATCATTTTATTAATATGATATCCGTATATGACCGACCAATAATTTTTTTAGTAAGTAATGAATATACACAAACTAATATACAAAATTACATTGGTTAGAAAGTATTAATAAAAATATTAAAAACTTCGATAGTTACTTTATGAAACTTCATAGGATGAATTTAAGAATACCGAAACTAAAAACTACATTAGTTGCAATATCCGCATGTAAAGTTTAATGGAATATAACATTTTAGCGAGTGAATAATTCGATGTGAACGTAACCGTTCATGGTACATAGTTTCAGCGTGAACTAAGCAACTTTTAACAAAACATAATCTAAAACCAATAAAAAAAATTAGTGTTTTCCCTAAAACGTTTTAAAAAAATTGAAAATTAAATTTCTTATAAGCCCAAGCAACTTTTAACCAAACCTGTCATGCCCCTACACTTGCGGTAGTCTTCCAACCACTTGTAGCAAGGTGCAGCACCACCGAACGCTTTCTTTTCACCAATACTAAAATTCGTGGACTACGCCTACTTCCTCATTAACATTACTTAGCTTGTGTTTCGCAACCAAGTAAACATGTGATTATCCTTTATACTTAATGAAGCCCATATTCATTATCCATAGCAATTATAACAAGAACATCAACAATTGCAACAAGTATAAAGGGGGGGGGGGCAACTCCCTGTAATGTGAGTCTGCCCGACAATATATTATATCAGTTTTCCAATAATACAATCATCAAGTATACTTGGCAAAACTCCAAGTCTATACTTAGTCAAATTTACAACCGAGGCATAAAATTGCCTTTACAACACTTGTGCCAATCTTGCACGGTAGGAGGGTGCTCACCCGAGACACCTAGAACTCCTCCTCAAGCCCTGCACAAATCTGCACGTTCATCACCCAACATACGACACACCTTGCTAACCATCAACCAAGAAGTAAACCTGCGCAATCTCCAAGCTATGCGCATTCTCCAACCAAAACTGCGCACTTGTTCTTGTCCCTTGCGAAGATGTGTGAGTGAATGCGTTGATGCCTTATGAGCTCCAACGCCCATATACTTATATGCATTTTAGTGTGGGTTACATGTGGGTGGTAGCCCCTTGGCCGACCCCCAAAACAATCATAACACACCCCTAAAACGCCCTCCATGTGTCGGCCTTGCCCTCACGCAAGTCCTCTCCAAATCGTAGTATAAACGCTCCACTTGTTCCACGCATTTCCCAAGTGTCGTAAGTCGCTCACGGTTTCGTCGCACTTATCGTCGCATTTCTTCCGCACATTGTCGCACGCCCGTTCGTCGCGCACCCGTTGTGTGCCCGCGCGCCCGCCCGCGCCCTCGTGCACGACGACTTCGCCCGACGCCCGTCGCACAATCGCCCGGAGGCCTTACATCCTCCTCCACCTGAAATCGTTGTCGTCCTCGACAACATACCATCCCGGTAGCCATCCACCAAGATCATCATCATCCACGATGTTGACTCCTCCACATAAGGCAAACATCCCTGCAACATATGTAGAGCCTCATCTCCATCATGCCTCGACTTAGTGACCAACTGCCACCAAGCTCACCATACCAAGGTATGTACCTCAACGGTATGCTCTCCATCAGATATCATCTCGATCCATGATCATCGACCCCTCTGCCACAATCTCCACTGCAACATCTCGTGTCGACCTCATCATGTGTCCCTATGTGAACCTCTGCCATGATACTCCAGCACGATGCCAACATATCTCTGCACACTTCCGGACCCCATGTCTGAACTAGTTGGGTAGCTAATCCAACCATCACGCTCAATCCATGAGAGTGAACATCCTCATGCCATCATCAGTTGTTCCTCAAACATCTGCCACATCCTTGACTCATCAAGAATCTACCTCCACAATCCATGCTCAGGTCCATGGAAACTCCATCCATCTCATCTACAACATGTCATGATGCTTGATGCCAAACCATCCCTGCACCATCAATCATACCTGCTCAAACATGTTTAAGGACTCACTGTCATGAACAGCTAACAATGAGCCCCATCTTCTTCATCCATCTAAGAAGATGTAGAGGGAGTAGAGCCTAAAGGCTCTCCCTCACTAACCAATTCGATCCATCTATCAGGATCCTCAATCTCCATCCTTTGTAGATAAGCAACCCGGTCTTCCCTCTGGACATCCGACCTTACATATACCTCCTCCTCCTCATCATCATCATCATCTTCCACCAACTCTAGCCTTCTTGTCAAATCCAAGATGCTATCTGAAAGTGATCTAATGACCAATGACTGCTCCACAAGCTTTGTCTCAACACTAGACAACCGCTTGTTCACCTTCTCCTTATCCTCCATTTGCATCACTCCCAATTTACAATCAGGGCTTGTCACACTAATGGTTGGAACACCAATGGATACATCTTCCCTTCCATCATAAATGTAGAGCTTCTTCAAATGTGGAACGATCATAGCATCAAATTGTTTCATGAACTCCATCCCCAATACAGCCTCATAGTCATCAATCCGCACTATAGTGAAGTCCACCTTCCCGGTCCATTCACCAAGTGTAGTGTCCACCCTTTCAGCTATACCAAGAATCTCAATAGGAGGAGAATTAACTGTCTTCATTTGTGCCTTTGCCGGTAGAAATCTCAGCCCAATTCTTCTCGCAGTATCTTCGCCCATGAAGTTGTGAGAAGCCCCACTATCCACCATAGTGAGCACATCAGCACCTCCAACCTTCATTCGAACATACTCCAACTTGTTCCTTTCAGGATCCCTTCTAGAGGCCACTTCCGTAGTAGTAGAAGCACCAAGTATCTGCATCATCCCCACAGAAGCATCTTCATTCTTTCCATCAGACTCAACCTTCCTCTTCAAGGCTACGAAATGCCTTATTTCAAGATCTAGACAATCCCACTTCTTCTGATTCAATTTCTGTCTTATCTCTAGTTCCTTGAGTTCTACTTCAGGCAAGTCCACTTCCTTTGCAAGTTGATAGGCTTCCTCCTTATTCTTGTCAGAAACCCCTTCCTTGACCAAGTCATGAAGAGCATCCTTTGTTTTGGACAACCTTTTGCCACATTTCGCAAATCCTTGTCTCACTTCTTTTGACTCTTCAAGTAGATTTCCTTCAAATTCCTCGAAGGTTGCAAAACCCAATTTCTGCAAGATAGACATCCTTCACGATTCTTTATCAACTTCACCCTTCAATACCCGGATCAGTTGCTCTGATACCAACTGTCACGCCCCTACACCTGCGGTAGTCTTCCAATCACTTGTAGCAAGGTGCGGTACCACCGAACGCTTTCTTTTCACCAATACTAACATTCGTGGACTACGCCTACTTCCTCATTAACATTACTTAGCTTGTGTTTCGCAACCAAGTAAACATGCAATTATCCTTTATACTAATGAAGCCCATATTCATTATCCATAGCAATTATAACAAGAACATCAACAATTGCAACAAGTATAAAGGGGAGGGGCAACTCCCCGTAATGTGAGTCTGCCCGACAATATATTATATCAGTTTTCCAATAATACAATCATCAAGTATACTTGGCAAAACTCCAAGTCTATACTTAGTCAAATTTACAACCGAGACATAGAATTGCCTTTACAACACTTGTGCCAATATTTCATGGTAGGAAGGTGCTCACCCGAGACACCTAGAGCTCCCCCTCAAGCCCTGCACAAATCTGCACGTTCATCACCCAACATACGACACACCTTGCCAACCATCAACCAAGAAGTAAACCTGCACAATCTCCAAGCTATGCGCATGAGCTATGCACATTCTCCAACCAAAACTGCGCACTTGTTCTTGTCCCTTGCGAAGATGTGTGAGTGAATGCGTTGATGCCTTATGAGCTCCAACGCCCATATACTTATATGCATTTTAGTGTGGGTTACATGTGGGTGGTAGCCCCTTGGCCGACCCCCAAAACAATCGTAATGCACCCCTAAAACACCCTCCATGTGTCGGCCTTGCCCTCACGCAAGTCCTCTCCAAATCGTAGTATAAATGCTCCACTTGTTCCACGCATTTCCCAAGTGTCGTAAGTCGCTCACGGTTTCGTCGCACTTATCGTCGCATTTCTTTCGCACATTGTCGCACGCCCGTTTGTCCGGCGCCCGTCGTGTGCCCGTCGTGTGCCCGCGCGCCCGCCCATGCCCTCGTGCATGGCGACTTAGTCCTGCGCCCGTCGCACAATCGCCCGGAGGCCTTACAAAACCCAACCCAAAACATATAAAAGAAAATTAATATTTTCCCTTAAGCGTTAATGAGATCTTGGCGGCACTTAACCAAGATTTAAGCTCGATCGAGGGGTTTATAAAAACCTCCTTTTTTTCTTTGTCTTGTTTAGCTCTGATAATGCACCTCATGAGTGTTGACAATGAGCAAAGAGGTGAAGCAAAGCTGTTGCAAGGAGAAACACCTAAATGCTCTGGACCTGAAGCTTGTTCACGTCCTACAAGTGGAAATCCGAGTCATGGATGTGATTCTCCTGAGGAAGCAAATTTATGGCCACGATTGGTACTACCTACACAAACCCTCATCAAGTCCCACTTCCAGATTTCTTTAGCAGTTGGTTTTGAAAACTGATTGGGCTTCTTGCAAAATCAGGCAATGCACGTGTGATTACAGTGGATGAGAAGGAAGGTTTGGGTGATTTCACAACGGTCCAGGATTCCATCGATGCAGTTCCATCGAATAATAAGAATCTCGTCACCATTAATGTGAAATTGGGCACTTAGGTTAGTAATCAATGAAAAAAAAATTAGAATAACCTATTTGGAAGTGATTTTAATTCCCCAGAGAAAATGGCTTAATTTTTCTGTGCCTAAAAATTTGGATTTTTGCTGCTTGCTGATATTATGCCTTGAAAATCTCAACTGATCCCTCCAAATATGGGGTTTAATCTTCTGTTTGTTGATCTCTTACCATAATGCTTGCAATTTTGATTGTCTCTCTCGAAACTCAAAGTAAAGTTTCAAATTTCCTTTTCCTTAGCCTCATTCTGCTCATGGAAAACAAATGGATTTAATGTATTAAATCTTAAATAAGCAACAATCTGGAGCTAGTGACAAAAAAAATCATTTTCCCAATGTGATATAGAATCCTTTGTTGAATTTTCCATCAATTTTCTGTAGGCTTTAATACAGGGAAAATTTTAAGAACCCCCCCTAAATTTATAAATATAATAAATGGGCGAATCTCCATGGTATATAGGAAAAATGGAAGGCGATTTTATCCAGCCGATGCGCAGCAACAGTCTGTTCCGCCGCCCAGAGCTATCCGATCCGCCATTCAGATCTCTCAGATCCACTAGATCGGAGTTGTTGTGAAGGGTTCCTATACCGGGGTATAATTTTCGCAGGACTTTTGGCCGCGTTGACATTTTGAGGATTTGGCGACTGCAGTATTGATCAGGAAGGAGTAAAACTCCGTTAGGAGTTTTCAAAAAAAAAAAAGAGTCTGAGATCTTCCGGGGCGCTTACTGGTGATCTAGCCCATCAGAATCAGGACGACGAGCTCAGCACGGTGGTACCATTCAATTATTAGTGAAATTTTTTTAGGCGGTCCCAATTGTTCATCAGGTTGGTGTATGGTAGAAACTAGAGCCCAAGAGATGGCCAATGAAAGGATGGAAAAACTTGAAGAATCCATGCAAACCCTCACCAATCAGCTTAACGGATTATGTATCCAGGTCCAACAATTAATCCCGAAGGGCAAGGAGTAAGCCCACGAGGAGGCGTATAATGGCAATGAATACAATGAGGGTGAGTCTAGCCACTCTCCTCACGTCTGGCACACCCACCAACAACCCAGTCAGCGACCTCCCAAGTTGGATATGCATAAATTTGATGGTTCGCACCCGTCGGCATGGATAACACAAATGGAGCAGTATTTCAAACTGAATTGCATCTTAGATAATGCGACTCAGCTTATGTTGGGGAGCATGTACTTGGACAATGAAAGGTGGCAATGGTGGGAATGGCATCAACGTTGCAATGGACCTTTTAAGACTTGGACCCAATTTACAAAAGATCTTCAAGACCGCTTTGAACAAGAAACCTCTTTTTTGGGTCGTCTTACTAAGCTCCGACAGACGGGTACAGTGGATGAATATATTACAGCTTTTGAAGCCTTAGCCTTCCGCACTTGTGGTCTCTCAGATGTGTTCTACACGGAATGTTTTATCAGCGGTCTTAAAGAAGCCATCAAAGCTCAAGTCTTACTGCACCACCCTCCCACATGGATAGAGGCTTGCAAGGTCGCCCGTAACGTGGAACGTGCATTAGTAGCCCAATACAGTTGCCCAAATTTCTACACTAAAGGTCGCCCCCCACAAGCTCACAACACGACTCAAACACTTAAGGTCCAAAAGGTGTCACCTGCGGAAATGGCCGAAAGAAGAAAGCAAGGACTATGTTACTACTGTGATGAAAAATACTCCCCAGGTCATAAATGCAAGGAGCCCAAATGTTTTCAAATAGATGCCACTGACTATAGCTCAACAGAGGAAGATCCACCACTTGAGGAACATGAGGCGCTCGAAGAAGACAACCAAAAGGACAATGTATTTGACGAACCAGTTATTTCGTTGCATGCGTTGGCAGGGATTTCTTCCCCTCAAACTCTCAAAATCAGAGGTTTTCTTAAACATCACCCAGTAGTAGTCTTGATTGATAGTGGAAGTACACATAATTTCATCCATCAAAAAGTCGCAGAAGTAGTGCATTGTTTTGTACGAGCAGTTTCTAACTTCCAAGTCCAAATTGCGGATGGGGGCACAATGAAATGTGAAGGCCGCTGTGAAAATGTCAAACTTCAAAAGGGGGATTATCAGTTGAAAACCCACATGTTTGCCATACACATGGGGGGTTGCGACATTGTCCTCGGCACTGAATGGCTCCGCACTCTTGGGCCAATCACAATGGATTTCCAGGAGTTATATATGAGTTTTAAGCAGAACAACTCCACACATACCCTCCGTGGACTCCAGGCGGGAGCCCCCTCTATCATCAGCTCGCATAGGATGGAAAAATTGTTAAAAAAGGGCCATCATGGAGTGGTAGCTCAATTTAATGCCATCCAGGTCGTTGAAACCAAGTTGCTGCCAATTCATCTTGAGATGCAACATATTTTAAATAACCATCTACCAGTCTTTGAAAAGCCTCATGAGCTTCCACCCTCACGAGGGGAACATGATCATAGCATCACCTTGGTTCTAGGGGCCCAACCCCCAAATGTGCAGCCATACAGATATCCGTTCACCCAAAAGAATGAAATCGAAAAAATAATCAAGGAACTTTTGGAAGCAGGTGTCATTCGTCCCAGCATTAGTCCTTATTCATCCCCAGTGGTCATGGTGCTCAAGAAAGATGGGGAGTGGCGGATGTGTCCCGACTTCAGGGCCCTCAATAAGTTGACAGTCAAAGATAAATTTCCCATCCCGGTGGTTGACGATTTGCTGGACGAACTCAATGGGGCTCAATTCTTCACTAAGTTAGATCTTCGCTCAGGCTACCACCAAATTCGCATGAAGGAAGTCGACATTCTCAAGACTGCTTTCAGAACTCATGAAGGCCATTATGAGTTCCTGGTCATGCCATTTGGTCTTTTTAATGCCCCCTCTACTTTTCAGAGCCTTATGAATCACATTCTCAAACCATATCTCAGAAAATTTGTCCTTGTCTTCTTCGATGACATCCTCATCTATAGTGGCACTTGGGCTGCACATCTTCAGCATGTAGATCTACTCTTGCAACTGCTCCGCAAGAATAAATTATTTGTCAAGATGTCCAAGTGTTTGTTTGGCATGGAAGAATTTGAGTATTTGGGCCACATTGTGGGGCGTGAAGGTGTCAAGGTGGACCCCAAAAAGATCCAGGGAATGCAAGAATGGCCTCAACCTAAGACCTTGAAGAGCTTGAGAGGATTTTTGGGTCTCACAGGCTATTATCGTAAATTTGTCCGCAACTATGGCCGCATAGCGAAGCCCCTCACTCAACTCCTAAAGAAAAAATCCTTCTTCTGGAATGAGGAAGCACAACAGGCATTTACCGCTCTCAAAAACGCCATGTGTTCCACTCCAGTCTTAGCACTACCTGACTTCACCAAATTCTTTGTCATTGAATGTGATGCTTCGGGGACAAGTATTTGGGCGGTCTTAATGCAGGAAGGGCGACCTTTGGTCTTCACAAGCCAACAACTAAGTGGAAGGAATCTGGGCCAATCTACCTACGAAAAAGAAATGATGGCAATCTTACATGCAGTCGAGACCTGGCGACCTTACTTATTGGGGCGACGTTTTCAAATCCGCACAGATCATCACAGTCTTAAATATTTTTTGGAGCAACGCCTATCCTCCCCACAACAAAATAAATGGCTCGCAAAAATGCTGGGATATGATTTGATATCATTTACAAGAAAGGGAAAGAAAATAGTGTAGCAGATGCATTATCTCACCAATTTGAGGAAGAAAGTACTCTGCTAGCAATTTCCCTCCCCATTCCAGAGTGGATTGAAGAGGCTTGCAAGGAATGGTTTTCACACCTCGGGCTATCTCAACTCATTTCTCAATTGCAGGTAGATCCAAATTCCACCAAGGGCTACTCGTGGCAGGATGATATTCTTCGCTACAGGGACAGAGTCGTAATAGCACCAACATCCACCCTCAAAAATCGCATTTTGGCAGAATTGCACTCATCTCCCATTGCAGGACATTCGGACTTTCAGAAGACGTATGCTCGCACCAGAAGATCATTTTTTTGGACAGGCATGAAAAAGGACATCCTTACTTTTGTAGCAGAATGCGATGTCTGTCAACGCCACAAAGGGGAAACCGTCAACACACCAGGCACATTACAACCATTGCCCATTCTGACATCAATTTGGACGAAGGTTTCTATGGATTTCATTACAGGTCTTCCAAAGTCCGGGAACAAGTCAGTCATCATGGTGGTTGTGGACCGACTATCAAAGTATTCTCATTTCTACGCCCTACCCCATCAGTTTACACCAACTTTGGTCGCTCAATCTTTCATGGATCAGATTTTCAAATTGCATGGCATGCCCACTTCTATTGTGTCCGATCGTGACCCGATCTTCACCAGTAATTTTTGGCAGGAACTTTTCAAGATACAAGGCACTCAACTAAAACTCAGTACTTCCTATCATCCGCAAACGGATGGTCAAACTGAAGCCGTCAAAAAATGTCTAGAAACCTACCTTAGGTGTTTCACTTCAGAAAAGCAACACCTTTGGGTAAACTGGTTACCTGTGGCTGAATGGTGGTATAACACCAACTATCATGCCACCACCAAAATGACTCCCTATGAAGCAGTATATGGTCAACTTCCACCTTCCCCTACTTCTTATCTCAAGGGGTGCTCCAAAGTACAAGCAGTAGATCAACTCCTACAACACCGCGCAACCATGCTCACCCATCTTAGAGAGAATCTTCATCAAGCTCAGAACCGCATGAAGCAACAGGTTGACCAGCATCGCTCAGAGCACCAATTTCAAGAAGGGGATCAAGTCTTTTTGAGGCTGCAACCATATATGCAAACATCACTCAAAGACAAGGGTTGTCAAAAGCTCTCTCCAAAATTCTACGGACCATACCAAGTACTTCAGCGCATTGGAGAAGTGGCTTACAAGTTGGCTTTGCCACACACTGCAAAAATCCATCCAGTTTTCCATGTATCGTGCCTCAAGAAAGTGATTGGGAACAATTGCCGAGTTCAAACCAGTCTACCTGAATTGGACGAAGAAGGGTCAATCTGGCTTCAACCCGAACAGGTTCTAGACACACGAGACAAGCACCTGCGCGGCCGCATGATTAAGGAAGTCCTCATCAAATGGAAAGACACCTCTCCGGAAGATGCAACTTGGGAACCAGCCACTATTCTTCAGCAGTTTCCGTAGCTTCAGCCTTGAGGACAAGGCTAGTCTTAAGGGGGAGGGCATGTTAGGGTCCCACCCTAACCCCCTTATTTATGTCATGGGATCACGTCATAGTCAAGAGTCAATAAAGCCCATATTAATATTTGTAAGTGGTTAACCCACAATTAATGACGGGACCACAGTTAGTTGCAAATGGGCCGTAGTATTAGATAGATGGTATTAATAAAACCCACGGTATTGGCCCGTGGTATTGCATGTATGAGTCATATATAAAGGATAGAGACTCCCTGCGAGGAGCATCACGTCTTATTTTGTAGTCGAGCTCTGCTCTATTGGAGGTTGCCCCCTCGAAGAGGCAAGTGAACATTACTCTTTGAATAATAAAATCATTGCTATTATGTGTTCTGGGTATATTTTCTTCGCATATTCTGTATTTGGGTATCATTTTGCAGGTTAAGAGCATAACACCTTGCATGCGGTTGGCGGTGAATTGCTTTGACATTTTACTTTCAAGCACCTTTGGATAAATAGAAGCATGTTCTCCTTACTTATAATGAATCAAGAGATGTAATGCCATTATGTTTTTTTGTCGATTTCTATGGACATATGACATTCATCCTTCAATACTTGGAAATTCAAATGCTTATGTGGCATTGTTGGTTGATAAGCACCAGTGCTTATAGGTATTTGTGCACCTGTCTAGACATATGGGCATTTCCTTTTGGCATTCCTTAGCACAACATTTCATGAAAAATGCAACATTCACGAAATCTAAGTGTGTACTCTTTAGAAATTCGACAAAATTTCCCTTTCTGCTCAAAATTTCGCAAAAATTCTCACAAATTATGACGCCGTTTTGCACAAAACCCATGTTCATGATTTTGAAATTTCGCCTTCGTTTGCCTAGAATCTAAGCCCAAAATCTGCTATCTGGAAACTCTTGCGCAATTTTGTCTCTATCCTCTTTGACTGCCAGGTACTGCCATTTCAATGATCTGCTTGTTGATCCCATAACTAGGATGCAATTCAATTGTAGACGTAGCAATTATTCTCCACAGTTTGAAGCAAAAAGAGAATGAATATATTGCAGCTCTGGCAAGTTCACACACCTAAAAAATCAACTTCGACAACTGTGCATTTGGCTTTGTAAGCTCATCATTCATAGTTTTTGGTTTGTTGTCTGCATAAATTCTAGCTACATGCCATTCCTAAACTTCATGGTGCATTTACGGCTCAAAAGCGAATGTCTGCATTGGAAGACTCAGGTTTCATCTTTTTAAATTGCAAGTTAATGTGCAAGGGAAAAATGCATCTATGCAGGCCGTGGGGACCTTTGCGTTCAGAGGTAGGATAACAAGATAATCAACAAATGTTTATTACAAATGATTTCAAGGAAGTTTTCTGTCGTGTACCAGACACAACCTTTAATAGTACTTCTCTCCACTTCTGCACGTTCTCCTCTAATTTGAAATGTTCTTCTTTATGCTGATTTCTAGAGTGTTTAAAACAATTACATGGTTGGGATTTAATTTCTAGTAAGTATAATGTTGAATAGGGTAATGTTGATTTTTTTTCTTTATTCAATTTGGTCATTAAATATGGAGCCTATTGAATACATTAATTTTGTAATGGTACAAACCTTTATCGTGGCCTCTAGTCAGGGCCTCTCATGAAGGGATTCTTGTAGGGTGAATGATCCAGTGTCTTGACTAGCGGCAGCTCACACACTGTCTCTCTCGGCTATGCGGTTGTGTGCTCCCGGGTCTCGGGCTCGATCAAACCAAGCAAATCAAGGGGCAAGCGTTAGCGATCAGTCCTCCCGCGGTAGCGTCCAGGCCTCTATTCAAGGCCTCTCTCTCTATTGGTTCCAGAAGGCGTAATGGGCGTATAATCAATTGAGCGGTAGTGATCCTTCCTCATGCAAGCTGGGCTGTCTATTCCAGGGTTGGTTTGTTCTCTCGTTGTCATCAGTAACAGGGGTCATTTTCACCTCTCTTCCTCATCAACATGTCCTGGGCGAATTGAATCAATTGATGCGCACCTAAGCCACCAGTGTAATAGTAACCAAGCTGTTGTAAACCTCACTCTATCAATCCACCACCTTTGCAACACCTCTGGTCAATTATACCGGACTTATACCAGAAAGCAGGATCATAACCCTCTATCTATTGGTGAACCTCACACTAGGACTACTTCATCTGTGGTGCCGCCCTCCGATCCTACCGACCATTCATCAGAAGCCTCTAACCTTGAAACTTTAGCAACCATTAATTAGAAGCCTTACAAAAGCCACTCCCCACGTGTTTGTAAAGCCTCAAAGGCAGCCAGTTGGAAATCCCGACTATACGAGAGAATAAACATCCTGAAATGGAAATATTGTGGAATAAAACGATTGCTTTAATTTCTTGAAGGATTCCTTGTGTACTTCCATCACGTTGGGTGGTTTCTTTACTTGACTTACTTATTGGGTAAAATGATATGGTTGGGATAACTCAACGGTCTCCTTAGAGAAAAATTAGCGGGTCATTTTGAAAGTGCGAAAGCTTTTCACTCTAATATAACCTACAAAGGAAATGATACACTTTAGAAGGGTTCCGACCGATATCTCAAGAATGAAACACTGCATGAATATATATTTTCCCCCTCGCCCTCCACCCATTTGGCTTAACACTCCTATCCCTCATGCTTCAGGAAAGGAGTTTCCTCACTCCTTTCTTATGGTATTAATGCACCCAGGCCAAAGGCAAAGGAAACATTACAAATTGATTGAGTGGCGGCGCTATTGCACAAGTTTTGTTAATTATTATTATATGGATAATATTACTTGGACTATAGAAAAAGCCAATCTTTATTGGGACAATTTTCATTTGAGAGGAACAAGGAACGTGAAACAACGAGTACATCAATTAACGAAACAATAGCTATACTTGGGCTCCCAGGCTACTTGGTTGGGTTGGAGATAGTGGTCAGTACTAGAAGGGCATCACTATAGGGTCATTGCCAATTTCCATATTAGATAAGTTGAAATGCCCATTTTTTTGTTTTCCCATTTTAAAACATTTTCTATTGTAAATTTGACATTACCATACTGCCAGGCAATGAGGTGAAAAATATGATTACAAAGTAAGCAAGGAAATCTTTATTAGTTCATTATCTGAGGGTTGTAAAACTTATCTTTCATAAATGTGCAAAGCTCTCCAAAAAAAACTAGTCACTTTAAGTAGAATTTTCTAGAACATATATGAAATTTGCCTCTTTCAATCATCAAATTCCCCAAAACAACATCAAATATTAAAACCTTGTTGTTGCATATTGTTGTGCTTATTCAAATTACCCACAATATCATGAAAAATCAAAATCTTTTTGTTACATATTGTTGTCTAGTCAAGACCTAGATTGGGAAAAATCATCAAAGAACTAAAGGTAGTTTCAACTTTCTCCAATCAATCAAATTCAACAATGGCAGTGGATAGTTTGATATCCAATGTAACTTAGATTCTAAAAGTTGTTGATAGTTTGATGTACAATGTAACTTAGATTCAAAAATATTCTAGAAATCTAAAAAACTAACAAAATTAAACAAAAATCTAAAAAACAAAGTTAAATGAACTTCACTCATATCTAACAGATTTAAAAAAGCAACTCAATCTGAGGAAGTGGAAAGAAAAAATATGTAGTCGTAAATGTGCAAAAGAGTCTGTATGCAGAAAGAAGACGTAGTCCAACTATAAGAGAAAAGAGTTGTATATCTATAAAAGAGTGTGTATCTATGAAGGAGGGCATGAGGTGGGGCGAGGCATGTGGGAGTCAGCATACCCAGGTCATGAGGCATATACGAAGCTAGATATTTTTGTGTGTTTAAATATTGGTGTTTTACAGAGGTCAGAATACCATGCGTTATGTGGTATAAAAGATTGTGAAAGGTAAAGGAACCAATTAAAATGTGGCTTCTTAAGACAAAGCATGAAAAAGGTAAAATTAACAATGAATAATTTCCAAGAGATGTATTTAAGCAAAAACCACTGAAATTAATCTGTAAAATCCAAGGGATAAAATGTCAAATACAAACAACTCTAATTTCAACAATATGCTTTTGTCGATAACCTTTGCATAACAGTAGTATAGACAAAGAAGATATTTGATATATACTCAAAATGGCATTGTAATCAATATTTTATAAATGTTATGCCTCATAAGAGAGACATAAGCTACACAACCACCTTTATGTAACCATAAAAAGACATGACTTAATTAAACACTTCTGCCACTTCACTTTATTAATTACTCCTAACTTGAAATATTGAAACAAAAATTTTGTTTACCTTTTTAATGGGGCTTATGGAAAAACACATGTTCAATCCATTTCTATTATCTTTGAATCCTTTACAATAGCTAAAAAGGTCACCATGATATTCAATTTAGTGGAATAGAGTGGCCATGGAATTTAGTGGTATTGAGGACATGAAAACAAAAGCAAACATCTTAATGAATGATATCTGTAGCATTCCTTGCCAGAGAGAATACCTTAAAAACCTTAAAAACATTTCCTTTCTCACTTCAGAAAACAATAACTAATTTGAAGTAAAATAGAAACATGCAGAAACCTAGGAGAAATATGATAGAAAACAGGTGTCTGAAACAAAGTAGAAAGCTACTGTGAATGTTGTTGTTGTAAGCAAACAATCAAAGTCACAAACACCTACTTAATTATATTGTGTGGAACTGTTCAGTGGACCGAGCAACATCTTCTAATGTAGTGCCTAATACTGTTTGCAAAAATATTAATGCCATACATACCAAAAAATATACCCACATTATTCAATTAGAAAGTCAGATGTAAAATTCATGGGTGGATTTAAGGATGTTTTAATAAGAATGATTTGTAATATGAATGTTTGTCAAATTATAGATATTGTTGTTGACATTCATGGGACTTATAATTTATTGCTTAGAAGTGATTGCTCTTAAAAGCTAAAGGGAAACTTCCCCACCAATCACTCTCATTTGCGGTTACCATAGAAGGAATAGTCAAATCAAATAAGAATTGATTAGGAAGCCTACATTAAAGACATGTTTAATGAACTTGAGGGATAAAATGAACCCATAGAGTTCATATAGGCAATTCTAGAGAATTACTCTCTTGAGATTGGTTTCAAGAATTATACATCAGGAGAATCAAATACAAAGTTTGAAATCCTTCATTGCATTTGGAGTAAAGATGAAAATTGCATGATAGTGGATATAGATAGTGCTAGATATTATAACCTAGATTTAGAATTGAAGATGAAAATTGTAAAATAGTGGATATAGTTAGTACTAGATCTTCTAACCTGATTAGAAGCTAACTTCTAGACATTGTTTTATGATGGTTCTATGTTACAAGAGTGTTAATTTTAGATAACAATGGTATGTTCTATGCTTAAGAGAAATTCACTTCAATTTTTCTTATTATCCCAATATAAATTTTCAATTTAGCAATCACATTAACATCAATAGTAAATGCAGATAAAACATAAACAATAACCATAAGACAAGCCAAGACAAGAGGAAACAATATTTGGTGGATGCCGGGGAAAAATCCTTTGATCAAATCTTCTTATTATTCTTCAAAAGTTCAGCAGAGATAAAGAGTACAATATACAAAATTTACTTGCCCAAACATAGTCAAATCTGTCCAGTCAAATTGCAGTTAAGAAGATGCCCTAACCAGAAAGACATGTAGAAAATCTTATAGATTCACAAGCTTACTAAAGCACAGGACAAGAAACTACTTATACTATCAAACAATGAAAGCCAATAGATCGATGAAAACAATAATAACAAGAGGAAGACAAATCAATGGCACATAACACAATAAGTATCTTGGGAAAGCCACAACTCAAAACCCCACTATCTGTAATGCATTGAATCAAAAATCCAAGATGATAATACAGTGCTTGTTCTCACAAGAACAATCCCATCACTCAGTATGATCAATCTCCCAGTTGACAAGCAAGCTCAAGCCAAACCTCAACCTCTTTTGTTGCTCTCTAAGACCCTATTTACTTGTGCCCTTGGTCAAAGAATTTGGATGAATACAATATGCTCTGCTCAACCTTGAGCTTAACACGCACAAGCATTTCCTATCCTCCGCTTGATGACCTCCTTTGGCCAATACTTAGCCAAATTTACATGCCTCCAAGTTTCTAATTCTTTGCACAATGCCTGAGAGAATTAGCCCATATTTAAAGGGATATTCCTCATCCATAACTGCGCAATCCAAAATTAGGTCCTTCTCTAATTGCATGCATGATATTTACAACTCAGTAAATCATACAATTGAGAGTACACTGTCCCTGCACTCTAGTCTCAACTGGGTCTTTCTAAGAATCGACATGCATGAGTTTCTGATGAGGGAATCTTCAGTTAACTAGAGTAGCATTAGTTAATGCATTAGTGCACTAGCTAACTGTTAACTCACTATAGTTCCTCAAACAATTTGGAACTAATTTAACTTGACTTAACTCAGTAAATTGGTTAACTAATTACAACTCACAATTAAACTCATATTGGACCCCTAAAGCTTAGGGAGAACATATACATGACTTCTGAAAGAATTCCAACTAGAAATTCCTAAGTTAACTAAGTCAACTCACTCTAGTTAACTATTACAAGAGTCTATGAGAATAGAATTCGATTTTAATTCTCAGTTTAATTCAAGGACAAATTAAACTGGAATTTCTAGATTCTATTTTTATCATTTCTTGTTGCTATTTTCAACACTTCCTCTCAACAAGAAAGGAAATCAACTCGATCCTGATCCTAAACCTTTGAAATGTTCTGCATGCAACACTTCTCTCTAGTGTTGTTGCTACAACAACTCCATAAACAAAAAAACATCCAACCTGTTAGCGCTTGAAATTTCACCTCAGGCTGAGAAAGGCAAACTCCAAGGCAACATCAAACCACTTAGCCTCGTAGCTAGCCCTACGGGGCAGGAGAGGGCTCTCTCCGGTCTATCTCGGCAAAGATCTTCAACGGGCAGAGATAACCAATAAAGAAAACTGACTTTAGGCTAGTAAACTGATAAAAAGGTTTGATTTGCGATTTTTAGGGTTTCGGTGGAAAGTTGGGGAAAGGCAATTTTGGGTGCGGGGATTGGACACAGTTTTTGCAGGGGGTTCTTTGGGGCAAGGTAGGAGACTGTATTGATGCATTTGAAAGAGTCATATGGGCAAGAATGACTGGTGAGGAGCTAAGGAGAGCAAGCAATCACCTTGAATTCTCCTTAAACAGATGAAAACATTGATATTAAGCAAACTTAAAGGCAGAGCATAGCAACCATGAATTCTACCTTAACACTTCATTTGCCTAATTTGCAGAAGGAAAAGTAAGAAGATGATTCACATAACAAACTTACAAGTACAAAGAGAAACACACCAACAATACATGTAACCACAGGAATCCCAAAAAGGACTGCAAAACCCTGGTCTTCATTTGCCAAAAATTGCAGAGATACAATGAGTAATACAATAGAAGCTTTCTCCCTCAAGAGTCCAACCATGAAAATGACTAAGAAAATACATAATATAGGCAAGCTAACACCTTTCCTTGCCTCTAGGGGTCGAGCTCATCATCCTAGGAGCTGTTTCAACCAATTCTAAACTGAGCACTACAATCTAGGCAATCAAAACAACTTGCCTCTATAAGCTAGGAAACTAATTCATTCATTAAATTTTTGACTTTTTATGAATGAATCTTCTAGAAGAGATAAATAAGTGCCATGACATCATAAAATTACATCAATTACATCAAGGAGGATCAAAATCCACTCCAAAAAGTCAAACCTAGTCAAAACTGCGTTTTGCTGAGCTGTAGGTGCATTTATGTGAAAATAGCCTGATGCGTAGCGCCCTGAATCTCAACGCGTAGCGCGCCTTTGGGCTTGCTTTTGAGGAACTTCCTGGAGTCAAAATGAGGCAAAAGTGGGCTTGTTGGAAAGGTCTGGATGTCTACTTTCCAACCCAAGTGGAGTTTCTGAATTTGGTGACCATTTGCCCCTTCAAAATTGCAATCTCCCAAGACTGCTTCCTGTGTGTCAAAAAAGTGGCAGAAAGTCATTTTTTGCATGTTTTTTGACCTTCTGGAGGCTCAAAACTTGATGAAATCTCTTGGAAATTGCTAAGAAAGTGTATTTTTGCATGACAAATCCAAAAATTCTGAGTTTTCATGAAAAGGAGTTTCCCATCTTCAGGGTAGCGCGCGGCGTGCTACGTGTTGGGGAAGAAAACCTGTTTTTTGCCCAAAAAATTCACAAATGACCAAAAATGCTCAATTTTTTTTGAAATTTGTGCAGAGTTAAGTTATTTAGCACCATGCTCCTTCAAGGAAGCCTCAGCCAAGATGTGGAGGGGATCGGGCCTTTTTCTTCGTTTTAGTGCCTTGGCCAACCGTCCTTTGAGCACCTTCATTTTTGCCTTACATACGTGCATTCGAGCCCAATAATGGTTTTTCATGTTCCGGAGCATGTCCTTATCTTTGTTAGCCTTGGCCAGCAACCTCTCTAAATGAGCATTGACCCAGAGAAGCATAGCCTCTTGCTCAATGGGTACCAAATCACCGGGTCTCTTACGAGCCAAGTTGCGGTCTTCATGGATCCTCCGCAACTCATCGAGAGTGTGCTCATCCTCTAATTGCTTGTTGTGCTGCTCTAAATATGTGATTGTCCATTGTGCCAACTCTAATTTTTCTTGCAACGAGCGATTTTCATCCTCCCGTTGCTGAATGATCTCCTTAAGCTCCAAGCTAGGAGAACGGGTGTCAAGATCAATGATGTCAATATCTGGATCACCTGACAATCCCTCCTCAATCATGGGCTGCTTGCCCCTCTCTGATACCTGTGCTGCTGTCGGAAACGAGGCCCCTTCCACCTGGTGTGGAGATAACACTCGCGGTGCTGATGAAGAAAGCGAGACCCCTTCCACCTGATGTGGAGAAAATACTCACCGAGCTGATGCAAATAAGGCCCTGTGGCCTCTCTGATATGTGACCAATGGAGGGGAGCTGACATGTCTGGGCTCAGGGATGTCATACTACTGTGAAGGTCCTCCCTCCTCATGAACAACCTCAGGGGGTGGTGGCGCTGTGAAGAAATCTCGAGAGATGAAATCCTCCCATGGAATACCTTGCTGGGCCAACTGATGCATGACCACAATCTTGATCAAAGCATAATGGTAGATGCTCCTGTGTTGCTGTGCTGGGCTCTTTCTCTGCACCAAGGGCACCATCCTCTCAATATTCCGGCACATGAAGAAAGGAATGTTCATCATCCACACCCGTGTGAAATGCATCAACAATCGGATATGGTACGAATACAAACGTGAAAATCTGCCTTCACAGGTGAAATAGCGAATGATGAGCCTCATCAAGGGTGCATACTCATCCCTCAAGAATCTGAAAGGAAATACACTAGTTAGGTGCCTCATATATACAGGTTTAATGTAGGGCTCATACTGGAATCTGTCCAACAGCTGGCGCTTATTCCACTCTTCTCCAACATTGGGTATCCCTGTTGCTTGAGCAACAATCTCAGGTGACAATGTAAAATCCACCCCTGCAAGATTCACATGCCCATTGTGCAAATGCAAAACAAACAAGCGGACCAATTCCCTATGGTGCTGAATTTGGGAAATTCTCTCGCAATATCCATAGCATGATTGATGACGGAAACATGTGACTGCAAGTGGACAAGCTTGCAAATAGGCCAAAGAGGTGGGCTCCTCTCTCACATGCTGACCACCCTTACCACCCCTGTGAGGCCTCCTTGGCACCTCAACCTCTGGTGTTGACTCACGGTCATCACTTTGCTCATAGTCTGTTTCGGTTTCTGACATGGTTTCAAGAGCAAAACGGCTGAAATGTACTGCTGCTTCTGCACAAATGACCTGTTGTTTTGACTGTTTGAATGCTGCTCCAAGGGGACAAAAAACACAAGGGAGATGTTAGGGAGGGGGAATTTTTAGGGATTTAGGGAAAATATATAAAAAAGGGAATTTAGGGAAGGAATTATGACACATACATCATCACATAATCATAATTTGTAGGGGTTTGATAGGAGATAGTATTTAGGGAGATTTTATTGAATTTTAGGGATAGGGGTAGGGTTTTAGGGCTTTTGATATTTTTGTTAGGGAAATTGTGTGAAAGTGACAAGGGAAGTGATAATGGGAATATGGGGAAATGAGGGAGTGAAAAAGATGACCTTGGGCAGCGAACTCAAAACCCTAGCTTCACTTGCAATTTGAAATTTTCAAACATAATATATATGAATTTCATGCTTCACACTTGATGGCATTTGACACATTTTCCATGCTCATTTTTCTTTAGCAAGCAAAAAACATTGATGACTTGAGGCCTACCTGTAAAACTTAAGAGATTTGAGGTCGTTTTGAAGCTTGTTGGCAATTTGCTGTAGGTGAAACCCAACGCGTAGCGTGCGGGCCCTGATGCGTAGCGCGCGCCCAACACGTAACGCCCGACCAATTCTTCCACTGCAGAGTGTGCTCTGACGCGTAGCGCGCGCCCAACGTGTAGCGCGCGGGCTCTGATGCGTAGCGTGCAGGCTCTGTTTCTCAATTCGCCCAGTTTCACACTAAATCGCCTTTCACACTTGCTCTTGGAGTCTTGGAGGCAAATGAATGACAAAATGAAGAGAGAGGGGCTTTTATAAGATTGATTTAAATTTATTTCCCCTCAAACTCACTTTATAATGTTTATAAAATGACACTTTTTAAAACTAATTGCTGCTGACTTGTGGTTTCATTTTTGACATGAAATTGGTTGAAATGATGCTTTTTCTTGAAAATTTTTGCAGGGATAAATTCTGAAGAGTCTTGGCAAAGGAGACCAAGGCTGCATGCCAACTTCTGGAGAGTTTGAATTTTTTACAAATTTTTACAAAAAATGAGAAAATGACCTTGCCTTCAAAAACAGGGTTTTTTAACTCAAGGTAAAAATTAGCTGTACAATATGAAATCATTTGAAGTGATGCTTTGCTGGACATCCCTCTGGCCTGCTGGGAATTTATTGACCTTAAAAGACATGACCTCAAAAGACAAAATTGGACTAAACCCTAAACCTAGGACCTTGACTTCAATACAAGACCAATGACCCTGTAAAGAATTTTATTGACTGAAACAAACTGGATCCAGTAGTGCCAAGAGGGGAATAAAGACACAAGCTCCTCCATCAGGGTTATGGCATGCCTAATGGAATGCAATAAGATGACACTGATGAGACACCTACTTATGCAAATGCAAAGAGCTTTGATCGCTGATGGAGGGCTACTAGACCGACTCTAACACAACCTAAATCAGAATGATGCCTATGTCATCAAAGTCTTTGACTGCTATTGCCTCTGTCGACTAAAAACTCTTCACTTCTGTTGACTCTGCCTTTCTACACAGTTTTCAACCCTTATCTACGCTCTTTAGTATCTGATTGCTCTATCCTCTATCACTTTGATCTCTGACTGCATCAATCCCACTGATTCCTCCCACTACTATGTACTTCGGGCTCCCGTAGCAAGGTACGATCCATGAGATAAGACCTCTCAGTGAACCCTACCCAATTTCAGCCCTCTTGGGACTATCACTTCACATCGCCCCACCTCATGGTGCAGGGCTGCACCCGCACCCATACCCACATATTTCATAAGAGCGCCTAACACAACTGTCCCAAACAATAGAATCACAAAGGAGTCAAACTTCATATTTGTATATGGTTAAGGCCCTTCACCACCAATTCCTTTGAATCAGAACCCAATCACCCCGCCATTATCTCCTATCGGAACTCTATCCGCTCTTATAACCTTCATATGCTTAACGAAGCCTTTTCTTCATATCCCTCCATTGTTAGACATATATATATAATTAGTCCTCTCAACCTTTGGCTAATACATATTTAACAAATAAAACCATTCTATATGCGTAAATACCTTTACAAAGGAAACTTATGCAAATATACTCTTTTCCGCTTTACGTACGACTTTGGTGCAGATTTCGAGGCTAAACCTCATCGCAATCGCTATCGGCTATATTCCACGGCCATACATATATATATATGCCTTCCATTTCCCGATATGCGATTTCCCTATAAACACAGGAAATACACTATCGACGCTTTATTCTTCGCTATCCTGTTTACAAAGGAAAACACCCCAAAACATATATATCAGACTTCAAATCCATTGAACCCACATCTATAAATGCGTTGGGTCCACTACCCATCGACCCTTTGTATTATCGCAAGTCTTCTCCATATGCCGATTCCGATATCCCGATACCTCCGATTTGCTTTATCACTATCGGCGATCGACCCTTGCTTAATCCACTGTCACCAGTCCTTTGCCGGATCCGGTATGCGATTAGATATGGACTGTCGATCTGGATCTTCATCCGATGGTCCTCATTTCACCGGCAATTTCTCATCGCTATAACTCAATGACTCGCTCTGAAGACTTTAAAAGGCTTTCCGCCGCTGCAATTTAATCTTAGCCATTGATCTTAATGATCCAATGGCTGTTGAGCGTCCATCCTTCACTTTTCCACTCGACTCTTTGTACTTAGTTTTTCCGCATTTTCTTCAGTTTCTTCTTTGTAGTTTAGCTTCTTCAAAGGTTCTACTTTCCACTCTTCTACTGCTCAACTCATTCTTGCTAGGGCTTAACTTCACTCCTTCTCTTCAGAGCTCCGCTCTGATGCTCCAATTGGACTCGATGGCCCCTTTCGATTCTTCTGAATCGTGCTTCTCTTTCTCTGCTTGTTCTTCAAAACTCCGCCTTCCACGGATCAGCTTCTCTGAGCTTAACTCTTAAGCGCATCCTTGCTACGCCATTCCTCTAGAGCTTCCTCTGTCTCTTCACTTGGATTCAAAATCCATTGTGATTCCTCTGAATCAATCTGTCCCTCTGCGTCCTTCAGAATTATGCCTGCAACCTGTTGCAGAACCTACGAATTCACAGTAAACTCATACATGGAATACTTTAATATTCTGACACAGTCAGGAAATAACTCTGCCTATATTAATATAAAAAGAAATGATTACATTCGAGATTATTTGGTCTTGCACACACACATACAGGCCCGATTTCCTATTATTGGCCTCCTCCCATTGAACGCGCAGGTTCACTTATTTATAAGAATGCATTGGATTGGATAATTGGAGGATCCGATCACCCCTCTAACAAAAGTCCTAAAGCTCTCTGCATGCATACATATGTGGCAGATAAGTCTCCTTGAGACTTTATCTATTCCATCTTTTCCTCTGTTTTAAAACAAAAAATTCTTCTTATTAGCTTCCCATTTAATGCCTAAAAGCTCTCTCTTGTTCCTAGAATCATGGAACTGTTCAAGAGTTGGATTTGACTTCTACACTCATGTTCTCATTTATTTATTTTTGAGAGAATTTACATATTCTCCCATTATCTAATTAAATCACACTTAAAGGCCTAAATATTGCCTTAACTTGATACTTAGGAAAACTATTTCCTAAAATGCATGACCCCCTATGTCTACTATTTACAATGATTTTCCTTGGGCTGAATTCTCCTGCATTAGACTCCCAAAGTAGAAAATATTCATGATCTCCTGATCATGTGTCTTCTGGTCTTGGTCTTCTTGGATCCCACACTTTGTTCTGTAACTGTCTAGATGCTTTATTCCTTTGCTGCCGCTGCACTTCTGCTGTCTTTTGCTCCATTTTCTTCTTTCTATCAATCAGGTTCAACTTCTGATTGATATTGCTTGCTACTGTTACCATTTTCCTCCATTTGAATTGCTTCATCATCTGCTGCCATATTTCTTCAATTTCTATGTCTCACATATCTTTGGGCTGGTCCATATTCTACTTCTTTCTTCTGTCTTCTTCTCTTTGTTTCAGGGTACTGTTGCTGTCTTCTATGCTGACGTTTCTTTTACCTGCTTCATTCTTTGGTTTACTTGCTCTTGCTTTACTTGCTACCATTTTTGCTGCCTCCCTATCATCCTTACCCTCTTTCATGATTGAATCATGACTGTTCAGCATTTTCTCTAACAATTTAACATCTTTGTTCCATGGATTGAATTCTTCCATGAAGTCTTCTTCTTTCATCTTTACTTGGCTGCTCACCTGTGCCAAATCTCCTCCAGCAATTGCAACAAAACCTGCATTCACAAAACACTTGTTAAAATTAAAAACATGAGGCCTTGGTGCCTCTTCTTTCTTTGGCAACATTTCAGTTTGTTGCTCTATTTCCTCTTCCTCTGTCAGCATATCAGTATGCTGATTCGAATTCTCAGCAGAATTCATGAGACTGTCCATTAGTCTCTCTTCCACACCATCTGTTCTAATGATGCCTTCCTGCTCTTGTCCACTGTAGTGAACTCCTCCTCCTTTAACCTGCTGCTGGTTATCTTTACTTTGAAATTGTTTGATTCCTACTGCCTCTTTACCATCTTCAAACAATCTCTGCTCAATCTCTTTGATCACATACTCATACTCATTCATGCTTTTTAATGAACCTACAAACAAATTATTGCATCTTCCTGTCTCCATGCCTACTTGAGACACATCTTCTTCTTCAGAAACTGTAACTACAGCTTCTGTTCTACCGTCAGGTTCTCTCATCAGTTTCTCCAGTAGTTTAATCTCTTCTTCACACTTAGCAAGCACTTCATCACAATGCTCTCTTCTTCCAGATTCATCCTTTACATGCTGTGTTACAGTATTAAAACACTGTCTTCCTTTGATCCTTGTAATCTCAAGGTCTTTCTGCTGTAGCAAATCACTACTTCCCTCATTCAAGAGGTCTTCTCCATCATACTTTGTTCTCCTAGAGTACTCCTCCAGATTTTCTATATCTTCAGAAGACTGTCCATCCTTTTCAAAACACTCCTTTGTTAGTGTTCCTTTTCCCAAGGTTAAATCCTTTTCATAGGGTTCCTCCTTCTTAACATCATTCAGTAGATGTCCTTATTCCCTACTGTCTGTCTCAACAGTTTTCATGGCTATCTTTACTGTGCCTATCATCATAGTGAATTGATGATCCTTTACTATGTTTTTAGCTAACGTAGTCTCTTCCTCAAGTTTGCCTTCAGTCCCTTGTTGTTTATCTCCTCTGAAGATATCTTCAAATGGCTGTTTTTCTCCTGCAATATCTGCCATCATACACAAACTATCAGTTTTAAAAATATAAGACCCTATGGTCTCACTTGATGGTTCAACGATCATATCTCCTTGCTGTTCTAAATCATTCATATGATTAAGAAATTCTTCGATGGTCTCTTCTTCAATCTCCTCAATCCCTTCACTTAGTTGCTTGACATCTTCCACCAGCTGTATATGAGATCTATCTACCTCATCTTCTTCCAGAACAAAATTTTGATTCTGCTGGTATTTTTCCTTCTTCATGACAATATCAGCCAATTGTCCTTCACCTGCAAACATACACAAATTGTCATATTTAAAACCATGTGACCCTTCGGCCTTACTTGAAGTTTCAGTCTTCAAGTCTTCATCTTCACTATCTCCCAGAAATTCTCCTTGTTCTGGTTCACAAATGGATTCTTCCATTTCTAACTCAACTTCCTTGAGTTTTCCCTTCAACCACTTCACTTTCTTTTGTTGCAGCCTTCTCTGCATCTCATGCCATTCTACTGGCTTCTTCCTCAAGACCCAACCTAGTCTCTGGCTTTCCTCAAGCATTCTCCTTAATGCATTGAGTTGTTCTTTTAATTCAGCAACCTCTTTGTCAATTTCCTCTTGACTCATCTTCTTGCCATTTTCCTTGGCATCCTTCTTCTCATATCTTCTGTTGTGGCTTCTCTCTGAACCTCTACTATGACTATCAATAGTCATCTTCTTCTCTTCTTTCTTCATGAGCTCTTTTGCAACAAGCCTCTGCAACAGCTAGTCCTCCTGGCTGCAATCTTACCTCACTAAGCTCTCCTCACTCAATCTTTTGGTAAGCACGGGTCCTCTATTTGGAACCTCTTCTTGAGCAACACCTTTGCTCCTTCTAGGCTTCTGCAATCTCTCACTTTCTCTTGAGAACACTTCAGCTGTCCTCTCTATCCAATCTCTTGTTGGATTCTTCAGGTTCACTGCCACTTCTCCTTTAGAGTATTCTCCTTACTCTACTTTAAGAACTCACTTGTTCTTCTCACAGCTTCTCTTGCTGTCACTTGTGCATTAGTATAAAAAACACACATTCCTAATTTAAAACAGAACACATTACCTCACTTCCAAGATCTCAGCATGATCTTGTTTCACCATTCTAGCTGTCCTTTGAATGGATTGTCCTCTGTTTTGTCTCCAAGTCCTCTTTCCTTCAGAACTTGTGCTAAGAAATCTTGCTTTCTCTTTCCTTCAAGGAATCCTCTGTTCCTGCTTACTCCAAGCCTCTGCTGGAACTGCTACAATCTCCCATTGTAGTCTTTATCATTTAGCACATTACCTTTTCCTATGTGCAAATTCCTTTTCGCAGAAATCTTCCCCACTTTATTTCTACTCTGATAGTAATTCTGCTTTGACCTCAATTCTGCTTTGATACCACTAATGGTGCAGGGCTACACCCGCACCCATACCCACAAATTTCATAAGAGTGCCTAACAAAACTGTCCCAAGAAATAGACTCACAAAGGAGTCAAACTTCATATTTATATATGGTTAAGGCCCTTCACCACTAGTTCCTTTGAATCAAAACCCAATCACCCCGCCATTATCTCCTATCGGAACTCTATCCGCTCTTATAACCTTCATATGAGACTTAACGAAGCCTTTTCTTCATATCCCTCCATCGTTAGACATATATATATATATATATATATATATATATATATAGTCCTCTCAACCTTTGGCTAATACATATTTAACACATAAAACCATTCTATATGCGTAAATACCTTTACAAAGGAAACTTACGCAAATATACTCTTTTCTGCTTTACGTACGGCTTCGGTGCAGATTTCGAGGCTAAACCTCATCGCAATCGCTATTAGCTATATTCCACGGCCATACATATATATATGCCTTCCATTTCCTGATATGCGATTTCCCTACAAACCCAGGAAATACACTATCGGCGCTTTATTCTTCGCTATCCTGTTTACAAAGGAAAACACCCCAAAACATGTATATCGAACTTCAAATTTCATTGAACCCGCGTCTATAAATGTGTCGAGTCCGCTACCCATCGACCCTTTGTATTATCGCAAGTCTTCTCCATATGACGATTTCGATATCCTGATACCTCCGATTCGCTTTATCGCTATGAGTGATCGACCCTTGCTTAATCCACTGTTGCCAGTCCTTTGGCGGATCCAATATGCGATTTGCGATTAGATCTGGACCGTCGATCTGGATCTTGATTTGACGGTCCTCATTCCATTGGCAATCGCTCATCGCTATAACTCAATGACTCGATCCGAAGACTTTAAAAGGCTTTCCGCCGTTGTGATTTAATCTTAGTCGTTGATCTTAATGATCCAATGGCTGTTAAGTGTCCATCCTTCACTTTTCCACTCGACTCTATGTACTTAGTTTTTCCGCGTTTTCTTCAGTTTCTTCTTTGTAGTTCAGCTTCTTCAAAGGTTCTACTTTCCACTCTTCTACTGCTCAACTCATTCTCGCTAGGGCTTAAATTCACTCCTTCTCTTCAGAGCTCCGCTCTGATGCTCCAATTGGACTCGATGGCCCCTTTCGATTCTTCTGAATCGTGCTTCTCTTTCTCTGCTTGTTCTTCAAAAATCTGCCTTCCACGGGTCAGCTTCTTGGAGATTAACTCTTAAGCGCATCCTTTCTACGCCATTCCTCCAGAGCTTCCTCTGTCTCTTCACTTGGATTCAAAATCCATTGTGATTCCTCTGAATCAATCCGTCCCTCTGCATCCTTCAGAATTCTGCCTGCAACCAGTTGTAGAACCTACTAATTCAAAGTAAACTCATACATGGAATACTTTAATATTCTAACACAGTGAGGAAATAACTCTGCCTATATTAATATAAAAAGAAATGATTACATTCGAGACTCTTCGGTCTCGCACACACACATATAGGCCTGATTTCCTATTAGTGGCCTCCTCCTATTGAACGCACAGGTTCACTTATTTATAAGAATGCATTGGATTGGATCATTGGAGGATCCGATCACCCCTCTAACAAAAGTCCTAAAGCTCTCTGCATGCATACATATGTGGCAGATAAGTCTCCTTGAGACTTTATCCATTCCATCTTTTCCTCTGTTTTAAAACAAAAAAGTCTTCTTATCAGCTTCCCATTTAATGCCTAAAAGCTCTCTCTTGTTCCTAGAATCATGGAACTGTTTAAGAGTTGGATTTGACTTCTACCACTCATGTTCTCATTTATTTATTTTTGAGAGCATTTACATATTCTCCCATTATCTAATTAAATCACACTTAAAGGCCTAAATATTGCCTTAACTTGATACTTAGGAAAACTATTTCCTAAAATGCATGACCCCTTATGTCTACTATTTACAATGATTTTCCTTGGGCTGAATGCTCCTACATCAGACTCCCAAAGTAGAAAATATTCATGATCTCCTGATCATGTGTCTTCTGGTCTTGGTCTTCCTGGATCCCACACTTTGTTCTGTAACTGTCCAGATGCTTTATTCCTTTGCTGCTGCTGCACTTTTGCTGTCTTTTGCTCCATTTTCTTCTTCCTGTCAATCAGGTTCAACTTCTAATTGATCTTGCTTGTTGCTATTACCATTTTCCTCCATTTGAATTGCTTCATCATCTGTTGCCATATTTCTTCAATTTCTATGTCCAACATATCTTTGGGCTGGTCCATCTTCTGCTTCTTACTTCTATCTTCTTCTCTTTGTTTCAGGTTACTATTGTTGTCTTCTATGCTGACTTTTATTTTACTTCCTTCATTCTTTGGTTTACTTGCTCTTGCTTCACTTGCTGCCATTTTTTCTGCCTCCCTATCATCCTTACCCTCTTTCATGATTGAATCATGACTGTTCAACATTTTCTCCAGCAATTTAACATCTTTGTTCCATGGATTGAATTCTTCCATGAAGTCTTCTTCTTTCATCTTTACTTGGCTGCTCACCTGTGCCAAATCTCCTCCAGCAATTGCAACAAAACTTGCATTCACAAAGCACTTGTTAAAATTAAAATCACGAGGCCTTGGTGCCTCTTCTTTCTTTGGCAACATTTCAGTTTGTTGCTTTATTTCCTCTTCCTCTGTTAGCATATCAACATGCTGATTCGAATTCTCAGTAGAATTCATGAGACTATCCATTAGTCTCTCTTCCACATCATCTGTTCTAATGATGCCTCCCTGCTCTTGTCCCATGTCGTGAACTCCACCTCCTTTAACCTGCTGCTGGTTATCTTTACTTTGAAATTGTTTGATACCTACTTCCTCTTTACCATCTTCAAACAATCTCTGCTCAATCTCTTTGATCACATACTCATACTCATTCATGCTGTTTAATGAACCTGCAAACAAATTATTGCATCTTCTTGTCTCCATGCCTACTTGAGACACATCTTCTTCTTCAGAAACTGTAACTGCAGCTTCTGTTCTACTGTCAAGTTCTCTCATCAGTTTCTCCAGCAGTTTAATCTCTTCTTCACACTTAGCAAGCACTTCATCACAATGCTCTCTTCTTCCAGATTCATCCTTTACATGCTGTGTTACAATATTAAAACACTGTCTTCCTTTGATCCTTGTAATATCAAGGTCTTTCTGCTGTAGAAAATCACTACTTCCCTCATTCAAGAGGTCTTCTCCATCATACTCTGTTCTCCTAGAGTACTCCTCCAGACTTTCGATATCTTCAAAAGACTGTCCATCCTCTTCAAAACACTCCTTTGTTAGTGTTCCTTTTCCCAAGGTTAAATCCTTTACATAGGGTTCCTCCTTCTTAACATCCTTCAGTAGATGTCCTTATTCCCTACTGTCTATCTCAACAGTTTCCATGGCTATCTCTATTGTGCCTATCATCATAGTGAATTGATGATCCTTTACTATGTTTTCAACTAACATAGTCTCTTCCTCAAGTTTGCCTTCAGTCCCTTGCTGTTTATCTCCTCTGAAGATATCTTCAAATGGCTGTTTTTCTCCTGCAATATCTGCCATCATACACAAACTATCAGTTTTAAAAATATAATACCCTATGTTCTCACTTGATGGTTCAACCATCATATCTCCTTGCTGTTCTAAATCATTCATATGATTCAAAAATTCTTCGATGGTATCTTCTTCAATCTCCTCAAGCCCTTCATTTAGTTGCTTGACATCTTCCACCAGTTGTATATGAGATCTATCTACCTCATCTTCTTCCACAACATAATTTTGATTCTGCTGGTCTTTTTCCTTCTTCATGACAATATCAGCCAATTGTCCTTCACCTGCAAGCATACACAAATTTTCAGATTTAAAACCATGTGACCCTTCGGCCTTGCTCGAAGTTTCAGTCTTCAAGTCTTCATCTTCACTATCTCCCAGAAATTCTCCTTGTTCTAGTTCACAAATGGATTCTTCCATTTCTAACTCAACTTCCTTGAATTTTCCCTTAAACCACTTCACTTTCTTTTGTTGTAGCCTTCTTTGCATCTCATGCCATTCTACTAGCTTCTTCCTCAAGACCCAACCTAGTCTCTGGCTTTCCTCAAGCATTCTCCTTAATGCATTGAGTTGTTCTTTTAATTCAGAAACCTCTTTGTCAATTTCCTCTTGACTCATATTCTTTCCATTTGCCTTGTCATCCTTCTTCTCATATCTTCTGTTGTGGCTTCTCTCTGAACCTCTGCTATGACTATCAGTAGTCATCTTCTTCTCTTATTTCTTCATGAGCTCTTTTGCAACAAGCCTCTGCAACAACTAGTCCTCCTGCCTGCAATCTTACATCACTAAGCTCTCCTCACTCAGTCTTTTGGTAAGCACAGGTCCTCTATCTGGAACCTCTTCTTGAGCAACACCTTTGCTCCTTCTAGGCTTCTGTAATCTCTCACTTTCTCTTGAGAACACTTCAGCTGTCCTCTCTATCCAATCTCTTGTTGGATTCTTCAGGTTCACTGCCACTTCTCCTTTAGAGTATTCTCCTTACTCTACTTTAAGAACTCACCTGTTCTTCTCACAGCTTCTCTTGTTGTCACCTATGAATTAGTATAAAAAACACACATTCCTAATTTAAAACAGAACACATTACCTCACTTCCAAGATCTCAGCATGATCTTGTTTCACCATTCCAGTTGTCCTTTGAATGGATTGTCCTCTGTTTTGTCTCCAAGTCCTCTTTCCTTCAGAACTTGTGCTAAGCAATCTTGCTTTCTCTTTCCTTCAAGGAATCCTCTATTCCTGCTTACTCCAAGCCTCTGCTGGAACTGCTACAATCTCCCACTGTAGTCTTTATCATTCAGCACATTACCTTTTCCTGTGTGCAAATTCCTTTTTGCAGAAATCTTCCCCGCTTTATTTCTGCTCTGATAGTAATTCTGCTTTGACCTCAATTCTGCTCTGATACCACTAATGGTGCAGGGCTACACCTGCACCCATACCCACAGATTTCATAAGAGTGCCTAACACAACTGTCCCAGGCAATAGACTCACAAAGGAGTCAAACTTCATATTTATATATGGTTAAGGCCCTTCACCACCAGTTCCTTTGAATCGGAACCCAATCACCCCGCCATTATCTCCTATCGAAACTCTATCCGCTCTTATAACCTTCATATGAGACTTAACGAAGCCTTTTCTTCATATCCCTCCATCGTTAGACATATATATATAATTAGTCCTCTCAACCTTTGGCTAATACATATTTAACACATAAAACCATTCTATATGCGTAAATACCTTTACAAAGGAAACTTATGCAAATATACTCTTTTCCGCTTTACGTACGACTTCGGTGCAGATTTCGAGGCTAAACCTCATCACAATCGCTATCGGCTATATTCCACGGCCATACATATATATATGCCTTCCATTTCCCGATATGCGATTTCCCTACAAACCCGGGAAATACACTATCGGCACTTTATTCTTCGCTATCCTGTTTACAAAGGAAAACACCCCAAAACATATATATCAGACTTCAAATCCATTGAACCCACATCTATAAATGCGTTGGGTTCACTACCCATCGACCCTTTGTATTATTGCAAGTCTTCTCCATATGTCAATTCCTATATCTCGATATCTCCGATTCGCTTTATCGCTATTGACGATCGACCCTTGCTTAATCCACTGTCACCAGTCCTTTGCCGGATTCGATATGCGATTAGATTGGGATCGTCGATCTGGATCTTTATCCGATGGTCCTCATTTCACCACCAATCACTCATCGCTATAACTCAATGACTCGCTCCGAAGACTTTAAAAGGATTTCCGCCGCTGCGATTTAATCTCAGCCGTTGATCTTAATGATCCAACAGCTGTTGAGCGTCCATCCTTCACTTTTCCACTTGACTCTCTGTACTTAGTTTTTCCACGTTTTCTTCAGTTTATTCTTTGTAGTTCAGCTTCTTCAAAGGTTCTACTTTCCACTCTTCTACTACTCAACTCATTCTTGCTAGGGCTTAACTTCACTCCTTCTCTTCAGAGCTCCGCTCGGATGCTCCAATTAGACTCGATGGCCCCTTTCGATTCTTCTGAATCGTGCTTCTATTTCTCTACTTGTTCTTCAAAACTCCGCCTTCCACGAATCAGCTTCTCTGAGCTTAACTCTTAAGCGCATCCTTGCTATGCCATTCCTCTAGAGCTTCCTCTGTCTCTTCACTTGGATTCGAAATCCATTGTGATTCCTCTGAATCAATCTGTCCCTCTGCGTCCTTCAGAATTCTGCCTGCAACCTGTTGCAGAACCTACGAATTCACAGTAAACTCATACATGGAATACATTAATATTTTGAAACAGTCAGGAAATAACTCTGCCTATATTAATATAAAAGGCAATGATTACATTCGACACTCTTCGGTCTCGCACACACACATACAAGCCTGATTTCCTATTAGTGGCCTCCTCCTATTGAACGCACAGGTTCACTTATTTATAAGAATGCATTGGATTGGATCATTGGAGGATCTGATCACCCCTCTAACAAAAACCCTAAAGCTCTCTACATGCATAATATGTGGCAGATAAGTCTCCTTGATACTTTATCCATTCCATCTTTTCCTCTGTTTTAAAACAGAAAAGTCTTCTTATCAGCTTCTCATTTAATGCCTAAAAGCTCTCTCTTGTTCCTAGAATCATGGAACTATTTAAGAGTTGGATTTGACTTCTACCACTCATGTTCTCATTTATTTATTTTTGAGAGCATTTACATATTCTCCCATTATCTAATTAAATCACACTTAAAGGCCTAAATATTGCCTTAACTTGATACTTAGGAAAACTATTTCGTAAAATGCATGACCCCCTATGTCTACTATTTACAATGATTTTCCTTGGGCTGGATGCTCTTGCATCACCTCACACTTGGAGGTATTGCTACATGTGATCCCTTTGCCCACATGGCTCAAAATTCCCCCTTATTGGAGGTCTCTGCATGAGTGGATGCCTCCACTCGATCTCCTCTTTGCTTCTCCAATTTTGGCTGCTCCACATTTGTCTGAGACCGCTTCTTCTAGGGCTCCATGTTGAGAGGTAATTTACTCTCCCTCTCAACCACCAAGTCTCTAACCTTTGCCTTGCTCCTCAAGGCTTTGCATGCACCTTTAACCTCAAGATCATACAGGTTCTTGACCCGTGAACTAATCTGTTTCACCTATCCCATGGTGATATGTCTAAGGAAAACCTTTCCCTTAGTAAAAACCACATCATAGCCACAGTATTCCAATACCACAACTAAAACAATATTCTTCTTTAGTCCTAGAACATACATCACATCTGTGATCCTGAGAGGGGAGCCAAACTCCCTCTGAAAGGTAATCGTACCGATCCCAGTAGCTCTATACCTCTCGTCATCTCCAAACTCTATGCTCTGCTTGAGGTCTTTCTCCTCAAAATCCCTAAAGAGATCTCTATTCCTCGTCATATGGAATGAGGCACCACTTTTAAGATACCACACACCTCCCATGACAGTGCTATCCAGGCCTGCGATGAGAGTGAAATTTGTTGGAAAATACTGAGAGGAGGGGTGAATCAGTATTCCTTAGCAATTAGCACTTTTAAATCTTTTCAGAGCATTAGTTAATCTTCAATTATTATTAATGTTTATGCAGTAACAACAATGAATAAAAGGACACAGGAGGCACAAAATTTTAGGTGGAAAACCCCCTCCGGGTCAAAAACCACTGAACGCTTTTCTAACAATTCTTTAATCTTCAACTCCAATTGAAAAGAAAGCTCCAACTTCCTAGAATCTAGAAAATCATTCTTCTCCAGCTCCCACTGGATGGACTCTCCAACGCCCGAGATTCTTTTGTAGTCAACTGAACGGATACCCCAACACCCAATGAGCTACAACTCACCCTAGCACCACCCTACCACCCTATAGAAGAAGAAAAGAAGAATGGACTCCCGTATTAGGGAAAATGGTCCACTTTACAATGATATAGAATGATGTAGAAGAAGAAGAAGACACACTAAACCATAACCCGAACTATGACACAACCACCTAATGATGATCCTAGACCTCCCGACACTGCGTCTTCAACTCTTGGAAGATAGGCACTTGTACAACTTTTACAAAGATGCTTTTACAATGACTCTGTACAACGATACTTTTAAAATGATTGTATGCAATGCTTCCCACTTGAAGACTTCATGTAGTGAACTTCTTGCTACTGTTATGCACCTTGATTCCTGCTCTTGTCATGCTACCCTTTCTCACTCTTCAGAACATTAGATTATGCATTGAGTCTTGTCTTGATGAATATATAATACCTGCAAAAATTCTTCAAGGAAATACCCATGGCATGATAATAGCAAAACTTACCTCATCCTCTAGAGCATATGTTAGTGCTAAACAAAAACAACAAATTAGAATAAAATGAACCTAATGCAATTAAGAGATGAACATACATATACAAAAGATACTTGTAGCTTACCTCCGCTGCATGATTTTGCTGCACCTTGCTCTTTGCTACCCTAGAAAGTTTGGTCCTTTGCACCCCTTGACAACAATTGATCTAGTTTTTCTTGCCTTCTCGGAGCACGATATTTAATCTGATGTATCTCTGTGATTTCAAATCCCCAATATGTGATCTTCGATTCTGTAGTATCCCTCTGAGTCTTCTTTCCAATGCCACAGTTCTGACCCGATTTGGATCCTTCAAGGCAAAGTTATGTCCAATCTCTAAAAATGACCTAATTATGGTCTAGTTCAGTAGAGCGAACTTGTATGAAGTGTTGCATGTCACTATTTCCTCCTTCGGCTCTGAAATTGATACACAAAAAACTATAGTCCGTGCACTATCCGCCATTTTTTACAGAATTCCAATCCTCTTCTCAAAGAGAGAGTTATGATGATTTTCCCAAGGTCACTTCTTTGAGAAACCCTAACTTCCACAGATCATATCTCCGAAAATATAGCGAACCAGGATCTGAAATTCGGTCATGAAGTTCATCAGGATTGCGAATTAAATGGGTTTCAATTTCAGAATCTAAGATTTCGCAAAGATGAATTTATAGCGAAAATTCCACGATCACTACTTTTGGAGGATATATGAGATTTCTTTTTATAGAGTTGAGAGGGGCTTCTATAGAGAATTTTGGAGGAATTTTAGGAGCTTAAGAAATGATTAATTATTGACTATTCAATGACCAAAACCAATTATGAGTGCCATGCCACAACCCCATAGGGTTTTAGCCTATTGACTGGGATTACTAACTTCAAACATGAATATCTTTTAAACCGTGAAGAATTACTTAGCGTGCCATATATCAACGGAAACATCTCGACGAGTAGAATCCATATAGAATATCCCCGATTCAAAATAGAGTAAGTTATCAAGTCAACATTCCCTTGAAAGTTCAGGGTATCCCCTGGTGGTACTTGGGTTGACATCAATAACAACCTTAGGTCATCTTTAGATCAACTCCAACCTAAATCAGAATGATGCCTCTGTCATCAAAGTCTCTGACTACTATTGCCTCTGTCGACTGAAAACTCTTCACTTCTGTTGACTCTGCCTTTCTACACAGTTTTCAACCCTTCTCTACGCTCTTCAGTATCTGACTGTTCTAGCCTATATCACTTTGATCTCTGACTGCATCAATCCCACTGATTCCTCCCACTACTATGTACTTTGGGCTCCCGTAGCATGGTACGATCCATGAGATAAAACCTCTCAGTGGACCCTTGATGGGAATGAGAATTTGGGGGTCAATCAAAATCCCTTTCCTTTAAATAATTGACTCTGAGGCCTGTGGGTTATGGCCCACAAAGCCTATCGGAAGCGTATTGAGGCTATAAGCCTTTAAAACCATGGACCATACAAGAATCGGAGCCACCACACTATCGAGTCCAATATAACTATCGGAATCTTTTCCCCCCATCTATCAGAGGCATAACATATCGACGTTCAACCTTAACTCTTCGGGCAACACCGATTTCAAAATACACGGGGAATACTATGAAAACAATTCTCTGAACCCATGGGTCGGAATTAAAATATTATAAGTCCATGCCTATCTCTATGTCGGGTCCGTTCCTTCAACCCTTCTGCAGTTCTCCACCTCCGATCGCCGAACCTCCCCTTCTCTGATCGACTGATACCCGATCGCTGATCGGGCCATCGCTCATCGGCGATATCGCAGTCGCTCATTCCATTACCACTCGTCCCTTGTCCTTCCGATATACGATCGCCGATCGCATATGGGCCGTCGATATGACGTCAGGTCCGACGGTTGCAATTTAATTGCATTTCGCTATCGCTATGATTCAATGCCGGTTTTGATTTCACCAAGGGACTTTCGTCGATGCGATGGAAAGGATCTGGACCATTGATCTATAAGATCCAACAGTCGCTGTGCCTTCTTGCCTGTTTCTCCTTTAAATTACTCCCGATATATGATTTGATGGGTTTTTGCATTAAACGCAGTTCTGCCACACTCTTGAAACACTCGTATAAACAATATCTCACAATCAATAGATTGCCATCGACCCTACAGTGGTCGATGGTCGCTCACATGCATGTGTTCACAAATTGGGATTTAAACCCTTCACACATATACAAATAGAGTTAAAAGAGACATATTACACAGATATGCAAAACCCCACAGAATACACAATCTATTTATTATATGCATAAGATTACAGAGCTAAGGCATCACAGCCTTAGAATGGGTTCTCCTCTGGCTGCATTGTAAACACTCTAATTCACAATCTCTATCTATATCACTCTCGACCTCTCTTTATTGAATGCATAGGTTCATATATATAAGAAGTGTTAGATCGGATCACTATGAAGGATCCGATGACATCCTCTCCTTGATTTTCTCCTAAAAAACACTAAAGCTCCATAATGCATGCATATGTGGCAGAATACATATTGATAAGTCTCCTCGAGACTTTTATCCAACTTTTTCCATCTTTATATTTGTTTTAAAACATATTTTTCTCCTTGTTTTGCTCCCCTGGTCCAAATGCTCCTCTTCGCTCTGCTTTGGATTCCTCCCTTTGACTAAGGGTGCTGGATGCTCCTGCATCAGACTCCCGAGGCACAAAAACTTATGACCTCTTGGTCATATGCTTGTCCTTGTTCTTAACAATTCTACCCACTACATTCTTCTTTAGTGGAACTGCCCTCACGGTCTTCTGTGAGTTGCAACCAAACCTCCGCAGTAACAGTCTCCTTCTGCTACATGACACCTCACCAAGCTCTCCTCACTCAGTCTTTTGGCATCCTTCAGGTTCCCTCCTCTGGAACCATATGAGCACTCCTTGCTCTAGGTTTGCTGCAAGTCATCTCACCTTTCGCTTCCGTTCTCTGCACGATAGTAAGACCACAAACTCTCCAGCTTTAAACAACTGTACCTCCTTCTCCTTCTTCTTTCTCTCTGGAATCCTTCTCCTTACAGGAAAACTTTCCCTTCTCTGATACCAAATGATGGGAATGAGAATTTGGGGGTCAATCAAAATCCCTTTCCTTTAAATAATCGACTCTGAGGCCTGTGGGTTATGGCCCGCAAAGCCTGTCGGAAGTGTATTGAGGCTATAAGCCTTTAAAACCATGGACCATACAAGAATCAGAGCCACCACACTATCGGGTCCAATATAACTATCAAAATCTTTTCCCCCATCTATCGGAGGCATAACATATCGGCGTTCAACCTTAACTCTTCGGGCAACATCGATTTCAAAATACACGGGGAATACTATGAAAATAGCGCTTCGAACCCATGGGTCGGACTTCAAATATTATAAGTCCGCTCCTATCTCTGTGTTAGGTCCGTTCCTTCAACCCTTCTGTAGTTCTCCACCTCTGATCGCCAAACCTCCCCTTCTCTGATTGGCCGATACCCGATTGCCAATCGGGCCATCGCTCATCGGCGATATCGTAGTCGCTCATTCCAATACCACTCATCCCTTGTCCTTCTGATATGCGATCGCCAATTGCATCTGGGCCATCGATCTGACACCAGAGCTGATGGCTGCGATTTAATCGCATTTCACTATCGCTATGATTCAATGCTAGTTCCGATTTCGCCAATGGACTTTCGTCAATGCGATGGAAAGGATATGGACCATTGATCTATAAGATCCAACAGTCGCTGTGACTTCTTGCATGTTTCTCCTTTAACTTAGTCCCGATATATGATTTGATGGGTTTTTGCGTTAAATGCAGTTCTGCCACAGTCTGGAAACACTCGTATAAACAATATCTCACAATCATAGATTGCCATCGAACCTACAGTGGTCGATGGTCGCTCACATGCATGCGTTCACAAATTGGGATTTAAACCATTCACACATATACAAATAGAGTTAAAAGAGATATATTACACAGATATGTGAAACCCCACATAATACACAATCTATTTATTATATGCATAAGATTACGGAGCTAAGGCATCACAACCTTAGAACGGGTTCTCCGCTGGCTACATTGTAAACACTCTAATTCACAATCTCTATCTATATCACTCTCGACCTCTCTTTATTGAACGCATAGGTTCATATATATATAAGAAGTGTTAGATCAGATCAATATGAAGGATTCGATCACATACCCTCCTTGATTTGCTCCTAAAAAGCCCTAAAGCTCCATAACGCATGCATATGTGGCAAAATACATATTGATAAGTCTCCTCAAGACTTTTATCCAAATTTTTCCATCTTTAAATCTGTTTTAAAATAGATTTTTCTCCTTGTTTTTCTCCCCTGGTCCACGCACTCCTCTTCGCTCCACTTGGGATTCCTCCCTTTGACTAAGGGTGTTGGATGCTCTTGCATCAACCCTGCCCAATTTCACCCCTCTTGGGACTATCACTTCACATCATCCCACCTCACACCTGAAGGTATGGTTGCATGTGCTCCCTTTGCCCACATCGGTCAAAATCCCCCCCTATTAGAGGTCTCTGCATGAGTGGATGCCTCAACTCAGTCTCCTCTCTTATTCTCCAATTTTGGCTACTCCACAATTGTCTGAGACTGCTTCTTCTGGGGTTGCATGTTGAGAGGTAATTTACTCTCCCTCTCAACCACCAAGTCTCTAACCTTTGCCTTGCTCCTCAAGGTTTTGCATGCACCTTGAACCTCAAGATTGTACAGGTTCTTGACCCATGAACTGATTTGTTTCACCTATCCCGTGGTGATGTGTCTAAGGAAAACCTTTCCCTTACTAAAAACCACATCATAGCCACGGTCTTCCAATACCACGACTAAAACAATACTCTTCATTAGTCCTGGAACATACATCACATTTTTGATCCCGAGAGGGGATCCAAAATCCCTCTGAAAGGTAATCGTACCGATCCCGGTAGCTCTATACCTCTCATCATCTCCAAACTCTATGCTCTGCTTGAGGTCTTTCTCCTCAAAATCACTAAAGAGATCTCTATTCCCCATCATATGGAATGAGGAACCACTTTTAAGATACCACATGCATCCCATGACAGTGCTAGCCATGCATGCAATGAGAGTGAAATCAAGTTCAAATTGTGAAGCTAGAGCTTCACCTGCTGCCGCTACTGTCGGCTCCTTCTTGCTAGCTTTCTTTTGTGGGCGGTTCTTGGCATAGTGCACATGCTCGTGACAGTGAAAACACTTGACTTTCGTCAAGTCCATATTATTTCCGCCCTCCTCACCTTGGGAATTCTTTCCCTTACTCGCTAAGGCAAAATCCTCTTCCACTTCCTTGGAATAGGTCCCATATCTGGTGTTCATCCCGCTCTCCTCTTGCATCAAATCCGACCGCAGTCGTTCCCAATCTAGAAGCTTCTCCCGACCATTGACAGAGTCCTAATAACTATGCCAACACTTTGGGAGACCTAGAAGAGTAAGACTCACCATATCATCCTCGAAAACCATGATTCCAACACTTCCAAGTTCATCACGACATTGATTGAAGTTGCTCAAGTAATTTTAATTGAGTCGCCCGCCTCCATCTTGATTTTTCGAAGTTTATCTTTCAGTGCCAACTTCCTTTAGTTAGTGTTGTTCTAGAAAAGGTCCTTCAATGATTTCCACTTAGCATGTGGAGTTTCCTTCCCATGGAGACTCGATACAATGTGGTGTCGAACTCCCTCAAGAATTATCTGCCTCGCCCTTGCCACACACTTCTTCTATTCGACCAGATTCTGAGCATCCGATGCCGGTGGCTTAGGAATGTCCTGATCAATGAATTCCTTTAAGCCATTATCCTACAAAAAAACCTCCATCCTGTCCTTCGAGGATATATAATTCAAGCTCCCATCCAAGGCATACTTGAGTCGCAAACTGTAGAATGCCATCTGCCGATCCTGAAGTATGAAATGCAAATTCGAATTTCAACTATAACCCTGAACTCAAAACTTCGAAATCTCCTCTAGTATATTATTCTCAACTCCGATACCATGTATAAACTCCTTTATATTCACAATCTCATCCAATTTACTAAAGCACACGACAAGAATCTACTTCTACTATCAACGAGTGGAAGCGAATCGATCGATGAAGACAATAATAGCAAGAAGAAGACAAATCAATGGCACATAACACAATAAGTATATGAGGAAAGCCACAACTCAAAACCCCACTATCTGTTTTGCATTAAATTAGAAATCCAAGATAATAATACAATGTTTGTTCTCACAAGAACAATCCCAACACTCAGTATGATCTATCTCCCAGCTCACAAGCAAGTTCAAGCCAAACCTCAGCCTCTTCTGCTACTCTCCAAACCCCTATTTCCTTGCACCCTTGGTGAAAGAATTTGGATGAATACAATATTCTCTGATCAACCTTGAGCATAACCTGCACAAGCATTTCCTATCCTCCACCTGATGGCTTCCTTTGGCCAATACTTAGCCAAATTTCCAAGCCTCAAAGCTTCTAATTCTTTGTACAATTCTTGAGATAATTAGCCCATATTTAAAGGGAAATTCCTCATCCATAACTGTGAAATCCAAAATTAGGTCCTTCTCTGATTGCATGCATGATATTTACAAATCAACAAATCATACAATTGATAGTACACTGTCCTTGCACTCTAGTCTCAACTAGGTCTTTCTCAGAATCAACGAGCATGAGTTTCTGATGAGGGAATCTTTAGTTAACTGGAGTAGCACTAGTTAATGCATTAGTGCACCAACTGACTATTAACTCACTATTAGTTCCTCAAAAGTTTGAAACTAATTTAACTGGACTTAACTCAGTAAACTGAGTTAACTAATTACAACTCACAATTAAACTCATACTGAACCCCTAAAACTTAGGGAGAACATATACATGACTTCAAAAAGACTTCGAACTCGAAATTCGTAAGTTAACTAAGTCAACTCACTCTATTTAACTATTACAAGTTTCCATGAGAATAGAATTTGATTTTAATTCTGAGTTTAATTAAAGGACAAATTAAGCTCGAATTTATGGATTCGATTTTTATCATTCCTTGTTGCTATTTTCAACACTCCCTCTGAACAAGAAATGAAATGAAATCGATCTCGATCCCGAACCTTTGGAATGTTTTACATGCAACACTTCTCTTTAGAGTTGTTGCAACAACAACTACAGAAACAAAAAAACATCCAACTTCAATCAGAATGATGCCTCTGTCATCAAAGTCTTTGACTGCTATTGCCTCTGTCGACTGAAAAATCTGCACTTCTATCGACTCTGCCTTTCTGCACTGTTGTCAACCCTTCTCTATGCTCTTCAGTATCTGATTGCTCTAGCCTTTGTCACTCTGATCTCTAACTGCATCAATCCCACTGATTCCTCCTTCTATTATTTACTTTGGGATCCCGTAGCAAGGTACGATCCCTGAGATAAAACCTCTCAATGGACCCTACCCAATTTCATTCCTCTTCGGACTATCAGTTCACATCGCCCCACCTCACACCTGGAGGTATGGCTACATGTGCTCCCTCTTCCCACTTGGCTTGAAATTCCCCCCTATTAGAGGTCTCTGCATGAGTGGATGCCTCCACTCGATCTCCTCTCTGCTTCTCCAATTTTGGCTGCTCCATAATTGTCTGAGACTGCTTCTTCTAGGGCTGCATGTTGTGAGGTAATTTACTCTCCCTCTCAACCACCAAGTCTCTAACCTTTTCCTTGTGCCTCATGGATTTTCATGCACCTTGAACCTCAAGATCATACAGGTTCTTGACCCGTGAACCGATCTGTTTCACCCGTCCTGTGGTGATGTATCTAAAGAAAACCTTTCCCTTACCAAAAACCACATCGTAGCCACGGTCTTCCAATATTACGATTGAAACAAGATTATTCTTTAGTCTTGGAACATAAATCACATATGTGATCATGAGAGGGGAGCAAAACTCCCTCTGAAAGGTAACCTACCGATCCCGGTAGCTCTATACCTCTTGTCATCTCCAAACTCTATGCTCTGCTTGAGGTCTTTCTGCTCAAAATCACTAAAGATATCTCTATTCCCCATCATATGGAATGAGGAACCAATGTCAAGATAACACAGGCCTCCCATGACAGTGCTGGACATGCATGCAATGAGAGTGAAATCAAATTTGAATTGTGAAGCTAGAGCTTCACCTGCTGCTGCTACTGTTGGCTCCTTCTTTCTAGCTTTCTTTTGTGGGTAGTTCTTGACATAGTGCACATACTCATGACAGTGAAAGAACGTAACTTTCATCAAGTCCATCTTCTTTTCGCCCTCCTTGCCTTGGGGCTTTTTTCCCTTGGCCTTCTTTGCCTTACTCGCTACAACAAAATCCTCTTCCACTTCCTTGGAATAGATCCCATATATGGTGTTCCTCATGATTTCCTCCTGCATCAAATCCAACCACAATCATTCCCAATCTGGCAGCTTCTCCCGACCATTGACAGAGTCCTGATAACTATGCCAAATCTTTGGGAGTCTTAGAAGAGTAAAACTCACCATATCATCCTCGACAACCATGATTCCAACACTTCCAAGTTCATCACGACATTAATTGAACTTGGTCAAGTAAATTGGAATTGAGTCGCCCGCCTCCATCTTGATTTTTCAAAGTTTATCTTTTAGTGCCAACTTACTTTGGTCAGTGTTGTTCTGGAAAAGGTCCTTCAATTCTTTCCACATATCATGCAAAGTTTCCTTCCCATGGAGACTTGAGACAATGTGGTCTCGAACTCCCTTAATAATTATCTGCATCGCCCTTGCCACACTTCTTCCATTCGGCCAGATTCTGAGCCTTCGATGCTAGTGGCTGAGGAATGTCCTGATCAATGAATTCCTTTAAGCCATTATCCTCCAACAAAACTTCCATCCCATCCTTCTAGGATATATAATTCGAGCTCCCATCCAAGGCATACTTGAGCCGCAAACCGTAGAATGCCATCTACCGATCCTAAAGTATGAAATGAAAATTTGAATTTCACCTATAACCCTGAACTCAAGACTTCAAAATATCCTCTAGTATATTATTCTCAGCTCTGATACCATGTAGAAACTCCTGTAGGTTCACAAGCTCATCCAATTTACTAAAGTAGAAGACAAGAATCTACTTCTACTATCAACTAGTGGGAGCCAATCGATTGATGAAGACAATAATAGAAAGAAGAAGACAAATAAATTGGGCATAACACAATAAGTATCCGAGGAAATCCACAACTCAAAACCCCACTATATGTATTGAATTAAATAATAAATCCAAGATGCTAATGTAATTTTTTTCCTCACAAGAACAATCCCAACACTTAGTATGATCAATCTCCCAACTCACAAGCAAGCTCAAGCCAAACCTCAGCCTCTTCTGCTACTCTCCAAACCCCTATTTCCTTGTGCCCTTGGTCAAAGAATCTGGATGAATACAATATGCTCTACTCAACCTTGAGCTTAACCTGCACAAGTATTTCCTATCCTCTGCTTGATGACTTCTTTTGGCTAATACTTAGCCAAATTTCCAAGCTTCCAAGCTTCTACGTCTTTGCACAATTCCTGAGAGAATTAGCCCATATTTAAAGGGAAATTCCTCATCCATAACTACACAATCCAAAATTAAGTCCTTCTCTAATTGCATGCATGATATTTACAACTCAGTAAATCATACAATTGATAGTACATTGTCCCTGCACTCTAGTTTCAACTGGGTCTTTCTCAAAATCAACATGCATGAGTTTCTGAGGAGGGAATCTTCAGTTAACTGAGTAGCACTAGTTAATGCATTAGTGCACCAACTGATTGTTAACTCACTATTAGTTCCTCAAACAATTTGGAACTAATTTAACTGGACTTAACTCAGTAAACTGAGTTAAATAATTACAACTCACAATTAAACTCATACTGAACCCCTAAAACTTAGGGAGAACATATACATGACTTCAGAAAGACTTCCAACTTGAAATTCCTAAGTTAACTAAGTCAACTCACTCTAGTTAACTATTACAAGTTGCTATGAGAATAGAATTTGATTTTAATTCTTAGTTTAATTCAAGGAAAAATTAAATTAGAATTTCTGGATTCTATTTTTATCATTTCTTGTTGCTATTTTCAACACTCCCTCTCAACAAGAAAAGAAATCAACTCGATCCTGATCCTGAACATTTAGAATGTTCTACATGCAACACTTCTCTCTAGTGTTGTTGCTACAACAACTCCAGAAACAAAAAACATCCAACTTGAATTAGAATGATGCCTCTATCATCAAAGTCTCCGACTGTAGGTTTCAACCCCATACAAAAATTATCTGCATACGAATTATAAAACATAGAAAATAAACAATGCGAGAGCATAACACATAAAACACATATACACAGAGATTTTCCCCTGGATCCCAAAATCGGGACTACCAGCTTGATTTTCCATTATGTTCCTTTCAATGTTATAATACATATTTATACATGCCGAAGCATCCAATACCATGGACCGAAAACCATCGCGTCAAAAAACATGTGTGAAAATCATGCACAAAACCATAGGTGGGTCCGCCCAACCTAACATAGGGTCCAAAACCAAAATTTTTCGGGGCACTACCCCGAACCCCATAAAGTGGGGTTACGGGAACCCCTCAAACCCCCTGTGACCTCCCCCCATCTAACCCCCAGTTAACTATGTGGGCTAGTCGTGGAAAGAATATAACACAACCCAACACTGACTGTTATTGCCTTTGTCGACTGAAAACTCTGTGCTTCTGTTGACTCTGCCTTTCTGTACTATTGTTAACCCTTCTCTATGCTCTTCAATATCTGACTGCTCTAGTCTCTGTCACTCTGATCTTTGACTGCACCAATCCCACTGATTCCTCCCACTACTATGTACTTTGGGCTCTCGTAGCAAGGTACGATCCATGAGATAAAACTTCTCAATGGACCCTCCCCAATTTCAACCCTCTTGGGATTATCACTTCACATCGCCCCACCTCACACTTGGAGGTATGGCTGCATGTGCTTCCTCTTCCCACTTGGCTCAAAATTTCCCCCTACTGGAGGTCTCTGCATGAGCGGATGCCTCCACTTGGTCTCCTCTTTGCTTCTTCGATTTTGGCTGCTCCACAATTGTCTGAGACTGCTTCTTCTGGGGCTGCATGTTGAGAGGTAATTTACTCTCCCTCTCAACCACCAAGTCTCTAATGTTTTAATTGATCCTCAAGGCTTTTCATTCACCTTGAACCTCAAGAGCATACAGGTTCTTGACCCATGAACCGATATGTTTCACCTGTCCCGTGGCGATGTGTCTAAGGAAAAACTTTCCCTTACTAAAAAACACATCATAGCCACGATCTTCCAATACCACGATTGAAACAAGATTCTTCTTTAGTCCTGGAACATACATCACATCTGTGATCCTGAGAGGGAAACTCCCTCTGAAATGTAAACATAACGATCCTGGTCGCTCTATACCTCTCGTCATCTCCAAACTCTATGATCTGCTTGAGGTCTTTCTCCTCAAAATCACTAAATAGATCTCTATTCCCCGTCATATGTAATGATGCACCGCTTTCAAGATAACACATGCCTCCCATGATAGTGCTAGCCATGCATGCAATGAGAGTGAAATCAAGTTTGAATTGTGGAGCTAGAGCTTCACCTACTGCGGCTACTGTCAGATCCTTCTTGCTAGCTTTCTTTTGTGGGCAGTTCTTGGCATAGTGTACATGCTCATGATAGTGAAAACACTTCACTTTCATCAAGTACATCTTCTTCTCGCCCTCCTTGCCTTGGGACTTCTTTCCCTTGGCCTTCTTTTCCTTACTCGCTAAGGAAAAATCGTCTCTCACTTCCTTTGAAGAGGTCCCATCTCTAGTGTTCCTCCTGATCTCCTCCTGCATCAAATCCAACCACAGTTGTTCCCACTATGGAAGCTTCTCCCGACCATTGACAGAGTCCTAATAACTATGCCAACTCTTTGGGAGTCCTAGAATAGAAAGACTCATCATATCATCCTTGGCAACCGTTATTCCAACACTTCCAAGTTCATCACGACATTGAGTGAACTTGGTCAATTAATTTGGAACTGAGTCGCTCACCTCCATCTTGATTTTTCAAAGTTTATATTTCAGTGCCAACTTCCTTTGGTCGCTGCTGTTCTGGAAAATGTCCTTCAATTCTTTCCACATAGCATGCAGAGTTTCCTTCCCAAGGATACTTGAGACTATGTGGTCTCGAACTCCCTCAAGGATTATTCGCCTCGTTCTTGCCACACACTTATTCCATTCGGCCAAATTCTGAGCATCCGATGCTAGTGGCTTAGGAATGTCCCGATCAATGAATTCCTTCAAGCCATTATCCTCCAACACGGCCTCCATCTTGTCCTTCCAGGCTATATAATTTGAGCTACCATCCAAGGCATACTTGAGCCACAAACCGTAGAATCCCATATGCCGATCCTGAAGTATGAAATGCAAATTCGAATTTCACCTATAACCATGAACTCAAAACTTCGAAATCTCCTCTAGTATATTATTCTCAGCTCTGATACCATGCAGAAACTCCTGTAGATTCACAAGCTCATCCAATTTACTAAAGCACAGGACAAGAATCTGCTTCTACTATCAACCAATAGAAGCCAATCGGTTGATGAAAACAATAATAGCAATAGGAAGACAAATCAATGGCACATAACATGATAAGTATCTTGGGAAAGCCACAACTCAAAACCCCACTATCTATATTGCATTAAATCAGAAATCCAAGATGATAATACAATGCTTGTTCTCACAAGAACAATCCTAGCACTCGAGTATGATCAATCTCCCAACTCACAAACAAGCTAAAGCCAAACCTCAACCTCTTTTGCTGCTCTCCAAGCCCCTATTTCCTTAAGTCCTTGTTTAAAGAATTTGGATGAATAAAATATGCTTTGCTCAACCTTGAGCTTAACCTGCACAAGTATTTCCTATCCTCCGCCTGATGACTTCCTTTGAAAAATACTTAGCCAAATTACCAAGCCTTCAAGCTTCTAATTCTTTGCACCATTCCCAAGAGAATTAGCCTGTATTTAAAGGGAAATTCCTCATCCATAACTGCACAATCGAAAATTAGGTCCTTCTCTGATTGTATGCATGATATTTACAACTCAATAAATCATACAATTGATAGTACACTGTCCTTGGATAGTAGTCTCATCTGGGTCTTTCTCAGAATAGACATGCATGAGTTTCTGATGAGGGAATCTTCAGTTAATTTGAGTAGAACTAGTTAATGCATTAGTGCACCAACTGACTGTTAACTCACTATTAGTTCCTCAAATAGTTTGGAACTAATTTAGCTAGACTTAACTCAGTAAACTGAGTTAACTAATTACAACTCACAATTAAACTCATACTAGACCCCTAAAACTTAGGGAGAACATATACATGATTTCAGAAAGACTTCCAACTCGAAATTCCTAGGTTAACTAAGTCAACTCACTCTAGTTAACTATTACAAGTTGATATGAGAATATAATTCGATTTTAATTCTGAGTTTAATTCAAGGACAAATTAAACTGGAATTTATGGATTCTATTTTTATCATTTCTTGTTGCTATTTTCAATAAGTCAACACTAGTCAAATCAACATAAATACTCCTCCAAATCAGCTTGGTCAAACCTATTCAATTCGGCCTCCAAGAATAGTCTAAATCATCCAAAAATAGTCTTGAAAATATCAGTGAAAATTGGTCAACGTAGGGTCAAACATGCAGTCAACGCTAGTCAAACAACTTAGAATTCCTCAATTTTTGTGCCCAAAAATGCGGCCTGCCCGAAAAAAATAATTCCATAAAAATCACAGTACAACAAGGTCAACGCTACCCGGTCAACATTGGTCAAAGTTCCCGCAACTTGGTCAATGCTAGAAACAGAAAATTTCAGACTTGTCATTCGCATGTGTGGAGGAGAGAGGCTGCCCAGAAATTCGTACACCCAATCATATGAGGAGAGGGAGAGATGTGTGAGTGATGATGAGTGATGCATAAATGAGATAGATGCACCTACTACATATATGTTATGAAAACAACTCAAAAAAAGATAGTAAATATAGATCAACGACTTAGAAATCAGCCTCTTCAAGGGGGAAACCTCCTTTACATTACACAAATGAATAATTCTTGGATGATACAAATGACAAGACCTCCTTTCTACATATAAGAGTCTAAGGGGTCCCAATACAATCGGAGCCTACATAACAATAATATTGTAGGGGCACAATAATAACAATAGTGGGCTTCTATGGGGCATAATAATAACAACATGGGGACTATATGGGCACAATAATACAATAAGGGGGTTGCACTAATAACAATAAGGGGTTACACTAGTAGTATAGGGATCTAACATGCCCCTCTCCTTCAAAAAGTGTTGTCCTCATCGCTTGAGTAGTTCTAGATGCTTCTGTATAAAATTCTTATCCTCCCATGTGGAATCTTCAGTGGGTAGTTCTTCCACTTGATGAGATACTCTAAAATTGATCGATTTCGTAGCTGTCGATTTCTTGTTTTTGTGGCTGCTTCCGATTCCAATATCATTTTTCATTCCTTAGCAAGTTCTGACAATATTGTTTGAACTGGGATCTTCTCACCTATAACCTTATTTAAGCATGAAGCATGGAAAACTGGGTGCACTCGGGAAGATGCATGAAGCTCCAATTTTTATGCCATAGTAGCAATCTTTTGCAGCACCTTGTAAGGACCATAGTAATTTGGTGATAATTTATTATCCTTCTTGGCTTGCTTGAGGGACATTTGTTTTTATGGTTGTATTTGTAAAAATACCCAATCACCTATCAAAACTTCTTTCACTGCGATGTTGGTCTGCTTGTTGTTTCATTCGATTCTGCGCGAAAGTGAGGTTATCCTTTTTCTTCTTGATATGTCCTTCTACCTTGAGAGTTTGAGGAGTGGTAATTCCTGCCAATGCATTACAAGATATGGTCGGATTCATTTCTTCTTTCTTTGGGATTGGTTCTTGGTGTATATGCTCTTCTTTTGACGTTTTTTGATCCTTTTCTTCCTCCTCTTCACAATCAATGTAAAATAATTTCTTCTTAGCACACTTATGACCTTTAGTGTATTTGCTATCACAACTGTAACAAAGGATGTTTTCTTCTTTTTCTTCCAATTGTTGTGGTGTCAAACTTGTAGGTTGTGGAAGGCTAGGAGCAACAACACTTCCATCTTTATAATTTTGAGTGGTAGGATTTCTTATTGCCATAATTTTGCTTTCAATTTTTCTTTCCAGCCTGAATGCCTTTTCCAATGAATTAGGTTCCCAAAGGTGAACCTCATGTTGAATGTTATCCTTTAAATTCCCTATGAAGACATCAATCCTCCGCGTCTCTGGAATATCATTTACCCTTATATTCAATTTTTGGCAGTCCTCAACATGCTCTGCCATTGAACCCTTTTGTTTGAGATTTATCAATTGGCTAAATGAGGTGTTTCTCTTTGTATCCTGATAATGTGCTATCATTTCCTCCATGAAAATTGACCAAGAGACAAGTGGTTTATGAGAACAAATCCCTTTATACCATACAAATTAATTGTGTTCTAAATATAAAGATGTAATACATACCTTTTGTAACAGTTGCACATCATGTAGATCAAAATATTTCTCCATCTGTAGTATCCATGTTATGGGATCCTTGCCATAAAAATTCCTCATATTGATCTTTGGAATATGGTGGGTCTTCAATCCAATGTTAGATTCTATGAAATCATGATTAACATTTATTTTTTTCTCATCATGAGTTTCCTCTACTACCTTTTCGTCATTAGGAGGCCTTTCTTGTAGCATATTTGTCCCACCTTCCTTCAAACCTTCCATGTATTTCTTCAAATCTTCCATGCCTTTCTTCAAATATGCTTCCATGGCACATATAAAACTATTTATCTTAGCTTCGATCACATTCTTCAAATCATCCATCCAATTTTGCTTACTAGGTGTTTCTATTTTCTTGATTCGAGTCATTAGTTTTCTTGCTTTTAGGATCTCGATCTTGAATCTGTTGTATCTATGAAATTTCAGATCTCCAAGGTCTGAAATTGTGACTTGCGGTAGCCCTCTGCATCCCCTTTCTAATGCCACCATTCTGATTAATATTGGATTCTTCAATAAAGAGTTATGAAAAATATCCTACAATGACCTGATTATAGACTGGTTCAGGAGAGCAAACTTGTACGACCTCCCACGTGTCACCGTTTCGACCTTTTGACCTGAAAAAAATATACAGAAAAGTAAATTTCATCCTATTTCTGCAACTTCTTACAAAATTTCAATTTGATGCTTAGAGAGAAAGTTATGGCAATTTTCCCAAGGTCACCTGCTTGGAATGTAATTCAGGAGTCTGCAAAAAACCCTAAATGTCTTGGACCATATCTCCCCAAACATAGTGAAACAAGATCTGAAATTTGAGTCCAAACTTCACCAAGATTTAAGCTCTAATGGGTTTTAATTTCAAAGTCTGAACCTTCACAGAAAAAAATTTATAGCTAAAATTCCATGATGAACTGTTTGTGATGGATTTCTAGAGCTTGCAAAAACCCTAACTTCCTCAAATCATATCTCCGAACATATAGCGAGACAAGATGGGAAATTCAGACCTGAGGTTCAGAACTATGTCACCTCAAATGGTTTTTTTTTTAGCTTCTCAAACATCGTAGAGAAAACGTTATAGCGAAAATTCCACGATGACCTTTTTGGAGCAGCGAAACCCTAGAATCCAAAGCTCTGATACCAAATGTTATGAAACCAGCTTACAAAAAGATAGAAAAGATAGATCAACGACTTAGAAATCAACGTCTTTGAGGGGGAAACCTCCTTTCCATTACACAAATTAACAATTCTTGGATGATACAAATGACATGACCTCCTTTCTATATATAGGAGTCTAAGGGGCCCCAATATAATCAGAGCCTACATATCAATAATATTGTAGGGGCACAACAATAACAATAGTGGGCTTCTATGGGGCATACTGATAACAACACCGGGACTATATGGGCACAATAATACAATAAGGGGTTTGCACTAATAACAATAAGGGGTTACACTAGTAGTATAGGGATCTAACAATATATGCAATGTTGAGGATGAAAAGACATGTCTTTTGGGATTCTGAGCCTACGTTAGTTTGCAGGACGACCTTGACAATTTGTCCATAAACGAAATAAATTCATAATTCCATTTGTACATGTCAGAATGAGATGATATTTAGATAAATCCTGCACATCTCGGAAAGAGGAATCCAATAAAAATATCAACTTCATCATATGAGTTGTCCAAGGTGGAGTTTGGCCCTAGTTTCCAAATTTGACACTCCCTCTCAACTAGGAAGGACTCCACTTGCCAAATCATTTGTCAATCTGTACCATCTCTGATATCCTTGCTATACTATCCTCTTCTGAACCATGAAGAAATAATGAAGAATAAATGATTGAGAATGTGTCATTCCATTCTCCACTGACCCGAAGTTAGTCTCCGATAATTGAGAGTGTATCATACCACTCTCCACTAACCTGAAGTTAGTCTCCATTGATCCCAGATCAATATCAAACATCTAGCATAGGGAGTATGGTAGTACAAGATGCATCCATCGGTAGTACTATGGTCCCTATCCTCATTTCCATACTCATTGGCCAAATGAGAGGTACCACCCATGAGACTTAGACTGCATGGGTAGGATGTATCGGTAGCAGAAGGGGAACTACTCATCATGCTCATATGCCATAGGAGAAGGTGAACCACTCATCCTATGCATATCTCAACCATCATGGGGTATCACAGGGGAAGGTGAATCATTCATCCTATACATCACGCACCACTAGGGGAAGGTGAACCACTTACCCTATGGTTGCTCATCGCTCCAAGAAGTACCCCAAGCCCCCTAGAGCTCCCAGAGCTCAATATCCAAATAAAACGAGACCCTCATAAGAGGGTCTCTCCACGACTCCAATTCATTCATGGAAGGTTAAGAATTTGACCTTCCCTAGGGGCTTCGTAAGAATATCTGCAACTTGATCATCAATCCCAATGTGATGAAGCCTTATTTCTCCCCATTGTATCATATCCCGGATAAAGTGGTACTTGATATCGATATGCTTGGAGCAGTCATGAAACACAGGATTCTCAGAAAGACGAATCCCACTTTGGTTGTCGCAATAAATCACGGTGGTATCCAACACATGTCCAAACAAGTCACTAAAGAGCTTCCTCAACCAAACAACTTCATAGGAGGCCATACTAGCAGCAATATATTCAGCCTCAGCGGTGTTCAAAGCAACCGACTTCTGCTTCGTGCTCATCCAGGATATCAAAGCCAAAACTAGAGAGAAGCAACATCTCGATTTTCTTTTACGATCCACCAGACTGCCAATCCAATCAACATCAGAATAACCATGGAGCCTAACATTCCCGATAGTGTATCTCAGTCCATAGGTGATTGTGCCCCGAAGATATAACATAATATTCTTGGCAGCAATCCAATGTATGTGATGAGGCTCGACCATATATTGACTCAATGTATTAACTGCAAAGCGTATGTCCGAACATGAGTTCACCAAGAACATCAAGGTCCCCATGAGTTTCCCAACGTTGACTTTTTGGTCAGGGCATCCTGTTGACTGCAGTTTGACTGGACATAATTTGACTTTGTTTGGGAAAGTAAATTTTTTTATATTGTACTCTCTCTCTCTGCTAAACTTTTGAAGAATAATAAGAAGATTTGATCAAAGGCTTTCCCCACATTAGGGTTTTTCCTTAGCATCTGCCAAATATTGTGTCCTCTTGTCTTGGCTTGTCTTCTAGTTATTGTTTATGTTCTATCTACATTTACTATTGATGTTAATGTGATTGCTAAATTGGAAATTGATGTTGTGTTACTAAGATAAATTGAAGTAAATTTCTCTTAAGCATAGAACATACCATTTTTATCTAAAATTAACTTGGAATGAGAGCTGAGGTGAAGACAAATCCCAACCAAGAGTGCGAAGATAAATCACTGAGATTTTTTAGACAAGGACAAGATTCAATGTTGGGTCCCTATAATACTAGTGATTACCCCATTACTATTGTAGTTATACCCCTTATTTATATTTTTGTGCCCCTATTACCCACATATTGTTATTTCTGTGCCCCATAGAATCCCTCTATTATTATTTTTATGGCTTTATATTATTATTGTTAGGTCGGCTGGATTATATTGTGACTCCTTAGACTCGTATATATAGAAAGGAGGTTTTGTCATTTGTATCATCCAAGAATTGTTCATTTATGTAATGTAAAGGAGGTTTCCCCCTCGAAGAGGCTGAATTCTAAGGCGTTGATCTTTCTTTTCTATCTTTTCTTGAGCTGGTTTCATAACATTTGGTATCAGAGCTTTGGATTCTAGGGTTTCGCTGCTCCAAACAGGTCATCGTGGCATTTTCGCTATAACTTTTTTTCTGTGACGTTTCAGAAGTCGCAAAAAAACCCATTTGAGAAGAAATCGCGCTGAACCTTGGGTCCGAATTGCATAGTTTTTCGCACGATATTTTCGGAGATATGATCTGAGGAAGTTGGTCTTTTTGCAGACTCCTGAATTACACTCAAAACAGGTGACCTGGGGAAAATCGTCATAACTTTCTTTCTGAGCATCGGATTGAAATTTCGTAAGAGGGTACAGAAAGATGACGGACTGTAGTTTTCTTTTATATATTTTTCAGAGTCAAAGGTTGAAATAGTGACACGTGTCACGTCGTACAAGTTCACTCTACTGAACTAGTCTATAATCAAGTCACTGTGGGAGATTTCACATAACTCTTCCTTGGAGAATCCAATTTGGGTCAGACTTGTGGCATTGGAAAGAGGACACAGAGGGCTACTACAAGTCACAAATTCAGAACTAGATAATCAGAAAGTACAGAGATACATTGGAGGCAATATCGAGCTCCTACAAAGTGAAAAAAGGTGTGTAGATTTTCTTTAATTTTTGCTTAAGCTTGGTTTGAAAATTTATTTTGAAGGAATTCAAAGGGCATATTAGAGAATTATTATCGGTAACTGATGCCCCGAGGAAAGAAAATGCAAACACCTAGTAAGGAGCCTGAAAGCTCTAGCATGACTCATGAAGAAGAAGAAGAAATGCTATATGATATATCAAAATTACAAGAACAAGTGCAACGAGTGTCACTTGCACAAAAAGCAACAGAATCTAAAATGGATGGTTTAAGGAAAGATGTAGAAGCTAAGATGGATGGTTTAAAGAAAGGTGTAGAAGCTAAGATGGATGGCATGGAAGCTAAGGTGAATGGCATGGACGCTAAAATTGATGGCATGGATGATAAGATGGATAAGTTGCTACAAGAAATAGTCACTAAGGGTGAAAGAGTACTAAAGGAAACTCATGATGAGAACAAAAGAAATGTTAATCATGATTCCATAGACTCTAATGTTGGATCGAAGACTCACCATGTTCCAAAAATCGATATGAGGAAGTTTGATGGCAAGGATCCCGCCACATGGATATTACAGATGGAGCAATTCTTCGATCTCAATAATGTGCAAAACACACAAAAGGTACGTATGGAAACTTTATATTTGGAACCAAATCAGTTTGTATGGTATCAATGGCTTTGTTCTCGTAAACATTTTATCACTTGGGCAATTTTTACGGAAGAATCGATAGCACATTATGAGGATACAAAAAGCAACACTTTTTTTAGCCAATTGATAAGTCTCAAACAAAAGGGTTCAATAATGGAGCACATTGAGGAGTTCCAAAAATTGAACATAAGGGTAAAAGATATTCCAGAGGAGCATAGGATTGATGTGTTCATAGGGTCTTTAAAGGATAATATCCAACATGATGTGCGCCTTTGGGAACCTGATTCATTAGAAAAGGCATTCAGGTTAGCAAGAAAAATGGAAAGCAAAATTATGGCAACTAGGAAGCATACCATTCACAACTATAAAGACGGAAGTGTTGTTGCCCATAGTCTTCCACAACCTACAAGGTTGACACCACAACAATTGGAAGAAAAAAGAGCAAAAGGGCTTTGTTACAATTGTGATAGCAAATACACAAAAGGTCATAAGTGTGCTGAGAAGAAATTATTCTACATAGATTGTGAAGAGGAAGAAGAAAAGGAGCAAGAAAGGTCAAAAGAAGAGGATATATTCCAGGAACAAAGCCTAGATGAAGAACAAATAAATCCGACCATATCTTGTAATGCATTGGCAGGAATTACCACTCCTCAAACCATCAAGATAGAAGGACAAATCAAGAAGAAAAAGGTAATAGTGTTGATTGATTCAGGAAGCACCCACAATTTTATTCATTGTAGGGTAGCAAAAGAATTGAATTGCTTCCTATATCCAACACCAGAGTGTCAAGTGATGATTGCAAATGGAGGAACAATAAATTGTTCTGGAAAGTGCCATAATATCAAGCTATCCATGGGAGAATATGTATTGACTAGCCCAATGCTTTCCATTCCAATGGGAGGTGCTGATGTTGTACTAGGAGTCCAATGGCTACAATCCTTGGGTAAAATAGCTTTTAATTTTCAAGAACTTTTCATGAAATTTTCTGTGGAAGGAAAGGAAGTTGAATTAAGGGGTATTGTAGGGAAACCAGGAAAGATAATCAGCTCTAATGGCATGACAAAGCTTCTAAAAAAGGAGCAAAGAGGTGTAATTGCACAATTATGTTCGCTAGATGTTTCCACATTGGAATCATCTATTTCTCCAGATCTCCAAAAAGTCCTGGACAATCATTCCAAGGTATTTGAGACTCCCAAAGGTCTCCCACCTATGCGTGATCATGATCATGCTATTCATCTGATTCCAGGAAGTGTTCCTCCAAACATCAGGCCGTACAGATATCCATATGTCCAAAAAAGTGAAATTGAACGTATGGTTGCAGAAATGCTAGAGGCTGGTATAATTCAACCGAGTCAAAGTTCTTTCTCAGCTCCAGTAGTATTGGTGCACAAGAAGGATGGATCATGGCGCATGTGTCCAGATTATAGGGAGCTCAACAAGCTCACTATTAAAGATAAGTTCCCCATTCCTGTCATTGATGAATTACTGGATGAATTGCATGGATCAATTTACTTCACCAAGTTGGATCTTCGTTCGGGATATCATCAAATCAGAATGAAGATTGAAGACATTCCGAAAACGGCATTTAGAACTCATGAGGGTCATTATGAATTTTTGGTCATGCCTTTTGGCCTTACCAATGCACCTTCAACATTTCAAGGTTTGATGAATTCAATTTTCAAACCATTCCTTAGAAAATTTGTGTTAGTATTTTTTGATGATATACTAATCTACAGCAAGTCTTGGAAGGATCATGTTGAACATGTTGACAAGGTGCTACAACTATTGGAGGAGAAACAATTATATGCAAAAATATCCAAATGTTTCTTTGGAGTCCAGGAGGTGGAATATTTGGGTCATATTGTATCTCATGAAGGAGTTAAGGTAGACCCTAGCAAAATTAAAGCCATTAAGGAATGGAAAATCCCCACATCCATAAAGCATCTGCGAGGATTTCTTGGGTTGACAGGGTATTATCGCAAGTTTGTTAAGAATTATGGGAGAATAGCAGCACCTCTAACAACATTATTGAAGAAAGATTCATTTTCATGGACTCCGGAAGCAACAAAGGCCTTTAAACATCTTAAAGAGGCAATGTGCCAAGCACCAGTCTTAGCTACACCGGACTTCACAAAAACCTTTATTGTGGAATGTGATGCTTCAGGAAATGGAATTGGTGCTGTTCTAATGCAAGATGAAAGACCCATTGCTTTTGAAAGTCGTCCAATCAAGGGAAAGTTTTTAAGCAAAGCTATTTATGAGAAGGAAATGTTGGCAATACTCCATGCACTTAAGAAATGGCGACCCTACCTAATGGGAAGACACTTCAAGGTAAAAACGGATCATGATAGCCTTAAATAATTTTTAGAACAAAGATTATCCTCTGAAGAGCAACAAAAGTGGGTCACAAAGATGTTGGGTTATGACTTTGAAATCATCTACAAAAAAGGGAAGCAAAATGTGGTGGCAGATGCACTCTCAAGAAAGGATGAGGATATGGAAGCATTGTTGTGTGCCATTTCTATTATCCAACCAGATTGGATAAATGAAGCAAAGGAGGAATGGAAGAATGACGAAGAAGTGTGGGCACTTATTCGAAAGCTACAACAAGATTCAAGTACTTCTGATACATTTAGCTGGCAAAATGATTCGTTATGGTACAAAGATCGCTTATACCTCTGTAAGAATTCCCAGCTAAAACAAAAGATTCTTATGGAATTGCACACTTCTCCCTTAGGAGGGCACTCAGGATTTTTAAAAACTTACCACAGGGTTAAGAAGGAATTTTTTTGGGATGGCCTTAAATCAGATATTCAAAAGTTTGTAGCGGAATGTTTGGTTTGCCAACAAAATAAAGTTGAAACAATTAAGACACCGGGTCTATTACAACCTTTATCCATTCCAAGCCAATGCTGGGAGGAGGTTTCAATGGATTTTATCATAGGTTTACCCAAGTCTGAGGGAAAGAGTGTCATCATGGTGGTAGTTGACAGACTTACCAAGTATGCACACTTTTGTGCATTATCACATCCATTTAAAGCCAGTACAATTTCTACTGCATTTATGGAAATAGTTCAAAAGCTACATGGAAACCCAAAGATTATTGTAAATGACAGAGATCCCATTTTCACTGGAAATTTTTGGACAGAATTATTTTCTTGTCTTGGTACTCAGTTAGCTCATAGCTCATCTTATCATCCTCAATCTAATGGGCAAACTGAGATAGTAAACAAATGTTTGGAAGGATATCTTCGTTGCTTTGTATCTGATAAACAAACACAATGGGTCAAATGGTTGCCTCTGGCTGAATGGTGGTATAACACTTCCTTCCATACAGAAACAAAAATGACCCCATTTATGGCACTTTATGGGTACCAACCACCATCAATCACATCATATTCAAGAGAAAATTCTAAGGTTCAGGCAGTGGAACATCACATCGAATATCAACAACAAGTCCTCCAACTCTTAAAGGATAACCTCGTGTTGGCACAAAATAGAATGAAACAACAGGCAGATCAACATCGCAGTGAAATAAGTTTTGATGTAGGTGATTGGGTATTCCTACGGCTCCAACCATATAAACAAATGTCCCTAAAGCAAGCTAAGAAGGATAATAAATTATCACCAAAGTATTATGGTCCGTACAAGGTGTTGGAAAAGATTGGTACTATGGCATACAAATTGGAGCTTCCTGCAGCTTCTCGATTGCACCCAGTTTTCCATGTTTCATGTTTAAAGAAGGTTATAGGCGACAAGCTCCCAGTTCAAACAATATTGCCAGAACTTGACGAGGAAGGAAAAATTATATTGGAACCGGAAGCAGTCACAGAAACAAGAACTCGACAGCTACGAAATCGATCAATTTCAGAGTATCTTATCAAGTGGAAGAACTTATCCGCTGAAGATTACACATGGGAGGATGAGAATTTTATGCAGAAGTATCCAGAACTACTCAAGCGTTGAGGACAACACTTTTTTGAAGGAGAGGGGCATGTTGGGTCCCTATAATACTAGTGATTACCCCATTACTATTGTAGTTATACCCCTTATTTATATTGTTGTGCCCCTATTCCCCACATATTGTTATTTCTGTGCCCCATAGAATCCCTCTATTATTATTTTTATGGATTTATATTATTATTGTTAGGTCGCCTGGATTATATTGTGACTCCTTAGACTCGTATATATAGAAAGGAGGTTTTGTCATTTGTATCATCCAAGAATTGTTCATTTATGTAATGTAAAGGAGGTTGCCCCCTCGAAGAGGCTGAATTCTAAGGCGTTGATCTTTCTTTTCTATCTTTTCTTGAGCTGGTTTCATAACATTCAATGGCCTCTGCATCTTACTTCAAATCTGACGATAAGCTCAATGATAAATCTGATTATCATGCATGGAAGATGTCTCTTGACTTGACTTTGGAAGAGAAAGATGCTATGGACTATGTGCAGGGAAAGATTACTGAACCTCCTTCAAATGCACAGGTTGCCGCTAAGAAAAAATACAAGAAAGGTGAATTCAAAGCTAAGAAGATCATCAAGGACTCTATTAATAAGCATTTGGTTGCATACATCTCCGATTTGAACACATCTAAGGAGACGTATGAAAGGTTGGCTGTCATGTTCAAAGCTAGCAATGCAAATGAAGTCCTCTTTCTCAAAAAGAAGTTGAAGGACATAAATAAGGGAAGATGTGAAGATATCCAATCCTACTTCATGAGAATTCCCTAGATAAAAAATAATCTTCTTTCAATTGGAGGAAGATTTCTGCTAAGATGTTGACTTTCTGGTTAGGGCATCCTATTGACTACAGTTTGATTGGACAGATTTGACTATAATTGGCCAAGTGAATTATGCATATTGTACTCTCTTTCTCTGCTAAACTTTTGAAGAATAATAAGAAGACTTGATCAAAGGGTTTCCCCACATTGGGGTTTTTTCCCTGGCATCCACCAAATATTGTGTCCTCTTGTCTTGGCTTGTCTTCTACTTTTTATTTATGTTCTATCTGCATTTACTGTCATAGAACATATCATTGTTATCTAAAATTAACAAGGAGGGTGCAAGGGAAGACTGTACATTGATTGATCCCTAGAAAAAGCATACCCTTATTTCCTATAGGCATTGAAAAAGTTCTTGATTTGAAGGTGAAACATTTAAAAGTTTTGGTTTGAAAATAATATTATGGAAGGTAAATAATTCCATCCATTTTATTTTGCTTCATTTGGAGAATTGCCAATCTGAGGTACGAAGCTTGATTACTGAATTTTATGCTTTTAGTATTGTGTCCATTCCTCAATGTAAGATTGTAGTTGTGAACACTCTAGCTAAAGTTGCTTCTAGGCTAGCTCCATTAGATGATATTCTACCAACAGATTTCTATTGAAATCCTTTTTAAGCCTTTAATCCCAAACAATGTCACTAACTTGTGGGTGTTCAATGATGATCAATAGATTATCCAATTCTTTGATTAGTGAGGGCATGTTTAAGCATGTAGTAATAGACGATGAAGAGCATTCAAAAGCTATGGAGATTTGTCAAGATGGTATGGGAAATTTAAGGCAAAATTCAATTCCCAAAGGAGTAGATCTAGAAAATCTGTAAATGTCAAAACAAATAATTCTACTATGAATTATGAGCCGATTAATTTGGGCACAAAAAAAAATATATTTAGAACATCAACCTTGGAACTTGTTAAGAAGCAGAAAAACAAGCTTAGATGCAATTGTTCAGACAATATAGGGATGTCTTCACTTGGATCTATGAAGCTCTAAGAGCATATGATACAAGGATAATCTGGCATGTCATTCCCCTCCAAGAAGATGCCAAACTTATCTAACATAAATTAATAAAGGTACATCCCACATCAAAGTCATTGATTTAGAATGAATCAAAATCTTCCCCTAGCTCTTCTTCATGGCATCATTCTATCTTGAGTTTCCTTCATTCGACCTCTAATGTTTGGAGAGGTAGATCTAGTGTATCATGACCTAGTCCATAGATCCTTTCCCTCTACACATATCCCTCCTATTGTGGCTGCCTGCACTTGAATCTAAGGGTGTTCTCGTATTTTCACTTATAGATTCATGTTTCTACATTACTTATTGTTCTTTATATAGAAGACTATTTAGTACTCCTCCTTTGTATTGAGGTCATTATACTTAGAAGTCCCATTAACATACTTGTGTGGTCATTTATTTGACATTAACGTAATTATCTTATATTTTGCTATCTTATCATTACCTTTAGTCCTTTAGTTCAGCCATGTCTAGGTTGACAATTCTTGTTAGTGAGCAGTTCCCCACATTTGTTACACATGTACAATTGAGATCACCTGAGTTTGCATGGATGTAAGTTTACACAAGAACCTAATTTATGTGGTAATTGAATCCAATATTATGCATGCATTGGGTAGTCATACTTCTAGGAAATATTATAGTACCAGCAAATCCTCCTCCCATTTGGGCCCTCCTCCAATGGTTAGCACTACATAATAAATCATACCCCAACAATACCATAAGACAAAGCTTTTCTCAGTGGATTCCATATCATTCCACCTTTTCACTTGATAGCAAAGTGCACAAGACTATACTTTGGTATGTAAAAGCTCCTTGCTTGGATGACAAGCAATAGGGTTATGCTCATAATACACATTTCTCCTTAGTTGGATTTCTTTGACAAAGGTGAAGGACATGAAATAAATCAAATAGAGGAAGTTTCCTATCTGTTCACAGGAAATATCAAGAATATATTATTTCACTCTCTTGATTAGTAAGAAGCCATGTAACCCATTATGATCCATGTCTTACAGTGTTTTCCTACCTATATGAGTGGAAGAAATTTGCAATTGGATCTGCTTGTGACCATCATAACTTGGATGGATCTTATTATTTGGCATTTGTTTCTTTCTGGGAGATATGAACTTATAGATGATGCATAACTTTGAAAGAACTTGATTTTGATGTCTATATTCATGTTTTGGTACTTTTTGGTTGTCTTATATTTAGGGCCACTTCCCATAGTTGTTTAATGTTTTTCCTATTTTTGCATGCGTGTGTTTTGACTTCCATCTTTATATAGCTTTCATACTTGCTAATATTTATCATGCAAAACTCATTCATTGGTTATGATGTTCTCAACAAACTTGCAATTCCCCAGCCTAAATAGTACTGACATGTAAGAATTATTTATTATATTTTCTTTGATTAGTGCAATTGTTGGCTACTTTGAAGATATCAGTGAGGAAGCCAGAGTATCATCAAACAATAATCTAAATAGTGCACCTCCTTTTTTTTGGATCTTAGGCCAAATATACAAAAGGTATATTTCTGGAGACAAATTTGTATATTTCTGGAGACAAATTTCGTGCACTCTTCAATGGTTGGCATGTTGGATGCTTTTGCAGAGGATGCTACTGAACATGGCAGATGGTAAGGGATAGAAAATGTAACACTTTATAACATTTTCTAATACCTATTTAAATTCATTTGAGCCTTTAATATCTATTTTTTATTTTCCTTTTGAAACTTAAAGTGCATCCTTAATTTAATTAATCTTTGGTGTAGTGATGGAACCATTTTTCATATACATTTGTAGTTTAATATTGTTTTTGCTACTTACAAAATTGTATGCATATGTTTGGCATTATTATAATGTTATTTACGATGAATCAACCCTATTTTAAGGGGTTGTTTCATGGAGAAGCCTCTAGAAAGGCACAAATGTTAAGGAAAAAAAATATTTTAGTGAAGCATTAAGTATAGAAGGGTGACACTTGGATGGTTTGATTATCTCAAGGTCATAATGAAGACTTGATTACTAGAGAATCCCACATCTAGGAAATTATAGATTATTCATTTATATTTTATTCCATATAAAGTGTAAATCAAGCCTATAAAAGGAGGCCTCCTATCCAGTGGCAATAATTCATTGTGGAGAAATTGTGCAGACACTTATATTTGGGGTTGAAGATAAAATTGCAGGTTTGAAGTTTGATTATGGAAAAACATTCAGGGCTGATTTTCACCCAAGGTCAGCATCATTTCATTTCAAATTTATTCATTCTTGGTTGGGCATCATATTGTACTATTATTGCGGGCTAATGCTAGTTGTTGAGGGGCTGAAAGATAGGTGTGTTGACCTTCTTCCTGGTTCTTTATGTTATCATATTTCAAAAGTATTATTCAAGGCTGATTATTCAATAGAAAGTTGTTTTATTTTGTTGCCTATGCCTAAATTGATATCTTAAGCTTCACTTGGATGATTGATGATTGTATTAGTGTATCTATTGAGCATCTTTGTTTGGTTGTAAAATAATTTCTAGATATGTTAGACGGTAGATAAGATAAAATAAGAAAATATCAATGATACCGTTTTAGGTACGATGATGTCCATACAAAGTGGGACTTCCAAAGTGACTCCTATATAAAAGAAAGAGACCAGAAGTAAAATCACAATAAAATCTAAAAACCTAGAAGGCCAACTCCAGAGAGTAGAGAGGTGATATTCTAGGCAACCTTCTAGGCCCTCCAAATGCTCCAAGCAGTAAAAGTCCCTTTCACACTCACAATGGTTGGGTTAACAGTCAAAGTCTGTAAATTTATACTCTGTGGGTATGACCTCTGTTGTTTTGCATCCGTAGCAACTTGCAGGACTGGAAGTAGTCAGACACCAACTTCGTGTAAGGGTTATGGTGGTAGAGGTACTCTTATTATAGGCTTACTAGATGAAGGGCCTTAAAAGCTCAAATAAAGAAGAACAAAACTGAATCTGCATCAAATATCTCAAACGTTCACACAACTAGGACTCCAAATGCATACATGTTTCCTGCTTGACAAATATTCTGCAAATATTTATGAGTAAGATCGATCGTATTTAAGGATATATTTGCGGAAACAATTTGTACCATGCAATTAGCCTACTTGACAAATCTCCATTTTTTTTTAGAAAAATATAAAATATTTTAATATTATTTTCTACAAATTTTTATGAGTATTTGTACCATGTAGATAACATGCTTGTCAAATCTCCATTTTTTTCTACAAAAATATAAAATCTTTCGCTTGAATGTTATCCGACTTAGGTGTGGGCAGATTACAAGAAATGAAATTGGAAAAAGGATGGAGAGACAATGCAGAGAATATATTGGATATGATTCATTTGTTGTTGGAGATCCTTCAGGCACCTGATCCATCGACTTTAGAAATGTTTCCAGGAAGGATTAATATGTTTTTTAATTTTGTGATTATTTCACCTCATGGTTATTTTGGGCAGGAAATTTTAGGAATGCCAGACACTAGTGGATAGGTTAAAAAACTTTTAATAATTGCAATGCCCATTCCATGATATCTTTTGTTTATTGTTTGATTGTATTTTGAATTTTTACTTTGATTTTGTTTTTCCTTTTAACTATAAAATTTAACATACTTGGTATCATATCCATTTAAACAACATCCAAAGCTTGAAGATAATATTAGTATTTTAGTTGTTTTCTGTTAAAATATTTTTAGATTCAAAGTTTGTAGATATAAAAGATAAAAAAAATGTCAATGCCTTCGTTTGCTTGTTATTTGACTATGGTGTGGGCAAGTTATAGGAAATGTGATCGGAAAAAGGATGGGGAGAAAATGTAGAGCATGACTTGGATATGATTCATTTGTTGTTGGAGATCCTTCAGGCACTTGAGCCATCGACTTTGGAAATGTTTCTAGTAGGGGTTCCTATGGTTTTTAATGTTGTGATTCTTTCACTTCATTGGTTATTCTGCGCCAGAAAATGTTTTAGGAATGCCAGACAAGACATCGGTGGATAGGTAAAGAATATTTTTATAATTGCAATGTTCATTCCATGATATCTTCTCTTTATTGTTTGATTCTATTTTGAACATTTTTTTTGTTTTTTTTTTTTTGTCTTTTAACTATGAAACTGAAAATACTTGGTATCATGTCCATTTAAACAACAACCAAATCTTGAAGATGAAATTAGTATTACACGATATTTATTGAAATCCTTTTAGTTGTTTTGTGTTAAAATATTTTCATGACTATTAGAAAAGTTTACTTTCATGTTGTTTATATACTTGACCAAGTTCATGTGTTAGAGAATGAAATTTTGTTTTGAATAAAATGACAAGGATTAGACATCACATCTCAGATTATTTTTTTCATAAGTTATCTACAACTTGAGCTTTTTAGCATGTAACTTTGTTGGTAAGATTGTACCTAAGCTTTCCCTGAAGGTTGGATACTAAGTTACTAAGGTGTTATTTTCTATGGTGGCATTTTATTTTCTTTTTTTATACACGTCATCTGGCCACATAGTGGCCACTATCACCCAACTGAAAAAATCTTGTTCAAGTTTCTTGCTTTTATGGGGAAAAATGGCTTTGACATTGCTGATGTTGAGGTATATGTCATATAAATCCTTTATAGTCTACTTTAGTTTATATTCTACTATTCATCATCTTTCATGGATTATACTCTGCACTGTACCTTTTTTTGTTTTCAGAAAAGGAACTCAATATTGATGGTAAGAAGAAAAAAGGAAGAAAGAGGAGAACAATAACACTTGAGCAACAAACATAAAAATTAGAGAGAGAGAGAGAGAGGAGAATCGGTCTGGTAATACCCTTAGAGCTAACACTAGTACAAAATGGATAATTAATTACTAAAAAAACAACTAAAATATGCATATAAATGACCATTTTTTAGTTGGTGACCAGTAGTAGCTAATTTACAGTATCTTATAACGCGACCAACTTTTAGTCGTTTTTAACTTAGTCATTAATTGGTTGTCTCAATTTTATCGTTTAGTAGTATATTTAGTCATAAATTTGGTCATTAATTTAGTCATTGATTTAGTCATTAATTGCCACAATTAATGACCAAATATACAACAAAATATATTACTATATGATCACTCGAGAAAACAAATTAATGACCAAAGAAATATGACCAAAATGTTGGTTGTGTTATAAGATACTGTAAATTAGCTATTAATAGTCATATATATGCAAATTTTAGTCGTCGTTTGAAACCAATTAATGACCAGAGAAATATGACTAAATTTTGGTTGTGTTATAAGATACTGTAAATTAGCTACTAATAGTCGTATATATGCAAAATTTAGTTGTCATTTGCAATCACAAATTTATTATTTTCAGTAGTCATTTATCTTTTTTTGGTAGTTTCATATTCATTATATAAACGACTAATTTAGTAGTTTATATTCATTTCATTTACTTTAATTAATAATCATTATAAATAACTAATTTAGTTGTATATTCATTTTATTTGTGTTCATTATTAATCAATATAAACTACTAATTTAGTATTTTTAGATTTGATTTTATGTGTTCATTATTAATCAACATAAATTAATTTGTATGATTTTGCGACTAAATTTAAAAAATGTCATACAATGTGCATGTTCGTCTAATATGAAAACACAAAGTTGCATGTTAATTACAATACTAAACAATATCAAATGCAACTATAAATAATTTCAACCACACAAATTATATTTTTTCCACTGGAAAAATCGTAATTTTATTCAATTTGAGTAAAATTACATGTAGATGCTACAATAGCATATGCGGTATCAAAGTTTGTTCTTTTAAGAACATGATCTAAAAAATAAGCTGTCTATGCTTTCCTACCTTTCTTTTTTTCCACTTTCCGCCAACCTTCATTGTTGGGTGTGGCTGTTACAATAGTCATTTGGAGTTCGTTTGTATCAGCCATGATTTCTTTTTCAGAATCTGAGCTTGATGAAGAGTGTGCTTTCTTGCTGCCCCCGATTTCCTGTCCTGTGTTCTCATATTGCTGTTGTGGATTGATTTCATTTGGATCTGTGGCATATCCAATCAGATTTTCATTATTCTGTGGGTGGTGTGTGCTGATTTCATTTTTGGTTTCTGGATTATTTCCTTCTTCTACAACTTCTTGAGGTACGCTGATGTCTTCCTCCTTCTGTTCCTCTTCTATATCCTCTGTCCATGTGGATGAAAACTGCCAGCCTTTTGGTTTTGTGGGTTGTCTTCTTTTCCTTTCTTTTTTATTTTGTGGGCATGCACTCTGAAGATGACCAGTTTGTCTACATATACGGCAGCGAAAGGCAGTGTTTTCGTAATCTAGTGGCTGGGTCCATTGCTTTCCATTGTGGAGTAAGAGGATGTGTTCCGGTAGGCCTTGACTGAGATCGACCTCCACACAGATCCTGGCGAAAGTGAAGATATCCTTTGATAGGCGTTCGTTGTCCACTTTTAGGAATGTCCCCAAAGCATTGCCAATTCCTTCTAGTACTTTGTAGTGCCAAAAGTGTATAGGTAAGTTAAAGAGTTTTACCCATACAGGAATTTTGGAGACTACCATGTTGTTGGGGTCAAAATCTGGGAACCAAGGTTTTATAAACAGGCCTGCATTGCCCCAGAACCATGGCCCTTCGTTTAATGCATATTCCTTGTCCTTTATGGTGTCAAATTTGATAATGAAGAATCCCTTTGAACAAAAATGGATGTCACAGTTTTCTGTCCATATGGAATAGATCCATTGACGGAGGGCTTCCGGTTTTGGCCAGAATCCATTGAACCTGCAAATCACTGCTTTGGTTAGATAATCAGTGTGTATTTCATTTACCTCTGATATAGCAATTGTTAAGGCTGGATTGTGTGATGTCTGCTCAACAATGTAGGTCCCAGGTACTGTAGTTTGCTGTTCTGTTTTCATTTGTGGTTCCAACTTCCCTTTTACTGCATCTTTAAAGGACGCAGGTCCTTTTGAGCTTGTGCCAGAACAGCCTCCGCGCATCCTTGTGCTAAGGCAGATTGTTGAGTTATTTCCTATACCAAATTCTATTAGTTTGCAATCTTCCTGCAATACTTTTCCTGAGAAGAGAAGAAGTTGATTGCATGGAGGGATTCCAGTTCTTTCTTGTATCCTCTGTTTAAGGGTGTTTGTCGCCTCCCATTTTCCTAATCTGATGCATATTGTATTTCCTTCCATGGATCTGATAAAGAGATTATTTTTTGTTTCTTCCCGCATAACCATTGCAGATGTTGTTTGACTCGTTGTCTTTTCCCTTGTAATCCTCTCCTCTCTCTGTTCCCTGATTCGATCTATGGTCTGAATCTGAGATCCAGATCTGTGAGGGGTTTCCTTGTTATCTCTCATCCAGGTGTGCTGTTTGACGATCAGTTCTTTTCCAGCATCCAGTACTGTAGATCGCAGGGGATCCAGAGCCGAGCTCTCGCCCCATGCTTGGTCTTCAAACAAATTGGTTGAGAGCTGCCAGAAAGTGTCAGATCGGGCCCGCTGCTTTCCGAGAGGGGGTAGAGGAACAGTCTGCCGGATCGTTTTCCCAAAGACACAGGCGCTGCTTCCTATCCCGGGCATAACCCTCGCTGGGGGAAACACAACTATCCGATACTGATTGGGATCCGGCTGATTTGATGCAAATAGCCAAGAGCAGTGGAAAATGGTACCCAGATCCGTCCTGAATGAAGCATCCTGAGCCGAGAAGGGAAGGAAAAATTCCAGTCTCTGTTTGCTTTGTTCCGAATCTTGAGACTGCTTTCCGGTAGTAGATCCGGGCCAAACCCAAAAGGAGAGGTCATACGCTGCGAATCCATCTGCCAGGCCCCCATCCGTTTCTACGCAGTGTTGATCTATGAGTTTAGCGGCAGCGCAAACCAGTTCTTCTGAAACCCTGATCTCTCGAAAAAACGTCATCGCCGTCGCCTCCATTCTATACTGGTTGGGGTCCGGCTGATTTGATGCATGAAGCCAAGCGCAGTGAAAAATGGTACCCAGATCCATCTTGAATGAAGCATCCTGAGCCGAGAAGGGAAGGATAAACTCCAGTTTCTGTTTGCTTTGTTCCGAATCTTGAAACGGCTTTCCGGTAGTAGATCCGGGCCAAATCCAAAGGGAGAGATCTTGCGCAGCGAATCCATCTGCCAGGCACCCCTCCGTTTCTACGCAGTGCTGATCTGTCAGGGCAGCGGCGGCAGCCAGACCTTCTGAAACCCTGTTGTCTTGAAGAAACGCCATCGCCCCCGCTCTCCTCGATCCAGAAAGGACTTATGTGCAAAGGAAGACAATTATCCCCTATAATCTTCACCACACAAATTATATTATATGAAATGTTAAAGTATTACAACATGAATTTCCAACTTAATATTGGTTGGACTACAATTGTTGTCTTATGGGGGCCTGACCCAGGTTCAACGTTAGGTAGCCAAACAAATCCCTACACTACTGGCTCTTTCGGCACTAGCCCAGGGAGCGTGGACTGAAGTCTCACCCGAAGCAGTGTGGGGGGATGCTGGAACCAATTTTCCGCACCCTTGAGATGGTTGTGATGTCGATTTATTCCAACTATACCTGCCTTCACGCAGGTTGCTTCGCGCTCTGTTCCACCCTTCAGTATCTTCGCGAAGGGTTACAGTCGGCTTTTTCACAACCCTAACCAGGGGCTAAAGTCCCTTTGCGCTGCTAGGGCCGCGAACTGCGTTATTTCCCAAACTAGACTAAGTATATTACTTATCTTATTGACAACTCTTAATTATCTTCATGTAAATAGATATTCTAACTTGCGTTCACTTAACCAATACAGTTATACACATTCGCGCATCATATAAGCATTAGATGTGAAATTCATACCTAATATAACAAATGCATAAACAAGAAATGCAGACGCAAAAATGATAGAAACTTCTCTTTATTAATACTTCCAGATGATTACAGACTCGACTCGCCCTGTGCACTCAGCTGTAGGGGTCCGCGCACTCAGCTATGGACTACTAAGCCTCTGTGCACTCAGCTGTAGAGCCTCTTCCTATGCTACAACCCAAAACTTAGACTTACACTTCAGAGCTATCTTGCATACATCATATCTTCTTCCTTAGATCTTATTGATTCCTTTGACTACTTAGAGCTTCGGTCTATTTATAGAATCCCATGGTCTGTGAACCATGGGTAGATATTTTACATTCGACATTACATTATCAAAATAAGGGTGGACAACCGTATGAATCTTTAATATCTATGTGCTTCGCACCCACAAAATGCGGAGTCTTTACATTGGAATTACAAAATTGGACCAAAATCTGGGCGCTTAGCCCCAAAACTGCCCTTGAGGGATCCCGCACTGAACAGGCCGCCAACACAAACATCGTGACTCGCCCTTGAGTCACTCTACAGGTGTGGAGATCTTGGCGCGAATACTTCCCAGCTCTATTTGGATCACTGCAAGTTTAGCAGCGCACTGAGCGACTATCTGCTGGACTTCCTCCACGTGCTGTTCTGTGACCACTGCTGTTGAACTACTGCCCTGGATCCTCTCCTGAGTTTCTTGTAGTTGCGTGAGCCTTGCTTTAATGGAGGCTGTAATTGTATAAGCCTCGTCGATCCATGGTTGTAGGCATGTTTTCAAAACTGTCTCTTTATGCCGAGCGGCATCCACCTATTCCTTGAGCACCTTTGCCTGCTGAATCCTTGCAAGCCTTTGTGTAAGGACAACCACCTACGCCATCCCTTTTACCTTGTTGTACTTCTGCTGCAGCTTGCATGCCTCTGTCTCTAGGTGCTCCACATTCAGGTCCTCCTGTAGGGTGGTTAGGACCTCAAATGACTATTCGAACAAATTCATGTAGTCTGTCACTACACTGTCAACTGCCACCATTGCTTTTGTGAATGCGGTGGTACCCTATTCTCTGACCTTCGATAGAGTAGAAGGCTGAGCCTTCAACTGCAGTTCTGCGATCTGCAGATTCAGCTCCAGCTGAACCCTAGCCATTTCTGCTCTTGCGTTGTGCACCCCTGTGGCTAACTTATGGACGCGCACCTCCACTAGTTCCTCTGCTTGAATGGGCAACTCCGGGACCATTTGGAAGGCTTCCTTTACAACTTAAATTATCTATTTTTTCTTCTCCACGGCCTCGTTGCGCTGTAGGCTCAACTGCTCAATGTTGATGCGCTGCTCACTCATTACCTGTATAACGCGAATTTCCCTGGCTCGAAGTTCTGCGGTGACTCTATCCTACAAGAGATAGAGTATCTCCCAAGGGAGCGCGACCATGTTCAACCCTACCCCTTTCAAACTGCTCACCATGGGTATGTCAGCTTCCTTTTATGTAGTAAGTGCCCCATCTGGTAGCACTATTGTGTTGGTCATCCTGGCGCGCAACATTTCCTCGGCAGCTAAAGTGCCGACTGCGAGGCTAGTGGACATTGTGACAACCTATGGAGTGCACACCTACAACTCTTGTATTTGTGTCTGGAGAGCCCCCAGTACCAACTAGTGTTGTTCCTCAAACTCCTGGAGGGCCTTCGCAGTGGCATCCCTTATCGTTTTGATGTCATGCAAATCCTCTTCAGTGAGGGTGATAGGGTCGAAAGATGTCTTAGAGGCCTTTGTTTTCTTTCACGGCCCTACCTGCTCTCATGGTCGTGGACGTTTGAGCTGGGTGGACATCATCTGCGGGTCCACGCCACCTTGTTCTGTGTCTGTCTCTAGTTTAGGTGAAGGTGACTTTTGTCCTTCGCGCTCTTCTTCTACTGTGCTCTGCTATTCCGCCAACTTTGCAGCGTCATGCGCTACCTGGGCCTTAGCCGCTACTTCTTCTTTGCTGCGCTTTTCTACCAGCTGCACCATCCGAAGTTTTGTCTCTTCCTTCTTCCGCTGTGCGGCAGACTTCTCTGCTTCCACCGCGGAGTCAGCTGGAGCGTGCCACTCCGACAACCAAGACTCAAGGACTGTGAATATCATGTTATCAGTCGCGAAGTACGGTAACTCATGCCACGTCTTCATAGGGTCCTTCTGCGCCCTAATGAAGACATGGTGGAAGTCAGCTTTGAACTCCACAAAGCTCTACAAATTGTTGTAGACTATGGGCGATAACCGTGGCTTGCGATTGATCCCCATTCAGATATTCATCTCCATGAATATCCAAAATATCTTTCTCTCCCTTATCCTCTACATGTCCTTGGTCGCCCACAGCGAAGCGTACTTCGCTGCCTTTGGAAGGTCCGACGTGACCGAAGGGAACTGGCTATCTTCGGGCAGCTCCCATGCCACCAGTATGATCGACAATAGGAGCCATGCGTAATGAAACATTTTTCCCTGCTCCTATGCCTCGCGGCAGTTCGCAAGGAACTCACTGCATAGATAGGTCGCCTAGTTGAACTGGACCCCTTCTGCGCATTGTGCTACTAGTGCAACCACTGGCGCGGGAACCTCATCCACGTGGCACTTCCGCATCACCTTCCCTGCCAATATCTGTGTTGCGACCTTAACTTCAGGGTTGTTGATGCTGGATATGGCATACCATCGCTTCTTTTTCTCCAACTTAAACTTCTTTTTGATTGCCTCCGCAAGGGCCAACTCACCACCTTTTCCCTCTGAAATGTTTGCTGTATCCTCCCCTGAGCAAGGGAGCCATGTAATCAGCTAGTTAGATGGTCTGTGATGGGGATGGGATCCTCTAGCCATAAGCACCCATCATGCACTAAACATAGCAGCTGCCTGATGACGAAAATAGTTACTGGGGCGCGGTGGTAATGTGACACCCAGAGCAGGTTTAGCAACCCTGCTTTCTCGACACCTCTGAACCATTTGCATGGCTCCAATTCAATAATTCCAGTCGATGCGTCTATCTTGTGGTGCATTAGCTTCGCAGTCGCTAAATGCAGGAACTTCTTGTGGTCAGCGAGGTCCCAATCTTTGAATTTCAACACGGGAAACCACCCCAAGTGCGGTCCCTCAAACACAATATCGTCTGGGAGCAGGGGAGTTTGCAAAGAGCTCTTGCTCTCATCTATATCCTTTAGAACCTTGGCTTTACCCTTTCACGATGGAACATATTCAGGTAGTTGTGTCATAGGGTCCGCACCCTCGGTTTCAACGTCCATCTCTACATCCTCCTCCTCCACCAGGATTTCTTCAAATTCTTCCTCCTCATCGGCCTCCAAATTAATGGCCTTCCCATTTTCCTGCAATGTGAGCTTGGTCCTAAGTGTATTTCAAGGGGAGATGCACACTAGTATCATGGCCTGCTTATCCTTCTTAGGTCTCAGTGTTCGCGGTGATTTAGGGACCTCAACGATTATTCTGGCGCTCTTTGGGGCTTCCACTTCTGCAATTTCCTGCGCGACTTCCTCAGCTGTCACTACTCTCGTGTCCATGGCTTCTTTGGGTGCTAACATCATTCTAGTCAGGAGGTCCTGTATCTCCTTCGACAATGTTTCAAACACTGAACTTGCTCTCAAAGCCTCAAAGTTCGAAAGGTCCATACACAGTTGATAGCGCAACAACTCAGTTCTCAAAATGGCAAGTGTTGTTCACTGGATAGCCACTTGTAATTTATAGGGCCTTTTGAATTTGAATTTGACCATTCCCCCCACATTCGGCCCATTAATGCTAGATTTGTGGCAAATTTTCAAGAATCTAGCCCATAAAGTTCACCATAAATGCCTGCCACCCGCTCCATTTGGTCTCAAACTAAGCATCAAATCGTGAATAGTGACTTTAACAGTCACTTTAATAGTGACATCGCGCAGCTCCTGGGTAGTGTAGTTTATGGTCCCGCACCTCCTTTCAGCTACCTGGAGCACTAAGACTGTGCTTCTATCAGCTAGTCAGATGGCCAGGCCACCTGTATATGGGTTCAAACGATTGCCATTTACTTTTCCTAGGAAGGGATCTCCATTTAACTTAACCAACAGTACCGTGCCACCATCGGTAATCTCCTTAATAACATATGGCCCCAGCCAATGCATTCTGAGTTTCCCTGGAAATTTATCAAAATTATTGTCATATAATAGCACCAAGTCATTAACCTTAAAGGTGCGCAGCTTAATATGTCGATCATCCCATGCCTTTTCACGCTTCTTTTGGACCTGCTAATGAAATCTAGTAAAAAATCTCTCTTCTTTGAGCTCATCCAACTGCGCGAGCCTCTCCTCCAGGGCTCCATGATCCGTCATACCTATGAGCACTACTATGCACAGACTAGGCATGATGTATTCCATAGGCATTACGGCTTCCACTCCATAGACAAGCCTAAAAGGTGTCTGTCCCGTCATCTTCTTGCATGTCGTTCGATAGGCCCATAATATTGCAGGCATGCGTAGATCCCAATCACTTCGCTGCGCATTGCATACCTTGGTTAGCGTAATTTCCAGTACTTTGTTGAATACTTCTACTGTCCCATTAGCCTATGGGTGATACGGTGTGCTCTTTTGATGATACACCTGAAACTCTTCCGTCAGTGCGCTGATCGTTTCATTCAGAAAGTGCGTACCCCGATCACTCATCAAAATCTTTGGGCATCCAAATCGCGTCAGTACATGCTCAAAGAGAAACTTCGCGGCAGTTGCGCCCATGCAATCCTTCACCGGCTGCGCTTCTGCCCAACGAGTCAAATACTCCATTGCAGTGATAATATACCTCGCGCCTGTCTTTCCTTGAGGTTGAATAGGTCCTAAAAAATATATTGCCCAATTTTTGAAAGGATGCAACGTTGTTTGTGGATTCAAAGGCATTTCATCCCTTCGTGATGGCTTACCTGTTCTTTGACATACATCACATGACTTGCAATATGCTTTTGAATCCTGATGAAGGGTTGGCCACCACAACCCTGCATGTAGAATCTTTTGCGTAGTTGATTTCCCTACATAATGTCCTCCCACAGTGCCCCCATGAGCATCCACGAGGATGCTACTTCATTCAAATTCAGGTACATATCTTCGCAATATTTCATCATTCCCCATCTTGTATAGATGCCCAACAATCACAGAGAAATCTGCTGCGCGCACCACTAATTCCTTCTTTTGTTAGACAGAGTATCCTTCCAGTGCAGTACTAGTTGTTAGAAAGTGTAGTATATCTTCAAAATGTACATCCGCAACGCGCACAGCAAAGAGCTGCGCGTTGGGTAATCCTTCCTCCAAACTAGTAGGTTCCTCCTCTATCTCTATGCGTGATAGGTGGTCTGGTCCCGTGTTCAATTGTCGAGGCTTTACAACAACTTCAAAATCGTATTACTGGAACAATAAAAGCCATCTACAGATGTGACCCCCCAACATAGGCTTATTGACCAGGTACTTTGGTGCAGAGTGATTCGTATACATCTTAAAGCGACCTCCTAGCAAGTAGCGTCGATAGTTCTGGAGCACATACACCATAGCTAGTCCCTCGCACTCAGTGGTGGAATAGTTCTTCTCTGCTTTGGATAATCTGTGACTTGCGAACTCGATAGGGTGATCCAAGCCTTCTTTGCCATCCTGTGTTAGTACTTCCCCTAGCGCTATACATGACACGTCAACATGGACATGAAACTCTTTCTTCTAGTTCAGGAAGACAAGAATCAACGCAATAACCATATTTTCTTTCAATATATCCAGGCTTTTCTTACAGTCATTGTTCTAGCAGAATGTGACATCCTTCTTCAACAATTTTTCCATCGACACGGTGATCTGGGCATAGCCTTTGATAAAATTTCTGTAATATCCCGTATGTCCTAGAGTAGCACGCAACTATTTCACACTTCTCGGTGCTTCCAAGTTCAGAATCACCGCGATCTTCGCGGGGTCTACCATCAGCCCTTGTCTGCAAACCACATGCCCCAATAGGTTCCCAAAAGGAACAAGAAACAGACACTTCTTGAGGTTGAGCGTGATTTGGTATCTTCGACAGGTATCCAACATCAAGCGCAAGCTCGCTACATGGCACTTAACCAGCCCAAATACAGTCCAATCATCAAAATAGACCTCCAAGAACTTATGAATATATTCCTTAAATGCTGCAACAACCACGCGCGAAAAGATGGCAACGCATTCTTCAATCCAAACGACATGACAGTATATTGAAAGCAACCCCACTCAGTCGCGAAGGTTGTCTTGCTCCTATCCTCCAGCATGATTTTGATCTGGTGGTACCCTGAGAACCCATCAATGAAAGAATATGCTTCCTGACCACCTACATTGTCCAACACTTCATCCGTGAACGGAGTTGGGAATGGATCATGCACACAAGCGTCATTCAATTTTCTAAGATCCACGCATATCCTTATCTCATCCTTCTGCTTCTTCTCTTACACCACCATTGGGCTTACCTAATCGGATTCTTCCAAAGGCTCAATGATGCCTGCTGCGAGAATTTTGTCTCGTTCTACACAGACCTTCTCTTTGTATTTCGGATTTAAGCGGTAAGGCCTTTGCTTAACTGGCTTTGCTTCAGGTTTTAACATGATCTTCATTACTCCCAAATCTCTGATTATTCCATTCAAATTTGTAAACTTGGTCGGGAATAAGTCCTGGTATTCGTGGAGCAATTCAGCGACCTTATCCACCATCGCGTTGTCCCAGTAGTATCCAATCTTCACGAATTTTGGCTCTGCCTCCATACCAATGTTCACCTGTCTGGTTTTCACCGACACGGTTATATCAGGATTCTCTATCTGCGGTCCTTGAACCTCGTAGTGGCCTTCCGTATCTGGAATGTTAATTTTTCGTAGATCTTCATCATCTTCTTTAGCAGTTACATTATAACATTCCAACACGCAACTCATATGAGTAGCCCATTCAGGCTGCACCAGGTCTAAAGGATCTTGCGGGATCCTAAAGATAACTTCTCTCACCTCTTGTAGCCCTTCCTCAATACCGTCAAACCCATCCTCAAAACTAAATGTCATAACAAGCCCTTTGCGTAGGATATCCCTTTCACCTGTCCCATGGCGGAGCTCTGTTTCTATATACCAGTTCATTGGTATGACATCTAGGGTACGACAGAATAGATGCACCCACTCAGGTTGTGTCTTTTCTCCATATGCCTGTGTCCACTTGGCTAGATGCATGTGCGGATCATCCTGACCATCATACTTGTCTGTCAGTCACATCTTAGGCTTCCCAAATCATGCTTGCATCATTCTCCTACATTCGCGCCAATCATCAAAACTTCCCTTATGTGTACCCCACCATCTCGCGGGCGTAGCACACAGTACCTAGTCTAAGGCCTGGAAGCATTGCTATTCCGACAACTCCCTTTCAAATGTATCCAAGAAGGTATCAATCTCATTCAGTCCATCATAAGTAGGTATATCTCTTACTTCTATCGACACGTAGCACAACGACCTGGTCAACATATTGCAATTCAGCGTAGCTACTTCATGTAACCAATTCTACCAACACTCTATTTCCTTGTCGGAGTCTGAAGTGCAGGAGCTCTCACGCTCCCATGTAATCCACCCATTCATGGTGTGATTCACCCAGTCTTGGTATCGCACTGTTATCTTATAGATGCAGTCCAGATCATCATCACTCTCATAGTCGCGGACCAGATCCGTATAGCGTGATCCTTCAACAGGGTCTAGGGGTATAATTACGTGCATTGACTTCTTCTCAAAGATCATTTTCTGATTCTTCAGGTTAATTATCTCGTTCATATTAGTGGCCCAGTCAATTCCCAGGAGCGCGGGGTAGGGATTGCTGTCATCAACAATCTCTATCACTTCGAAGTTTGCCAGCACACTCGCTCTTTCAATATCCACGGTTACTCCTTGCAATCGCCCCATGGGTATGATTTTCTGCTGATTCACCATCCTCAGCTGAATCAGAGACCATTTCAGTGCAGGTCTCCCCATTTGCTCCCATTTCTGTTTTGGTAGAACATTCACATTTGATCCCAAATCAAGGATGACTTGATCCATTTCATATTCTTCGATCTGCACAGTGAGTCTCATTACACGTCCTGTTCTTGTCTTATGCTTTCTGGTTTTGTGGACTATGTGCGGTTCACCTGGCGTGGTCCCAACAAATCTGTTGATGAGCTGCTGTAGCCCTTTCACAGCCTTACTGTTGCACAATAACTTCATACAGGTTTCTAGGAAAGTTGTGATCATGGAGGGATCCATCTCTTGCTCCGGTTTATCCTTGCTTCCTGAAGTGGAGGCCTCGGCAAAGCTCTTCTTAGCTTCCATGAAGGTTTCCGGAGTGCATTCCAAATCAAACTCGGTTTCTTTTGTCGGTGCTTTGCAAACCCAAGTACTATCTTATGGATGTTTCCCTTTGTCATCTTTCGTCGCGATTCCACTTCAAAGCACAATGTTTATGTTCGGATCTTCCTCGCGCAGCTCAGAGCTCATCATCTGCAGGTTCTGAGTCGGTAGCGCTCCATTGTCATGTATCCTAGCTATCAGTGTAGGACAATCTTCCATCTCATGATCAAACAGCATGCAATACTTGCATGACGGGCGCGTTGGATTAGTGCAATCGCGGGCATAATGTCCTGGCCCTCCAAAATTGTAGCAAATCAACTGTCCGCGACTTCTATCAGGTCCTCCTCTGCCTCGGCCTCGTCCATGCCTCTGAAATCCTGTCTGTGCCATCCCTGCATTCTGGTCAAGGGGCCGCATTTCAGCCTGAACCCTGTAGGCGGGCATTCTATCCATCATCAATTCATAGCTTCTGCAAGTACGTTCGTCATGTCCCACCAACCTACAAAAGTTGTAGAACAACTGTTGTGAAGTTTCTGTATACTTCTATAACAGGTGACAATTATCCGTGGCATGTTTTCCGGCTATTTGACAAATAGTGCACCACAAAGCAGGCGCCACGCTAGGTCCTGCTTGAGCTTCCGGCCTTAAAGGCATCGGTCCTCCTCCTGCAAGGTAATTTGTAAAGACCGGGCAGTGGTCTTTGTCATGACCCTAACTCTTGCATTTCACGCACCATACTTCTTCGCGCACTTCTGGTCGAACTGTCTTGTCCTGTTTCAGACTCTGCATCTCAAGGCACAGATTCTTCAGCTGCATGTGGATCTACTGAACTCCTAGGTTAGGATCTTACATCAGGGTCTCATGTAGCCTCATGGCAATCTCCAGGGCCTCTGCCTGAGTTGTTATCTTCTGTTGCGATAGCGCACTCCTTAAATGTGGTAGTAGCGAAGCTACAAACCACTCGTGATGCTGTCCATCTGTTAGATTCATATTGGCTTCGTGAATCGTACATTTTAGCCTCTGATCTAGTTCCCAAGGAGTCTCACCTGGTAGCATCGTGATCTCTTTGAATCCCACAATCAACTGTGCTTCAGACTTAGGCTTGCTAAATTCTCTATTTAGTGTTGTTTGGATATCCACGACTCTCGCATTCGGGTTATCGTTGGAATACTTAATATACCAGGTCAGCGCGCGATCCTGCAGGGCGCTAACCAGCATTGCTTTCTTTATATGGTCATCTGTAACACCTTGCGCTTCCCATACAACCCTTACAACGAACCAAAATTGGTCCGGATCCTCATTTCCCAAACCTTTGAACACATGCAACTTCACTGTGTTTGCCATACTGAATCACGGTGGTGGTGGAGTTGGTATGGGTGAAAATGGAGGTGATGGCGGTGAAGATGGAGGTGGTGTCGGCAGAGGTGGTATTTGCGGAATCCTTTATCTTTTCAGATGAATAGCACTTTGCGGAGAGACCTTCGCGAGCTCTTCCTCATCCCCTCGCGGAGGTGAAATCAAGGGGCTATTTTCTGGACCCTTATTTCCTTCATTCCTGTAAACCTTTCCACTTCGCGTAGCCCCGAACATCAAGGTAATTGCATAACTCATTTTTCTCACAGCAACATTTTAATCCAAGTATTCAAAGATTTTACGTACTTACCTCGCGGTCCTTTGAGAAAGCATCATTCTACCTCGCTGTAGCTAACTGAGGTGTCAACCACAAACTTAGTAACAAATCCTCCTATAATGCGATCGAGCCAATGATCGACAACGCACGGGATCTTATCCTTTGATTTCCTATTCTCCTCCACCACAAACTCGTGAATTCTTCTGTCCAACCAACCTTCAATTTCTTTCTTAGTTGGATTCTAATGATACGACATCACACATCTCTCATGTAGATTATGGTCCTGGCAACGAAACCATTTGTTGGCTTATGGGGGCCTCACCCAGGTTCATCATTAGGTAGCCAAACAAATCCCTACACTACTGGCCCTTTCGGCATCAGCTCGCGGAGCACAGACTGAAGTCTCACCCGAAGCAGTATGGGGGGATGCTGGAACCAAGTTTCCACACCCTTGAGATGGTTGTGATGTCGGTTTATTCCAACTATACCTAGATTTGCGCAGGTTGCTTCGCGCTCTGTTCCACCCTTCAATATCTTCGTGAAGGGTTACAATTGGCTTTCACGCAGCCCTAACCAGGGGCTGAAGTCCTTTCGCGCTGCTAGGGCAGTGAACTGCGCTATTTCCCAAACTAGACTAAGTATCTTACTTATCTTATTGACAACTCTTAATTATCTTCGCGTAAACAGATATTCTAACTTGCGTTCACTTAACCAATACAGTTATACACATTCATGCATCATATAAGCATTAGATGTGAAATTCATACCCAATATAACAGATGCATAAATAGGAAATAAAGACGCAGAAATGATAGAAACTTCTCTTTATTAATACTTCGAGATGATTATAGACTCAACTCGCCCTGTGCACTCAGCTGCAGAGCCTCTTCCTATGCTACGACCCAAAACTTAGACTTACACTTCAGAACTATATCGCATACATCATATCTTCTTCCTTAGATCTTATTGATTCCTTTGGCTACTTAGAACTTCGCTCTATTTATACAATCCCATGGTCCGCGGACCATGGGTAGATCTTTTACATCTGACATTACATTATCAAAATAAGGGCGGACAACTGTTATAGACATATTTGGGCACTTCAACCCCAATCACATATGTCGATAAACCAAGGGATCTTTAACCCCTAAAAGTGTTGTTTCATACCCTAAAAGATCATGGTCAATTGGTTACATCATCTCTCAGAAGTTCCACTTGAAAAACCACTTAGAACTGGCCAAAATTGGACCCTACTGACTGCTCCATGGTCAAGGTGCGATGCATACTGGCTGCCACAATAGCTAGGTGTGATGAATACTGAAAGAGCCTTCTATGGGGTGCAATGAGCGAGAATAGACAAATGGCAGAGACAATTTGCTAAGTGGATGAGCAGGGAATCTTCTAGAAACTTCTCATATGACACTTGCCTCTCTGAATTCGCCCAGGGATGAGTAAGATATCAAAGAAATCTCCAAGTGGAACCAAGAACTATCAGTGGAATGACACTAATCAGAAACCCAAGCTGGCTCACACCCTTGTAAGACATCTATATATGGATCCCTCATCTGAGAGCTCTAGAGGTTGGAATTTTGTAATCTGTAAGGAAGTGCTGTTGGTTTCTCTTTGAGAGGGAACATTGTATTGTTGGGTGATATTTCTTTTCATGAGGTGAAGAGGGCATTGATGCTGGGAGGATGATGCTGGATCAGACAGCTGGGTTGTAATCCTCTCTTCTACTATTAATAAAGCTATTTGAGTTTTCCTCCATATAATCATGTATTTGTGAATCTTGTTGTTTATGAATGCAATTGTATGGTCAATGTATTTCTGATTCTGCATTGTTTATAATATTATAGATTGATATGATTTGATGGTGTTTTGCTCTTTTGCCTCTACAGGTATTCTCTAAAGCGGGACAAGTAGGAGAGGAGTTGCAAGCTCTATCAAGGGAGAGAGGAAACAAGAAAGGAGCCAAGCGGAAGATCTAGGTTGGTCATCTTTGCTTCTCTCTTATCTGTCATACATAAAGGAAATCACAATTTTCTTTGATTGTTTGTTTCTAAGATAGCTACCCGTCTTAGTGGGACTAGTAGATCGAAAAGACACTAGTTTTCCTGGAAACAAAATGGTGACTCCACTGGGGAGCAATTAGTTTGTTTGTTATTGTTGTTTGCTTTATAAACTACAGATGGATCCTGAAGTTAGCCAGCTAGCCTTTGAACTGCTTTTGCTATGCAATTGCAAAGTAGATGAATGCCGCTTCAGTCAATCTCCAGGCTGGTTTATGAACCGAACATCCGACTTAAAATCATCCTAAATGCCCTTGTGATAGCTCAATAACCTCCTAAGATCACACCCCTATACTTTGTTTTTACTGTCTATCATAGCTCAGCCTAAATCACTGAACTTAGCTGCAAATTTTGAGTAAAAACCAAGCTCAGTTTCATTCCCTGGCCCATTGCACTGTCTGTAATTGGCAGCTTGTATGCATAGCAACTCTTGTGTGTTGCAGGTGAGATGCATCCCTGTTTCCCTTAAGGATAGGTGCGATGAATGAACGATACTGTTTCTCTCTTTGGAATTTGATTTTTTCTCCTTGTTTTCAGCTCTATTCAGTAGTTTTGCTGCATATGATCAGTATTTCATTGCTGAAGCCTTCTTCCTTTACATTATTCAGCCTCCATTGATTAGGATTTGTGAATGTTTTTTATGTATTTTTCATCATTTACAGTCCTTCTTTGTCAAAAGTAGCTTAATCAAACTATCGTCTTTTGATGCAAAAAGTGTCGTAACTGTCTTTTTGAGTAAAAAAAGAAGAGTGTCGTAAAGTCTTCCTCCTTTAGATAGTCGATTGTACTTTTGTCATTGTATTTGATTTGAATTGTCAATATTTGAAGTGTCGAAAGCAGTTTTCCATTCGAAATCGAAAGTGTCGTTTTAGTCTTCCTTTCATTTTGAAAAAGAAATTGTTAAAATGTCGCTTTGAAGAAAATAGTTTAGATCTGTACTTAGTTTTCCTTTTTGGCATTCTCACATTAAGGAAACAAAAAACAAATACATGCATCTACATTTGCATTTACACTGTGTGCGAAAGATGATTTAGGAAAAGTGCATTTAATGTGTGTTCTTTGCTCTATGTTGAAAGAATCGTACTCTTATTTCCTTAGTAGCTAGGATTTTCATTGCTAAAAGAAAATAAACGACTGTTTATCATTTCAGATTGCATATTTAGGAATTTTACATCTACATTACGCGGTGAATCTTGAAGACAAACTTCTAAGAAAGATCAACTCTAAAATAAATCTCAATGAACATAAAAATGCTTTGGAACCTAACGCAACACATCAAGAAGTCTAGGCTAGAGACGTGTTCCGGCGTCGTAAAACCTGGTAACTATCATTTTCATTGAAGGTTGGGTGATTCCTCCTCTTTGATACGACAAGTGCCAGTACGGAATTGTGCTCCTCGTACCGTCGAGTATATATTGGGAGACCACAATCGGCTGATATCCTTTATCCTTAGGAAGCTGTGTCTGCCACCCTATCGATTGCAATGCACTGAACACAACGTTCGGGAAGATTGACTACGGTACGTAAAGACCTTGGTAATTTCTGTTTAATTTACCACCAAGGTGTATATTGCAGGTTTGTGATTGGTTTGGTAATCCCTCTGTCTAGATTTCCAGAGTAGTCACTTTCGTTCCTTTTCGACTCCTTAAAAGAAAAGGTCCATCTGAGCACTTGTCACTTTAGGCTCATTAAAAATCAAAGGCGACTAGAGTCATCTTTAGTTTTTTCTCGACTCTTAAAAATTGAAAAAGCAAAGTTGTGTCAGAGCGTCATAAAATTTATTTAATTCGGAATAACATCCCTGTTCCTTCGTTGATCTTAGGTTGAGGTAATGGAGTCCACCAATCAAGGAATCCCTCTTGGGGGGAATCCTAGTCCTTTCTCTACCTAGGGAGATATTGGTGCTCCATATATGGCTACATTGTCCCTTCCGGGAATAACAATTGGCCTGCCAGTATGGCTGTTCTCGACCTTTGTCGTTCAAAACACCGTAATTCCTCAGCAATCGAATCAGCAACCAGTTGATACTGAAGTTGACCCCTCGCCCTCTACTTCATTTGTTTCTTCCTCCCCTTCTTCCTCTTCGCTTGGTTAAAGTAGTGATGATAGTAACCAGGTGACCGAGAAGAAGAAGAAAGGGAAGGAGAAGAAAAAGAAGAAGTCGGTTAAACAAGGGGGCAACAATGAATCATCTGGTGAAAATCCACACATTAAATCTCCTAAATATCCTTGTCTAATTTGCAAAGGAAACCATTTTCATCGAGATTGTCTTTGCATTCTGCGAATCTTGAGAGAATGGTCTCCCCGTTCGCACCGGCCGGTGTCATCAACCTCTGTCGATCATGTTGACAGCACACCATCAACTAGTGAAAATGAAGTCAATGGACAGAAAGGAAAGGTCAAAATTCCATGTCAATTATGCGAAGGAGACCATCACCTTCGACAATGTCCTTTTCTAGATGAGGCTAAGAGAATCTTGCATAATCATCCTGCTTCACTGCAGCGACTTCCACCTGGATACAAGAAACTCTTACCAAGTCCATCGCTAGTTGAGAATCCGACTGACATAACTCAATTGTCGGTCGAAATGCATATCATTGAAAGTAAACATTCTGAGTCCATACCAGACCAAAGTCAATAGTTCGAGATGGCAGTCGACCCAGTCTTACCGTCAGAAGGTCCATCTTCAGATGATATAATTTCCAAGGAGAATGAGAACGGTATTGTTCAAATTATTTTTGTCGACACAAAGTCCAATGAGCTTGGGGGCAATCCACCCGTTCCTTCACAATAGGAGGAAAGCCCCACAGTTTAAGGGGTTCATCCAACCGTTTATCTGGTACCCCCTCCAAGCAGTCTAGTCGTTTCCTTCGATTGGAATCAACTAGCAAGACCCCGCCTTCCATCTAATGTACCATTCTGAATCATAGTACAAGTTTACAAAATGATCGTGTCTGGCACTATCATAGATGAAGGGGATTCAGTGAGTATCCTTTCCTCAACTGCTTGGAAAGCGCTTGGTTCGCCATCACTTGAGCCTGTAACGCAAAATTTGTCAGGCTTTAACAAAGGAACCAGTCGACCGTTAGGGATCCTTCCAAAGTTTCCAATAACTTTCAAAAGGAAAAACGTTCACTTGAACGTGATGGTAGTCCAAGGACCACTAGATTACAATCTACTCCTTGGGCGTGACTATGTTTACAACATGGAAGCTATTGTTTCCACACTCTTTTGAGTGATGTGTTTCCCACATGAAGGCAAAATGGTTCAGCTTATCGACCAGCTTTAATTTCCCGGTTCAAACACAGCTACAAGTCAAACATCATCCCTAAATGGTCTCTTTACATCAAGAATGTATCTTCAACCTTTATTCCATCCACTTGACTACGATGAGTAGTCCGGTGAATGTAACGAAGTTTAGGGGGCATGCACCCTGGTCTACTGTGGCAAGCGCACCCAGCTGAAAAGAGAGATTTCCTTACAGGGTATATGATTGGCCTGAAACACTATTTCCTTGTAGGTTATATGATTGGTCTGAAACACCATTTCCTTGTAGATTATGGGATCAGAATGAAACATTTATTTCCTTATAGGTTATACGATTAGTCTGAAACAGTTATTTCCTCGTAGGTTATGTGATTGGAAGATCACACCATTCACCTTTGTCTATGGATAGAGCCAAGGAAGTGTTTTTGTCTAACTGCTGATAGAAACAATCCTGCCTAATCGCAAGGACTTCCATATGGTAACTTGGAAACTCTCCTTTTCTCCATGCCTGGGGGCATGCAAACCTTTTTATGCAATTAAAGGTGACCAATTTCATTTTTTTAAAACTTTTTAGCTTTTTAGTTCAACTTCTTAGGTTAGGCAGTTGGTCCTTAAATGTCTGCACACTAGATAGACCAAAGGAAGGGTTTTGCCTTGACAGAGGACAAAAACATCCTACCTAATCTCAGTAGTTTGTTAACTTTAGTGTAATTAGCTTGGTAGTTTGGTCGTTCCTAGCCTACATAAAAAGGCAATGAGCACATGTTATCGTAGAGTTCAAGCTCACTAAAAAATAAACCTACTAATGAGAGACATCTTTAAACGATTGGAACGAGCAATGTTTCCGCAAGGTTCAAGCTCGTTAAAAAATAAACCTACCATTGAGCATAGTTTCTCCCGATTTAAGCTCATTAAAAAATGAATCCAACTTCAGTAAACAACCTTTGTGATTGCCATTCTATCTGCCTTTCGAACCTTGGTTGTGCTCTTTCCATCACCTCCATTTGTTGGCTAATCATACGCTTCCACTTGATTGTTTACCATTTTGAGGAATAGCTGCAACGAGTGGTTCCGTTAGCCACCCTCTTCACACTGCCATGTTTTGAGAAGTTCCAAACTTACCTGGAACCAGTTGCTACCCGAAAACGCCACTCATTCCTCAAAAAATGAGTCTCTTTTAAGATCTTTTTAGACTCATTAAATATGAAAAGATTGCCGAGCTATTGGCCTTCCCAGCTCGTTAAAGTAAAGGGAAGTGCCATCCCTCCTGTACGGTTTAATCTTTTGGAACCTGAGGTATTATCAAACAAAAGATCGAGCGCTTTTCTTTTTCGGCTCGCTAAAGCGATCGAAAAGTCATCTCTTTCGTATTATTTTATACTTCTTCAGACTTAAGGGATTATGCTACGAAAAAGGACCACTGGAGTTTCCTTTTCGTCCATTTTCAAACTCTTTAAACATGAAAAGGACTGAGTTATCCTTGTCGTTAAACTCGTTAAAACAATAGTGACAAACTTGTCCAGTCGGACAAGAACGGGTTTCATTGTCGCTAGGCTCGCTAAAACATAGCGACAAGCTTACCCAAAGGGAAAATCATAGAACAAGCATATGATATCCTCCTCAAGCTTGACAAAAATAAAGAGGTACTAGTCAGAAATGACCGGGGAAAAAAGGAACAAAACTTAAAGAACTTCATTGGTAGCAGGTTGCTCTTGAACATGACACTTTCACTCCATCACCATGATTGAGTCGGGTTGGGATATCCCGTTCACCGGTCATATCATCATTGGTCCTCTGTACCATCCATCTTTTGGGGTTAATGCTACCAATCCATTTCAGTGTCGCCGATATGTTCAAGAGAAGTCATTCAGAGAATTCACCACCCAGCTAACGGCTCATCCACGGCAATACCTTCACCCTCCATTTTTTCATGACTGCCATTCCTGAACCTTATATCATTCGATCATTTTCACCTCCAGAAAATCATTTTCTTCATTTCGTGTCGTAGATGTGGGATACATCAAGGCCCTCCTACGACAGGGTCACTTCTTGTTGACATCATCTCATTATCCAAGAAGTTGACTTAGAAACAACCCTTTTAGTACTTTGAAGCTTGCATACCTCAATGGAAAGTTTCTCACTTCTGGCGACTGGTTTACATCAATGGCTTTCCCCTGAAATATTTTGCGTGGTGTTCGACATCGACTCACATATTCACACCACGTGAATTGTACTGTAGTACCTTGAGGGTCGTTATCATTATAGGTGATTCCTCTCGCGCCTGTTAACAGCTTACATCATTGGCTGGTAATGAGGCGATGCATTTCCATGTTCGACTCCATAACATCTTTTCACATGGATCAACTTGTACATCGAGCGAAGATTGAACGAGTTTGAAGACCCTAGATCTAGTTTCATCCATCCGGGCTGCGATATATTCAGGAAAATAAAGACATCAAATGTACACAGAAGCTGCACAGATGATCATCCAAGCTAAAGGATGATGACTCTACACATAAAGAATCACCAGTCTGTAACAACAGATGATTATCTGTCCTATGTACATGAAAATGAATTTATGCTGAGCATGGGAATGCCCACCTTAGCTAGATCATGAAAATATTATGATGATGATGTATATAGTAGGATTCTTCTAGACTTGATAATAATTTGTGAAGCACTTTTACAATTTATCTAGCTTAACCTTCTTCTCTTCTTATTAATGCATGTGTGTTTACTTCATCAAACTTCTACCAAAATGTAACACCCCTCCCTTGTGTGCTACATTATTGTAAACCTAAGCTAAGTTAAAGCTAGGTGTGATCTCCCTTGTGTGTTAAATGTTGTAGACCTACGCTGAGGAAAGCTAGGTTTGATACCCTCCTTTGTGGGTTTAACTATTCTACACCTAAGCTGAGGAAAGCTAGGTGATATGTAATATTAGAATTAAATGTATTATTAAATAAATTAATAAAATAAATCACTTTGAGGGTGTAGCACCAAGAGAGAGGCGATGCTTGCCAAATCCCATGAGGAATGGGATAGAGATGAATCTTTCATGATAAGCTTCTAGATGTGATTCTAAATAAGCTTGGATGGATTGGATATTCATTGGATGGATGGGAGATAAAGATCCATCAGACATAAAAGCTTTGCGGGAGATAAAGGAAAGCTTTTATGTGGAAAGCATCATGGGAGATAAAGACGAGCTTTTCCAGATAAGACCTAGGCAAATGGAAAAAATCCATAAAGCGAGATGTTGCTAATGGCAACTAAATCATGAAAGAGGGTATTAAATACCCAGTGCATTGATTAATTAAGGACAGTTGATCCTTGGCAAGATCTTCGGCTCGGGGGAATCAGAGGTGATTCATGGCTAGGTGGTGGTGATCCTCCCTCCAAGTGAGGTTTGTAGTTGGTGTCAAATGCATGGAATGTTTAGTAAGATAATTCTTACTCTCTCTTGTTTAGTTGCATGTGATTATGTGAAGATTTTATTAAGTTTCTTTGCTATGGGAATGTTGCATGAATTACTTATGCTTATGTGTTAATAGATTTAATGGTACTTTCCTCTATTCCGATGAGATTCATTAGCATGATGTGGGTTTTATTTTAGTCCGTACTTACTATGAGTTAAATCATTTAGCTGAGATAAGTTGATGGTTGATTTCTTATCTCTTATAGTTGGAATGGGTAAATCATTCAGCTCGAGAGCTTAAAAGTTGTGTTGAATAATAATATAGTATTGGTTATGCCTCGTGTGAGCTATATCAATAATCTTCTTCATAAGCATATTAGATGTAATAACCCAAAGTAATATCTTATGCTCTCACTTTGGTACTGGATGGGGAATTGTGCAGATATTCTCGCATGTGCATGTTAGACAAGACAAAAGTAGCTTTACATGCCCATGTTAGTAGAAGTAGATACAAGAAAAGGTTCTTTCATTGTCGCATGAAGACATTAAAGATGTTGTAAGGATTGCATGTCACGAGAGTATGTGATTTCACACCCAGGGTATATGACTCCACCTTGATCTTTCATTGTAGTTATGATTCTTGGTTCACTAAATTCGTGGCGGCTGTGAACTCTTAACTGTAACTAAGACAAAAATTTAAAATTATGGGGTCTAAAGGCTATTTTTCCTGGGTAGGCTGAGGAGGTTCGTTACACAAAAACACAAGAAACAAGAACACAAGAACACAAGATGTTGGTTCTTTGCCAGGGAAAAACCTCTTTCTCTTAGAGAGGAAAACCCTTTTGTAAATTTCTCATATTGAAGCTTCTATTGATTAATGACAAATCCTAGACCCTTGAAAAGAATATCCTCCAAGCATAAGTCAAATCCTTCCTCCTTCTTGCACTTCATTTCCCTGGCACTTTGTTCCCTGACACTTCGTCCTCCTCCTTCCAACACTTCGTTCTTATTTCAACTTGTTGATAGTCCTTAGTAAACTAACTCTAGAAGAGACTCCAATATTTGATCCTTAGTGAGATCCTTCACTAAGAGGATACCTTCTTTATCTTGAGCCAATTGATCTTCTTCTTGATGTATAGTACAGACTTGATATAGTAGTACTATAGCCCTAGTTTCTCACATGTGTGGGAGGTTTCCCTTATTCTTTTAGCTCCTTTCTCCTTCGCTTGAGAGACCCTCTTCTTCGCTTAAGTACGAGGCATTATAGGCCTAAATTACTAGCCCAAACAAGGAGGAATATGTAACTGTGATCTTGATGCTATTATATTAATAGAATAACCTTCTTTTCTCGCACGTGTGACTGCATTTCTTCCTTAGAACAACCCTATAAAATTCAGTTTGTGTCTCTCCTTCTTCGTTGCACTAGAGGCTCCTTGTACTTCAAATTTCTTCACCCTTTCTCAGTCTTTATTCTTTGTTAATTTCAAAGGTAAATTTCCTTTTTGTTGGAAGAGTGGAAAAGCTCTATACATAGAGGACTGCCCCTACTTTAGGCCGACTTGAGGCTGACTTGAGGACTGTAGGCTGACTTGACTTTTCTTGCTTCAAAATTGCTTCTTTGATGATGTCTGTGCATGGAGAGGACTTTAATTTGCTTGGAGGGATATTTTTTGACTCTTATACAAATATATACATGGTGTAACATGCCCTTAAGGGTCTTCAACATTTTCTTTTGACTCTTTGAGTTACCTATAGCACTTTGATATGTTCTAGACCTATTTCAATGAGAAAGAAACTCATTGATAAATATAACAAAAATAATATTTCTTTTCTTGAGTAAATACAAATATCAAAAGTACATTTATGAAGATCGAACCTAGTTACACTTTCTTCAACACTTTGCTGGACAATTTTTCCTTAGCAAACATATAAATTTGATTATAGAAAGAAATACATCAATTCTTAACAATGATAATGAAATAATATGATTATAAATCACATACATATGCTTGTAATGCGAAACTGTGAGTCCAAGTGATAAAACGAAGAAAAACCCATACACTTCTTTACCACAGTAAAAGAAAACTGTGCATATCATAAAGAATATAAAATAGTAAAGGAATGAGAGTCTATCATAACAAAATTATCACACAATCAAACCAAGAAATGTGCATGGAAAGATACAACAATAAAATAGCAAAAGGGATAGAGTTTGCCTAGTTTCATAAATATATATATTAATCAAGTGAGTCATGAAAAACAATATTATAACCAGATGTGGAACCGGAGGATCATTACAAACACCGAAGGATTGTTAAATTATATAAATAACCCATAGTCGTGAAGGCATATCAATACATATTAAGAAATATCAGCTCTTAATGTCCAAATACATACATCTGCTTAGCTATACAAGTATGAAATAATTCATCACCCACTCCATGAAGAGGTTGCCAGTAAACATAAAAAACCTGGAGGAAGACAATCAAAGATGTAGATCCTGGAGACTAGGATTTTGTAACCGCCAACGAAGAAGGTGAATTCATCACCATAAATGTTCCAAAATGAAATAGAGAGCAACTTAGAAAACTCTAATCCTCATGTTACCTGGTTAATATCAAAACATAGAGTGAATTTCTCAATGTACTAGGGATTTACCAGTTCATACAGAAGGTCAAATCTTGAAGGAAAGCTTGACATTCAAAACCCTAGAGACATTAAACCCTGAAGTAGTGCTTACGGATTTAGAACCAAGCATTTTAATGGCAAAAATGAGCGAGCGATATACTTGCCAAGGAAAGATTCTATAACAACTGCGAAGCCTAGAACTCTATGGTAACACTTCTCCTGATAGTATAAACCTGAACGATTTGTTGACAAAGTCAGCGACTGATGCCAGGTTAAAGTAAATAATGATTGTAGGCAATGTTGGCTACATGTAGAAGTGTCACAATGGGTGATAATCAGGGCCAAAATTGCAGAATCGCCCCAACCCAAAATCTTGCAGAGTCGCACCGTAACCATCAAAATGACAAAGCAGGGGAGGGTTGGGTGAGTGGTTGTTACCATCAACTGCCTTGGAGAATTCAGAATGTTATGGAACCAGCTCACAAAAAGATAGAAAAGAGAGATAAATACCTTAGAATTCAGCCTCTTCGAGGGGGAAACCTCCTTTACATTACACAAATGAACAATTCTTGGATGATATAAATGACAAGACCTCCTTTCTATATATAGGAGTCCAAGGGGTCACAATATAACCAAGGCCGACCTAACAATAATAATATAAGGGCACAAAAATAACAATAGTGGGCTTCTATGGGGCACAATAATAACAATATGGGGACAATAGGGGCACAACAATAACAGTAAGGGATACAATGACAATAGTAATGGGGGAATCACTAGTATTATAGGGACCTAACATGCCCCTCTACTTCAAAAAAGTGTTTTCCTCAATGCTTGAGTAGTTCTAGATGCTTCTGTATAAAATTCTCATCCTCCCATGTGGAAATATTCAACGAGTAAGTTCTTCCACTTGATGAGATACTCTGAAATTGATAAATTTCGTAGCTGTCGAGTTCTTGTTTCTTTAACTGCTTCAGGTTCCAATATGATTTCTCCTTCCTCATCAAGTTCTAGAAATATTGTTTGAATTGGGAGCTTTTCACCTATAACCTTCTTTAAGCATGAAACATGGAAAGTTGGGTGCACTCAAGAAGCTGTAGGAAGCTCCAATTTGTATGCCATAATACCTATCTTTTGCAACACCTTGTACGGACCATAATACTTTGGTGATATTTTTTTATCCTTCTTAGCTTGCTTGAGGGACATTTGTTTATATGGCTGTAGCTATAGGAATACCCAATCACCTACATCAAAACTTCTTTCCTGGTGATGTTGATCTGCACGCTGTTTCATTCTATTCCATGCTAAGGTGAGGCTATCCTTTAAGAGTTTGAGAACTTGTTGTTGATGCTTGATGTGATCTTCCACTGCTTGAACCTTAGAATTTTATCTTAAATATGATGTGATGGATGGTGGATGACATCCATAAAGTGCCATAAATGGGGTCATTTTGTTGCAATATGGAAGGAAGTGTTATACCACCATTCAGCCAGAGGCAACCATTTGAACCATTGTGTCTATTTATCAGATACAAAACAACAAATATATCATTCCAAACATTTGTTTACTATCTTAGTTTGCCCATCATATTGAGGATGATAAGATGAGCTATGAGCTAACTGAGTACCAAGGCAAGAAAATAATTTTGTCCAAAAATTTCCAGTGAAAATGGGATTTTTGTCGCTTACAATAATCTTTGGGTTTCCATGTAGCTTTTGAATTGTTTTCGTAAATGCAGTAGAAACTGTACTCTCTTTAAATGGATGAGATAATGCACAAAAATGTGCATACTTGGTAATTTTGTCAACTACCACCATGATAACACTCTTTCCTTCAGACTTGGGTAAACCTATGATAAAATCCATTGAAACCTCCTCCCAACATTTTCTTGGAATTGATAAAGGTTGTAATAGACCTGGGGTCTTAATTGTTTCAACTATATTTTGTTGGAAAGCCAAACATTCTACCACAAACTTTTGAAATTTGATTTAAGGCCATCCCCAAAAAATACCATCTTAACCCTATGGTAAGATTTTAGAAATCTTGAGTGCCCTCCTAAGGCAGAGGTGTGCAACTCCCTAAGAATCTTTTGTTTGAGTTTGGAATTCTTACATAGGTATAACCGATCTTTGTACCATAACAAGTAGTTTTTCCAGCTAAATGTATCATATGTATTGGGATCTTGTTGTAGCTTTTGAATGAGTGCCCACACTTCTTCATCATTCTTCCATTCATCCCTTGCTTCGTTTATCAAATCTAGTTGGATAATAGAAATGGCGCAAAGAAATGCTTCCACATCCTCATCCTTTCTTGGGAGTGCATCTTCCACAACATTTTGCTTCCCTTTTTTGTCGATGATTTCAAAGTCATAACCCAACATCTTTGTGACCCATTTCTGCTACTCTTTTAAAGATGATCTTTGTTATAAAAATTATTTAAGACTATCATGATCTGTTTTGACCTTGAAGTGTCTTCCCATTAGGTAGGGTCACAATTTCTTAAGTGCATGTAGTATTTCCAACATTTCCTACTCATAAATAGCTTTGTGTAAATAATTTCCTTTGATTGGACGAAGTTCGAAAACGATGAGTCTTTCTTCTTGCATTAAAACAACACCAATTCCATTTCCTGAGGCATCACATTCCACAATAAAGGTTTTTGTGAAGTTTGGTGTAGCTAAGACCGGTGCTTGGCACATTGCCTCTTTAATATGTTCAAAGGCCTTCGTTGCTTATGGAGTCCATGAAAATGAATCTTTCTTCAATAATATTGTTAGAGTTGCTGCTATTCTCCCATAATTCTTAACAAACTTGTGATAATACCCTGTCAACCCAATAAATCTTAGTAGATGCTTTATGGATGTGCGGATTTTCCATTCCTTAATGGTTTTAATTTTGCTAGGGTCTACCTTAACACCTTCATGAGATACAATATGACCCAGATATTCCACCTCTTTTAATCCAAAAAACATTTGGAGATTTTTGCATATAATTGTTTCTCCTCCAATAGTTTGAGCACCCTGTCAACATGTTGAACATGATCCTTCCAAGACTTGTTGTAGATTAATATATCATCAAAAAATACTAACACAAATTTTCTAAGGGTGGGTTTGAAAATGGAATTCATCAAACCTTGAAATGTAGAAGGTACATTGGTAAGGCCAAAAGGCATGACCAAAAATTCATAATAACCCTCATGAGTTCTAAATGCTATTTTTGGAATGTCTTCAATCTTCATTTTGATTTGATGATATCCTGAACGAAGATCCAACTTGGTGAAGTAAATTGATTCATGCAATTCATCCAATAATTCATCAATGATAGGAATGGGAAATTTATCTTTAATAATGAGCTTGTTGAGCTCCCTATAATCTGGACACATGTGTGATGATCCATCCTTCTTGTGAACCAATATTACTCGAGCAGAGAAATAACTTTGACTAGGTTGAATTATACCAACCTCTAACATTTCTGCAACCATATGTTCAATTTCACTTTTTTGGGCATCGGGATATTTGTAAGCCTGATGTTTGGAGGAACACTTCCTGGAATCAAATGAATAGCATGATCATGATCACGAATAGGTGGGAGGCCTTTGGGAGTCTAAAATACCTTGAAATGATTGTCCAAGACTTTTTGGATATTTGGAGAAATAGATGATTTCGATGTGGGAACCTCTAGTGAACATAATTGTGCAATTATGCCTCATTATTCTTTCTTTAGAAGCTTTGTCATTCTGTTAGAGCTGATTATATTTCTCAGTTTCCCTGCGATACCCCTTAATTCAACTCCGTTTCCTTCTGAAGAAAATTTCATGAAAAGTTCTTGAAAATAAAAAGCTATTGTACGCAAGGATTGTAGCCATTGGACTCCTAGTACAACATGAGCACCACCCATTGAAATGGAAACCATTGGGATATTCAATACATATTCTTCCATGGATAACTTGATATTGTGGCACTTTCCTGAGCAATTTATGGTTCCTCCACTTGCAACCATCACTTGAGACTCTGGTGCTGGATATAGGAAGCAATTCAATTCTTTGGCTATCTTACAATGAATAAAATTATGGTTACTGCCCGAATCAATCAACACTATTACCTTTTTCTTCTTGATATGCCCTTCTATCTTGATAGTTTGAGGAGTGGTAATTCCAATCAATGCATTACAAGATATGGTCGGATTCATTTCTTCTTTCTCTAGGGTTTGTTCCTGGTGTATATCCTCTTCTTTTGAAATTTCTTGTTCCTTTTCTTCCTCCTCTTCACAATCTATGTAAAATAATTTCTTCTCAGCACACTTATGACCTTTAGTGTATTTGCTATCACAACTGTAACAAAGCCCTTTTTCTCTTTTTTCTTCCAATTGTTGTGGTGTCAAACTTGTAGGTTGTGGATGGCTAGGGGCAAAAAAACTTCCATCGTTATGATTGTGAGTGGTAGGCCTCCTTGTTGCCATAATATTGCTTTCCATTTTTCTTGCCAACCTGAATGCCTTCTCCAATGAATCAGGTTCCCAAAGGCGAACCTCATGTTGGATGTTATCCTTTAAAGTCCCTATTAACACATCAATCCTATGCTCCTCTGGAATATCTTTTACCCTTATATTCAATTTTTGGAAGTCCTCAATGTGCTCCACCATTGAACCCTTTTGTTTGAGATTTATCAATTGGCTAAAAAAAGTGTTTCTTTTTGTATCCTCATAATGTGCTATTATTTCATCTGTAAAAATAGCCCAAGTGACAATTTGTTTACAAGAGCAAAGCCATCGATACCAAACAAACTTATTTGGTTCCAAATATAAAGTTTCAATTCGTAACTTTTGTGTGTTTTTCACATTATGGAGATCGAAAAATTGCTCCATCTGTAGTATCCATGATATGAGATCCTTGCCATAAAACTTCCTCATATTGATTTTTGGAACATGGTGGTTCTTTGATAACATTTATTTTGTTCTCATCATGAGTTTCCTTTACTACCCTTTCACCATTAGTAAGCATTTATTGTAGGAACTTTGTCAAATCTATCTTCAAATCTTCCATCTTGGCTTGCACACCTTTCTTTAAATCATCCACCTTAGCATCAATGCCATCCATCTTAGCTTCCACACCATCCATCTTAGCTTCCACTTCATTCATCTTAGCTTCTACACATTTCTTTAAACCATCCATCTTAGCTTCCACGCCATACATATTAGCTTCTATGTATTTCTTTAAACCATCCATCTTAGCTTCTGTTACTTTTTGTGCGAGTGAAATTTGCTGCACTTGGTCTCGTAATTTTGATATATCATGTTGCATTTCTTCCTCTTCTTCATGAGTCATGCTAGACGTTTCAGGTTGCTTACTAGGTGTTTCCATTTTCTTTCATCGGGGCATCAATTACTGATAATAGTGCTTCACTATGCCCTTTGAATTCCTTCAAACTAATTTTTCAAACCAAACTTATGTAAAATTAAAAAAAACACTACACACATTTTTTCACTTTGTAGGAGCTTGATATTGAATCTGTTGTATCTCTGTAATTTTGGATCTCCAAGGTCTAAAATTTCTTCCTGCAGTAATCCTATGAGTACTCTTTCTAATACCACAAGTCTGATCACAATTGGATTCTCCAATGAAGAGTTATGCCAAATCTCCCATGATGACCTGATTATAGACTGGTTCAGTAGAACGAGCTTGTATGAAGTTCCACATGTCACTATTTTGACCTTAGGATCTAAAACTAATACACAAAAAACTACAGTCTTTCCTCTTTATATAACTTCTTATGAAATTTCAATCTAATTCTTAGAAAATATTTTATGACGATTTTCCCCATGTCACCTGTTTGAGATATAATTCGGTACCTTGTAAAAACCCTAACTTCCTTGGATCATATCTTCGAAGATATAGCGATCCAAGATTTGAAATTCATACATGAGGTTCAGAGAGATTTCTGCTCAAATGGGTTTTTTTTTGCTTCTAAAACATTGCAGAAAAAAAAGGTATAGCGAAAATTCCGCAATGACCTATTTGGAGCAGCAAAACCCTAGAATCCAGGTTCTGATACCAAATTTTATGGAAATAGCTCACAAAAAGATAGAAAAGATAGATAAACACCTTAGAATTCAACCTCTTTGAGGGGGAAACCTCCTTTACATTAGACAAATGAACAATTCTTGGATGATACAAATGACACAACCTCCTTTCTATATATAGGAGTTCAAGGGGTCACAATATAACCAAAGCCGACCTAACAATAATAATATAAGGGCACAAAAAATAACAATAGTGGGCTTCTGTGGGGCACAATAATAACAATATGGGGACAATAGGGGCACATAAATAGCAATAAGGGATACAATGACAATAATGGGGGAATTACTAGTATTATAGGGACCTAACACGGAACCCTCCGATGAAAACCCTAAAGCAGGAAGGGTCTAGATCTTTCCACCTGTAGAGCATGCATTGCTTCGAAAGGATAAACCAAATGCATCTGGAGGATTCTGGGCACTAACCAAAGTTAATTTCTTGGAATACAACTTTCATAAAGCTACCATGTTGATTATGGTGGAGTAATAAGGTGATCGCGATAAAATGTGGACATGTATACACTAGAGCAGTGAACCATTATGATGTAAGTGCTAGCGGGTGGACTATTAAATCATCGTTTCACATAAACGTAAAACTTCCACATTATTATAGACAAACCATTATGAAAAATCTAGAATCCAAAGTATATAGTATGTACTATACGATCTACATATCATTCGCACAATCAAATAATGTCAACAAATACGCACATGATGCGACCCTTTGAAATAAGCACATAGATTTTATATAATGTGTGGTCATATAACTTAAGGAAGGTAATTTTTTTTAATGATTTTTAACTCTATAATGTGATAAGGATATATTCCATTCGCTCATGAGAATCGACAAGTTATCGACTGTTTAATGTATATCAAGTAATTGTTAGAAATTATCTTGAGAAAGAAAGAAAAACTGGAAATAATTGTTGTGTTAATTCTTACCGTTGAAATAAATGTACAATGCATATAAAGAATTTGTCTGCCTATATTGGATGGAACAACAATTCAAACTGGAAAAAGAACTTATGATCTAGATATGGTCTATTGAACAGGTCATGTTACCAAACTAAATTTCGTTAAAATTTTGAAAACTGCTTATTAAAACAAAAAACCCTTATATTAAATATTTAACAAGTTAAAATAAGCATGTATACATTGTCTTTTTGTGAATTAAATCAGCACTAAGGAAGGCCGAGAAGGTTATGAGGTCTGCTGAAGAAACAAAAAGAACCCCTTTGGATTTACCTCTCAGAGCTACCAAAAGGAGGTATCAGAGAGGCGGTTCTAGAAGGGTAGAATTTCAAACGTAACAAGGATATAAGTACTGCATTGCAACCATTTATGTGAACTATATACAAAACTGGTGAGAACTGAAAGTTATGCCAGAACCTAAATTGATTATAAATGAAATGGAAAACTCTGAAAAACAATGACACCATATTAATCATCTATTGCATGGATAATAACTTAAAAACAAAAATGTATGAGGGTTAACCTCAGAAGAAGAACACGGCTTAATGCCATTAGCACAAAAACCTTATAAACATAGATATGGTTTCTGTGCAAATAAGTATAATATAATTTTTATTGTTTGATTGTATTACATTTAACATAAAGATTTCTTTTTTCATTCAAATTTGGCTATAGTTAGATCACCTAACATATCACATTTTTTTTCATCTATGCACTTCTTCCGTATGCGCTACTGACTTACGATGTTTCCTTAGCAACATCTGGTGCAAATACTAGTATAATTATAAATAAACTATTAAAAGAACTTAATTTGAGTGACATGGCACATGTTTAGTATCCCGAACAATGGGTTCAAGTATCTATAAACATATTGTACATTAACACTTACATTTATAAAAAAATGTTTAAATTACTGAAACAAAATATACTTATTCAAATTAAAAAAATTATAAATAAACTATAAATTATAATTAAAATAAATACAAAGTAACCCAATCCCCTTCCACATTACATATAAAAATCAAAATAAATAACCAAAACAAAACCCTTAAATATTTATATAAAGATTAAAAACTAACCTAAAAAAACTAAAAAAAAATCCCTAACCAAATGAACAACTAAAGCATAAACCCTTAAATATTTGTATAAATAATAAAAGCTAACCAAATGAATAACTAAAACAAAAATCCTTAGAATCTTAATCTTGTTTATATATTAATAAAATTATATCTCATGGTTTCTTACTAATATGATACTATATTAATCTTGTTTATATATTAATAAAATTATATCTCATGGTTTCTTACTAATATGGTACTATACTATTAGTATGTTATATGTACGAGACATGAATATTTATGATATTAATTTATTTTTAAAATAAATTAATTATAAAAATAATGTGATATCTCTTGGTGGGTGTATTTACATAATTAAATGTGTATATGTGTATTTTGTTAAATGTATTAGTTTGGAAGATTTTTGAAAATTTTAATTATTGGTAATAATTATTTATAAATATGTAATTATGATGTTTTAGTTTTGTAAATAAGGAATATTTTAAAAATTAGTTTGAGTAAATACCTGCAAATTATTATGGAATAATTATTATCTATTAATAAGTTTTAAACATTTAATTTGGAACATTATATTTATTAAGGAATTATGATATTCTGTAATTAATTGTTTCCTAAAATACAAGAAGTTGTTTTGAAAATTAGTTTGAGTAAATATGTGCAAATTATTATGGAATAATTATTACTCATTAATAAGTCTTAAATATCTAATCTGGAACATTATATTTATTAAGGAATTATGATATTGTCTAATTCATTGTTTCCTAAAATACAAGGAGTTGTTTTGAAAATTAGTTTGAGTTGATAACTATGTGCCACCTATCAGTGGCCTGAGAAAGTTCTTAACCACCAAAATAGTGGTAGATGAGATTGAATTAAAAAAAAAATCTACTTTCTTTTGTCTCATTATGAAAAGAGAGGAGAGTAAACAAAGGTAAAAAAAAAGAAACAAAGAAATTCGTAGACATATTATGCTAAGGGATGCTGGTTGTTTTGTGTATCAAGGCTAGGAGGAGCCAAGTACTTTGATTATACCTTGATTATTAATTTTCTAAATAAACATTCAAATAAATATCTCTACTTATAGTAACTATTTGTTTGATCAAAGAAAAAAATGACTATGTTTTATTTCCATATTTTATATAATGAAAGAAAAATGAACTAGTTTTGTATTTTATTTGTGAATTTGACATGTAAAATGAAATGAATTGTCGACATATTTATTCCAAAAACTTGTACAATGAAAAAAAAAAATAGAATAATAATATTATCATTTGTACGATGAAAGAAAAAAATAGAATAATAATATTATCATTTATAAAATCTGTAGATTGACAAAATTAGAATACTTATGTAATATAGGTATTTGGAATTATATACTAATATATTCTTACTTGAATTTATACAAATGTATATAAAGAAGATTTAAACTTCAATGCTAGAACTAGTCATATGTAAGATGTAAATCTAGTATTTTAATAAAATATAATATTCAGTTAAAAAAATAATACTTACAAGAATATATATATATATATATATATATATATATATATATATATATATATCGCATGGACCAATTACATAGATAATTAAAAAAAACTATATATTTGGGAGAATGATTTTTCATATTATTATGTTACCCTGAAACTATTAATAGTAAAGAAAAATAATTTTTGTTTTTAAAAACACAAAGATTAGAACTTAAATAAATATTGTATTCACACTAAGAATTTGAAATCAATCACCATAATATTTAACAATAATAATAAATAATTATTTAGAAATATAATACCAAAGAAAGAAATAATGACAAATAAACAATATTTTTTTACAATAAAGAGGCTTAATGCCTTGAAAGTTCCAAATTTAAGATGAAATTATTTATAACTTAATAAATATTCAATAAAGCCAAAGATTCTGACATAGGAAGCACAAACACAGTAACCGTGAGCAAGATGTTTGGCCTGGTGAGGGAAACAATGTCTGTATAGTTTGAAGATGTCTAACATCTCGGAAGAATAAATCTTTGCTAGGGAGTGGGAAACAATACCCGGTGCACAACCATGTAAAAAAAATTAGTAACTATACATTGAATTGGGAATTTAGTAGCACAAAAAACAAATGAGATGAAATTATGTTTTTTTTTTTTTTTTTTTCTTAAGAAATCATATGTGAACAATTTGCAAAATTTAGGTTGTTCCTTCTGCCAATGCAGAAACGAAATGAATGAGTATGATAAACTAAAAAGCAGTATTTTCCTAAACGACAAGAGTAGTGTTGCTTGTAAATTATAAATGCACTCATATCAATGTGGAAGAAAAACTATTATAAACGAATAAATATAGGGTTAGAACTTAAGTAGAGGATATTAAGTAAACTCTTTGTATGAAAACCAAAAGCACTACAAATAAATAAAATACCACCGTGGGTAATAAAATAGGTCGAATACAGTCAATAACCTACAATTCAATTATTTGTTGTCAAAACAACAGGGCATAAACTCTGACAATTAACATTTAAAAGTAATTGCAAAGAAAACTAACAGGAGATTACCCTCACATGATAATACAAACTGATGTATGAAAATTCGAAAGCCACTATTACTAATTGGTACTTAGGGTTGGAAGGAAAATCCCAAATCATAATAAACTATAATAGAGCTATTTTGTAAAATAAACGCTAGATAAAATTCCGGTTGAGGTATGAAAAAATTTAAGGAATGAAGGTACGGAGTATCAATGTAAAAAATAACACGAATTAATTTTATTAAACAACTGAGCAGCTTACAGGTGTGAAACACCACTTGTAAGACTGCCTATGGAGTACGCACACTATTCTTCATTTATTACACGAGGAATATATATAACAAGCATACATTTAGGGAATTTGAACTGAATCCAATAAAACAGAGCATAATCTTAATCTGGGTTCGATTTGAACTGTTTCTACATTAATCTCAACACTCCCCCTTAATGGAGAAATGGATTCACAGATATGCCTAACACTTCCTTAAACAACTCAAATTTGATTCTACCAAGAGGTTTGGTAAAATTATCAGCAACATTGTTACAACTATTACAATAATCAATATGGATTTCTTTTGACTAAACTTTCTCCCTGACAAAATGAAACTGTGTATCAATATGCTTTGTGTTCTTATGAAATACTGGATTATTTGCAAGTTTGATGGAGCTTTGGTTGTCACATTTGATCACTGTTGCAACCTTCTGTTCTTCTCCAGCATAAAGAAGAAGTCTCCTCAACCAAATTGCTTCACATGTTGCTGCACACATAGCTTGATATTCAACTTCTGTGGAAGACAAGGATATTGTGTTCTGCTTTTTGTTGCTCCATGTAATGATCTCGAATGCAATGCTGAATGCATAGCCTGTTATGGATCGTCCGTCATCTACATTTACAGCCCAATCGGAGTCTGAAAAAGCTGTCAATCTAACATCACACGAATTAGTATAAACAATACCAAAATATAAGGTTCCTTGGAGATACCTTAAAACACCTTTAGCTGTAACCCAATGGCTCTCAAGGGGCTTTGACATAAATTGGTTCAATGCACTGATTGCATAAGCCAAATCAGGTCTAGTTGTAGTCAAGTAGAATAGACTCCCAACTGGTCGTCTATACAATGTCACATCTGCCTCCTTAGATCCATCATCATTCTGAAGTTTTAAGTTCTGTTGTAAAGGTACTGCTGCAACTTTGCACTGATCCATTTTTAACTTTTCTAGTAAGCTCCTTACATACTTACTTTGTGACAGAAAAGTTTGTCCATAATCCCTCCAGACTTCCAAACCCAAACAATAGTGTAGCTCTCCAAGGTCTTTCATCGCAAAAAATTGTGACATTTGCTCTTTGATTTCTTTAATGAGATCATCAAAATTCCCTGTAATGATTAGATCATCTACATATAAAGAAATCAAAACAATCCTCCCCTCTTTATCGAACACAGTGTAAATATTAGGGTCATTTTTACTTCTTTTATAACCATGCTGCAAGAAAAATGAATCAATTTTGTCATACCATGACCTGGGTGCCTGTTTTAGTCCATACAGTGCTTTCTTCAACATACAAACTAAATGTTCTTCCCCCTATTTGACAAACCCCTTAGGTTGCACTAAGTAGACTTCTTCTTTTAAGTCCCCATTTAAAAATGTAGATTTAACATCTAGTTGGTGAATCATCCAATGGTGTTTAGTAGCTAAAGCAATTATCATTCTGATTGTATTTAATTTAGCTACAAGGGCAAATGTTTCATCATAATCTATGCCTTCTTGCTGCGAATACCCCTTTGCAACCAACCTAGCTTTATACTTATCTATTCTCCCATCTACTTTAAATTTAGACTTATATAGCCATTTGCATCCTATGGGTTGTTTGCCTTTAGGTAGTTAACTAAATCCCAAGTTTTGTTTTTGAGAATTGATTCATATTCCTCTTCCATAGCAGCCCTCCATTCACTATATTGACTAGCTTCTTTATATTTGAGGGTTCAACAACATTCATCATACTAGTTATAAAAGCATTTTCCCTATATCTTACTGGAAACTAAGCTTTCCTACCTAATCTCCTGAGTGGCGGGGTAGCTTCAAACCTCGTCTGATCATCATTTTCTGGACTTGGCTTAACAACTACATCATCTTCTTTCCCTTCCTGCTGTTGCATCTGCTGCTCATTGCTGTCACCTGATTCATCACTTCCTTCTTCCACCAACAAGGGCACGTGCCAATATTCATTAGCACTCTAATGGCTTCCATCATTAACCTGCTCATGAAACACTACATCTATGCTCGCAAACACTTTATGAGTAGAGGGATTAAACAAATTCTAAGCCTTAAATTCTATACAATACCTAACAAAGATACATTTAATGTCCTTTGAGTCAAGTTTCTTTCTATTTTCCTTTGAGATATGGGCAAAGGCTTTGCAGCCAAAAAATATTAAATGCTTAACTGGAGGCTTATAACCAAATACAACTTCAAAACAAGTTTTAAAATCTAAACTTCTTGTTGGAATCCTATTCTTTAGATATACTGCAGTATTAATCGCTTCAACCCAAAACCCGTTAGAAAGATTCTTACCTTTTAACATACTGCGAGCACACTCCGCAAGGGTTCCGTTTTTCCTCTGCGCAACCTCGTTTTGTTGAGGAGTGTGGTGTACTGTAAACTACTGCTGTATCCCATTATCTTTGCAGTATTTAAAACACAACTTCCTTGTACTCTCCCCCTTGATTTGAGCGGAGAATCCTAATGCATTTACCTCTCTGCTTTTCAACCATACTTCTAAACTCCTTGAAGTATTCAAAAGTGTTGCTCTTCTTCCTGAGGAAATAAACCCAAGTAAATCTAGTACAATCATCAATAAATAGTAAAAAATACTATGCACCACCTAACGATCTTGTCTGCATAGGCCCACATAGATCTGTGTGTACTAGCTCAAGTATATCTCTCTTCTTTCTATCAGGATTCACAGGAAACTCATCTCTATGCAACTTTCCCAGGGCACATGTACCACAATCAATATGAGCAGATTTTAAAACAGGAAGACCTTCGGCCATACCTTTTTTTTGTAAAAGAAACAGATCATTGAAGTTAATATGGCTGAACCTCTGGTGCCATAAGTCCACTGTAGTCATGGCAGATGATGCCAATGCCTAATATGGTGTGCTTTTGACATTTATCTTGTACAATCCTCCCACATGAATACCTGATGCAATAGGCTTCATACAATCCAACAGGTCTTTAATGACACAATATGATTTATAAAACTCTACCTTGAGATTCTGATCAGTTATAGTAGAAACAAAGATAAGATTCTTTTTGATCCCTGGTACATACATCACATTATGGATATGTCTAATATTTCCATCAACCAAAACAACAGGAATATTACCATAACCTTTGATTTGGTACCTTCTATCATCACCAAGATAGATGTTTGTTCCATTGATGGTTTCTTTGAAGTCTTCAAACCACTGTTTGTTCCCTGTCATGTGGATGGATGCACCTGAGTCGACAAACCAGGTATCTACTTCATCCTCCTTAGCCGAAAGTGTAGATTCAGATATGAACAGTTGATGTTCTGACTGTGTTCCTCATCATCAAAATGACCTGCATGCTGTTTATGTCTCTTCTGACCTTCATCAAACTTCTTCTTCATGCAATATCTGTCTATATGGTTGGTTCTACCACAATAAAAACATTTGGTCGCAGAGTCATTTCTATTGAAAGACGTACCTTGACGTGAGGGAATCTTTCTCTGTGGGGCTGCGCTGCTCTTCTGTGCTGCATTTGGATTTCCTCTGAAGAGCTTCTTCTTCGGCATTAAAGCCAGATCTGAACTCTGGGGTTTATGAGTCAGTCGCCTTTCCTCAATTTTTTTTTTAATTAAAGAATTGAAAAACTTTAATTAAACAAATACTGAATCTCCTTTCCTAACATACGGCAGATCTACCTTGTCCCTCAAATAATCGCGTGGAGGAGAGGAGTAGCTTGGGCTTCAAACATGACTGAATCGATTTGGGGCTGGATCCCACTCTCAATACCACCAGAGTAATCCTCGGCCTCCACAACAGCTATCTCTCTATGGTCTTAGATTCAATCGACGCCAATCCACACCAAAGTCCCCAATCCACGCTCATCGCACCAAAGTCGTGTGTTCGTTCCATGCCAAAGCAGATGGAGGTTGAGTGGGAGAAAATTTCGTAGCGATCATCAATCGAATGGGAGAAAATTTCTCTGCACGCCCCACTTGATAGCTTGGCCTCAAGCTCTCCTCCTTGGGCTGATCCTGCAGCGAGTGATTTCGCAGCGCTTCACGACAGTTTCAAACATACGAATCAAACAAATTGCACCAGAATATGAATACCACTCTCAATCAAATGACCTATCACGACGCCCATGTCTTGCGGACAACAATCCTCGTAACAAGTTGCAGCCGCACCCACGTCCTCAGCCACGCGGACAACAGCCCTCCTCCTCGGCGGTCCAGGCCTTTATTTGCAAATCACAATCTCGCCTTTGCCTCTGCAGTCCAGGCTTGGTGCAGTAGTGGGGGATCTTGGCAAGGGCCAAGTGAAATAAAAAAAACATGCAGCCTTTTCACCGTGAAAAAAAACACACAGGTCGGCGCGATTTTCCAATGCGCACTCGCGTTGTTCTAGGTAACAAAAAAACTCGTAAGTCTAGAGATGAAATCGGCACGACTATTACCTTTATAATCACGTTGATCACCCTCCAATCACGTTGGTTAAACTACTGCCTCCACTTAGGGTTACAGGCTTCCTCAGCCCTGTAGCTATGATACCATTGGTACTCAGGGTTTGAAGGAAAACCCCAAACCATAATAAACTATTAGAGAGCTATTTTGTAAAATAAATGCTACACAAAACTCCAGTTGAGGTATGAAAAAATTTAAGGAATGAAGACTAGAAGTATCAATGTCAAAAATAACATGAATCAACTTTATTAAACAACTGAGCTATAGGTGTGAAACACCACCTGTAAGACTGCTTATGCAGTATAGGCAATGTTCTTCATTCATTACAAGAGGAATATATATAACAAGCATACATTTATGGAAGTTGAACTGAATCCTATAAAACAAAATAGAGTCTTAATCTAGGGTTTGGTTTGAATTGTTTCTATATTAATTTCAACAATCAATACACGATCATTTCCCTTTCTCTCTACAAGAATAGTAAACATTTAAAAAAAGAGTTGAACTATGAAATGGCTCCATACAACCATTAGTTTGAAACAATGAGACCAAATTGAAAACAATTAACTGATGGGTGTATTAAACTTTTTGAAGTAAGAGTTTAGGTAAAGAGATTCTTGTAAAAATGAGGTTAATCAATAACGTAACTCCTATAGCCAACGTCCATCCAAACTAGAGCCAAACATTATTCAAATAGACCCATAATAATTGTAAAAATCCGAGGAGAAACCACAAACGATGTTACTAGACTAAAAACAATGCAATTGTTAAAAAAATATTCACTTTAAAAAACATACTTGAATGTGAAAGATTTTTACCGAATATATATAAAATTACCTATGTTGTAAATCTTGTAGAAATTTGAATTTAAAAAATGGCCATCAGTTCAGATAACTCAGTGGTTTTGCTAAGAGTGGAAATTCCCATCAAAAACCCTTCCATACCAGAACAAAATACAAAGGTAACAAAGGGTACCAGAACATCAAAAACCCTTCCATACCAGAACAAAATACAAAGGTAACAAAGGGTGCCTAAGAAACCCATTCTCAGAATGCCATAAGGGTTTCAAATGAACTGGAAATAATGTCTAAATAGTCTATGTAACATTGTGAAACGCTAAACTCATCACAACCATCACTTTAGAGAGGGAATGTTATCACCATTGACGCGTTAGGTCAAAGAGAATCTATCGTGGAGTCATCATATGATAACACGCGTACATACAAATTTTTTTAGAAGGGGTTGCATAAACGACATATGTAATTTGTAATAGATACCAAATGCCAAAGTATTATGTTACAACTTATAAATAATACCACATTCATATGACTAGCTTAGATCATACGAATTTATATTTCATCGACATTTTGTGTTATAACTAAGTGATAGGTGTATTATAATATTTATGCTAAGAGTTCAGTGAAGAATATCTGAAGTAATAGTGAGATATGGACCATATTCCATGATGACAAGCTTAAACTAATTTTATGTGGTAAACACGGCATTAACAAGAAATCAAGGAATGAAGTATAAAAGATTTCGAAGACCCCAAAATTGAAAAACAAATTTTTCTACAACTTACCATTCCGAATCGACCTTTCAAAATTTCCAAGTTTAAAAACCCTTGAAGAGGGATTCACATTATTTGCAGTTTTTTATATAAAATTACTAGACTGTTTTACGTCTCTGTGAATGATTTTACAAGGGTGGCAGTATTATTATGGCTTTTAGTTTCTCAGGAACATCACAATGGCCATGAGCATTGATAAAATGTTGCAGATCTCCCCCATACACCAGCATAGTTTTGTTTTCCTTTTCCGCATATGAGTTTGCAGTGTTATATTTACCTTTGAACCCTCAGCATTTCATTATCTAGATCTTTTAACATAGCAGTGGTGTTGACAAGCGTTGCTTCTTGCTGGGAATTTTCTGGTAAATTCCAAAACAAAATGACTGAACAGAGAACAGAACAAAAAGCTCTGTCTTAAACACAGGATCTTAACACAGCGGAAACTAAAAATTGTTTTGCTGGAGAACAAAGTTTTCAAAAACACACAGAAAAACTTTGTATTCATTAAAAGACTGCTGTTACAAAAGTTTTGTCTTCCTCTATCAGAGGGATTACAACAACACCACTGTGTAAAATTTTCTTTACGCTGCTGCGTTCTGCACTGCTGTGCTATAACTCTCATCAACTCACCACTAACTTACTAACTAACTTGTTACATTGTTGTTTTGGGTATATATATGATCTATTAAAAAAATCTCTGCTAGGTTATGCGTGGAGGTGTCATAATGGACCACCAACCACATTTACAATCTAACATGGGCCTCTGATACAAATCGGCACTTTCTGGTGCTCTGCTGTCCTTTTGGGTAGACGCAGTAAAAAGTAAATGAAGCCCATAACCTTTCAATGCTTTTGGCTGCTCGAGGCTCGTCCCTCTTGTTCTCGGCCATTCTATTCTTTAATGCTGTTGGTGAGCAGTTATGGCGCAAAACCTTCTTTCTTCTTCGGGAACACAAAAATAGGTTAAAACATAAATAAGGCATGGCGGTGGCGAACACAAGCCAGAACAAATCTCAGCCGTCGGATCTATAGATGAATGGCGGGATCACATCACAAAAAGAAAACATTATCAGGGGATGAGGCGAGGTGAGAAGCGGCGATGTGCGATGTGCGATGATATCGCTTCGCAATATCGCAATCGGCGGATACAAAAGCGGAGGGCTTAACGCTCAATGGGTGAAAGTTGCGATATGCAATCACATCGCAAGTTCGCAATCGCAAAAAACACAGGTCGTAACAAAAAACAACAGGGCATGCAACGATTTGCGATATGCGATAAGATCGCATCGCAAAGGAAAAGAAAAACAGTTTGTTGTCGCTATTTAATTTTTGCTGCAGTTGAAATTATCATTTCAACACTCCCCTTTAATTTCAACTACTGGGTTATCAGTCATACCCAGACATTTCCTCAAATACTCAAAACTTTTCTGTTCCAATGGCTTTGTCAGAATGTCTGCAACATGTTCCTGAGTCCTGCAATGTTGTAAAACAATTTCACCATTGTTTACCAATTCCCTGATGTAGTGAAACCTTGTGTCAATGTGTTTCATTCTCTTATGAAACACTGCATTCTTGGATAATGCAATAGCGGAGCTATTGTCACAAAAAATCATAGTTCCTTTTGCTTGCTCTTGGCGTAAGCTCCTTAACATCCTTCTCATCCAAACTGCTTGACATGCTGCTACTGTAGCTGCCACATATTCTGCCTCTGCTCTAGACAACGCTACAATAGGCTGTTTTTTAGAAGCCCATGAAATGGCTCCTGAACCCATGTGAAATACATAACCGGATGTGCTTTTCCGATCATCTACAATTCCAGCCCAATCACTATCAGTGTATCCAACTAAATCTGAACATTCTGAAATAGTATATAAAATACCAAATCTCTTAGTACCTTTTACATACCTCAGAATCCTTTTTGCTGCCTGCCAATGTGCTTCTTTTGGCCTCTCCATGAATCTGGAAATTAAACTAACAACATGCATTATATCAGGCCTAGTTTCTGTCAAATACATGTGACTGCCAACTATGCTTTTGTACAAACTAGGATCAAAATCCTTGTTGTTGTCCTCTTTGCTGAGTTTTAATCCCATCACTGTGGGAGTGATTTCTACCTTGCTGTCCTGCATATTGAATCTCTCCAATACTTCATTAACATATTTTGCTTGTGAGATAAAAATCCCATTTCCATTTTGTTCTACTTCTATCCCTAAGAAGTATCTCAACAAACCCATGTCAGTCATTTCAAATTCTTCTTTCATGACTGTTTTGAAATTTTCAATGAGATGATCATCATTACCTGTGAAAATAACATCATCAACATATAACACAACAATTAGCATTTTACCATCCTTTTCTTTGATGTAGAGAGTGGGTTCTCCCTCACAATTCTCAAATCCTTTTTCCAGTAGATAGGAATCTATCCTACTGTACCATGCTCTTGGTGCTTGCTTCAGCCCATAAAGAGCTTTCTTCAATCTGCACACTTTGTGCTCTTAGCCTTTCTTTTAGAGGTTGTTCAATGCAAACCTCTTCCAATAACACTCCATTTAGGAATGCTGACTTCAAGTCCATTTGGTAAACTTTCCACTTGTTTTGTGCTGCTATGGATAGCACTGCTCTCACTGTCTCCATTCTAGCAACCGGTGAAAAAGTTTCCTCATAGTCTCTCCCATACTGCGGCTTGTATCCTTTGACAACAAGTCTTGCCTTGTGTCTTTCTATTTTTCCTTCAGCATTACTTTTGGTCTTGTAGACCCATTTAACTCCAATGACTTCCTTACCTTTTGGTAGTTCAACCAAATCCCATGTCTTGTTCCTTTCTATGGCATTGATCTCCTCATCCATAGCTTCTATCCATTTCTTATCATTGATTGCATCTTCGAAATGAACAGGGTCATCAACATGACAATATAATGCAAACAAAGAATTCATACCTTCATCATAAATGTCACTTAAATTTCTGAATTTCTTACCTCTTTCATTTGGTGTACAAGTGCTTGAAGACGCATTTGAATTTCCTCCTTGTGGTGTTCTTGGAGAAGCACTTCTCCTCAAGGGTGTCCCTTGCTGTCCTTGTGTTGGCGCTACTGTTTGGGGATGTATTTCATCCATCTCCTCATCATCTTCATCATGAGACAAACAGTTTTTAACATTCACTGTTTTCTCTATGCTTCCATCCCAAGCTTCCTCTTCAATGAATTGAACATCTCTGCTCACAAAAAACTTCTTGGTAGATGGGATATATAGCCTGTAAGCTTTGGATTCCTCACTGTATCCAAAGAAAATACATTTCTCCCCTTTGCTGTCCAACTTCTTCCTTAGCTGATCTGGAATGTGTGCATAAGCCACACATCCAAAAACTTTCATGTGGGTGACTCCTTGCTTTCTCCCACTCCATGCTTCTTCTGGCACTCTGTTCATGACTGCTTTTGTTGGGCATCTATTCAAAATATATACTGCACAATGTACAGCTTCAGCCCAATAATCATTTGGCAAATACTTTGCCTTTAACATGCTCCTCGCCATATCCATGATGGTCCTATTCTTTCTTTCAGCTACTTCATTTTGCTGCTGAGTGTACCTTGTGGTAAACTGTTTGTGTATTCCATTTTCTCTACAAAATCGTAGGAATTCCTTGGAGATATACTCACCTCCTCTATCAGTTCTTAGAACTTTGATATGCAGCCCACTTTGATTTTCTACAAGTGCTTTGAAATTTCGAAATTTTTCAAACACTTCACTTTTGTTCTTCAAGAAATAAACCCAAGTTTTTCTTGTAAAATCATCAATGAATGTTAGAAAATATTGGCTGCCTTGTAGTGATGGAGTTTGCATTGGTCCACATAAATCTAAGTGGACAATTTCTAAGGGTGCCTTTGCCCTTATCCTTTTCCCTGATGGAAAACTTTCTCTATGTTGTTTCCCCAAGATACAACCTTCACAAAGGCTGTCCGGTTTCTCTATCAATGGTAATACTCTTACCATTCCTTTTCTACTCAACAAATTAAGACCTCCAAAGTTGAGATGTCCAAATCTCAAGTGCCAAAACCAATTTTCATCCTTTGTTTGGCTTTGGAAAGCCTCTTGGATAACTGCTGCAATTACTTCTTTGTTTTTCAAATCTGCCCTTATTCCGAGAGGGAACATCCTATTCCTCATCATCTTCACTTCAGCAATACATCGTTTGTTGGGTGCTCTATCCATGATGGTGCATACATCATTCACAAAGAAAACATTGTAACCCTTTTGAACAAGCTGTCCAATACTTAAGAGGTTACACTTCATTCCAGGAGCATAATAGACATTTGCTATGGTTTTCTTTTCACCTTTCTTTGTAAATATTTTTACTTCTCCTTTTCCCATAACAGAAATTTTACTATTAGTCCCAAGTGTGACTTGTGACTTCACACTCTAATCTAAAGCAGAAAACAGGGCTATGTTTCTTGTCATATGGTTACTACAACGTGAATCTAGAAACCATATATCTTCACTATTTGTTTCAGCCATATTACAAGCTAAAAGCACATTATCTTGGCTGTATTTTCTCTATTGATATTTGCACTAGATCTATTATTCATATCATGCTGCTTCTTCCTACATTCATTTGCATAATTCCCATATTTTTTACAGTAATAACATTGGACATTGGATTTTTCATACCTTTGTCCTTGAACATGATGTTGTTCACTTTGTTGACTGCTGCCTTGGCCTTGGTTCTGATTTGGATTTCTGCCCCTTTCTTGAGCATGTTGCTGGGCTGTTTCTTCCACCTCTGTTTTGGCTTCTGCCTCTTCCCCTCTTGCTTCCTCTGCTTTGACCTCTTCCTCTTCCAAAGGACATCTGGGTCTTGAAGGCTTGTTCTAGAGATGAGTTTTCATTTCTACTCAACCTCTGCTCATGTGTTATCAGTGATGCATGAAGTTCATCAACTAAAAAGTTTGTGAGATCCTTTGTCTCTTCTATGGTGGTGACAGTCACATCGAACTTTGAGGGTAGGACCCTCAATAGTTTCTCCACAATCCTCCTTTCTTCAGTAGTTTCTCCATGAGACCTTATCTATGTGACTAGACCAATCACATGTGTGAAGAATGAGTCAATATTATCGGACTCCTTCATGCGTAGATTCTCAAAATCTCTTCTTAGCAACTGTAGTTTTGCTGTCTTCACTTTCTCCATGCCTTGATAGGCTGTCTTGAGAGTTTGCCATGCTTCTTTGGATGTCTTAGCTGCTGCTAACCTCGGAAACATGCTTCCATGCACTGCTTGATACAAGAAGAAGAGGGCTTTTGAATCCTTCTTCTTGTAGCTCTTCAACAGATCCTTCTCTGCCTGAGTTAGATTATTAAACTCATTTTCATCTGCTGGTTCTTTAAAACCATCTTCAACTATTTCCCATAAGTCTTGGGAAGCAAACAAGGCTTTCATTGTTATTGCCCAATAGTCATAATTTTTGCCATCAAATTGTGGGAGCTGAGTATTAAGGATACCCATGCTAGTGCTGGTGCTGGTGCTGGCCATTCTTGCAATCTAAACTAGGCTTCAAATACAGTCAAGTATTTAAATAACTGGCTTGAGGAATACCTTGGATTTTTGACTGAGTCTTCACTATGCTTGAGAAGCTAGAAACCCTTCCTTCATCTTCTTTGACACCTTCAAAGAGCCTGGACTAGCTCTGATACCACTGCTGGGAATTTTCTGGTAAATTCCAAAACAAAATGACTGAATAGAGAACAGAACAAAAAGCTCTGTTTTAAACACAGGATCTTAACACAACGGAAACTAAAAATTGTTTTGCTGGAGAATAAAGTTTTCAACAACACACAGAAAAACTTTGTATTCATTAAAAGACTGCTGTTACAAAAGTTTTGTCTTCCTCTATCAGAGGGATTACAACAACACTACTGTGTAAAATTTTCTTTAAGCTGCTGCGTTCTACACTGCTGTGCTCTAACTCTCATCAACTCACCACTAACTTACTAACTAACTTGTTACATTGTTGTTCTGGGTATATATATGATCTATTAAAAAAATCTCTGCTAGGTTATGCGTGGAGGTGTCATAATGGACCACCAACCACATTTACAATCTAACATGGGCCTCTGATACAAATCGACACTTTCTGGTGCTCTGCTGTCCTTCTGGGTAGACACAGTAAAAGGTAAATGAATCTTATAACCTTTCAATGCTTTTGGCTGCTCGAGGCTCGTCCCACTTGTTCTCGACCATTCTATTCTTTAATGCTGTTGGTGAGCAGTTATGGCACAAAACCTTCTTTCTTCTTCGGGAACACAAAAATAGGTTAAAACATAAATAAGGCATGGCGGTGGCGAACACAAGCCAGAACAAATCTCAGCCGTCGGATCTACAGATGAACGACGGGATCGCATCGCAAAAAGAAAACGTTATCAGGGGATGAGGCGAGGTGAGAAGCGGTGATGTGCGATGTGCAATGATATCGCTTCGCAATATTGCAATTGGAGGATACAAAAGCGGAGGGCTTAACGCTCAATGGGTGAAAGTTGCGATATGCGATCTACGATCGCATTGCAAGATCGCAATCACAGAAAACATAGGTCGTAACAAAAAAACAACAGGGCATGCGGCGATTTGCGATATGCGATAAGATTGCATGCAAAGGAAAAGAAAAAACAATTTGCTGTCGTTGTTTAATTTTTGCTGCAGTTGAAATTATCATTTCAACACTTCTCTCGAATTCTCTACAAACCGGGATCCAAAAATGGCTTTGCTCCTGCACCGCTATGGAAATGGGTTAACCTTGCAGCATTGATACACCCTATATTTGAAAAAGATCTCATATGTTCAAAAGTTCTGAGCACTTTAAACGTAAAGGAATTATGTACCATAAAATTTTATTTATAAAAAATAAATGGAATTGTGTATGGTTGGGATTAATGGAATTGTGTTGGAGAATTAATTTTAATTCAAAATAGTTTTTCCATTTTAACTATCTTAGTTTAATTAGTACAGTTATGTTGAGCTCACTTTAGTGTCATTCGAGTCATTAATGTTGATGTCTCTAATGTAATCTTATTTAACTCATTTCTAATATTGTGAAGAGAAACTCTGCTCCACAATTTTCATTTCTTGTCATAGTCTTAGTATCAGTGCTAGTTTGCATCACTCCCTAAAAGATTAGCGATGTGAGTGAACTGAGAGCATCAAAGAGAAAAAGGGAGCCCACATAAGACTCTTTAAGAGAGCAGTGGAAGTTTTAAGAAGCTTCGTGCAAGCAATAGAGCTAGTTTGCATAAGACTCCCTAAGAGAGTTTAATTGTGAGTGTAGTGAGAGCGGCAGAGAGAAGAAGCTAATTTGCATAAGACTCTTTAAGAGACCACCAAAAATTTGAATAAACCTCTTGCAAAAAATGTAGCAGCAAAGACAACCAATTTTGGAAATCTAAATCATGGAGAAGCTGGAGAAACTTAAAAGGCTTGGCAATTTAAAAAATAAATAAATTAAGTGACCAATGCACTTGCCCTTTCTGCTTAAGTGAGTTGATCAACAAAACCTAACTTAAAGCAGCACATACTTTGTGTCCAAAAATGTGTTGACGATGACATACCACACATAGCACGTGAGGAGCACGGTTACTCGACGCATACTCTGTGTGTTGAAAAATGTGTTGACTACGGCATACCAAAAAGCAACGAGAAACATAACACATTTGATTAGGCACAAAGCACAAGTTAACCTATGGTTCCATTAAGAAGCAAGAGATGTAAGATATTTTTGAAATATTTGGAAGTTGAAATGCAACATAATGCCTTTGCATTGAAACGCATAAAATAATGCGTAGATGATAGCATTCTTCCTTTTATTTCAGATGCCAAGACAACTAAGGAGGCCTGGGATACCCTTGAAAGGAGTTTTGGTGTAAGGGGGAGCATTGAAGTTGAAGATGAAGGTGGATCTATAGCAGGAAATCTACAACGACATGAGAAGTTTGTTAAATCACACTGTGCTCAACCACAAGTGGATGACGTCAGTGAAGAATTTCTAGAAGCAGAGAATGAGCACATAGATGCTTGTGAATCCCACTATGCACAACTGCAAGTGGATGATATTTGGTAAATCCAACAACAAAGCTTGTTGATGACAACTTTTTGATTCCAATAATAGATCTTGCTGATGACAATTTGGTGATCCTAGCAACAGAGGTTGCTAATGACAATTTGGTGATTCTAGCCAGTGTTATGATTAATCCAACAATTTAATTTGTTGATGTTAAATTTGATGAATATTTGTTACCTAATAATAAATGGTTGCAAATGATGCAACAAAAACATCATATCGACATGATGTTATTCGGTGAGAGAAGCCCATTTGAGTTTGAAGACCAAGTAGAAGACAACTTGTTTGCAACAACACAAGTTAGTAAAGAAGTCGAAGAGATAGAAGAAGAGCTAGAGAAGGAAGCCCACAAAGAGATTTTTCTCATTAAAAAGTAGAAGGAATATAACCAATGTGGTTTTGTAGATGTTTTTACACTTACCATTGATTTCCAATGTGTAGGTAAACAAGACGATTATGAAGAAGAGTTAAATTTCCTTGAAGCATGGCTTGCAACACCATGTCCATATGAGGCCTGCATAGAAGCTGTAGAAATGAATGTTGAAGACAACATGCATGATGAACACATCAATGAAATTTTTAGGTATTGGAGTTTTAAAGAGATAAAATTTTATTCTCATCTTATGTTGCAACAGATTGATGATGAAAAACACACTACAAAAGATAATATGTGGCAACAACCCACATACAAGTCTTTTTTTGAAGAATTCCAGGACATGCTTAGACAACTTGGAATAATGGAAGACCTACACTAGCAAATGAAGAAAATAAGGTTTGAACGATAGAAAAAGAAGAAAAGGTTGAAATAATTTAGAGGCTACAGGATTTGGAAGAAGAGAAGAAGAAAAGTAAATCTAGTTGAAGTCAATTTTTTAAATTGTAAGCCTAGCTAATACATAGACTAGCAAACATCTTAATTTAATTCTTTATGGGTAAAATTAAGTGGGAGTGTTGGAGAATCTAATTCCAACCACCTACTAGGTGTCAAAACCGTTCATCCAAATGTCCTAGTTCATTTTTAGTTAGTCCATTTATGTTGAGTTCATTTTTAGTTACTCCAGTTCTGTTGAGTTCATTTCAGCCTTACTCTAGCCATCTAATGTTGAAGTCTCCAATGTAATCTTATTTAATTGATTGGTAATATTGAGAAGAGCAACTCTCTACTCCACAATTTTCATTTCTTGTCAAGTTGTTGAATAATAATGATGTTGGTCACTTGAGAATCACAAAAATCAAATGGGAAGATGATGAAGAGGATGATTGTGTGGTGTATTGTGGGCGTACCAAAAGAAGGTTGTTAGAGTGTGCAACCCTTGTAGGGATTTCATTTTCATTCCAAGAAATGGATTTGGAAGACCTGAAGAACATCTTGTTGTCCCAAAAGGGGGAGATTTTAATAGTGAACTGTATGTGGTAATTTCTTGATCCAGGTGGCTCTAAAAACACTTAGTGATCAAAGAGGGCTCAGGAAAGATTTAAAAAATAAAGTTCTTGGATTTCCATTAAACTAGGGTCATATCAAAGAGCTTTTCACAAGGTTTCCAACAACACAAATGACACCTCAATTCAACATTGTATACAAAAGAAATGGCCAATCAAAGTTTTGGTCAATTAGGCCCCTTCACTAAAGTTAGTAGACTGCCAACTTAATTTGGAAGAGATGCTAAATTTGAAGGAAAATAATGAGGCAACAATTTGGAACTTTGTGGAACTATCACCTGCTTCATTTTTTTGGTGATCCCAAAATTTCGGCCAATGGATTTCGCCCATATTAAAAAAAAAATACAAAAAAATATTTATAACTGGCCAACGACCATTCTGCCATGAAGGCAGGCTTAAAAATTAATGCCAAGTTTTTTATTTATTTAAACTCATATTTTCCATTCAACCATAAGGGAACATAGGCATGAAACCCAATGTAGATGTGGAACACTGAGCAGGCATGGAAACCGAGGAGCAGAACCATGTTATGAAACCGACTCACAAAAAGATAGAAAAGATAGATCAACACCTTAGAATTCAGCCTCTTCGAGGGGGCAACCTCCTTTACATTACATAAATGAACAATTCTTGGATGATACAAATGAAAAGACCTCCTTTCTATATATAGGAGTCTAAGGGGTCATAATATAATTTGAGCCGACATAACAATAATAATGTAAGGGCACAATAATAGCAATAGTGGGCTTCTATGGGGCACAATAGTAACAATATGGGCACTACATGGGTACATCAATATAATAAGAGGGTTGTACTAATAACAATAAGGGGTTACACTAGTAGTATAGGGGCCTAACATGCCCCTCTCCTTCAAAAAGTGTTGTCCTCAACGCTTGAGTAGTTCTTGATGCTTCTGTATAAAATTCGTGTCCTCCCATGTGGGATCTTAAGTAGGTAAGTTCTTCCACTTGATGAGATACTTTGAAATTGATCGATTTCGTAGCTGTTGGGTTCTTGTTTCTGTGACTGCTCCAGGTTCCAATATGATTTTTCCTTCCTCTTCAAGTTTTGGCAGTATTGTTTGAATAGGGATCTTCTGCAACTTTTGAATGAGTGGCCATACTTCTTTGTCCTTATTCCATTCATCCCTTGCTTCGTTTATCCAATCTAGATGGATAATATAAATAACACAAAACAATGCTTCCACATCCTCATCCTTTCTTGAGAGTGCATCTGCAACAAAATTTTGCTTCCCTTTTCTATAGATGATGTCAAAGTCATAACCCAACATATTTGTGACCCATTTTTTTTGTTCTTCTAAAGATAATAGCTGTTCTAAAAAGTATTTAAGACTATCATGATCCATTTTTACCTTGAAGTGTCTTCCCATTCGGTAAGGTCGCCATTTCTTAAGTGCATATAGTATTGCCAACATTTCCTTCTCATAAATAACTTTCTTGAGATGTAGCAGTAAAAATACCCAATAACCTACATCAAAACATTTTTCACTACGATGTTGATCTACCTGTTGTTTCATTCGATTTTGCACCAAAGTGGCGTTATCCTTTAAAAGTTGGAGAACTTGTTGTTGATGCTCGATGTGATCTTTCACTGCTTGAACCTTTTTCTTCTTGATATGTCCTTCTATCTTTAGAGTTTAAGGAGTGGTAATTTCTTCCAATCCTTTACAAGATATGGTTGGATTCATTTCTTGATGCTCGATGTGATCTTTCACTTCTTGAACATTTTTCTTCTTGATATGCCCTTCTATCTTGATAGTTTGAGAAGTGGTAATTCTGACCAATGAATTACAAGATATGGTTGGATTCATTTCTTCTTTCTCGATATGATCTTTCACTTCTTGCACCTTTTTTTTTCTTGATATGTCCTTCTATCTTGAGAGTTTGAGGAGTGGTAATTCTTGCCAATGCTTTACAAGATATGGTCTCATTCATTTCTTCTTTCTTTGGGGTTGGGTCCTGGTGTATATCCTCTTCTTTTGATGTTTCTTGATCCTTTTCTTCCTTCTCTTCATACTCTGTGTAAAATATTTTCTTCTCAGCACACTTATGACCTTTAATGCATTTTCTATCACAATTGTAACAAAACCCTTTTTCTCTTTTTCCTTCCAATTGTTGTGGTGTAACCCTTGTAGGTTGTGGAAGGCTAAGAGAAACAACACTTCTATCTTTATAGTTGTGAGGAGTAGACTTCCTTATTGCCATAATTTTACTTTCCACTATGTAACAAAGCCCTTTTACTCTTTCCAATTGTTGTGGTGTTGCTCTAAAGAAGGTGTTGCTATTTGTATCCTCATAACGTGCTATCATTTTCTCCGTGAAAATTGACCACGTAACAAGTTGTTTATGAGAACAAAGCCCTTTATACCATAAAAATTGATCCGGTTGTAAATATGAAGATGAAATACATACCTTTTGTAATAGTGGTACACCATGTAGATCAAAATATTGCTCCATCTGAAGTATCCAATTTACCAGATCCTTGCCATCAAACTTCCTCATCTTGCTTTTTCTTGATTTTAGGAGCTTGATCTTGAAACGACTGTAACTTTGTACTTTCAGATCTTTAAGTTCTAAAACTGCTAACAGCAGTAGCCCTCTACGTCCTCTTTCCAATGCCACCAGTATGATCCAGATTGGATTCTCCAAGGAAGTTTTATACCAGATCTCCCATAGTGATCTGATTATAGACTAGTTCAGTAGAGAAAACTTGTACGGAGTGCCACATGTCACTGTTTCGACCTTAGGATCTGAAAAATATACATAGGAAACTACAGTCCATCCTCTTTCTGCAACTTCTTACAAAATTTCAATCTGATGCTCAAAACAAAAGTTATGACTTTTTTCCCCAGGTCACGTGTTTGGAATGTAATTCAGGAGTCTACAAAAGGACCAAATTCCTTAGATCATATCTCCACAAATATTGTGCGAAAAGATCTAAAATTCAGACCCAAGGTTCAGTGCGATTTTGTCTCAAATGGGTTTTTTTTCGCTTCTAAAACGTCGCAGAAAAATTTTATAGCGAAAATGCCACGATGACCTATTTGGAGTAGTGAAACCCTAGAATCCAAAGCTCTGATACCAAATGTTATGAAACCAGCTCACAAAAAGATAGAAAAGATAGATCAACGCCTTAGAATTCAGCCTCTTCGAGGGGGCAACCTCCTTTACATTACATAAATGAACAATTCTTGGATGATACAAATGAAAGGACCTCCTTTCTATATATAGGAGTCTAAGGGGTCATAATATAATCAGAGCCAACATAACAATAATAATGTAAGGGCACAATAATAACAATAGTGGGCTTCTATGGGGCACAATAGTAACAATATGGGCACTACATGGGTACATCAATATAATAAGAGGGTTGTACTAATAACAATAAGGGGTTACACTAGTAGTATAGGGGCCTAACAAACCATGACGTAGGGGAGTATGCAAAAAATATAAAAGATTCCCTTAGGGCCAAATTTTCACAGTTTCAAAATTATGCCAACTTTATACTCATTGTACTCAAAATTTCGCCAGGAGTCTGATGGTGCTGTCGGTTTTCTTATCTGAGCATCAAATTTTCCAGAGACAGACTGATGAGGGCAGAACCATGACGAAGGAATCTGCATGGAATCTAAAAGATTCCCTATAGGTCAATTTTAGAAGGTGACAAAACTAGGCCGACTTTATACTCATTTTTATCCGTTTTTCCCAAGGACTCTGATGGTGTAATTAGTTTCCTCATATAAGTAGTAGAATTTTGGTCAACATGCAGAATAGAATATTTATGTAACCTTGAGGAATCATTAAGATTTCTTGGAGGCCTGAAAATTAGAGTTCCAGAACTAGGTCGATTTATACTCATTCTTCTCAGTTTTTTGCAAGGAACGTGATGGTGTCATCAGATTCTTCATATGAGTAGCCAAATACTAGCCATCTTGTGCGAAGGAATCCTGGGGGAATCTTTGAGATTCCCAGGGTTCCATATTTTGACTGAAGCAGAAAGGGGTCAAGTTTATAGTCATTTTTCAAGATTTTTCTCCATGAATACAATGATGCAGTCCATTTCTTCAGAAAAGGTGTGAATTTTTAGATTATCCTTAGAAGTGGAGGTATAAGGTGTCCTTTTTACATGCCTGTAATTTGATTTTGCTAAATATTAATGAAAGAGGCCACCCCACTTTGAAAAAACCCCAGAGACGTAGCCCACATTGGGTGAACTGCATTATCAACCTGTTGTGTCTTTGCTTCTCATGGTCGTCATTTATTTTCGATTCTTTTATGTGTATGCATCTTATGATTTCATGCTCTTTTTAGCGCAATTTTGTATGCATCTTTGAAGTGAAAAAATACGGATCAAGTTTGGCATCAAAGTGGGTCCTCTGTTGATGTGAATTGAAAGTGTATGATAACCAAGGTAGAGCTCCAAAGAGTTGAAGGGAAACTTAAATCCTTTGATCCAGAAGTAGAACATGCAATATGGAGAGGGAAAATGGCAAATGAAGATGCTCAGCTGGAGGAAGAGAAAAACTATCACAAGGCCTTCTATACCATGGCAGAAAAAGTGGACAAATTATTTGCAAAGTATGAGAAGATAGTGATGAAACTAAAGAAGAAGGAAGGACCAGATGATAATGCCTCAGTGAATCAGGAAGGAGGAGGAGAAGAGCCTCTTGAACCTCCCTCTCCATCTTCCAGCGAAAAATCTTCTTATTTTTCTTCTCATCATTCTAGAGATAGAAAAACTCATAAAAATATCTTTTTCAAGTTGGATGTCAAGTTTTATCTTCTTGTGTTTAGCAGAGAATCTAATGAAAATAAGCTAGATAATTGGATTAGACAAGTTGAAGCATATTTCTGCATCCAATGAATCAAAGAGGATGGAGCTAAGATCCAGCTAGCATCCCTTCGATTGAGTGGCACTACTCTCGTCATGTGGGAAGACAAGATGCATAGCTAAGGTGGTAAGAGTAGTCATAAACTTCTTTCATCTTGGTTTGAGTTTGTTTATGCTTTAAGAGGACATTTTCACCCATTGGGTTATAGACAGAAGGCCGTGATGGAATGACAACATTTGAAACAAAGTAAAGTCAAAATGTTCAAAATTTTATGTAGGAGTTTAGAAAACAAGCATTAGAATTAAATGTTCCATTAGAGTCTCCTGAAACATTGATGAAATACATTGACTCATTGCATGGTTATTTTCATCATTCATTGTTATTATTTGAACCTAAAACTCTTGATGATGCTAGTGTGAAGGTATTACATCTTCAAAGCAGGGGGAAGCATGAGAAAGATGACTGTCCAAAGAGGAAAACAACAACTAAGAGAAAATAAACAAAGCCCTCTTGTACTCATTGTGAGAAATAAGGGCATGATGAGGAGCATTGCTGGAAATTACATCCAGAATTAAGGCCAAAGAGGAATGAAAAAAGAGAGAAGTAGAAGACAGTTGCAACTGTGCAACAAGACCAAGAATCAGAATCAGAGGATGATGAGAAGTTCACAACAATAGGATTTGCAGGTGTTGGACCAATTGACCTAGGTTTAGACTCAGGTGATGAAAGGAAGATTTCAACTCTTGGGATTGTAGAAGATGAACCTATCGACTTGGGTTCTGATTCAGGAAATGAGACAAAGATCTCCGTAGATATTGTGTAAAACATAAGGAGGACACCAAATACTACATGGCTCCAAGAACTCAAAGAGATCAACCAAAGCATTCAAGTGGAGAATGTTGAACTAAGAAGACTCCTATAAGAAGTAGAGAAGGAGAAACAAAGGTTGAAACATTAGTTACAAACCAAGGAGGAGGCCTTCAAAAAGTTGCAACATAATAAGTTTGAGGGAAAAAGTGATTCTTCAATTTCATGTTTTTTTAGGATAATTATTTCACTACTTTTGAGAAACATACTACAGGAGTTGGATCAAAATAGTTGAAGAAAATGGGGTATCAAGGAAAGGGCCTTGACATTAATGGCCAGGGAATTGTGAATCCCATCAAAGTGGAGGAATTGCCTCGTTATGCGGGACTTGGATATATACAAAAAGAGGTTGGAGAATTCTCCAAGACAACCGGTGACCAACCAATGATGGATGATGGGAGCACCTCATCACATTCCAATGATAGTGAGGATGTCCATAGGCTCTTATCAAAGGTGCACTAGGAATAAGATTTCGAAGACGATCTAGAAATTTTGGAGGAGAAAGAATCATTGTAGTCACTGTAATAGGGATGGACATCAGAGAGCCACATGTCAGATACTCCATGATGAGAAAGCACCTAAGAATGAACCAACTGGTGAAGATGTTCAATAAGCGAATTGTCCACAAGGAGATGACCCATTCACTTTGTTGAGTGAGAGATGGTTTTATTAGATATAGTAGCTTATTGTGGCCATATTATTGTAAATCATATGTTCCAAAATGTTTGTAAAAGTGATTATGTATATTCCATTACTTATGAAAGCACCATAATGATGTTTTGGCCTCTTTTTATTGATAATTGGGGTATTGGTTTCTATTATGATGTACACTTGACCAAAGAGTGTGTCTTATAAACCCTTGGCAAGTATGGGGATGCTTGGGTCATGATTGGTCATATAATTGAACATGTATTTTGCAAATATTGTATGACATGTTTGCAGAGGATGCACGTGTCGGCTCATCACTTATGTCTCTGAAGAAAAAAGGTGAAGGAGAAGGAAGTGTGGTCTATCAGGGCACTTGTTCTGTAGACAAGGGAACACAATAAATTGCAGATTATGTTCATGCTTTTGGAGGACCAAAAGCCCCTAAGTGGGGAGGAATGATCTAGGTGGCTGCAGAAACACCCAGTGATCAAAGATGGCTCATGAAAGGCTCAAAAATCAATTATTTTTTTATTTCCATGAAACTAGAGTTAGATCGAAGAGCTCATCACAATATTTCCAACAGAATAAATGACACTTTAATTCGACATTGTATGCGAAAGTTATGGCCGGTCAAAGTTTTGGTCAACTATGCCCCTAGGCTAAAGTTAGAAGAGCGACAACTAAATTTAGAAGACTGGCTAAATTTGGCAGAAATTAATGAGGAAATAGTTTGGCACTTTGCGACGACAGTATCCAATGGCTGGAACTAGAAAAGTTGTCGCCTACATAATTTTTCTAGTATCCCCAAAATTCGGGCCAACGAATTTTCTCAATATTTTTTAAAAATAAATAAAAATAACTAAAAAAATAAATTTGACAACGGTCCAACAAATTAACACTATCAACTATTCTTTCAGGAAGGTAGGCTTAAAAATTAACGCCAAGCTTTTTATATATTTAAACTCATATTTTCCATTCAACCACAAGGGAATAGAGACACATAAAGCATTGCAGAGGTGGAACCTTGAGCGGACATGGAGTGGAACCCTGATGCATGGTTATATGCAAGGAATTTAAAAGATTCCCTTGGGGTCAAATTTTCAGAGTTTCAGAATTATGCCAACTTTATACTCATTTTACTCATAATTTCACTAGGATTTTGATAGTGGTGTAGGTTTTTTGATCCGAGCATCATATTTTCTAGAGACAAACTAATGAGGGTGGAACCATGACTCAAGAATCTGCATGGAATCTAAAATATTCCCTAGAGGCCAATTTTTGAAGCTGATAGAACTAGGTCAAATTTATACTCATTTTTCTTAGTTTTTTACAAGAAGTCTGATGGTGTAATCATTTTTTCATCTAAGCAACAAAATTTCAGTCAATTAGTAGAATAGAATCTTTACGAAATCTTTATGGAAACTTTAAGATTCCATGGAGGCCTGAAAATGATAGTTCCAGAGCTATACTGACTTTATACTCATTCTTCTCAATTTTTCACAAGGAATGTGATGGTGTGATCAAATTCTTCATTTCAGTAGTCAAATTCTAGCTAGCCTATGAGAAGGAATCTTGGGGTAGTCTTTGAGATTCGTGGGGATATAGATTTTTCCTGAAGCAGAAAATGGTCAAGTTTATAGTCATTTTTCACGATTTTTCACCAGGAATTCAACAATGCAGTCCATTTCTTCAGGAAAGGTGTGCATTTTTAGGCCATCCCCAGAAGTCGAGGTATAAGGTGTCATTTGTACATGCATGTGGTTTGATTTTGCTAAATATTAATGAAAGAGGCCTCTCCACTTTGAGCAGAGCCTTGAGACATAACCCACATTGGGTGAAATCCGTTACTAACCTTTTATGTCTTTTCTTCTTATGTTTATAATTTATTTCTGCTTGTTTTTATGTATATGCATCTTATGGTTACATGCTCTTTTAAATGAAATTTTGTATGCATCTTTGAAGTGAAAATATCTGGATCATTGCCTAACATGTTCAATCTCATAAATAAATCACACTTATTGGAATTCCTCATTGTTGCGCCACCTAAATCTGCATGGCACCAAGAGTGACACTGCCGAATTCCATGAGAGCTTTGTTCATCCTTTGGAAGAGTTGTGCGCCATTTTCGACTCGGTTGAAGTTAGATTGTTAGAACATGGACTTGGAAGTGCAATAGTGGGGTGCATATTATTTGGTCTGACCATGTCCAAGAGAGTTATAGTCTGAATGGCCATGATAGTTGGGCGACTAGTACAAACTCCATTGTTGTTGACTCTGCTCAACTGTGGGTATGGTAAAGGAAGTAAAATTAATGAAGTTAACATTTAATAACCAATTGGATGTGTCATGGCATCGAGCTTTGTAGCCTTGATGTGAAAGTACGATTGACATCACCTCTAGAAAACCTCAAGCACAAAGTGAACTTTGCATTTTGCACAAAATATTTGCCCCTTTTTTTGTATGGTCCAAAAAATACAACAACTTTGATCTTGTATATCATTGCTCCATAGTGACATAATAAGTACCAAAGTATGTGTCACTAAAGTGATATGATATATTATTAAGAGTGAGAGACGAAGTCAACTCCTTTAGAGTTCATATATGTTAAGTGGAGCCAAAGTTAAAATGTTGTTATGGTTGGTAGGTAGAATTCGGTTTAGTTGGAGTAATGATGGTGGTTAGGGAGGAGTTTTGTATGTAAAGGTTGTTTAGATTAAATAATTTTTTTTTACCCATGAGGCATAGATCAAATAATTTGTGTGGGTTTTAATTCCAATAGGTTACTAGTTCAAATGTCATGGAGAGGGGTTGAGCATGTGATACACCTTTGCCGACATGAAACTATCCCAAGGGGCATCCAATATGGATCGAGCTTCACACAATCTTAGGGAAAGCGCTTCATACAATCCTGGGGAGAGCATCCCATTGGTGGACATATCATTATTCCATCCAACATTGGGACTGACCTCAGCTCGAAGGAGCATCCCATTAGTGGAAATATGATTATTATCATTATTCTATCCAACATTGGGGTTGGCCTTGACCCCACTGGTGGATATATCATTCTTCCATCCAACATTGGGGCTGGCCTTGACCAAGGCTCACCCTAGATTAGAAGAATTATATATATATATATATATATATATATATATATATATATATATATATATATATATATATATATATATATATATATATATATATATTTCCATCCAACATTGGGGTTGGTCCAAACCAAGGCTTACCCTGGATGAGAAAAATAAAAAAAGAAAAGAAAATATTTTTTTAAATAATATAGTTATTATGTTGATGTGTTACTGATGTGTTTATTTTGGAATAGGGTTTTTGGAATTATAATTGATTTATCAATAATTATTAGAAAGATGATAGGGATTTAATCATTATAGAATAGTTTAAAATATTCTAGATTATTTTTATTATTTACATATATCAAAGGTTGAGATTTATCACCAAAGTAACTGTGTTATTTTTTCCTTCTAATTAAATTGATTAATAAAAAAATGTCATCTAAATAAGTGTCCAATAATATGACTTATTAGTTTTTCTATGTAGTATTGATAAGTCATGGTATTGGCCCAAGATATTGTAACAAAACCTATTTACAAATTAAGAATATCCATGGTAAAGTGAGGATAAATCTCCATAATTAAGAATTTTATTGCATTTTCATTTAAATGTATATATGTTTAACATAGATATATGTTTAACGCGCACACACACACACACACACACACACATACACACACACACACACACACACACACACACATATATATATATATTCATTTTATAATTAATAATAGTCATCATAATTTAAGTGAATGTATATTTTAATTTGTCTTTATGATTTTTTTTTTCAATTTAAAAATATAATATCACTTCTTAATAACTAATATGGTACAGATGTTGTAATAAATTTCTTATTTAACATTTTGACTTGGTCAAATTACATACAAATAAAAATAAAAACATAAAATTAATAATTGTAATTGTAATTAATTTTAATTAATAATTAAACTAGCCTATATTCATCTTAGCTATGGATCTATCAAGATTGGAGAGAAGACTTGGTCACATTACATAAAAATAAAAAAAAAGAAAACACAAAATTAATAATTATAATCATAATTGATTATAATTAATAATTAAACTATCCTATATTCATCTTAACCCTAGAGGTATTTATGTTATTTTTCTTTTCAATTTAATTTTTAAACGGTTATAAAATTAAATCAAAATAATATATATACATATAATAATTTGATTATAAAATGAGATATGGTTTTTTGAACATGTGGTATTGATAAGTCATGGTAGTGATCCATGATATTGTAACAAAGGATATTTACAAGTTAAGGATCTTCATGATAAAGTGGACAAAACTCTAGATGATTAATAATCTTGTTACATGTTTTTTTAAATATATATGTTGTCTACCATGGATTGATGCCTATTGGTATTTTTGAGACATTTATTTTATATCATTTCACTAATTTAAGTTATACATGAGTATTTGAGAAAGTTTGTAGTTACTTTGGATAAACAAAAGTTGCTTAAACTTAATTATAAGTTTGATTAATTTAATTAAAGATCACCATCATGTTTGGTTAAGTTGAACATAAAGGGGTAGGGATTTAACTTTTATAGAATATCCATTAAATTCTTTTAATAATAGTTATGATCTTTTTGGTTTTATTAAAAAAAATTTAAATTTAAACTATATGTATTCATTGTAAAACGAGTTATAGTTTTTTGGGTATGTGGTATTCATAAACCATATTGGTGTTGTAATAAAGTATATTTACAAGTTAAGAATCCTCATGATAAGCTCTGGTGAATATCCATGTCTATCATAGATTGATGCTTATCAATATTTATTGACCATTCCATTTAATTTATGTGGTTGCACTATCTTTAAGTTATTCATACTACAAAGTTCGTAGTTACTTTGGCTAAACAAAAATTGTTTTAAGTTAATTATAATTTTCATTAATTTATTTAAAAAATGATTGGAATGTTGGTTTGAGATGAAAATGCTTTTTATTTAATTTTTAATTATTTGGAAAATAAATTTTCATATATATATATATATATATATATATATATATATATTTATATTTATTGTTAATCTATTTGATAATTTTTCAATTAATATATATTAATCTAAATAGAATGTAAATCTAGATTTACCAAGCAGCCACAAAGATCAGGTCTAAAGTTAAGATGAAAAAGCTCTCTTTCATCCTATAATGAATTTATTCAAATCTTTAAATATGATCTCATAATAACAAATACCATGAAATATACAATAAGATACTACTCTGACATATCATAATAAATTTACTAAAATTTTGAAATATACTCTCATCATATCAAATACCATATACAAATATCATAAAATAAATGTATATACCATTATAATTACAATTATTAATTTTATTTTCATCATTTTAATTAGGCTAACATTTACCTCTCCCTATCCAATAAAACTGCGTACTCTAAACTTATTTTTTGATTTAAAAAAAATAAAGTTATATTTTCATATTGATTGTATAACGATTTTAAATTTTAACACTTAATTATATTTTTAATATATAAAGCATGAGATTAATAATTAAACTTTCGCAATCAAATTTCTCCTGAATTAAAATAATCATGACAACCTTTTCTACGTACTTTATAATACATCTTAAAGAAGAGAATTAGATTCGGTGCGTGCAACGCAATCGCCGCTCACACCACCATGCCGAAGCGAATACGCTTTCCAGTATTCTATTCGGCAGAGAAAACAGTGAAAACTGAAATAAGGAAAACCAGGAATCTGCTCTTTTTAATCTTTAACGTTGAAGGTGGAGGACAGAAAGAACAAGTAAAACAAAGAATATTTTTCTCTCTTTAACTGTTCACGGTAGAAGACAGCATCGACTGAAAGAACGAGACAGTAGCTGTAACAAATTTGAATACAGATTGCTATCAGAGATTCTGAGATTGTGTAAACTGCAGGGTATAAGAAGACGAGAAGGTCAGGAATTCCATTATTTGCAATTGAAGCAGAAGCAGGAGAGGAGATTCAATACTCCGATGTAAGCTAAACAAGGAAGAGGGCAGTGCCAAAACCAGAATTCGAAAGATGCAGTGGGTGGCGAGGAACCCCTTGAGTTTGAATAAAAGAAACAGCAGCAAGTCCATGGAAACTCCTCATCCTCCTCGTATGGATGTTCAAGATAATCATAACGGTAAGATGGCGCAAAAAGTTTCAAGTTTTTCAGAAACGAATGCAAACCAGCAAATGCAACATGATGATCAGAAGGGAGGAGGGAATTCTAGTGAAGAAACGCTGGTGAGGATTCCAGGACGAGCAGTGGTGCACTTGGTGGAGGCAGGAGAGGAAGTTAGCGTGCAGTTGGGCAGCGGCGAATTTTCCATTGTTCGACTTGTTCAGGGGAATACAGGAATCGCCCTGTTTGTTAAAGTTGGAGAAGAAGTGCGTTGGCCTCTCGCCAAGGACGAGCCAACCCTAAAAATCGACTCCCGTCACTACCTCTTCTCCATCCGTCCTCCGCCAGACGACGAGGCAAACAATGAAGATAAAGAAAGCTCCGAGGTTCTGAACTATGGAGTAACGTTTGCAGGCGAAGAGGGTTTGGATTTGCTGGACAGCTGTCTTAAGCAGCACGCTTGTTTTGCGCTGCCAGCGGAATCCACAGGCGGTGTGCCCAAAGCCACACGATCAGCGAAGAACGGTTCGTGTGAGGGAGAGAACCCGGAGGGGGCGTACTGGAGTGCATTGGCACCGAAAGTGGAAGACTATAACAGTGTGGTGGTCAAGGCCATTGCTTCGGGGTCAGAGCAGATTATCAAGGGTATATTTCTCTGCACCAACGCTTATGCTTCTCAGGTGCAGAAAGGCGGAGAATTTGTCAGAAGCCGAGTAACCAAATCCGAGAGCAAAACGGCCGCAGCCTCTGATCATGAAAAGAAAAAGAATACTGATATCAAGATCAGTTCCCGCACAAAAAGAAACATCCGAAGGTAAGTGATCTTTAGATTTTCTCTGCTTTTTGTTTGGTTCAGGGATAACATCTCCTCAACAACCCTTGTCTAAACCCTGTAATTACACTCTCGCATGTAGATATGGCATGATCCAAGTTGAGTTCAAGTGATTTCAATATTAGAAATCGAACGTGAGAGAGTCTAGTTAGATTTTGTTATGATTTCATATTTAGTAAGTATGGTATTTAGTTGGTCATGGTAATGAGTGTGCTAAAGCTAAGAGCCTCAGCTCTATAGAATATTAAAAATCTGGAAAGCCAATCATAACAATATGATTTTAATCATATTTAGAATATGATTTTAATCATATTTAGTAAGTGTAATTTTTATATAGGTAGTTAAAATAATTTAGTTTTATTTAATATTGGATCTATTATATGTAGAGAAGAATTAATTTTTTTAGGTGTAAATTTTTTCTCAAGTTCTACACTCAAAAAATAAGGTTTACACTTAGAGAGATTTCTCTCTCCGCACAAAAAAAATCTGATGTTAAATAAATCTAACCTAGTGATATCTTAATATATATTACAATATAAAAATTTAATATTATATTAAATTTAATATTGCATTAATCTAAAGTTATTAAATTTAATCATATTAATATTATAATATATTAATATTAATATTAAATATAATATTTATATTAGATTTAATGATGTTTTTTTCCTAATATAATAACAAAATTTATAATAAAACTATATTAAATTAATATTTTCAAATATATTCAACTTTAATGTAGAAGTACTTATGTTTTTAAAGATTTTAATATATTCTTAGGATATGACTTTTCTTTGTAAACATTTATTTTATAAATGTTTATTAAAAGAAATATTAAAATATTTTGGAGCAAGATTTTCTATTCTTCCTCATGAATTAACATTTCTCTTTTGATTTAAAAATGACATTGGTTTTAGTAACCAGTAAAAATATTTAAAATTTTAATTTGGAATTTTAATCTCGTAATTTTTTTTTGTTAAAAGTAAATTTTTGATCCATTGAAATTCACGGATATGATAAACTAACTATTAAAAGCATGAGATGATTTACTATCCATTTAAATACATAATTATATTTTAATAATTAATCTTAATCCATTAATAAGATTATAAAATTATATATAATTTAAAATTGATAAAGATTAAAAAAATTATTTTTATTATTTTTTTAGAACTTCTAGACAATTATTGTAATGAGTGTATAAAAGCTAACATCCTCAGCTCTAAATGGATAGTTGTATATGAAAAAATTAAAATTTTATGAGTAGAAGTTTAATTTTGCGCCACCCTCCCTTCCTTTCCATCAAACCCTAATTCTGGATATTGAATGTTGGTATCAAAATATTATCTGTAGGGTTAAAAAGTTCCTTTCCTTTAAACCCTAATTCTGGATATTGAATGTTGGTATCGAAATATTATGTGTAGGGTTAAAAAGCTATCAAAAATGACCGAAGAACTAAGCGAGAATGTGCTGGCGGGGGTGGTCATAGTAAGCAGTGCCGTTACTGCTCCCGTGTTGGGCTCCGAGGCTAGCCAAAAGTTCTTCCGCATGCTACCTAGAGAAGTCCTTCTTGCTTCCTTGGATGCAATCAGTACGTCAATATTCTCCCATTATAACCTCAAAATGTTTCCAAATAAATGTTCTATATGATAGGTATTAGCTACGATAATAATTGGGTTTCTAATTATTGAATTTCAGACAAAGTTTTAGAAGCTGCAGAAGCAGCAGGGAAGGATGCCCTGTCAGCGGCTTCTGATGCTACAGTTGAAGTTGTTACACAGAGGTACTGCATTTTCGGTTCGGTCTGTATAGTTTTCTGGACCCACAAATGTTTGTTTGTGTGCAGGTTAATATTGAGAGCATGGGTTTCATTTGAGTGCAGGCTTGGGGATGACGCAGGAGAGGTGACACATGACACATTTGAAGTTGCGGGGCATGTAATTGGAACTGCTTGGAACGTCACCAAGGTTCGGAAGGCTATCAATCCTGCAACGAATGGAATGTTATCAGCATCCGCTCTGAAGCTTTTGAATCTGAAGAATTCTAGCAAAGCAATCACTACTGCATCCAAATAAATTTACATTGACTATTTTGTTGGAATTGAATTGCTTCTATTTTTAATACACTCTGCAAGAAGGAAGATGATTTTCCATGAGTTTAAATGGGCTTCATGTAAAAGCTGTGATTTGGAGTATCAAGGGAGAATCTGTATGTACGATGCGTAAGTTTTATTAAGTTTATTAGTTTATTAGTTGGATAGTATATTTATTTTATTATTATTATTTTATTTTAAAGTTATGGTTAAGTTAGATATCAAATTAGTATTGGTTACACTTTTGATGGTGAGATAAAAAACTATTTCTGCACAGTTATTTGACTGTTAAATTTATTGAAACATACATATTCTATCTCTTTTGGTTTTTAAATTTATGATTGTTTAGGAGAAAAGAAACACATACTCTTAACCATTAAAAACCTACTAAAACTGTATATAAACCAGACCAAAAACTATATATAAACCAAACCAATCCAGGATAATTTATTAAGCTACCAAATTACTTAATCTTTATTTTAAAACCACTTTAAGATATCCTATTGATATTAAAATAACTTTAAATAACTTAGTTTACAATGGTCACTCTTTGTTTTGTTTTGTTATTATAATTATAACTATAATTATAATTATTATAAGTATGGCATAGCTGTGCAAGATAGCACCCCATCTACATTTCCAGAAAGAAATTTTCGAACAGAAGTTCCGCGAAAGCCAACGTTTCATTCTGATCGTCCAAGGGAGTAACATTGTGTTTCATGTATCTCTCTGACAACACTCGAATCTGGTTTTTCTTCCCTGGTACGAAAGCCATAAGTGTGACGAGTCTGTAGCAAAATATCCTTGCAACTTGCTGGACCAGTCTTTGTTGAGAAGTAAGCCATATGCTTCTGGGATGTCCATGATCACAATGCTGATGCACTATTGAACTTTCCCGTCAGATGATAACCAGATGATCACATCCCAGAGTTCACCAATGGCTAGTATGCATGTTCGGTCAATTTGGATGATATGCACGACTGTAATGCTCCATTGCATACTGATGTTCTTAGCAATGGAGAGTGGCATGACATTGACTGATGCACCAAAGTCAACCAAACAATTGTGGACATTGAAGTTGAATATTTCAAAAGATAACAAAAATGGTGGGCAGATCAAGTTCGCGTCTTCCATGCGAAGTGCGTTGAGTACATATGTGAGAGATCTGGGAGACTTACTTGGTCCCTTGCTAGAGGAGGCAACATTGTCTATGGAGGTTCACCCTAGTGCATGCAAAAGAATATCTCGGTGACTCCTGAGTTTGGTGAGTTCGTATAGAGAGATGTTTGCATAGGTCTTCTTCATGTCTTCAATAATATTGTCATCCAAAGCGGGAAGACTTGTGTTTGTATTGTCTGGTGGAGTGTTTTGAAGTAAGCTGCTCATGGACATATCCTTCGTTGGAGCTGTCTTCCCAGACTTGCTTTGTGTTTTTTGTGTTGAGGATGCTGGTGGATCAATTTTTCTGATCATTTTCTTGACCTTCTTTTTCGGTATCTCAATCACAGTAGGAGCCCCTTGACTTCTCAAGTTATATCAATCGTTTTGTTTTGGGGTCTCCTTCTTGGTGGGTTTTTTATTCTAGGTAGCGTTTAGACATTGATACATGTTAACCATGTGCCCAAAACTTGGAGCTTAATCAGATGTAGCATCTTCTTCGTCATCTTCATCTTCTGGCTGAACCTACTCACTTGCGTTAAAATGATCATTCATCCTTAACGCCAAGGAGCCCATAACTCGGTTCGAATCTATGTAACAGCCCTAGTGAAAATTCCATGTAAAAATATATAAATACCATAGATGATGGGACACATATTCCAAGCTGAATGGTGGGCAAGACATCGTAGGGGGTGTTCATTTGATTGTTTATGGCTAAGGAAATTGGCAAAGGCAATGGCTAAGGCATTAAAGAGGCAAAAAGGTATTTTGGCACATTTATTTATGAAAATAATGGAAATTAGGAGAAAAAGTAGGTGAAAGGTCACAGGTTGCATGTGAGGAGGAAAATAAAGGAAAATAATGGAAATTAGGAGAAAAAGTAGGTGAAAGATCACAGGTTGCATCTGAGGAGGAAATTGAAGGAAAATAATCGAAAATGAAGAAACTTGAGGCCTCATTAATAACAATTCTTATGAGGATCAGTGGGAAAGACTTGGTCAATTTTATTTTGGAGCTCTCTCATTATTCTCTCTCTCTCTCTCTCTCTCTCATACTCTTGGTTAGAGTTTTTTTGAAGCACTTTGGCATTGGAGCAATAAAGGCAAAGAAGGCAAGAGGAAGCAAAGATCAAGCAGGGAAAGGCAAGATCAAGCAACTACAACAGGCTTCATTGCAGGTATCAACTTGCATGTGTATTTTCCTTGCTAGATTTGGCATGCATGGGATTGCATGTGTATTTTCCTTGCTATATTTGGCATGCATGGGATTGCAAGTGTTTCTTTTCTACCATGGCATGGGTTTTGCCAGGTGTGACAATATTTTTAGCCTAGCCTTGCCATTTCTTGATAGCTTTGATGAGATGGGTTCTCTCATGCGTTTTGTGGGGGATGACCGGATTGGATTCGAAGCTGAGTGGGGTGGATCTCCGAATTGACAAACACATGGTGGTAGTGGTCCTTGAACCAGACTAACGATGCACGAATCCACTGGCCTAGTAACCCCTGAACCAGACTGTGGGTTGTGGTAAAGCCAGATTGTGTGCCTTGGTGGGCATAGGAATCCTTTCCGGTGAATGGTGGGATATATGGTAAAGCCAAGAGGTGTATTTTATCTCCGTTGGTCCTAGTGATTCCGGGATGGAATGCATGGTAAACCCTGGAGAGTATGTCTCGATGTAGGGCATAGTGATCCCTGGATCAGACTGCAGATGCACGGTAAATCCTGAGAGACTAGGAGGCACTCAAATTCTTCACTCTATAGGTGGAGAACTCCAGTGGCATCCACATTGATTGGTGTCTTTTGATGTGTTCTATGAGTCCCACATTCATGCTTGGAATATGGCACGAAGGTGATTGGCTGAAGAGAGACTTGGCTCAGCCAATCTATGGTCGGGTGGAATGTGGTAGTCCCATCGTCGGTTGGTTCATTGCATTATTAATGAAAAATTCATTCCCTTGATTCTCATGTGCAAATGTATTGATGTATATATGGATTTTGATGGTTGATATCTCCATTGTATTTATGTTCCTATTATGTTTTTTATATGAAAATTTACCCCAGAGGGTGTTACAAGTGGTATCAGTGCATGGTTCAAACACTTGGATTGGATGGGCTCTATCATAGGTAAAATGAAGAACAAAGGTTAATTTTTAGACCTTTCTGTCATATCTGTTATAACTTTTATTCTGTGGAATATTAGAAGTCAAAAATTTGTCCATAATGAAGGTAAATGCCAATGATTATGTGGTATAAATTTCAAATATTGGGTCGCAATAGTTTAGGAGATATGAGCAGAGGGAGTCGAGCCTTCTGAATGCTCCTAAAATTAGGTCTCAAACATGTCATGCTGACATTTTTGTTATAACTTTTATTATGGGATCTCTTAGGAGTTGAAATTTTTTCCACAATGAGAGGAAATACCGCTTATATTGTGACAAAAATTTCACACATTTATTCGCTATATTTTAGGAGATATGGCCAGTGTAAATCGAGCTTTCTGGATACTCCTAGAATTGTGCACCAAATAGGATAGTGTTGGTATTTTGTTATAACTTTTCATCTATGAAATATCAGAAGTTGAAACTTGAACCATAGTGAGGGAAAATACCACTGATCATATGGTTCAGTTTCCATAAATTGTTCTACTACAGCTTAGGATATATGCATTGAATCATTTGCTATATTGGTTTGCATGCAAAGTGTTTGATGAAATGCTTAAATGGTTCAATGATTAATTGCATACAAACTGTTTGATAAAATTCCCCAATGAGTATGTTGTTTGTGGTTGGGGATAACATTGATGTGTAATAGTATTTCTGTAGTGATATATGCTTACTTTTATGAAAATACTTTGCTATATTAGTTTTCACGTAAAGTGTTTGAAGAAATGCTTACATGCACATGTAATAGTGTAGTAGTTGTTTGAAGAAAATGTAAAAGTATGGTAATTGTTTGAAGAAAATGTTATTTTTTAAATGCAATAGTATTGTTGTATGATAATGTGGATGTCACTGATCTATGCCTATTTGCATGCAAATAATTTGAAGAGTTACATGTAGGGAATTTGAAAGGTTGCATGCAAGGAATTTGAAAAGTTGCATGTAAGGAAATGGAAAAGTGGCATGTTCTTAGTTATTATGTTACAAGTGGAATAAGTGAAATGTTTTGACTTAATATCATACAAAATGTATGAGAAATGAAAACAAATTTATTTTCAAGTGTGGTTAAAATTAGTAGAGCTTTGGAGATCCCATTTCCATAATTGGACATTGGAGATCAGACCATTATAGTAGCTTCTCCTTCTACCTTAGTGTGGACCATGGATAGTAAGGGGGTATGTTTATAAGTTGTTAGTATTTGTGAATGCTGATTTCAAATTAATAGACACGATGTCTTGATTTTTGGAACATTCGATTGACTGTGTATGGATTATATGTCGCTTACATGTTGATTTCATGATACCTACTTACATCCTTGTATGTTAGGTTACATTTTTGAATATTTTGATTACATGTATCAATCTTGTAGGTTGATTACAAGAATTGATCGCTTATGTTCGATTACATGCGTTTATGCATAGGTGTAGTTGATTTGGCATTGCTTATGCATATTGTTGGTTGCATGTGGAAATGTGTACAATGGAGTAATGGTTGTTGTCATGCATGAGGTCATGGTTTGTGTACTTGATATGGTCATGCATTGATGACTGGACTCTAGCTAGAATGATGTGTATATGGTTTGGTACTCATTTTTTATGTGTGTATATGCAGTTGTTATGCATGTATGGTCTTGGTTATGATTATGCATGTATAGTAGGTCAAACATGCCTTGTGAAGTCATCGTATGTAATTTAGGTCATCATGGTGCTATTGGTTGTTATGATGCTAATGAGTTGGTTGAGATAAAGAAAGAAATGCAGATCATCACAGTGAAGTTGCAGCATTGGACCTCGATGCAAGGGCAGATCATCATATCGGTATTGCATTTGGGCATGCAGGTATGTAAGTTAAGGATTTTTATATGCATTAGGTTTATGTACATGTCTTTCGATGTTATGGTTACATTCATAATAGTTGTTGGTTGATTAGTGTAGTTATATGCACATGTGTCAGATAGTCAAGAATGATAGTAACTTGTAGTTGTATGTATTGCTATTTTTGTTTTATATTAGATAACATGATGATTATGCTATGTTTCTGATGAGTATGTTATAGGTTAACTTGTTGATTGTTATATGACAGTTAGCTTGATGATTCAGTTTTGTGTTGTTGATGAGCATGATATATAGCTTATTGTTGTTATATGTTATTAACTTGATGATTGGAGTTATTTCATTGAGATCTTGATGCAATAATTTGGATTGGTCATATGTGTGATGGTTATGTTCATTGCATTGAAGATCTTGATGTTATATGTATTGTGTTAACCTAGTTTGATCTATGCAGATGGTTATGGTTGCGATACTCAGGTATGAGATGACATATTTGTGATGTGGCGTCGTACTAATTTAAACTGATCATACATATGTGATTATTATGCATGAACGACATATGATTATGAGCCTGTAACATGAACATGTTAGTTAGTTACTGTTATGGATATCATGATTTATGTTGACATGTTGTAAAGTTATATCTCGCTAACTAGATTGATTATGCAGACAAGATAGCCTCCCCTGAGGTACACTAAGGTATGAGTTTTCTTATGTATTATACTTGGCATTTCATAGTTGATTATGTTGTCTATTTGATATTTGAGTGTTGGTGCCTATTATGTCATCTAATTGATTTATTTAACATGGTATGTTTGCAAGTTGGTACGAATGTTTGATGAATTGCATAAAATGAGTATGTGTTCAAATGATCTTGTTTTAAGATGATTGTACTAAAATATATGTGTTGAGACAATTGATATGTACTTGAGTATACTACGTGATAGTTGTAGTATTATGATTGATGACTATGAGATGACTATGGATTATGACATGATTGTTTGTAAAAGTTGATTTCAAATTGATAGATATGATTGCCTTGATATTTGGAACATGTGGTTGACATGCGTGAGCATGATGTAGGGAGTTGCATGGTAAGAGAGGTTTCCATGAAATCTGGAAGAAGGCTCGGGTTGAGCTTTCCCCGGGAACCATGGGGATTGAGCCATGGTGTTTGTTGTTAGTCTTGTGCTTTTGTTATTTTATGAATTGTTGATCTTGATTTGCAACTTTTTTTATGTCTAGTGTTGGGTAGTAGAGGGCCCGCATAACAATTTTGGGGCTCAAAGCCCGAAATTTTGGGAAAGGTATGGTAAGGACTCTGCGAAGTGCGCGGACCGTGAATTGTAAATGAGTCAAGTCAAAGGGTTGTCCGCCAAAAAATAATGTAAATTAAGTCGGCTCGCCCATGGTTCGCAGACCATGGAAATGTATAAATAGAGCAAGGCTCTAGAGTTAGGATTCAGTTTTTGGTATGTACTTTTGGATTTGGAATGTAATGGGTTTTTTAAGAAAGAAGTCTTGAAGTGTTTGTAAGTACGAGTTGAGGGTGTTGGTGGGTAGATAGAGGCTCTGTAGCTATGTGCGCAGAGGCCTGGTAGAGTCCGCAGCTGTGTGCGTAGACCCCTGCAGCTGAGTGCGTAGGGCAAATCTGGATGTATTGGTAAAAGAGTGGAATAAAGATAAGTTGGTTCTGAAATACTGTGTTAATTCTGAAATATTGTGGATCTGGTTAATTTATGGTTGATGTATCTGTTTGATATATGTGACTATTCTTATATTCTGAGTTTATGTAAAGTTATAACATTTCTGGGTGCGCACATTGGTTATCTCTATTAAATGTTTGCTTAAAGACTGTAATCTGAGCTATAACAACTCATTAATAATAACTATCAAGGAATTACCTTATTCCGGATCTACGCTGAAGCAGAGTGGCGCAAGGCCACAGAACGACGTGCGAACCCTCCAGACGACATCAAGACATCTCAAGGGTGCGGAAACCTAGTTCTAGCACCCTCCCCTACTACCTCGGGTGAGACCTCAGTCCGCGTTCCACGGGTTGTTGTCGAAAGGGCCGGTAGCTGCGAGATTTGTTTGGCTAAATAACTCTTCTGAACATGGATCAGGGCCCAATAAGCCAACAAATGGTTGCAACCCGGGCTAGTAGGAAAGCTGAGACATCGCACCAGGGGTGTGACCACCTGACTAGCTAAAGAAAGCACAGTCTCAACGCCCCAAGTAGTTGAAAGAAGGTGCGGGACTATAAGCAAGTTTGCGAGAGGCCGGTGCAAAAAATAGGTTCTATACAAAGTCATTTAGTCCAAAAGATCATGGCTACGTCCGAAGGGCTGTGCTACCACATGGAAAGGTCAGGAGGTGACCGTTAACACCACTATTTCTGACAAGAAATTTGAGCTACGGCAGGGAGGAGCGGGCGACGGGCCATTAAGACGGGAGTTCCAAGTTAGATATGAAAAGATCTACCACCTAGATGTTGGTACTAAACTGAAAGTGGAAGAAATGAATCCATTCAAAATTACGTGTTCCTCTAACAACCTATGGATGACATTGGGGTATTTGAGATTTGATCCAGTGAAGACCAGCAAACACTTGGCTACCAGGCACCCCATGAGTACCATGGCAAGAACTCGAGCACGACTCGCGGAAGAACTGCATCCAACCCAGGAAGAACCAGATGAAGTGGCTCTGACCCCTAAGGTTCCAAAGTCCCCATGCACATCGCGACCCCGGAAAAACAAGCAGATGATGGGGCCAGTCAGGGTATCACCACGATTCAGCAAAAGGTCAGTAGCTGAAAAGGGCAAAGCAATCACTACCAAACTCGCTGAGGACGATGAAGATTGGCAAGACCTGATTGCCCAAATTGAGGCACAGGATGATGACGAAGAAGATGCATTCCCAATACCTTCATTACCCCCATATGTCTCTCCATGGAATGGGACGACCAAAATACTGAAGGACCTAGATGCTGCAAAGAGCACGCTATAGACCCTGCTTCTCCTAGATGAGATAAGGTTTGATGGTTTACCGCTGGGCCGAATACCAAGTATCAAGTTCTAAGATTGGGATCTAGCAGACAGCGACAAGTTCCCCCAATTGGCCATAGACAAGTTATTACTGCGCAAATGGTTACTAGGTGTGGAAAAGGCGGGTTTACTCAACCTAAGGTGGATGCCCCACTATTACCGCGCGACCATCACCACTTTTGTGATCCAGAAGTTACTGTGTTTAGTACATGATGGGTATCTCTGGTTGGAAGAGCCAATCCCTATCACAGCTAATTTACTACACCAGATTACCCACTTGCCTGTCAAAGGGAATGACCCCAGAAACATAACCTGAACCAGTAGTGATGTGGGCCTTGCAGAAACAATGAAGGCTAAATATAAGTTGGAAAAGAGAAAGCGTGGGTATGTAATAGAGAGCATCAACAATTGCATGGTGTGAGTCACCACCCAACTACTAGCCAGTAAGCTCATGAGGAAATTCCGCGCCAATGAGGTATTAGCCCCTCTTATTGTGCTTGCGGAGCAGTGTGCTGAAGGAGTCCAGTTCAACTGGGTGCAATTCTTATGCGACGAATTTTAAACAAATTTCCAGGAAGCACAAGACAAAGGTAAGACATTTCATTATGCATGGTTGCTACTATCAATCCTTCTGGTTGTAGGAGAACTGCCGCAGGGGAGCCAGTTTCCCCACATTGAGGACAGCCTCCTTGAAGCAGCACGGTATACTTTGCTCTGGGCTACAAAGGACGTAGCGAGGGCTTTTGAAATCAAGGTTTTTTTGGACCTTCATGGAGGGGAGTGTCCGGACATGGATAGCTCGCAGGCCACAGATGTCTCCAACTGTACATAAAAATTTTCAAAGCACGACCGAGTTCAAAGAGGACATGCATAACGTATATATCCAGGCGCGAAAGGATCCAAAGCAAGCATGGGTCACACTTCCGTTCATTGCAACAAATGATTCTATCTACGACGTATTGGAAGCATGGCCTATAGAGTGGCGCGCCCCATACAAGGCTGTAATAGAAAGAATGGCAGTGCAATATCGAAAAAAGGAACTCCAACAGTGACTCACTCAATTGGCAGAAAAGACCTGTTAGGGACAACAGGCAGCTTCGCAGAAAGAGGCAACCAAGGAAGTGATCGCCGAAGAAATCACGACAGATCAGGAAATGGCCTTGGAACAAGACATACAATTATAGGAAAAGGAGATACAGGAACACACAGACCATATTACCAAATCAACTCCAATCATGCGATCACACAACAAGGAATCACCGCACACACGCAAAAAGTCAAAAACAACAAATTCTTTGGAGAAAGAGTTTATTGACCGCAACAAACCCGTGAGTAATGTCCTTACCGATGCATTGACATAACTTATCATAGAGCAGAAAACTATGTTGGGGGAGATCCGAGCGTAGTTGCAGGCGTTACAAGTGTGACCATAGGGTGGGGTAATCTTAGAATTAACAGAGGACACAACAACAGCTAACCAGATGGTGCGCATGGATACAATGAACACCTTAGTGTTGCCAGGAGGTGCTTTCTTAGCAGAAGTAGAGGGGGACGTGCGAATTTGGGGGTTGAATATGGCTGCTCTTCCTAGAGAAACCTTATACCAACTACAGGATGGGGTTACCATTGAGCTTCGTCCTCGGGAAGGCCATGCCCTCCAAACATTGATGGAGCACAAGGCAAATCTGGAGCAGGTTAGTCTCTAGTGAGATGACTTGATCTCATACAACCAGGGAGTGGAACAGGCCGTGATGGACGCTTGCAGAAAGGTACTGGAGTTAGCTATCCTAGCCAAACTTCCAACCACTGACAAGATTCATCGCATGGCCACACGATTCCATACGGCCCAAGAGGAGGCTGTGAAGGCTCAATGGGAATTAAATTTACAAATTGCAGAGCTAAGACTCAAGGCACAATCGACCACACCGCCAGAAATTCGGGAGCAGCGTTGCGGTAAAAATCAAGTAGGACTAGAAATGATAAAGCACGCTGTCCGACATTTCTCGAGACTGTTAGATCAATCCCTCATTACGCTCACCTCCCTCTAGGAAGACCCAACCATACAACAAGTAGAAACCGAAGTGCAGGAGTTGCAGCAGGCTTATGACATAGTCTGAGGGACTGCGCAGACGGTCACTATCACAAAGTGGTTGGATAAAATGAAGGAGGCCCAGGCTCTCAAGGCACAAGTTGACACCGTGAGGCAAAAGGAGGCAGTGCTTAAAGAACACATCCAACCTTGGCTTGATGAAGCATTTGCATTCTCCACATCCATCGAAGGAAAGTTAGTGCACGTGCAGGTAGTATGTGATCTCGGATAGGCAACTGCAAGTGATACGGATGTATTAGCAGCTCACGTAGAACAGGTAGAGAAGATACTGGCAGAGTTTGTTGCAAGCACAAGCGATGGGCAAAAATTGTTGACCAACCTTCGTGCGAAGGTTACCGCACCAGCTGAGTGACTCAGGACGAGTCACGATGATTGTGTTGGGGGACTGTTGGGTAGCAGAGGGCCCGCGTAACAGTTTTGGGGCTCAAAGCCTGCAATTTTGGGAAAGGTATGGTAAGGACTCTGTGAAGTGCGCGAAGCACGAATTGTAAATGAGTCAAGTCAAAGGGTTGTCTAGAGTTAGGAGTCAGTTTTTGGTATATGCTTTTGGATCTGGAATGTAATGGGTTTTTGAAGAAAGAAGTCTTGAAGTGTCTGTAAGTCCGAGTTAAGGGTGTTGGTGGGTAGATAGAAGCTCTGCAATTGTGTGCGCAAATACCTAGTAGAGTCTGTAGCTGTGTGCGCGGACCCCTGCAGCTGAGTGCGCAGGGAAGATCTGGATGTATTGGTAAAAGAGTGGAATAAAGATAAGTTGGTTCTGAAATACTGTGTTGATTCTGAAATATTGTGGATCTGGTTAATTTATGGTTGATATATCTGTTTGATCTGTGTTCTTATGCTTATATTTTGAGTTTATGTAAAGTTATAACATTTTTGGGTGCACGCATTGGTTATCTCTATTAAATGTTTGCTTAAAGATTGTAATATGAGCTATAACAACTCATTAATAATAATTATCAAGGAATTACCTTCCAGATCTATGTGGAAGCAGAGTGGAGCGAGGCCATAGAACGACACACGAACCCTTTAGACCACATCAAGACATCCCAAGGGCACGAAAACCTGGTTCCAGCACCCTCCCCTGCTACCTCGGGTGAGACCTCAGTCTGCGCTCCGTGGGCTGTTGCCGAAAGGGCTAGTAGCTGCGGGATTTGTTTGCCTAAATAACTCTTTCGAACCTAGGTCAGGGCCCAATAAGCCAACATCTAGTGTATGGCCATACCACTTTGTTTGCGGAGTCATGTTGTTATTGGTTTTTATGGTCTTCTTCTTATTTTTTTTCTTATATTTCCTTTTATGTTTTGAGTCTTGGGAACTGGTTGGGAAAGAGGAAATTTGATGGAAATCGGGAGAGAGGTGTGGTACCCAACCAATGATATAAGACCCTGATGAAGCTCTGTGCATGAGTAAGTGTAGCTGAAGGTTAGACTATGACAATCATTTGGATTGGTTGGTTTCATTGTGGTAAATGGACAATAGCAGTGCAGACACAAGAAATGTAACTAGAAAAGGTAAAGTAAATGGATCATAGGTGTCACATGCTTTGGCTATGTTGGGAATTGTTGCTGTCAATGCCTATGCATAAATAAGGAAGTTCTCTTAACCTAGATCTTATGCTATATGGTAATTATTTTATGATCATGATTATGTTGAAGTTTATATATGTATACATGTATGAATGTATGTCGTTGTCTGACAAGATCATGATTGTTTTATGCTAATGTTTATATATGTATGTATGTATCCATGTATCTATGTTATTGTCTGACAGGGTTGTCAGGGATCATTCTTGTGGATGAATTATTGCTTATGCAGGAGAACGACATGAAGAGGTTCTTGGTCTTACGAGGAATCAATTGGGAAGAGTAGTCACGACAAATATACAAGGTCATTATCATGTGGATATGATTTGGTATTGTATACTTGTATTATGCCTATGTTTATGTTATGACAGGTAATGTTTAAGGATACATCAACAAAGTGAAAGTAGTGTGGTTTGTGGCATGCTAGGGTGAGCATGGATAAGACACTAGAAGCAAGGTTTCTTGGTAAGAACAATGTGGTTTTGGATGTGCAGTACTATTGTTGTGCATACGTTGTATATGTTGTATATGTTGCATCTATGATGTGTGCACTTGTGGTGTTGCGTATATATAGCATGTGTACTTGTTATTTATGCAATGTTATGTATAGGATGGTACAAATAAGATTGTGTGAATATTTCATATGGGGTGTTGTATACATATTGTACTATCTTCATGATGTATATGCGGTGTGTGTGCATATGGTGCTTTGTGCATGTTGGATATGCAGTGCTGTGTACATATGATGCTATGTACGTGTTGGATATGCAATGCTATGTACATGTGGTGTTGCATACATGTTGTACATATGGTTCTATGTACATTTGGTGTTGTGTACATGATTGTACAAGTGGTGTTGTGAGCATGTGGTGTCGCGTACATGTTGTACATAAGGTGTTATGAGCATGCGATGCTATGTACATGTCGTGCATGTGATGCTATGTACATATGGTTTCACGTACAAATTGTGCGTGTGGTACTGTGTACATGTGGTATTGTGTACACATGGTACAATGGTGTAGTGTACATTTGGTGTTGTGTACACATTGTGTAGGTGGTGCAATGTACAGGTGGTACTATGTACATGTTGTACATATGGTATTGATGCATGTGTGGTATTGTGTGCATGTAATACATGTTGTGTTGAGGGCATGTGTTATTATGTATGTGCATTAGGTAGTCATGGTATTTGGCATGTGTACTTGTCGTGTGGTACTCTGTGTAGGTACATGAATTGGGTGGTATTTCACATCAGGTATAGATGGATGCATTGTATTGTATACATTAGGTGTAGGTATGTGTTGTATGTCAGGTGTAGGTGCATGTATTGCATGGTTTTGTGTGTAAGGTGTGGATGTATGCGTGTGATGCACACTATGTGTCTATGCACATGGTTGAGGAGAAGGCACTGGGTGTTTGTTGGGTGTAGAAATCAAGCTGAAGTGCGTATGGAATAAATACGAAGGTAGAAGCTAAGGATTGATGAAAGGATAAGTATCAACATTTTATTTCAATTTTATTATGCATGTGACTTATGATTCTGGTATATGATGATTACACGTGAATTATGATTTTGGTTTATGATCTATGATTCTGATTTATGATCTATGATTCTGGTTTATGATCTATGATTTTGGTTTATGATGGTTACATGTGATTTATGATTTTGATCTATGATGGTTGTGTTTTGAGCTAACCTGATGTGATATCTTTATATATGTTGATTTGGCCAAGTATGCTAGTTTGACTTGTTGTGATAGGAAGTGAATAGGATTGAAAATATACCTTATTGACGAGCTATCAATGAGGTATGATGTGAGTTTATTTAAATTTATTTTAAATCTAATGGAATTTATGTGCTTGGTACAAGAAGAATGAACATGCCCAGTTGGGTGGTTGAAATCGACTGCAAGAATTAGCAGCAACAACAAAGGAATTGAAACATGTAGCAGTATGCTGGTAAAGCACTTTAGGAGCAGGGCTTTGTGGGACACTAGTACCCAATAATGTCCGTTTATTTCCATGAGCATGATATGATTGGTATGATGTGTTGAGGTAGGTATATGCCTTGGTTTTTGTATCTTATGATGGGAGGAAGCCTTGCCAAGGGATGGATTGCCCAAGATGGGGGTGTCAGTGGAACTTGGAAGGTGAGTGACTACATGGAAGGGGTGACCGGATTCCCGAGAAACTGTGTAGCAGAGAAGGGAAGGTCACAAATGGATTTTTTTGGTCATTAGCACTACTAGATGGAATTATATGCACATTGGGAGTGCACCCTAGAACAATGAGCTAATAACAGTTCGATTAGAGGACAGGTGGCACGAGATTATAGCACTGGACATTGGATGCAAATTTGACTTTGTAGTGGATTATAGACTTCCTGGGAAGGAGGTGAATCCTGGCATTACTTTGAGGGTGGAGGTGTAGCCTCTGGATTCCCTTGTTACGGATGTAGGCATCATATTATTTTATTTGTTGGTTGAGAAAATGTGCATATGTGAATGTGTGTATATGTGGTTATTGTAAATACCGTAATGAGCTGTTTTATAAAGCTCCATTATGTGGTATGTGTCATGTTGTCATGATGTTTTGATTTTGAGCATATATTTCATTGTAAATAATGCAAAAAGCTATATTATAAAGCTCCATGGGCAGTATGTTTTGTTTTCAGCATTCATGTAGTTTTAGGTGTTATTGAACACCGAGGACGGTGTTCCCCCAAGGGGGACGGTTCTGTAACAACCCTAGTGAAAATTCCATGTAAAAATAGATAAATGCCACAGATGATGGGGCACTTATTCTAAGCTAAATGGTGGGCAAGACATCTTAGGGGGTGTTCATTTGATTGTTTATGGCTAAGGAAATTGGCAAAGGCAATGACTAAGGCATTAAAGAGGCAAAAAGGTATTTTGGCACATTTATTTATGGAAATAATAGAAATTAGGAGAAAAAGTAGGTGAAAGGTCACAGGTTGCACATGAGGAGGAAAATGAAGGAAAATAATGGAAATTAGGAGAAAAAGTAGGTGAAAGATCACAGTTTCATGTGAGGAGGAAATTGAAGGAAAATAATGGAAAATGAAGAAAATGGAGGCCTCATTAATAAAAAGGCTTATGAGGATCAGTGGGAAAGACTTGGTCAGTTTAGTTTTGGAGCTCTCTTATTATTCTCTCTCTCTCTTTCATACTCTTGGTTACTTAGAGTTTTTTTGGAGCACTTTGGCATTGGAGCAAGAAAGGCAAAGAAGGCAAGAGGAAGCAAAGATCAAGCAGGGAAAGGCAGGATCAAGCAGCTACAACAGGCTTCATTGCAAGTATCAACTTGCATGTGTATTTTCCTTGCTAGATTTGGCATGCATGGGATTGCATGTGTATTTTCCTTGCTAGATTTGGCATGCATGGGATTGCATGTGGATTTTCCTTGCTAGTTTTGGCATGCATGGGATTGCATGAGTTTCTTTTCTACCATGTCATGGGTTTTTCTAGGTGTGACAATATTTTCAGCCTATCCTTTCCATTTCTTGATAGCTTTGATGAGATGGGTTCTCTCATGTGTTTTGTGGGGGATGGCCAGATTGGATTCAAAGCTGAGTGGGGTGGATCTTCGAATTGACAAACACATGGTGGTAGTGGTCCCTGAACCAGACTGAGGATGCATAAAGCCACTGGCCTAGTAACCCCTGAACTAGACTGTGGGTTGTGGTAAAGCCATATTGTGTGCCTAGGAATCCTTACCGGTGAATGGTATGATATATAGTAAAGCCAAGAGGTATATTTTCTCTCCGTTGGGCCTAGTGATTCTCGGATGGAATGCATGGTAATCTTGGAGAGTATGTCTCGGTGTAGGGCATAGTGATCTCTGGATCAGACTGCGGATGCACAGTAAAGCCTGAGAGACTAGGAGGCACTCAAATTCCTCACTTGTAGGCAGAGAACTCTGGTGGCATCCAAATTGATTGGTGTTTTTTGATGTGTTCTATGAGTCCCACATTCATGCTTGGAATATGGCATAGGAGTGATTGGCTGAAGAGAGACTTGGCTCAACCAATATATGGTTGGGTGGAATGTGGTAGTCCCATCACCGGTTGGTTCATTGCATTATTAATGAAAAATTCATTCCCTTGATTTTCATGTGCAAATATATTGATGTATATATGGATTTTGATGGTTGATATGTCCATTATATTTCTGTTCCTATTATGTTTTTTTTCATATGCACATTTATCTCGAGGGTGTTACAATCTACATAGGTCTTGATGCAGGAGAATCAAGGGCATTTTTTTTATTTTGTAAATATGTTAAAAGGGGGTGTGTTGATTTTTAATATTTTATTAAATTAATTTGAGTAAAACAGGAAAATGTGAGGATCTACTGTAAATATCTTTTTATTTAATAAAAGGATATGAGGGAATTTAATTAGTGGAAGGATTTTAGGGATAAAGAGCTATCCTTTAGGGATGTTGAGAGATTTAGGGGTTTGTTGAGGAATTGAAGGGATTGAGCATTTAATTTAATGACATTTTTAAATTGTATAAACAGGAAGAAGTTTTAGAGGAAAATACATTGAGAAAAGTGAGAGGAGTAGAGAGCTGGTTGGGAACAACCAAGGCTGTGAGCGTTTGGTAAATTGTAAGGGCCATCAATCTGGAATATCAGGCCGAACAAAAGTTGTAAGTTATTGTTTTGATTTCAGGATTGTAAGGTTTGATTTATGGAGTGGTATATATTTTTTCTGCAATTGGATTCTAAATGGAGAATGCCCCTTTCTATAATCTGGTAGTGAAATTATTGTGAATGCCATTAAATGAAACAAAATAGGAAATCGATCTGAATAATCGATACTTGAATTTCTGTGTGAAGCACATAAGGGGAAAGGGTCGATTCAGTGAAAATCCGATCTACGTGTGAATGTAATCCCATTTGCATAAGTGTAATTACTTAATTAGAGGTGTGAAGGATTCGTTGTAGATGTGCATAAATTCTAATGATGTTTCTGCGAAGAAATATCGAACCAATAATAAATGGCTGAATTGTGCATGAACAGAGTCTGAATCACTATCATTAATGTGCTGGTCTTCTGTCCAAGAATAAAGATTGACATGATATATGACCACGTCTTGAAATCATTTTCAGGAGAACTTAAATTTGTATCGGTTCTGCATTAAAATACATAGTTTGACTGCGCTAGTGGTATTGAGTGGCATCTTTTGTTGACATTGGGAACATGAAATTCAAACTGTGTTTTGGCTTGACATACATAGTCTTGTTCTGTAGTGAGAATATGTGAGATGGAGATTTCTATATGAGTTAAGATGACGTTCTGGAAAACAAAGAACTAAGTGCAGAATCGATTCCTCTAAATCGAATTTCCATTTGAATGATTTTACTAAGGCGCAAGTTCAAAATCCGATTAAAAATTTGTTCCCTTCGTGGTGTCTGATTGACGGAAACTGTGTAGAAGTTGATGTGTAAAGTGCTGAAGTTATATATGAGTTTGAACTTCGTTCCTTGTGGCACAACGAGTTGAAGATTGCAAAGTTTCTTGGGAGCAGATTTAACAGTCAATGTCAATTGGGTATGAATGTTTATGATTGAATGCTGCAAATATTTGATCTGTGGTCGACATGATTGGAGATGAATATAGAAATCGATATAATTAAAACGATATCGATTCTATTTTAAATGATAATACACAGCATTTGACAGCGCAATATCGATGGTTAAGTCGATATTCAATCTGCAATGTAATGCTATATGTTGTTTGACATGAACTCAGTAAAAACAAAACGCGGGAGCAACATTATCCAGTTCTGAAATCATACTGTAGAAGTTTTTTATGTTAATGAATTGATGGCGCAGAGAATTTCATTTTTAACTTGAGTATGTGGTGAAATTATGGCGCTAAGTTTTAATGCAGAAGAATCAACAAGAAGTCGATATGAAAATGCCACGAGCAGGACCGATCTACAATGATGATAATTGCAGAGTGAAATCGTGGAAGATGATAGTCTGAACAGAGGTAAGAGAAATTGCCAGATTTCAATATTTAAATATCAACTGTAAATATTGAAGGGAAATACTTGTGTATCACTGGGTACGCTGTAAGAGAAAGGGCGCACATATATTTGGTGCTATGAATGGTTGAAACAGGTAAATTTGTGCATGCAAATGATATTGGTATTGTTTGTTATGTCCACTTGAGGTCGAAAAGCATAAGTTCATTCTTTTGATTGAAATCAGTTATAAGTCATATTTGAGCATTGATGTTGAATGGAAATGATAGCAGGCCGCATCCTTTTCTTTGAGTTTTGATTTAACTTTGGCGTTATAAGAATGAAAGTATGTGAGTTGGAATGATAGTTATGACGAAAATTTGGGATGGTGTGTATTAATAATGGCTTCATAACCATGGTTGTTTGTAACAAAGAAGCTTTCATATAGATGATGGAATTGCCGTTCATTGAGGAAAAGTTGAGGCGCATGTTTGTATATGCATAATAGAAAAAGATCCTGGTTATTTGCAGGATAGTCCTGCGTCATTTTGGTATCAGAGCCGGAATGCTCTGTTGAAATAGAAGGTTTTGTTGAAAACTGAAATGTATTTTGACTGTATGATGAATGATGAAAGGAAGATCAGAGTTTTAAATTTGATGTGTAAGCTACACAAATGTAGTGAACAGATTGGCAGAAGCGAAAGGAGGAAACAATCATGCAAGATCTTAAGAGGTGAGATGATTTTTCTGAATTGAAATTTGTGATTGAAGTTTATGGTTGCAGAGAAGATGGCATTGAACCTGACATTCAGCTAAAGGCTGGATAAGGAGGACAATTGCAGGGTCCTGAAGAAGAACGTGAGTTGAAGAGACAGCCTAGAGAGTGAGCGGAGGAGAGTGCTCAAAGAGGTTCCAGAGGCAGTGAACCAGTACTTACCAAAAGACTGAGTGAGGAGGGCTTGGTGAGGTAAGTGGCAGTAGAAGAGATTGCTGTCGTAAAGGCTAGTACAACTTATGGTGAGTGAACAACTCATGGAGAAAGTGATCATGGAGGATCAAAGAAGAGGTTCAGAGGAATGCCACAGCGATGAGATGACTGCAGAAGTCAGAGAAAGAGAGATTGCAGTAATGAAAGTGCAATTGCAGGTACTAGAGGAATGGCTGCAAGAGCAGGAAAACCAGAATAGAGGATGGATCTTTCCACTGAAGGGAAAGAAAGTGAAGTGGTAGAAGCTACAACAGAAAAGAGATCGACAGATAAACATGGAGTTAATGGAAGAGCTGAAGAAGCTCGAACAGATGATGGATATACAGTTGAAGTGTACGCAACTCAGAGCAGCTGAGTTGGAAGAGGAGGTTTCGATTGATGAAACAGAGGAGGAGATCATTGATGATTTCTTGAACTATTGGGCAGATCTAGATCAGCTGGATAATGTGAACTCTTGTGTTTTTATAGTTGACAGTTGTGATGTGATTACAGGTTTTGTTGAAGAGGAAGTTCATGTGAATGAAGAAGATGATCAGCTGGAAGAGCTGGTATATGAACCGACGATTAAAGCTATTGAGACTTGTAGTTTCAAACTGACAAGTTGTGTATGAATGCAGGGACTGTAAGTGATGGTAATGTTATGGTTCAGCAATGTCACAGAGAAATTGCATTGCTAGAATATTTGTTGAAAAATTCGGAGTATGATAGAGAGATGGCAGAAGAAAGAGTTCAGTACAGTGAACGAGTGCAGAAAGATATCATGGAAGCAGATGATGTGAGAGAAAGACTGGTTGACAGTCTTGAGAATTCTTCAGAGGATTCTTTGGGTGAAGAGAATCAGCATACTGATGTGTTGATAGTGGAGGAGAATTCAGAACAGCATACTGAAGTGCTGGCAAAGGAGGACAAGGCACTGATGCCTTCTGATTTTTATTCTAACAAGTGTTTTGTGAATGCAGGTATTGTTGCAGAACATTTGACTCAGTTGAGCAGTCAAATGAAGGAAGAAGAAGTTTTCTATTCCAGAAGACAAGAGGGTATGGATGATCGGGTGGCAGTCAGAACAGAAACGAATAGAAGCAAGAAGTCAGCAAGTGACAGTACATATAGAGAAAGTAAAAACTGAGCAAGCCGTCTTAGCTCAGCAGGCAGCAAGAAATCAACAACCGGGAGATTATTTGGACCGAGAGATTGAAAGTATCAGAAGACTGATGACAAAAGAATCCCGGAAAAGGCCAGCAGCAAGAAAGGAAAGGAAAGACAACAAGAGAAAGATAGCGAAGGATTGCAAGAGCAAAGCAAGTGGAGCACTACAACACAAAATATGGAAACCTGGAAGACAACAGTAGATGATAACAGTAGTAAAGCAATCGACAAGCATGGGAAGATTACAAAATAAAATTTGGGATCAAGGAGGAGATATCCAGTCTTATGACCAGGTGGTCATGAACTTTCTTACATGGGGAGTCTGATGCAGGAGCATCAAGGGCATTTTTTTTATTTTGTAAATATGTTAAAAGTGGGTGTGTTGATTTTTAATATTTTATTAAAATAATTTGAGTAAAATAGGAAAATATGAGGATCTATTGTAAATATCTTTTTATTTAATAAAAGGATATGAGGGAATTTAATTAGTGGAAGGATTTTAGGGATAAAGAGCTATCCTTTAGGGATGTTGAGAGATTTAGGGGTTTGTTGAGGAATTGAAGGGATTGAGCATTTAATTTAATGACATTTTTAAATTGTATAAATAGGAAGAAGTTTTAGAGGAAAATACATTGAGAAAAGTGAGAGGAGTAGAGAGCTGGTTGGGAACAACCAAGGCTGTGAGCCTTTGGTAAATTGTAAGGGCCATCAATCTGGAATATCAGGCTGAACAAAAGTTGTAAGTTATTGTTTTGATTTCAGGATTGTAAGGTTTGATTTATGGAGTGGTATATATTTTTTCTGCAATTGGATTCTAAATGGAGAATGCCCCTTTCTATAATCTGGTAGTGAAATTATTGTGAATGCCATTAAATGAAACAAAATAGGAAATCGATCTGAATAATCGATACTTGAATTTCTGTGTGAAGCACATAAGGGGAAAGGGTCGATTCAGTGAAAATCCGATCTACGTGTGAATGTAATCCCATCTGCATAAGTGTAATTACTTAATTAGAGGTGTGAAGGATTCATTATAGATGTGCATAAATTCTAATGATGTTTTTGCGAAGAAATATCAAACGAATAATAAATGGCTGAATTGCGCATGAACAGAGTCTGAATCACTATCATTAATGTGTTGGTCTTCTGTCCAAGAATAAAGATTGACATGATATACGAGCACGTCTTGAAATCATTTTCAGGAGAACTTAAATTTGTATCGGTTCTGCATTAAAATACATAGTTTGACTGCGCTAGTGGTATTGAGTGGCATCTTTTGTTGACATTGGGAACAGGAAATTCAAACTGTGTTTTGGCTTGACATACATAGTCTTGTTCTGTAGTGCGAATATGTGAGATGGAGATTTCTATATGAGTTAAGATGACGTTCTGGCAAACAAAGAACTAAGTGCAGAATCGATTCCTCTAAATCGAATTTCCATTTGAATGATTTTACTAAGGCGCAGGTTCGAAATCCGATTAAAAATTTGTTCCCTTCGTGGTGTTTGATTGACGGAAACTGTGTAGAAGTTGATGTGTAAAGCACTGAAGTTATATATGAATTCGAACTTCTTTCTTTGTGGCACAACGAGTTGAAGATTGCAGAGTTGCTTGGGCGCAGATTTAACAGTCAACGTCAATTGGGTATGAATGTTTATGATTGAATGCTGCAAATATTTGATCTGTGGTCGACATGATTGGAGATGAATATAGAAATCGATATAATTAAAATGATATCGATTCTATTTGAAATGATAATACACAGCATTTGACAACGCAATATCGATGGTTAAGTCGATATTCGATCTCCATTGTAATGCTATATGTTGTTTGACATGAACTCAGTAAAAAAAAAATGCGGGAGCAACATTATCCAGTTCTGAAATCATACTGTAGAAGTTTTTTATGTTAATGAATTGATGGCGCAGAGAATTTCATTTTTAACTTGAGTATGTGGTGAAATTATGGCGCTAAGTTTTAATGCAGAAGAATCAACAAGAAGTCGATATGAAAATGCCACGAGCAGGACCGATCTACAGTGATGATAATTGCAGAGTGAAATCGTGGAAGATGATAGTCTGAAGAGAGGTAAGAGTGCCAGATTTCAATATTTAAATCTGATTGAATCAACTATAAATATTGAAAGGAAATACTTGTGTATCACTGGGTACGCTGTAAGAGAAAGGGCGCACACATATTTGGTGCTTTGACTGGTTGAAACAGGTAAATTTGTGCATGCAAATGATATTGGTATTGTTTGTTATGTCCACTTGAGGACGAAAAGCATAAGTTCATTCTTTTGATTGAACTCAGTTATAAGTCATATTTGAGCATTGATGTTGAATGGAAATGATAGCAGATCGCATCCTTTTCTTTGAGTTTTGATTTAACTTTGGCGTTATAAGTATGAAAGTATGTGAGTTGGAATGATAGTTATGACGAAAATTTGGGATGGTGTGTATTAATAATGGCTTCATAACCATGGTTGTTTGTAACAAAGAAGCTTTCATATAGATGATGGAATTGCCGTGCATTGAGGAAAAGTTGAGGCGCATGTTTGTATATGCATAATAGAAAAAGATCCTGGTTATTTGCAGGATAGTCCTGCGTCATTTTGGTATTAGAGCCGGAATGCTCTGTTGAAATAGAAGGTTTTGTTGAAAACTGAAATGTATTTTGACTGTATGATGAATGATGAAAGGAAGATCAGAGTTTTAAATTTGATGTGTAAGCTACACAAATGCAGTAAACAGATTGGCAGAAGCGAAAGGAGGAAAAGATCATGCAAGATCTTAAGAGGTGAGATGATTTTTCTGAATTGAAATTTGTGATTGAAGTTTATGGTTGCAGAGAAGATGGCATTGAACCTGACATTCAGCTAAAGGCTGGATAAGGAGGACAATTGCAGTGTCCTGAAGAAGAACGTGAGTTGAAGAGACAACCTAGAGAGTGAGCAGAGGAGAGTGCTCAAAGAGGTTCCAGAGGCAGTGAACCAGTACTTACCAAAAGACTGAGTGAGGAGGGCTTGGTGAGGTAAGTGGCAGCAGAAGAGATTGCTGTCGTAAAGGCTAGTACAACTTATGGTGAGTGAACAACTCATGGAGAAAGTGATCATGGAGGATCAAAGAAGAGGTTCAGAGGAATTCCACAGCGATGAGATGACTACAGAAGTCAGAGAAAGAGAGATTGTAGTAATGAAAGTGCAATTGCAGGTACTAGAGGAATGGTTGCAAGAGCAGGAAAACCAGAATAGAGGATGGATCTTTCCACTGAAGGGAAAGAAAGTGAAGTGGCAGAAGCTACAACAGAAAAGAGATCGACAGATAAACATGCAGTTAATGGAAGAGCTGAAGAAGCTCGAGCAGATGATGGATATACAGTTGAAGTGTACGCAACTCAGAGCAGCTGAGTTGGAAGAGGAGGTTTTGATTGATGAAACAGAGGAGGAGATCATTGATGATTTCTTGAACTATTGGGCAGATCCAGATCAGCTGGATAATGTGAACTCTTGTGTTTTTATAGTTGATAGTTGTGATGTGATTACAGGTTTTGTTGAAGAGGAAGTTCATGTGAATGAAGAAGATGATCAGCTGGAAGAGCTGGTATATGAACCGACGATTAAAGCTGTTGAGACTTGTAGTTTTCAAACTGACAAGTTGTGTATGAATGCAGGGACTGTAAGTGATGGTAATGTTATGGTTCAAAAATGTCACAGAGAAATTGCATTGCTAGAATATTTGTTGAAAAATTCGGAGTATGATAGAGATATGGTAGAAGAAAGAGTTCAGTACAGTGAACGAGTGCAGAAAGATATCATGGAAGCAGATGATGTGAGAGAAAGACTGGTTGAAAGTCTTGAGAATTCTTCAGAGGATTCTTTGGGTGAAGAGAATCAACATACTAATGTGTTGATAGTGGAGGAGAATTCAAAACAACATACTGAAGTGCTGGCAAAGGAGGACAAGGCACTGATGCCTTCTGATTTTTATTCTAACAAGTGTTTTGTGAATGCAGGTATTGTTGCAGAACATTTGACTCAGTTGAGCAGTCAAATGAAGGAAGAAGAAGTTTTCTATTCCAGAAGACAAGAGGGTATGGATGATCGGGTGGCAGTCAGAACAGAAACAAGAATACAAGCAAGAAGTCAGCAAGTGACAGTACAGATAGAGAAAGTAAAAACTGAGCAAGCCGTCTTAGCTCAGCAGGCAGCAAGAAATCAAAAGCCGGGAGATTATTTGGACCGAGAGATTGAAAGTATCAGAAGACTGATGACGAAAGAATCCCGGAAAAGGCCAGCAGCAAGAAAGGGAAGGAATGAAAACAAGAGAAAGATAGCGAAGGATTGAAAGAGCAAAGCAAGTGGAGCACTACAGCACAAAATATGGAAACCTGGAAGACAACAGCAGATGATAACAATAGTAAAGCAATCGACAAGCATGGGAAGATTAAAAAATAAAATTTGGGATCAAGGAGGATATATCCAGACTTATGACTAGGTGGTCATGAACTTTCTTACATGGGGAGTCTGATGCAGGAGCATCAAGGGCATTTTTTTTATTTTGTAAATATGTTAAAAGGGGGTGTGTTGATTTTTAATATTTTATTAAATTAATTTGAGTAAAATAGGAAAATGTGAGGATCTATTGTAAATATATTTTTATTTAATAAAAGGATATGAAGGAATTTAATTAGTGGAAGGATTTTAGGGATAAAGAGCTATCCTTTAGGGATGTTGAGAGATTTAGGGGTTTGTTGAGGAATTGAAGGGATTGAGCATTTAATTTAATGACATTTTTAAATTGTATAAACATGAAGAAGTTTTAGAGGAAAATACATTGAGAAAAGTGAGAGGAGTAGAGAGCTGGTTGGGAACAACCAAGGCTGTGAGCCTTTGGTAAATTGTAAGGGCCATCAATCTGGAATATCAGGCCGAACAAAAGTTGTAAGTTATTGTTTTGATTTCAGGATTGTAAGGTTTGATTTATGGAGTGGTATATATTTTTTCTGCAATTGGATTCTAAATGGAGAATGCCCCTTTCTATAATCTGGTAGTGAAATTATTGTGAATGCCATTAAATGAAACAAAATAGGAAATCGATCTGAATAATTGATACTTGAATTTCTGTGTGAAGCACATAAGGGGAAAGGGTCGGTTCAATGAAAATCCGATCTACGTGTGAATGTAATCCCATCTGCATAAGTGTAATTACTTAATTAGAGGTGTGAAGGATTCGTTGTAGATGTGCATAAATTCTAATGATGTTTCTGCGAAGAAATATCGAACGAATAATAAATGGCTGAATTGCGCATGAACAGAGTCTGAATCACTATCATTAATGTGTTGGTCATTTGTCCAAGAATAAAGATTGACATGATATATGACCACGTCTTGAAATCGTTTTCAGGAGAACTTAAATTTGTATCGGTTCTGCATTAAAATACATAGTTTGACTACGCTAGTGGTATTGAGTGGCATCTTTTGTTGACATTAGGAACAAGAAATTCAAATTGTGTTTTGGCTTGACATACATAGTCTTGTTCTGTAGTGCGAATATGTGAGATGGAGATTGCTATATGAGTTAAGATGATGTTCTGGCAAACAAAGAACTAAGTGCAGAATCGATTCCTCTAAATCGAATTTCCATTTGAATGATTTTACTAAGGCGCATGTTCGAAATCCGATTAAAAATTTGTTCCCTTCGTGGTGTTTGGTTGACGAAAACTGTGTAGAAGTTGATGTGTAAAGCGCTGAAGTTATATATGAATTCGAACTTCGTTCTTTGTGGCACAACGAGTTGAAGATTGCAGAGTTGCTTGGGCGCAGATTTAACAGTCAATGTCAATTGGGTATGAATGTTTATGATTGAATGCTGCAAATATTTGATCTGTGGTCGACATGATTGGAGATGAATATAGAAATCGATATAATTAAAATGATATCAATTCTATTTGAAATGATAATACACAGCATTTGACAGCGCAATATCGATGGTTAAGTCGATATTCGATCTGCAATGTAATGCTATATGTTGTTTGACATGAACTCAGTAAAAAAAAAACGCGGGAGCAACATTATCCAGTTCTGAAATCATACTGTAGAAGTTTTTTATGTTAATGAATTGATGGCGCAGAGAATTTCATTTTTAACTTGAGTATGTGGTGAAATTATGGCGCTAAGTTTTAATGCAGAAGAATCAACAAGAAGTCGATATGAAAATGCCACGAGTAGGACCGATCTACAGTGATGATAATTGCAGAGTGAAATCGTGGAAGATGATAGTCTGAATAGAGGTAAGAGAAATTTCCAGATTTCAATATTTAAATCTGATTGAATCAACTGTAAATATTGAAGGGAAATACTTGTGTATCACTGGGTACGCTGTAAGAGAAAGGGCGCACATATATTTGGTGCTTTGACTGGTTGAAACAGGTAAATTTGTGCATGCAAATGATATTGGTATTGTTTGTTATGTCCACTTGAGGTCGAAAAGCATAAGTTCATTCTTTTGATTGAACTCAATTATAAGTCATATTTGAGCATTGATGTTGAATGGAAATGATAGCAGGCCACATCCTTTTCTTTGAGTTTTGATTTAACTCTGGCGTTATAAGAATGAAAGTATGTGAGTTGGAATGATAGTTATGACGAAAATTTGGGATGGTGTGTATTAATAATGGCTTCATAACCATGGTTGTTTGTAACAAAGAAGCTTTCATATAGATGATGGAATTGCCGTGCATTGAGGAAAAGTTGAGGCGCATGTTTGTATATGCATAATAGAAAAAGATCCTGGTTATTTGCAGGATAGTCCTGCGTCATTTATCAGAATGCCGCACTTTGTGTAACTCACAGAAGTTTTCCTTCGAAACCAGGTCCATTTGGAACACAAAATTTGAACTCTGCCTAGATTTAGCATGGTGTCTATTGTTGCTACTTGATGTCACATTCTTCTTGCGCGCAAAACCAAAAGGTCTACTACTCACTGTTGTCTCGGTCATGCATTGATTGAGTTCTGCTACTTCATTTGTCAAGGACTTGAGGAGATGAGTAAGGGTCTCAATTTCACTTGTTTCTTTTTCCTTTACCTTACTCATAGCAGCGTGGGACCTCCTACCCACATCTTTGGAGTCCTTCCCTGGCTTATCATCTACAATGACTCCAATCGCGCATAGGTATTTCTTTGCATCAAGCGCTTCTTGGCAATTTTCAGACAGTGTTGGTTTCACAGCTCACTTGATGAATTGCACAATGTTGGTCGGTAGTGCAGTCGTGTAGTAGTTTACTGTCATTGACTCTTGAGGTTTAGTTTCTGTAGTGAACTTGTTCAGGATATGGTTAAACCTCTGGTTAAAATATTTCATTTTTTCTTTTGGCTCCATCTTAAGACTACCTAATTATTTCAACAACATGGTGGCGGTTTTTTCATCAGCAAATTTCTTAAGGAAAATTCTCTTGAACATCCCCCAATTTTGAATGGAGTTGACAGGAAGGTTGTGGTACCATACAACTGCTCTGCCATCCAAGGTACATGGAAACAATCTACATCCAACATCGTCATAATGTACCTCGAGTGTATGCAGGTGTAGGTAGAACGTGTCTAGATGATCTTTGGCCTTTACTGCTCTGTTAGGGTCATACTTCGTTAACAAATTCTTTGCGTGCCTTGGAATCTTGTGCAAGACATCTTGGAGTGCCAATGGGCCCCGTGCCATTAATTCCAAATTTTGAACAACCATATTGTATTCTTCTTCGTACTCCTCCTCTTCTTCTGAATCAAACGATTTAACCTCTGAATCTGTTGGTTCATCTCCACCTCCACCTCCTCCATTGCCTCTGCTGGAACCTAAGCCCAAGAGTGTGTTGTTAACTTCTTCTCCTTGTAGGAAAATAGGAGGTTCCTCTTTGTTCTCAACAACTTCTGCCAACTCTTCAAGAGTGGCGTGGATTACTTCTTCAACAGATGAGACTACCACTCCTGTGGGTGTAGTATTTTGCTTCCTTTATGAAGAGGGAAGATTGTTTATTCCTAGGATCAATCTAAGAACTTTGGAAAAGTAACGGTGATGGGACAGATAGAGCGAAGGTGATGATATGAAATTTCTTGTTCAGGTCTGGGAGGTGATGAGTAACCAACTTCATAGTTGCGCGTGGGAGAGAGGGAGTTCATGTTAGTGCCTTAACCAAATGATGGATATGTGGGGTTGAGAGGACATTCAGCCATAAATTACTGGTCACCCTCCTTCTAGCGCCAGAAATGTTGACAGTGCTAGACTCACCAAGATCCAAGGGATTTCCTTGATATGAAGCCCCAACTAGACCTCAAACCATTTAGTGTAGGAGTCCCATCCAATATGATGACTTGGTTGATATTATCTTAGAGATTTGCCTTAGCTCTTGTTTTCCAGAACATGAGAGTGTTATTCTTGTAACTTCAAGAAAGAGAGGTGAGTGTGCCTAGTGAGTTCTTAATGTAACTATTTGTCCAAATTCTCTTACTGTCAAAAAGGGGAAGTAAAGTGAGCCTCTTGATGAGAGGGAATAGTCTCAACCCAAGAAGAAACACATGCGAACGACAACAAGGGTCTGTCCAACATCCATCAGAATAGTCCATAACAGACATGGTAATCATGAAAACCAAAGCTCAATGGAAAACACGTACACCATCTGGTGGAATATTCCACACGGGGGTGACAGTCGTTAACACCAAGAAAAACACAAAGATGGCCTGTCTAATGCCCGACGGAGTAGTCCACATGGACGGGATAGCAGTGATAAATAATACAACACATCTTCAACAATATGAGTACTAAAATAACTGAAGTAGTTCAACTATCTTAGTACAGGTGTTATCACCAAAAAATTGATCATCTAGCCTAATTTACTAGATGGATTGAAGTACACCATGTAAAGCCAATTTTACTGTAGTAAAATTGCTTTCACTGTGAGAAATTACCTAATAAACCACCTTTATTAAGTAATTTACAGTTAAACCCATGAAGAATAATTAAATAAATCACCATTTATTTGATTATATTCTAGGAATAATTAATTAAACCATTTTTTTATTATTATTCCTTGTCAAATTTGACCCAATCATGAAAAATAAATAGATAAATAATTATTTATCTTATTTTCTCTAAGAATTACTAATTAATCAATAATTAATTACTATTCCTTGTTAAGTTTGACAAAATCCCCAAGGAATAATTAAATAAATAATTATTTGTTTATTATTCATTAACTAATTCTTTGAGATAATAAATAAATCATTTATTTATTTATTATTTCTAAATAAAAGTTTAAATATTTTTTCCCTCCTAAACAAATATAATAAAATATTCCAGGTGGTTATTCCAAGAATGGGATCAATAATATTTTATTATTTCTCATTATTCAAGGATAAATCAATATTCATTATTGACTTTTGATTATTTTCATTGTTGCAATCATTGTTGTAACTCTGATTATTTTCATTGTCGCACACCATATCTTTGCTGGGTTTATGCATTATAGAGGAGAGAGACTCTACACAAGCTGAAGAAGTTTGGGGATAGCCAAGAACCCATCCCATAGAGGGGGACTGGTAACATTTATCTGTTCTCTTCATAGGTGTTATAATAAAATTATTCTTTACATATATGGTTTCCATTGGATGATTGGAGTTATTACTCTTTCTTTTTTTGTTTAGCTATGATTATGGCATAGATCCAGACTTTGGTAGGTTTTGTTTCTATCAGTTGCTGCACATCTACAATGTTTAGTAGCCATTTATATTGTTTATATTGTTTGTCATCCACAATCTTAAGTGGGTTCTTTTCGTACATCATTGAGAATAAAACACTACAATAATAGGTTAAGAAAACATGCATTACAAATGTTTAAAGAATAGTCTTACAAACAGATACAAAACATGTGTGAAAACATGTTGGCCTGAGACAAGCTTCTGAATTAAGCAAAAGATCCAAGACACATCTTTACACCATAGATCACTAGTCCTAGTAGTGGGAAATTGGAGCCACTCCTCGCTTCTCAAAGAATAAACTACAAAGTCTCAAGGCTATGTGGGAGGAGCCAAGGTGAAAAGTCCTTTGCTCATATAATGGCGGGGTATATATAACCAAGGGGGAATGACTGATAGTTGTGACTCTTTGACTTCCCTCATGATTGTTTGACTTCCTATGACTTTTTGACTTTACATGACTCTTCAACTTCATATGTGGGTCTCTTGGACTTCCACTTTACATTACATTGATTACAACAAGTATGTCCCATAGTAGTGATCTGGCCGAGACAACTCATGACACAACTCAACATTACATTGTTGATAAGTACTGGCTGGCTATAGTGTCTGTGTCGAGCTGTTGCGCTGTTGAGTGATGGTATGCTCTCGGTGTAATATGTCTTCACCTCTGCATGACAAAGAGCGCATGGTCGTCGATGGTCTTGGTGTTTTCTTGATGGTACATGTGAATGTGTCCCTTTTGATTGCTTTCTCGATGTGCTTCATGTGTTTGTTCGAATATGAGAAAGTCTTCTAGCATGCACCTCTTCTCTATCCCATTTGTCATCGTGACATGTTTCATAGATGTAATTGTTCTTGCAATCACTCATGACGAGACAAAATCAAATCAAAAAAATCTCCTAGCCTAACATGATGCATTCTTTTCCACTTCGGTGCAAGTGATCGGGAGATGGACAAGGCACTGAAACTACGTAGAGCAAAACTCAGGCCGGGATATGCGGGTTCAGAGCACTATCAGGAAAAATTGTGTAGATGTCACTAGGAGGAAGATTTGCCCAATCCGGGACAACAGTGACAACTGCAGGGGAAAAACCCACATGGGAGGCAAAATTGCGTAGTTTCTGTGAGGAAGGCCAGGGGGGGTGTCAGGGAACTGCTGGGCCAATTTGCGCAATTTTCAAGGGGAGCACCAAGGAGGCCATCCAACTAGGATGTGCAGTTTCTCCAGGGAAGTCAGTGCGGGAAACAGGAGGCATGAGCAGAAAAATCTGGATAATTTTGTAGAGGAGGACAAGATCAGCCTATAGGAGTTGCTGGTCAAAATTGCGTAATTCCGGGAGATAGTCCGGGCCTTGACACAACTACGTAGTTTTTGAGTTGATTTCAGAGCAGGGAAAAAGGAAAGGTGACATCCAAATATGCACAATTTTCTGAGTAAGAGAATAGTAGGCCAACAGGGAAGCCTGCCTGGAAGATCTGTGCAATTTACCAGGACAACGTAGTGATAGGAAAAATATGTCTGTCCCACATGTATACACAGTTACAGTAGGCAGTGTAGGGAATTCATGTTGGACAAGTTCTACACAATTTTGGAGACCAATACAACCCTACGACACAACTCAATTCATTTTTCTGGTTGACTAGTGGAAGGCTTGACGGGAGGTCTTGCGGGAAGTGCAAACTGGATCTGGTTATGGGATAGATTTTGCTCAATTTTGGGAGTGAGTTAGTTGGCTCATTTCTAGAATTGTGTAGTGTAGGTTACCTGGAGGAAAACCTCAAACTTTAAGTAGTTATGAGTAGCAGTGCAAGGTTACTAAGATCGGTTCCGATTGATGGAGGGTTGTTTGGTCGACAGATTTTCGGGAAAATTTATTAAGTTTGAAAGAAAGTATACTTGTGCATACATGACAATGTGAGCACACACTTAACATGACTTGACAATAAGACACCTCAAACCAACAAGGCAACATGTGCTTAGTGATACTGCCTTAAAGGTTAAGAGCGACAAGTGCGACAATTGAAATATTTCTTTGATCGACTGTGACGACACTTGTGCGACAATGTTTACAACTTTGTTTGTGAGTGTGACCAATTTCAATAGTGTGAAAACAATTCATACACACAAAGACAAACCTTAAAAATTCCCAAAACAAACTCACAAGCATGACATAGCGATCAACAACCAAAAGATGACTGGTGGTCAATCAAGACAAAAAGGGTGTGAAGACTTAACAAGAGCTCATGGGATGAACCCAAGCATTTGCAACCATCAAGGGGAAAATCTAAGGAAGGCTCCAAATTATATGCAGGCCAAATTTTTGGAGGGTGTTACAGCTGCTACAACTCGACCCAAACTCCAATTCTGTCAGGTTGACATGAGGAGAAAGAAGAGAATTGTAAACCTCTGGCTGTGTAAGCAAGATGTTATACACACTACTCTTGAAAATTGAGATTGTTGTCTATTACACATAAATGAGCTAACACCTATTTCCAAGTAATTTCATTCATCATTTGCAGATTTTCCTTGTTGGGGAGGAAGATCATCTGGTTCTGAAGGTTCTGCAGTTGACTGAGGGTGACGATGTTTCAACTCGAATGATGAAGAGATTACCATCTCCCACGAAACAAAACTAAAATAATCAGCCTTCCCACTAGATATAGAACATGCCTAGACCAACAAGGCCTCAAGATGAGAATCTCCTCGATGAATTCCTTGCATAATCCAGATCAAAAGCAACAATTTTCATTAATCACATTGAAACCACCACATTTATGAGGTTCTCAAACTCATCTATGTCTGACTATGAAGATCTTTGTTGTTGGGGAATTGTGTCATTTTTCAACATTTTTAATGATCTGTGGGGAGTCTCTCATGAAAAAATATCAACATCAAAAGAGGGATTACATGGCAGCTTGGTTATAGAAGATAAATATTAGCAAGCAATGAATTTTTTTGGTATCTAAATCTCATAATGGGAATGTAGGTTTAACTAAAATCACAGTAATCACTAATGAATTGTTTTCTTCCTAAAGAAGTAAAAGACAGTCTTCAAGTGGAATTGATGGCTAAAACAGGATTTTCGTGACCATTAAGATGAGTGCTGAAGATGTTCACAGTGTTCACATGTCCTCTTGTACCTCGAAAAGGAGGAGATGAATATCCAAACTAATCGAATCTAGGGAAATAAATTTTACCATATCCATACACACATAGTGGCTAGTGTTTTGACTCCTGCGTCCATCATTTAACCGATGACGTTGAATATTGACTAGCCCACTAGTGCCACTGCGAGGCTGCAGGCAACATACCGAATTGGAAAAACAACAAACTTTTCTTTATGACTCTTCTCAGCACCGCACATGTATATACATTGGAATCAAAGGTCTCACACAACATAATTAATAAAAAATCACACGAGAAATAAAACTCACAAAAAAAAACACTCTCACACACTGTCACATAATAGAATTTCAAATCTCTTCCATTTTCCTGGGCTCTCTCTTGAGGGAGTCAAGCCCATATGGGCTCTGATACCAACAAGAAAAATGGAGGAGCATACATGGTAGACATATTCACTCAAAACAATTAGTATATTACATACTACAAATCACAGATACATCACATATTTATGGTGCTTGTGAGATCCAACCAATTCCAAATATGAATAGGGAGATTGAGATATTCTCTCAACATATACCTACAAATATGCAACTAATTCTAAACTGAGCATGGAATAATTATCTTCCAAATAGATAACAACTTACCTAATATGAAATGTCAAACATTTTCATCCTATGGAAAAAAGAAAAATATCCAAATAAAACATGAGCAAGATTTGTTAAAGATAAGGAATGGTGATTATGAGCTTAATTAATAAAATTGTATATGGAGAAGGATAAATTTCAATTATTTTTTAAATTTAAAGTGAAGTATGATCCACGTGGATGGAAGATCAAATAAACATACATGGTTTTATGAATGCAATGATGGAAAGTAAAAACAAAGCTATATATTTTTATGAAATTTGCATCAAATATAATGAAAATACTACATAAACATGTTAGGTTTATAAAAAACACATGTACACATAAAAAAACACTAATTACATATGTTCTATATATTCCCATAAGATCTGCATAAAAATTTGTGAGCTACTCTTTCATATTATAATACAAAACTATTTATAACTAAAATGAACATGAATATTAATGACACTACCTTTGTAGCATTTTGTTGTTAAAGTATATCATGGTATGAATGCTATTTCATTAATCTATTCGCAAGTTTCTCATAGAAGTGTGAAATTGAAAAAATTAAGGGTAATATATATGTAGAATGAGGGGATAATGGTAATATAAATATGATGTTTTTTTTAAAAGTATAATATGGTATGAGTTTTTTTTATTGTATTTAGAGGTATTCTACAACTTAGTATGTGAGAGATGTGTAGGCTTTAGGTATAAAGTAAGAAAAATTGTGTCAATATTTTTTTAAATATTTTATTTTAATTTTATTTTATAATATTTTTAAAATTAAATCTAAATGCAAAAAATATGGGAAGATGTAACTAAGTTTAAATTAATCAATAAGCACATAAAAACTTAATAGTTAAAATAAACTCACAATAACCATGAATATTTTCAGTCATTTTATCATGGATATTATTAACTTGTAAATAAGTTTTATTATAATATTATGTGCCAATAACATATCTTATCAGTACCACATTCCAAAAATCATAACTCTTTTCAAAACCAAAATATTTTACAATATTTTAAATTAAACGCAAAGGAAAAAAGCTATGGGGAAAATGTAGTGGTGTAAAATAATGATTCCCTAACCATATTTAGATTTAATTAATAAGCACATAAAAACTTAATAGTTACAATAAACTTATAATATAACAAAATTCATAATCATGGATATTCACCTCCATTTTACCATGGGTATTATTAAGCAAAAACCATATAGACTTTTTTACAATACCATGTGCCAATATATGGCGTATCAATACCACATGACCAAAAACCATAACTTATTTCAAAATCAAACTATTTTATTTTAATTTTATTTTATAACATTTTAAAATTTAAATCTAAAAGAAAAATGAGAAAAAAATATGGGAATGTGTTGTAATGTGCCATAAAGATTTTGATTGGGTAAAAATAAAATAAAATAAAAATTATCATTAAAATTATAATTAAAATTAAAACTATAATTAAATTAAAACATTTTTACTAGGTGAAATTACATAAAATTAAAAATAAAAAGATAAAATAAAAACATAAAACATATATATATATAAAATATTAGTCTAGATTCCTTTTAATTTTGGATATACTAATTCGCCATCAAAGCTTTTGAGGTGTAAACTTCTTTTAGAGTGAAAATATATTTGATCTCTCTAGCTGTTTGCTAGATTCAAAATTAAGATTAACTTAAACTAGTTAGTCTATTTTTAAAATTTTTCTCATAAATTGTGTGAATATACATACCTAAAATGACAAAAATAAAAGCATAATAATAATATGAATATAACGCTTTTTTTAAGTAAATTAAATTGTAAAGATAATTGGAAAAAACACAAGTTAAAATATAATTGCAAAAAACAAAAATAATGAATGGAAAAATAGATCAATATACATACCTAAAATGACAAAAATAAAAGCATAATAATAATATGAATATAACACTTTTTTTAAGTAAATTAAATTGTAAAGATAATTGGAAAAAACACAAGTTAAAATATAATTGCAAAAAACAAAAATAATGAATGGAAAAATAGATCAATGAAAATATAGAGGAAGAATGAATATGGCTAAATAAGATAAGATATAGAAGAAAGGAAATGAAGTTTTTGCAAAAGGCATTGAAAACTTGTATGGATTGAGGTCAAACCTCAGAGAATAACACATAAGGAGGGTAGTAGGATCTTTATTAAGGATTCAAAGATTATATCTATATAAAGTATATTAGGTTGTTATTTGATTTGAAAAATTAAAATCTATTTTTATAATTTGTAATTTTTTTGGTTAATATTGTTCCAAAAAATGATTTTTTAATTATATTTATCAGTTTTATTAAAAAAGTAAGAAATAAATTAATTGATAAAATGTCAAAAAAATACTTATATAGCGCAATTTTTTTTAATAACTATTAATAATCTAAATATCAAATCCGAGCATATAATTTATTAAAAAACACTTTATAATATAAAAATTGTAATAATTTATGTAATAATAATAATATATAAAACATTTGTTTTTAATATAATTATATATAGAATGGTATGGCACATGTTTAGTGTATCCATCAATGGGTTCAAGTATCTATAAAGTTTGACACTGGTAACATATATGAAAAAAATTGTTTGAATTAGAGAAACAATAATCTATATATATATAAAATTACTAATTTTACTCAATAAAATATACTTATTCAAATTAAAAAATTATAAATAAACTATGTATAAATAAAAAAATTTATAAATAAACTATATATGAATAAATAATAAAATATAAATATAAAGTAACCAAATCCCCTTCTACATATAAAAATCCAAATAAATAACTAAAACAAAAATATTAAAAACTACCCAAATAATATAAAAAAAAATCCCACATTAAATATAAAAATCCAAATAAATAAATAAAACAGAAATACTAAAAACTAACCAAATAAAATACTAAAAAAATCCCAAGGAAAAACCTTAAATATTTGTATAAATAAAAAAAACTTACCAAATGATTAACTAAAAGAAAAACCGTTGAATCTTAATCTGGTTTAAATATTAATAAAATTATCTTTCATGGTTTATGATATAAAAGTATGTTAAATATTTTTTTAAATAATAAAAACTAACCAAATGAATAACTAAAATAGAAACTCTCGAATCTTAATCTTGTTTAAATATTAATAAAATTATATGAAATGGTTTCTCACTGATATGATACTATAATATTAGTATGTCATAGGTACGACATGAATATTTATAATATCAAATTTATTTTTAAATTAATTAATTATTGGCCTGATGTATTTATATAATTAAATGTGTATATGTGTATTTTGTTAAATGTATGAGTTTGAAAGATATTAAAAAATTTAATTATCAGTAATCTAGTAATTTCTGATAATAATTATTTATAAGTATATAATTATGATGTTTTATGTTTGTAAATAAAAATTAATTGTAAAATTAATTTTTGAATAAATATGGTTGAAAGGTATTTGGTTATAAATTATTATGGAATAATTATTATCCATCAATAAGTCTTAAACATCTAATCTAGATCATTAGATTTATTAAGGAATTATGGTATTGTCTAACGACATAAAGTTGTCTTCAAGATAGATAATCATTAATGAGGTTATAACTAAGTGCCACCTATTTGTGAGAGTCTTAAACATCTAATCTGGATCATTAGATTTATTAGAGAATTATGATATTGTCTAATTAATTGTTTCCTAAACGACATAAAGTTGCCTTCAAGAGTAAGAAACAGATAATCATTAATAAGGTGATAACTAACTGCCACCTATTGGTGAGGTGGAGGAAGTTATTAACCACCAATAGTGGTAGATGAGTTTTGGATAAAAAATAAATTCTACTTATCTCATTTTGAGAAGAGAGGACTCTAAAGAGAAGTAAAAAAACAAAAACACAAAGGAATTTGCAGACATATTATACAATATCAAGAAAAGAGCAGCCAAGTACTTTGATTATTAATAATTATTTGTTTAACAAAGAAATGAAAATGGTACTTTGATTATTAATAATTATTTGTTTAACAAAGAAATGAAAATGACTATGTTTTATTTCCAGATTTTATATAGTGAAAAAGAAAAATAAATGAATTATGTATTTTATTATTGAATTTGAGATGTGAAATGAAAGGAAGTGTCTGCAAAGTAATAATAGTATCCTTTATAAATTTTATATATTGATAGAAGTAGAATACTATAATGTCCCCATAAAACTGTAAATACCTTATTTTACCATAGTAAGAAATAAAACTAGATATTATTGTTATTATTTGTTTGAGGTGATTAATATTGTTAATTATTGAAGAAGGAAATGGTTTGAATATTAACAGATCTTGTAACTTCTCATAACAAGGAAGTTAGAAAAGGCAGTTGCCAGAAACCCTAACTACCTCCCCTAGTTGTGAATGCTCCAAAGAAAAAGGAGTGGGGGGAGGAAAAACCATGCTAAAAAAACCATGCTAAAAGGTGAGACACAAGGGAAAAAGCTAAGTTTGGTGATGACCAGATAGCAACAACACTCAGTGCAAAACTTGCAGAAGACAATGGTCTTGTGAGCAAGCTTGGGGGGAGATTTGGTCCTGAAGGAAAATCTCATGGTCGGGTGGATGAAAACAACAGGTAGCAAAGGTGACTCCTACCACTGAGGTTTTTCCTTCTTAAGACAACTCAGGTAGGTGGTATCTTCCTGAAACTAATCTGTTGAATAATCTATAATATGTGTCATTAAATGTAATTTGGAAAAGACTGAACTGGAACAATTGATACTGAAAAGATATTACTTGGAAATCATTAATAGTATGGTTTTAACTGTACAGAACTGGTTATTTTATTTACTTAATCGGATCAGTATTATCTTAAAAACTGTGATATAATTTAGACTTAGAAAAGGACCTGTTCAAGTTCTTTATTAAGAAGAGAAAGAAACTGAAAGATGCTAGTACCATGAATAAAGGAAAAACTAAATTCATAGGGAAAGTAGCATAGTTTTATACCTCAGAGAACCGTAGTAAGAACGAATGAAACAAATGGTTCTTGCAATAGAATATATATATATATATATATGAACAAAACTGAGCTAGGACATTAAAAAAGACTGCTTTAATATAGTTCAAGGAGCTCTGTAAGATCTTTTATGGAACCCTTTACAGAGATGATATCACACAAAAAAAGAGCGCCATCAGAGTTAGAAAAAAATTGAATATTAGCTGGGCACCGAAACTATTAAACAAATATATATAAATCTAGAAAACCCAGAAGGATTCTTACTGTAGCCTTGAAGAGTTAAATAAAATAATTTTGATATATCATCGGAGAAACTCAGATATTCGTTCTACCAAAACTGAGCATTATGATTTATCCGACATTGGAAGACTAGAAGTAAGCCTACACCATGTGAGCAAGGAATTTCAACATTACTTTAGAACAGAGCAGCAAATTAGCAAGAGGCAATAATATATTAAATATATGGAATCCACATCTCAATGTTCACACATCATACCAGCACTGCACAATTCAGTGCAAAACTATTTGAACACAAAGGTAGCATTGTGTTTTAAAAAAAATCGAGCACCCATATACACGTAAGGATTAGAGAGTCTTTAATTACATAAAAATGAGAACCCATTTTTACATAGAAAACAGAGAAACTTAAATAGATTTAGACCCCGAGAGGCCAACCAAACCGAGCCATCAGGCTGAGAGCAGTGGTTAAGAATCTCTTGCAGTTCCTATAACTTAAAAAAAACTATGATGGTAAGGCCTTAGTTACAAGCCTCACAACCCTACTAAAAAAGCCTTTGATTAGGTGGAAGTGGAACATATTTATGGAGGGAACTACATGGAAAAAGAACTGTCATGAACTTAACAATAGAAACCCCATCCGACTTCGAAACTGTAAAATGTTTAGAAAATCTCTCAAGCCCTGGTGTATCAAGCCACAAATCATCTACTGGTGTACCCATATAGTCGATAAAACATTTGAGAAGCTTATGAGGCTTACCTGAAAACCTGCGAGCGATGGAAGAAAAAAGGGGATCCACGGTTTCCACCTGAAAACCTCGTGAGCCCATTTGTCCAGCTTCCATTACACCTGCAAATAGCATATAACAACAAAATACTTTAGAGCCGGGGTTTAAATTTTGAGGAAACAATGAAAATATCTATAGATTTGAATCTTAAACAACCAAAAAAAAGAAAAAAAAACTCACCGTAAAACATATTGCTCAGTTGAGGCGAAACCAACAAATCTGGCTTTGGAACCATTCAACTGCATCAAGGCCTCAAGAAATAAAACCCTAAGATTGCAATCCAAACCTACTAGAGAGGGAGTTTGGGAAGCAGGGGCAAGCGCCAAGGAGCGAAGGGGTGAAATGAGGAACATCTCCAGCAAATGAGGCGATATAACTTTCTGAACAAAGCCCAACCATCGGATCAAGGAATCTAACCTTCCACTGTTGATGAGACAAGAGTCTCGAGGTGGCCAGCTACAAAAGGACAAGCCTGCCCATGCCACGTTACCATGGCAGAGCACATAATAAATACTAAATCCAAATGGAAGTTAAACCAGAAGTGCAACCATGGTAAATCTTAATGCAGGAGTAACCGAGGTTATCAAAGACCATTGGGATATTGTCCTTTGTTGCACAACACATTAGAACCTAAATACCATGAGACCTTTAACATAAAACTAGAATTACTGGAAATGACTAAGGTTATAATCATCTGTATAATGTATACTTGCTATGATGGTATTTACTATTCATCCTATAATGTATACTTGCTATGATGGTATTTACTTGGTAATTTTTTTTAAATTTCTTTATATATATATATTATGGAGATATGTCAAGTGGTATCAGAGCCAAGGTTACCAAATTGTAGCCTCTGGCATTATATTAGCGAGAACATTCAATTTTTTTTGTTGTTAACTCACTAAATTGTTAAGGTTCAGTTCAGGGAACTGAACAATAGTGGATTATGAGAAGAACAGACAACGTTCCACACAGAAATGTGGCAGGCCTAGGACCTGCAACATTTCCTGAAAACAATCTTGAAGTATGGGTGCAGTTAGGAGAAGAACCTCGCAACACCAATCTTACGATATTGGAAACGGTCCAAGAATTAAAGAATGAGATGGCTCGACTACGGGCAGACAATGCAAGATTAACGCTGGAACATGAAAAAAATTATGAAAAGCCTGTCTGATAAGCAGAATCAATGCCAACCAATTCCCAGTCTTGAGCAAGAACGTATGTTAGGAGAACAAGACTACCACACGGAATATGTGGGAACAGAAGGAGGGGAAGAAAATCAAGAGGAGAAGTTGGATAATGCCTCTGAGCACCCAACATCAAAAAGGTAGCGGACAGAATTACAAGGGGAGTTTCGAAAAATAAAACCGCCACTCTTCGATGGAGAGCTGGAGGAGGTAGCTGAAGCCTGGCTTATTAACATGAATAAATATTTCCAATTATATGAATATGATCACAACTTAAAAGCTCGTCTGGCCATTTTTCAGCTACAAGGGAAGGCCACCCTGTGGTGGGAGGAGGTCAAGACTATACGAGGGGTAAGTGAACAAAATATAACTTGGGAAAAGTTCCAAAGATATTTTAAGGAAAGATATTTGATTGAATGATTTTATGATGAGAAGGCAAAATAATTCCATGACCTGCGGCTTGGACAACAAACAATGGATGAGTTTATTACCCGATTTACCTCTTTACTTCGATATGTACCTTACATACGAGAGGAAAAGGCAAAGGTACAATGGTTCGTCAGTAGTTTACCCTTGTCTATGAGAGAGCGAATTGAATTTGATAACCCAAAAATGATGGATGAGGTTATACGAAAGGCCAGGATATGCTATCAGCAAAGCAAGCAGAAAGGAGAAATTATGGGAAAGAAATGGGCTGACAAGAAAGGTAATAAGGTTGCTGTGGGAAATAAGGGAAATCGTGGCAATATCAGCAAAGGATTTCCCAAAGGACAAATCAATAGAAATCTGCATAGAAATCAGTCTAGATTTAGACCTCCCCATGAACCCAGATCCAGTGAGCAATCAGGTAAAATTGAAAACGAAGTGACAGCGAGACCTCCAGTACAATGCTGGGGATGTGGAGGGCCACATTATGTTAAAAATTGTCCTAACCGGAAAGGCACTGAACAGATTTCACAGATCCATGAAGCATCTACAGTAGGCGACGTAGCCCAGAGTATTCTGAAAATTAATGCTGCTCTTGAAGATCATCAGGCAGAATACCAGCCGACTATGGTGGAATTTGAAGGTAAAATATTTGATCATACTGTATCTGTTTTAATTGATCCTAGAGCTACATTAAGTTATGTTAGTCCTAAGATTGTGGAACAATGTAAATTACAGATTGTCAAGTTTAAAAACCCTTGGCTAGTACAACTAGCAACAGGGGCAAAGAGACGTGTGTTGGCCAAGGTCAATAACTATCCTTTGAAAATAGCAGGTCAACCTTTGATGGCAGATCTAAATGTACTTCCCCTTGGATCGTATGATGTGTTGATAGGCATGGATTGGTTGGAAAAACGTTGGTCCATTATAAACTATAAAACAAAAACTATCTGTTATAAGAATGAACAAGGAGAAAAGCAGGAGATGCAAGGCATCTTGAGACCATTACAGATTCAGCCAATAACCACCTCTCAACTGGAAAAGTGCATCAGGAAAAGATGTCAGGTTTATGCTATTCAAGTTGGATATGCCAACTCAAAAGACAAGACTGCCACCCTGGAAAGTATTCCAGTGGTTCAAAAATTTACAGATGTGTTCCCTGAAGAAATACCAGGACTGCCACCCAAGAGAGACATAGATTTCACTATTGAACTGGTGCCAGGAGCAGCCCCGGTGTCTCGAGCTCCTTATCGTATGAGCACACCAGAATTGACAGAACTGAAAATGCAATTGCAGGAGCTGCTGGATAAAAATTACATCTGCCCTAGTGTGTCGCCCTGGGGAGCCCCCGTGCTTTTCGTAAAAAAGAAGGATGGAACCCTTCATATGTGCATGGATTACCGTCAGCTAAATAAGTTGACAATTAAAAACAAGTACCCTTTACCCTGTGTAGATGAATTTTTTAACCAAGTAAAAGGGGCAACCATATTTTCAAAAATTGATTTACGATCAGGATACCACTAGATCAGGATCAAGGAGGAAGATATAGCTAAAAATGCCTTTAGGACTTGCTATGGACACTACGAGTTTGTAGTATTACCCTTTGGGTTAACCAATGCCCCCACAACCTTTATGTGTTTAATGAACAATATATTTCATCAGTATTTAGATAAATTTGTGTAATTTTTATTGATGATATACTGATATATTCCCGGAATATTGAGGAACACAAGGAACACCTCAGGCTAGTATTGCAAACTCTTCAGGAACATCAATTGTATGCTAAATACAACAAGTGTGATTTCTTTAAGGAATAGATTCAGTACTTAGGCCACATTATTACTAAAGATGGAATCACGGTAGATCCTGAGAAGATAAGGACCATAATGGAATGGCCAGTGCCAAAGGACGTAGCAGACATAAGATCTTTCATGGGATTGGCAGGATACTATAGATGGTTTGTGGAAGGATTCTCTAGAGTGGCCTATCCTATCACCTCCCTATAGAAAAAGGGAAAAACTTTTAAATGGACTGTAGAATGTCAATTTTTTTTTTGAGTAGCTCAAGCATTTACTCACCAACACACTTATTTTAAGCATAACAGATCTAAGTAAGGACTATGTGGTATGCACAGATGTGAGAAAGGAAGGGGTAGGTGGAGTACTAATGCAGGATGGAAAGGTAATTGCCTATGAGTCTAGGAAATTAAAGAACACGAGCAGAAATATTCTGCTTACAATTTGGAGTTAGAAGCCATCATTCACGCCTTGAAGATGTGGCGTCACTATTTGATGGGTAAAAGGTTTCTATTAATGACAGACCATCACAGTTTGACTAGTTACTTCAATCAGCCTACTTTAAATGCTAGGCAGGCTTGGTGGGTAGATTTCCTAAGTGGATTCGATTTCAAGATTAAACATCTGAAGGGGAAAGAGAACTGGGTAGCTGATGCTTTAAGTCGAAAGGTACATTGTCTCTATGAAATTTCTTATAGTAAAGGGTGGACTACTTTCGACGAGTTGATTAAAAAAGTAGCAGAGCAAGATTAGAAATATCAGCAAATAGGACAACAAGTTCAAAATTCAACCAGTTATGAATATCAGCAAGGATATGCGATGGATGCCGCAGGTATGCTGAGTTATAAGAAAAGACTATATGTACCCAACCAAAATAATATTAAAAGTTTGATTTAGATGAATTTCATAAAAGTACCTATGCAGGACACCCAGGGTACCAAAAGCTAATTACCGCACTTCGAAAGGAGTACTATTGGCCTGACATGAAAAAAGATGTAGTAGAATATTTGACACGTTGCTTGGAATGTCAGCAAGTTAAAACAAAACATCAACACCCTGCTGGGTTATTACATCCACTACCAATCCCGAAATGGAAGTGGGAGACCATCTCTATGGATTTTATCACAGGATTACCCAAATCCAAAAAAAACAACGACTCAATCATGGTGGTGGTAGACAAATTAAGAAAATCAGCCCATTTTATACCAGTACAGTCCACCTTCAGAGTGGTACAGATTGCCAATATTTTTATGCAAAACATTTTTAGGCTGCATGGGTTACCAAAAACTATAATTTCTGACTACGATGTAAAGTTTACATCAACCTTCTGGAGAACCCTGTTTGAAGGGTTAGGTACTCAATTAAATTTCAGTACCGCCTATCATCCTCAAATAGACGGACAAACAGAACGGGTGAATCAGGTAGTAGAAGATATGCTAAGATCATATGTAATGCAACAACCATCTAAATGGGAAGACTACCTGCACCTGGTCGAATTTGCTTACAATAATGGCTATCATACTTCCTTACAGATGAGCCCATTTGAAGTGCTGTACGGACGTAAATGCCGCACACCATCCAGTTGGGGGGGACCAGAGGACAAGCTGATGCTGGGACCCGAGATGTTAAAAGAGATGGAAGAAATGGTTAAGAAGGTACATTCCAACTTAAAGGTGGCCCAAGATAGGCAAAATAATTTCGCCGATCGGAAGAGGAATTTTAGAGAATACCAAGTAGGGGACCATGTATATGTGAGGATACGAGCTAAAAAGAGTACGTTACAATGGAGCGGGTGTGCTAAGCTGGCACCCCAGTTTTGTGGACCATTTCAAATTTTAGCAAGGGTTGGGCCAGTGGCATACCAGCTCGCCTTACCAAGCCATATTCGGGTCCATAATGTCTTCCATGTGTCGGCATTAAAAAGATACATTTATGATCCTAAGCACATAGTCAGTTGGCAAGACATACAAGTAAGAAAGTATCTTAGGTAGACCAATTAATTTATGTGATTAAGAAAAACTGATTTAATTACTTCTTGTTTCAGGTCGAGCCTGAAGGAGAATTCTTGGTTGAGCCGCTGAATATACTTAATCAGAGAGAAGTAATGCTGCGGAAATGAGCTATTACCCAAGTTAAAGTGCAATGACAGCACTTTGGGCCAGATGAGGTCACCTGGGAGGATGAACAACTCATGAAAGAAGCATATCCAGGGCTATTTGTGGCCGGAAAACATCGGGATGATGTTTGATTTCAGGGAGGGGAGATGTAATGTCCCCAGAAAACTATAAATATTTTATTTTACCACAGTAAGAAACAAAACTGGATATTATTATTATTATTATTTGTTTGAGGTGATTAATATTGTTAATTATTGAAGAAGGAAATGGTTTGAATATTAACATATCTTGTAAATTCTCATAACAAGGAAGTTAGAAAAGGCAGTTGCCAGAAACCCTAACAACCTCCCCTAGTTGTGAATGCTCCAAAGAAAAAGGAGTGGGGGGAGGAAAAACCGTGCTGAAAGGTGAGACGGAAGGGAAAAGGCTAAGTCTAGTGATGACCAGATAGCAATAGCACTCAGTGCAAAACTTGTAGAAGATAGTGGTATTGTGAACAAGCTTGGGGGAAGATTTGGTCACAAAGGCAAATCTCATGGTTGGGTGGATGAAAACAACAAGCAGCAAAGGTGACTCATACCACTGAGGTTTTTCCTTCTTAAGACAACTCAGGTAGGTGGTATCTTCTTGAAACTAATATGTTGAATAATCTATAATATGTGTCATTAAATGTAATTTAGAAAACACTGAACTGCAACAATTGATACTGAAAAGATATTACTTTTAAATCATTAATGGTATGCTTTTAACTATACAGAACTGATTATTTTATTTACTTAATCAAATCAGTATTGTCCTAAGAACTTTGATATAATTTAGACTCAGAAAAGGACCTATTCAAGTTCTTTATTAAGAAGAGAAAGAAACTGAAAGATGCTAGTACCAAGAATAAAGGAAAAACTAAATTCATAGGGAAAGTAGCACAATTTTATACCTCAGAGAATCGTAGTAAGAATGAATGAAACAAATATATATAAATCTAGAAAACCCAAAAGGATTCTTACTATAGCCATGAAGAGTTAAATAAAATAATTTTGATATACCATCCGAGAAACTCAGACATCCGTTCTACCAAAACTGAGCATTATGATTTATCTGACATTGGAAGACTAGAAGTCTACACCATGTGAGCAAGGAATTTCAACATTACTTTGGAACAGAGTAGCAAATTAGAAAGAGGCAATAATATATTAAATATATGGAATCCACGTCTCAATGTTCACACAACATACTAACAATGCGCAATTCGGTGCAAAAATATTTGAACACAAAGGTAGCATTGTGTTTTAAAAAAAATTGAGCACCCATATACACGTAGAGACTAGAGAGTCTTTAATTACATAAAATGAGAACCAGTTTTTACATAGCAACTAGAGAAACTTAAATAGCTTCAGACCCTGAGAGGTCAGCCAAACCGAGCCATCAGGCCAAGAGCAGTGGTTAAGAATTTCTTGCAGTTCCTATAACTTAAAAAAAAACTATGCTGGTATGGCCTTAGTTACAAGCCTCGCAACCCAACTAAGAAAGCCTTTGATTAGGCGGAAGTGGATCATATTTCTGGAGGGAACTGCATGGAAAAAGAACTGTCATGAACTTAACAACAAAAACCCCATCTGACTTCAAAACTATGAAATGTTTAGCAAATCTCTCAAGCCCTGGTGCATCAAGCCACAAATCATCTACTGGTGTACCCATATAGTCGATAAAACATCTGAGCAGCTTATCAGGCTTACCTGAAAACCCTCGAGCGACGGAAGCAGTAAGGGGATCCACGGTTTCCACCTGAAAACCTCCTGAGCCCATCTGTCCAGCTTCCATTACACCTGCAGATAGCGTATAACAACAAACTTCATTAGAGTTGGGGTTTAAATTTTGAGGAAACAATGAAAATATCTGTAGAGTCGAATCTTAAACAAAGAAAAAAAGAAAAACAACTCACCGTAAAACATATCGCTTAGTTGAGGTGAAACCAATAGCTTTGGATCTCGAACCATTTGACTGCATCAAGGCCTTAAGAAACGAAACCCGAAGATTGCAAGTCAAACCTACCAGAGAGGGATTTTGTGAAGCAGGGGCGAGCGCCAAGGAGCGAAGGGGCGAAATGAGGAACGTCTCCAGCAAACGAGGCGGTATAACTTTCCGAACAAAGCCCAGCCATCGGATCAAGGACTCAAACCTTCCACCGTCGATGAGACGAGAGTCTCGAGGCGACCAGGTGCAAAAGGAGAAACCTGCCTATGCCACGTTACCATGGCAGAGCACATAATAAATACTAAATCCAAATGTAAGTTAAACTAGAAGTGAAACCACGGTATATCTTAACGTAGGCGTAATTGAGCTTGTCAGAGACCATTGGGACATGGTCCTTTGTTGCACGACACATTAGAGCCTAACTACCATGAGACCTTTAACATCAGACTAGAATTACTGGAGATGACTAAGGTTATAATCATTCGTATAATGTATACTTGCTATGATGGTATTTACTATTCATCCTATAATGTATACTTGCTATGATGGTATTTACTATTCATCCTATAATGTATACTTGCTATGATGGTATTTACTTGGTTTTTTTTTTAATATATATATATGTGTGTGTGTATGTTATGGAGATATAACAAATACTTATGTAATATAAGTATTTGGAAATATATAATATATTTTACTTTAACTTGTACAAATGTATACAAAGAAGATTTAAACTTGAGTTGCAATTAATCATTAGTCATGTGTAAGATGTAGAAATAGTATTTTAATCAAATATAATATTTAGATAAAAAATAATATTTACATAAAAATAATAAATTATATAATGGAAAATAATAAATTATTAGATATATAAATATTTGATATGGACTAATTATATTGTCTAATTACGTAGATAACAGAAAAAATAAAAAGAAATTATAATAATGCTCGCAAAAATATATATAATTATATAATAGAAAATTATAATTATATATATATATATATATATGGATAATAGAAAAAGAAACTATATATTTGTAAAAATTATTTTCTATATTATTATTTTAATCTGAAACTAGTAACAATAAAGATAAATAAATTTTATTTCTAGAAATATAAAGATTACAACCTAAATAAATATGGCGAGATATTGTATTTACAATAAAAGTGTCAAATCAATCATTATAATATTTAATAATAATAATAAATAATTATTTAGAAATACAATACAGGAGAAAATAATAATTATAAATCAAATCTTTAACCTACTTTAGATAAAATCTGAGCTAACGAGATAACGTTATATCAAACAGGTGTAAACAATATTTTTTTGTACAATACGGAGGCTTTATGCCTTCCTATAACTCCCAATTTAGGAAGAAATTATGTATAATTTAATAAATATTCAATAGAGCCAAGGAGTCTGCATAGGAAGCACAAACACAGGAACCGTGAGCAAGATGCCTGACCTGGTGAGGGAGACAAAGTGTGTATGGTTTGAAGATGCCCAATAGCCAGGAAATATCGAATGAAAAATACTTTGTCGGGGAGTGGGAAAACTAAAAACTAGTAATTTATACATTGAATTGGGAATTTAGTACCATAAAGGAAAAAAAAAAAAGATGTTGTTATGTTTTTCTTTTAAAAGAAATTTGCAAAAGTTCGGTTGTTCCTTCTACCTGTGCAGAAATGAAATTAATATGAGAAAGAAAGAGGTGTATTTTTCTAAAACACAGCAGTAGTGTTCCTTGCACATTATAGATGCACTGAGATCAATGTGGAAAAGGGACTATTGTAAACGAGCAAATATAGGGTTAGAACCTAAATAGAGGATATTAAGTAAACTCTGTGTATAAAAACCAGAAGAACTACAAATGAATAAAATATCATTGCCGGAAATAAAATAAGTCGAATACACCCAACACCATACAATTCAATTATTTACTATCAAAGCAACAGTGACAATTAACATTTAAAAATAATTGCAAAGAAAACTGATAAGAGATTACCCTCACATGATAATACACAGTGATGTATGAAAAGTCGAAAGGCACTATTATTACTAATTGATACTTCACCAATTAGGGTTGGAAGGAAAACTCCAACCCATAATAAAATATAATAGAGCTATTTTGTAAAATAAACAGTAGACAAAACTCCAGTTGGAGTATGAAAAAATTTAAGAAATGAAGGGCAGGAGTATCAATACCCATCGTTTCCCTTTCTCTCTACAAGAATAGTAAACATTTTTAAAAGAAAGTTGAACTATGAAATGGTTCATAGAACCATTATTTTGAAACAATGAGACCGAATTGAAAACAATTGACTAATGTGTGTTAAACGTTTTGAAGTAAGAGTTTACCTGAGATAGTCCATACATGCAAGGTAAAGAGTTGCTTGTAAAAACGAGGTTAATCAATAGCGTTACTCCTATAGCCAACCTCCATCCAAACTAGAGTGGAACATTATCCCAATAAAACCATAATAATTATAAAAATCAGAGGGGAAACAATAAACAATGTTACTAGACTGAAAACAATGCAATTCTTAAAAAAAATTGGTTTAAAAAAAATACTTGAATGTGAAATATTTTTATCATATATATATCGTTACTTACGTTGCAAATCCTATAGAAATTAGCAGTGTTGATAATATCGGTATCGGTAAAATATTTGCGAGGGTACAGAAAATATGTTATCGATGAAAATACTGGTAAATATCGGCAAACATAAAAAATGCATAATATATTCATTTTTTTCAGATTTTAAACATATAAAGCAATAACAACATGAACGAAACACATTGACAAATAAATATGAAGAAAGCACTGATATATATGATGTCAAATAGAAATGATATATCAAATTTCAAAGGCGATACCAAATCTTGCTGATCCATGATAATTGTCCAATCAAGGACTCAAATGTGGAGAACCAATACAAAATAACATCACATATATAAAATTATCTCATCATCATGAGTTATAAATTTATATGTAGCAAAACAAATAAAACTAGTAGTTATCTATCTAGACCAGTGCCCTCTCCCTAGCAGCTATTTTCCTATCTTGTTCAACAATTGCTTCAAGAGCTTTTTGTATAACCTCCGTACTAGAAACCATACAAGGTATTACATCTGCATTATGTGCAGGGAGTCTAACTAGATGGTATTTCAATTGCGTAACCCCTCCTAACATCTCGGTCCCACACAATTTGCATGATATATATTCCTGATTTTCCCCACCAACAAGCTCCCCATACTCCCAAAATGGGTCCAAGGATTTTGGCATATTTGTAGTAAACTAATTCAAACCTAGGGCACAAAAAAAGAAAAAAATTGGCATTAAACCTCCTAACACAAAAAATAATAAGTAATAACCACCTCATTTAAAAAAAATTACTACATTATTTGCATTTTGCAATGTGAATGAAAATGGCAATAAGAGGGTGCATAAGAAAGTTGAAAAAAAAAATGGAACTTGATGCCCAAATATGGAGAAAACCCTTGCATTGGCTCATGAACATGAAAATCATAGCAAATGGAAAAAAAACAAAGAAACAAAATGTTGGTAGGCAAAGAGGCAAGCAAGCATAACCCTAAATCTATGAAAATATCATTAACATAAGGGTTTTTAAGTACATACCTATTAATGGAAGAAATGAAGTTTGTGTCACTATTATTCAAGCTTTGATTCACAAAAAAATCTTAGTCAGTGGTGATAATCGTTGTTTGATCCTCAATACCTCCTTGACAACCACCACAAAACTCTTCCCTTTTCTTCTGTTACGAAACCAGCTCAAGAAAAGATAGAAAAGATAGATCCACACCTTAGAATCCAGCCTCTTCGAGGGGGCAACGTCCTTTACATTACATAAATGAACAATTCTTGGATAATTCAAAAGACAAAACCTCCTTTCTATATATAGGAGTCTAAGGAGTCACAATATAATCCAGCCGACCTAATAATAATAATATAAAGCCACAAAAATAACAATAGAGAGATTCTATGGGGCACAGTAATAACAATATTGGGGCAATAGGGGCACAACAATATTAATAAGGGGTATAACTACAATAGTAATGGGGTAATCACTAGTATTATAGGGACCCAACATGCCCCTCGCCTTCAAAAAATTGTTTTCTTCAACGCTTGAGTAGTTATAGATACTTCTGCATAAAATTCTCATCCTGCCATGTGGAATCTTCAGTGGATAAGTTATTCCACTTGATAAGATACTCTGAAATTGATCGATTTTGTAGCTATCGAGTTCTTGTTTCTATGATTTCTTCTGGTTTCAATATAATTTTTCCTTCCTTGTCAAGTTCTGGTAATATTGTTTGAACTGGGAGCTTGTTGCCTATAACCTTCTTTAAACATGAAACATGGAAAACTGGGTGGAATCAAGAAGCTGCAGGAAGCTCCAATTTGTATGCCATAGTACCAATCTTTTGCAACACCTTGTACAGACCATAATACTTTGGTGATAATTTATTATCCTTCTTAGCTTGCTTGAGGGACATTTGCTTATATGGTTGTAGCCGTAGGAATACCCAATCACCTACATAAAAACTTCTTTCACTGCGATGTTGATCTGCCTGTTGTTTCATTCTATTTTGTGCCAACACGAGGTTATCCTTTAAGAGTTGGAGGACTTGTTGTTGATTTTCGATGTGATGTTCCACTACTTGAACCTTAGAATTTTCTCTTAAATATGATGTGATGGATGGTGGTTGATACCCATAAAGTGCCATAAATGGGGTCATTTTTGTTGATGTATGGAAGGAAGTGTTATACCACCATTCATCCAGACGCAACCATTTGACCCATTGTGTCTGTTTATAAGATACAAAGCAACGAAGATATCCTTCCAAACATTTGTTTACTATCTCAGTTTGCCCATCAGATTGAGGATGATAAGATGAGCTATGAGCTAACTGAGTACCAAGACAAGAAAATAATTTTGTCCAAAAATTTCCAGTGAAAATGGGATCCTGTCACTTACAATAATCTTTGGGTTTCCATGTAGCTTTTGAACTGTTTCCATAAATGCAGTAGAAACTGTACTGACTTTAAATGGATGTGATAATGCACAAAAGTGTGCATACTTGGTAAGTCTGTCAACTACCACCATGATGACACTCTTTCCCTCAGACTTGGGTAAACCTGTGATAAAATCCATTGAAACCTCCTCCCAATGTTAGCTTGGAATGGATAAAGGTTGTAAGAGACCCAGTGTCTTAATTGTTTCAACTTTATTTTGTTGGCAAACCAAACATTCCGCCACAAAATTTTGAATATATGATTTAAGGCCATCCCCAAAAAATTCCTTCTTAACCCTGTGGTAAGTTTTTAAAAATCTTGAGTGCCCTCCTAAGGGAGAAGTGTGCAATTCCATAAGAATCTTTTGTTTTAGCTGGGAATTCTTACAGAGGTATAAGCGATCTTTGTACCATAACGAATCATTTTGCCAGTTAAATGTATTAGATGTAGTGGAATCTTGTTGTAGCTTTCGAATAAGTGCCCACACTTCTTTGTCATTCTTCCATTCCTCCCTTTCTTCGTTTATCCAATCTGGTTGGATAATAGAAATGGCGCACAACAATGCTTCCACATCCTCATCCTTTCTTGAGAGTGCATCTGCCACCACATTTTGCTTCCCTTTTTTGTAGATGATTTCAAAGTCATAACCCAACATCTTTGTGACCCACTTTTGTTGCTCTTCAAAGGATAATCTTTGTTCTAAAAAGTATTTAAGGCTATCATGATCCGTTTTTACCTTGAAGTGTCTTCCCATTAGGTAGGGTCACCATTTCTTAAGTGCATGGAGTATTGCCAACATTTCCTTCTCATAAATAGCTTTGCTTAAAAAATTTCCCTTGATTGGACGACTTTCAAAAGCAATGGGTCTTTTATCTTGCATTAGAACAACACCAATTCCATTTCCTGAAGCATCACATTCCACAATAAAGGTTTTTGTGAAGTCCGGTGTAGCTAAGACCGGTGCTTGGCACATTGCCTCTTTAAGATGTTCAAAGGCCTTTGTTGCTTCCGGAGTCCATGAAAATGCATATTTCTTCAATAATGTTGTTAGAGGTGCTGCTATTCTCCCATAATCCTTAACAAACTTGCGATAGTACCCTGTCAACCCAAGAAATCCTCGCAGATGCTTTATGGATGTGGGGATTTTCCATTCCTTAATGGCTTTAATTTTACTAGGGTCTACCTTAACTCCTTCATGCGATACAATATGACCCAAATATTCCACCTCCTGGACTCCAAAGAAAGATTTGGATCTTTTTTCATATAATTGTTTCTCCTCCAATAGTTGTAGCACCCTGTCAACATGTTCAACATGATCCTTCCAAGACTTGTTGTAGATTAGTATATCATAAAAAAATACTAACAAAATTTTTCTAAGGAATGGTTTGAAAATTGAATTCATCAAACCTTGAAATGTTGAAGGTGCATTGGTAAGGCCAAAAGGCATGACCAAAAATTCATAATGACCCTCATGAGTTCTAAATGTTGTTTTCGGAATATCTTCAATCTTCATTATGATTTGATGATATCCTGAACGAAGATCCAACTTGGTGAAGTAAATTGATCCATGCAATTCATCCAGTAATTCATCAATGACAGGAATGGGGAAATTATCTTTAATAGTGAGCTTGTTGAGCTCCCTATAATCCGGACACATGCGCCATGATCCATCCTTCTTGTGCACCAATACTACTGGAGCAGAGAAAGAACTTTGACTTGGTTGAATTATACCAGCCTCTAGCATTTCTGCAACCATATGTTCTATTTCACTCTTTTGGACATAGGGATATCTGTACGGCTTGATGTTTGGAGGAACACTTCCTGGAATCAGATGAATAGCATGATCATGATCACGCATAGGTGGGAGACCTTTGGGAGTCTCAAATACCTTGGAATGATTGTCCAGGACATTTTGGAGATCTGGAGAAATATATGATTCCGATGTGGAAACATCTAGTGAACATAATTGTGCAATTACACCTCTTTGCTCCTTTTTTAGCTGCTTTGTCATACCATTAGCACTGATTATCTTTCTTGGTTTCCCTGCAATACCCCTTAATTCAACTTCCTTTCCTTCCGTATAAAATTTGATGAAAAGTTCTTGAAAATTAAAAGCTATTGTATCCAAGGATTGTAGCCATTGGACTCCTAGTACAACATCAGCACCTCCCATTGGAATGGAAAGCATTGGGCTAGTCAATACATATTCTCCCATGGATAGCTTGATATTATGGCATTTTCCAGAGCAATTTATTGTTCCTCCATTTGCAATCATCACTTGACACTCTGGTGCTAGATATAGGAAGCAATTCAATTCTTTTGCTACCCTACAATGAATAAAATTGTGGGTGCTTCCTGAATCAATCAACACTATTACATTTTTCTTCTTGATTTGTCCTTCTATCACGATGGTTTGAGGAGTGGTAATTCCCGCCAATGCATTACAAGATATGGTCGGATTTATTTGTTCTTCATGTAGGATTTGTTCCTGAAGTATATCCTCTTCTTTTGACCTTTCTTGCTCCTTTTCTTCTTCCTCTTCACAATCTATGTAGAATAATTTATTCTCAGCACACTTATGACCTTTAGTGTATTTGCTATCACAACTGTAACAAAGCCCTTTTGCTATTTTTTCTTCCAATTGTTGTGGTGTCAACCTCATAGGTTGTGGAAGACTAGGGGTAACAACACTTCCGTCTTTATAGTTGTGAGTGGTATGCTTCCTGGTTGCCATAATTTTGCTTTCCATTTTTCTTGCTAACCTGAATGCCTTCTCTAATGAATCAGGTTCCCAAAGGCGAACATCATGTTGGATATTATCCTTTAAAGACCCTATGAACACATCAATCCTATGCTTCTCTGGAATATCTTTTACCCTTATGTTCAATTTTTGGAACTCCTCAATGTGCTCCATTATTGAACCCTTTTGTTTGAGACTTATCAATTGGCAAAAAAAGTGTTGCTTTTTGTATCCTCATAATGTGCTATCAATTCTTCCGTAAAAATTGCCCAAGTGATAAATTGTTTACGAGAGAAAATTTATTGATACCATACAAACTAATTTGGTTCCAAATATAAAGTTGCCATACGTACCTTTTGTGTGTTTTGCACATTATTGAGATCGAAGAACTGCTCCATCTGTAATATCCATGTTGCGGGATCCTTGCCATCAAACTTCCTCATATTGATTTTTGGAATATGGTGGGTCTTCGATCCAACATTAGAGTCTATGATATCATGATTAACATTTCTTTTGTTCGCATCATGAGTTTCCTTTACTACCTTTTCACCATTAGTAAGTATTTCTTGTAGAAAATTTGTCAAATCTGTCTTCATATCTGTCATGCCTGTCTTCAAGTTTGTGTTCAAATCTATCTTCAATTCTTCCATGTCTGTCTTCAAATCTGTCTTCCAATCATCCATCTTAGCTTCCACGCCCTTTATCTTAGATTCCATGCCATTTATTTTAGCTTCTGTTAGCTTTTGTGAGCGTTACATTTATTGCACTTGTTCTTGTAATTTTGATATATCATGTAGCATTTCTTCCTCTTCTTCATGAGTCATGCTAGAGCTTTCAGGTTCCTTACTAGGTGTTTGCATTTTGTTTCCTTGGGGCATCAGTTACCGATAATAGTTCCTTCAAAATAATTTTCAAACCGATCTTAAGCAAAAATTTAAGAAAATCTACACACCTTTTTTCACTTTGTAGGAGCTCGATATTGCCTCTGATGTATCTCTGTACTTTTTGATCATATAATTCTAAATTTGTGATCTGCAGTAGCCCTTTGTGTCCTCTTTCCAATGCCACAAGTTTGACCCAAATTGGATTCTCCAAGGAAGAGTTATGTGAAATCTCCCACAGTGATTTGATTATAGACTAGTTCAGTAGAGCGAACTTGTACGACGTGCCATGAGTCACTGTTTCGACCTTTGGATATGAAAAATGTAAACAAGAAACTAGAGTCCGTCCTCTTTCTGTACCTTCTTACGAAATTTCAATCTGATCCTCAGAGAGAAAGTTATGACGATTTTCCCCAGGTCACCTGTTTGGAATGTAATTCAGGAGTCTGCAAAAAGACCAACTTCCTTAGATCATATCACCCCAAATATAGCATGAAAAGCTCTGAAATTTAGACCCGAGGTTCAATGCGATTTCTTCTCAAATGGGTTTTTTTTTGCAACTTCTGAAACGTCACAGAAAAAAGTTATAGCAAAAATTCCACGGTGACCTGTTTGGAGCAGCGAAACCCTAGAACCCAAAGCTCTGATACCAAATGTTATGAAACCAGCTCAAGAAAAGATAGAAAAGATAGATCCACGCCTTAGAATTCAGCTTCTTCGAGGGGGCAACCTCCTTTACATTACATAAATGAACAATTCTTGGATAATTCAAATGACAAAACCTCCTTTCTATATATAGGAGTCTAAGGAGTCACAATATAATCCAGCCGACCTAATAATAATAATATAAAGCCACAAAAATAACAATAGAGGGATTCTATGGGGCACAGTAATAACAATATTGGGGCAATAGGGGCACAACAATATTAATAAGGGGTATACCTACAATAGTAATGGGGTAATCACTAGTATTATAGGGACCCAACACCTTCTCCAACACTCAGAAACAAAAATGAAGAAAAAAAGACAAATTTCCCTTTTTATAGCCACGGCCTAGTCCGCCCGATTATACTTTCTGTCACCGCGCGATATTTTTCCGAGATACCGGTGATATCTCAAAAATATCACGATATTTTCAGGAGCCAAAATATTGTGATATTTTCTTGGCAATATTTCGACTCGCCGAAAATATCGCAATATTTCCAATATTTGACGATATCTCGTTGATATTATCATCATTGGAAATTAGAATTTAACAAATTCCATTAGTTTGGAGAACTCAATGTTTTGCTAAGGGTGGAAATGGCCAATTAATACCCTTAAATACCATAAGAAAATACAAAGGTAATAAATGGTGCCTAAGTAACCCATTTCATGCTGCCATAAGGGTTTCAAATGAACTAGAAATGATGTCTCAATAGTCTATGTAACATTGTGAAACCACCATCAATTTAGAGAGGTATTGTTATCTCCATTGACGTGTTAGGTCAAAAGAACGTATGGCAGAGTCATCATATGATAACCTGCATACATACAAAAATTTCTAGAAGGGATGGCATAAATGAGATATGTAATTTGTAATAGATACCAAATGCCAAAGTATTATGTTACAACTTATAAATAATACCACATTCATATAAATAGCTTGGACCATAGGACTTTATATTTCATCGACATTATGTGTTATAACTAAGTGAAGGTGTATGATAATATTTATGGTTTAAAAGTGATCACGAGAATCATGTAATTAGATTTGAAAGTCTTAAGCAATTGATCCAGTTGGATCTCTAGACACTAGGGGCATGAAAAATGATCAACATTCAAAGTGGCGGAAAGTAAATTAACTTGACAATAGATCAAAGTGCTTTTCTCCTTGATTCCAATGGTGTGAATGACACCCCAATCCGAGTCCGGATGAGGAAGATAGAAGTAGTCAAAGTTGTGGGTTGACTTACGCATGTGGCAAACTTAAGGAGGGTGCAATTTGGCAAGAACCCAACACCGGGATCTGGCTAGTTTTCCGGGAAAATTTGTGGGTCCGTTAATTTGTCTCCTAATGCCTAAGGTTCTGGAAATCCCCAAAAATGGCAGTGGTTATTAATTTGTTAAAAATAATATAAAAAATAAATAAATATTAATGGGGCGGGCGACCATGAACTTGCCACCCCCAGAATTACCACATAACAATAGTGGGGGCGGACGCCCATGACCCCGCCACCCCCGAAACCGCCTAACCATTAAATCAAAGCAACACGGGGTGTGCGGCCATGACCCCGTCACCTCGGGAACCACACAATAGACAACACTTATAATAGTGGGGGGCGTGGGCTATGAACCTTGCTGCCCCTCCACCTCACCTAAACACAACAGTGCCAACAGAGTTGGGGGAAGCTGGCCATTGGGACCACCGGATCCACCTCCCAAAAAATTAGTTATGGAAATAACCATATGTAAAATGGGGAGGGGCAGGATATGATCCCCTGACCCCTCAACAAATTTCCAACTTTGCCATTGCACCAAACGGTTTCGTTGGTTAATCCGCCCATCAAACTTATACTTAAACCTTTTTGCACAGTGCGCCATGGAGGGAGGGCATGCACGAAGTTCGAGGCAAGCCAATTTTGCAGGTGGTGGAACCATGAACAGTGTAGAGAAGGGGGTTGAACCATGATCTAAGCAATTTCTCCAGGGGGCCAGATTTTCACTTTGTTAGATTTTGACAAATTTTATATGGTTTCAGCATTTCTCGACGCCATAAACTCAATGGTGCTGCCCGTTTCTCCAATAGAGTTTCATTTTTCGGCAATTTTCTAGAATGGAGGTATAAGACTCCTTTTTGTAAACGATGATTGTTCTCTTCTTTCTCATGCCACTTAATGAATGAAGGCTTCCCCATTGATTGAGCAGGGTCCAGAAACGTAGTCCAAATTGAGCGAACTCCGTTATCAAGTCTCTTGTCTTCTTTCATGCTTTTATGTGTTTCTCCTCTTCTCTCATGTGCACATTAAATTTCTATGTTTAAGCTACAATTTATGCATGTAATTCTTTAATACATCTATAAGCAAAAGATCTTGGATCAAGTGGTATCAGAGTAGGTCTTTGTAGATGTGAATTGCATGTTTGTATGCTAACAAGAAACAGGCTCCGAAGAGGCGAAGGGAAACTAAAGTCTTTTGATCCCGAAGCGGGGTGTGCACATCGAAGGAGAAACATGGTAGATGAAGAGGCTCGTTATGAAGAGGAGCTCAATTTCCGTAAAACCTTCTATACAATGGCAAAAAATGTCAATTAGTTGCTTTCAAGGTTGGAGAAAGCAAAAGGGAAAAAGTCAGAAGAACAAGGTTCAGTGCATGGAAATGGTGAAGAAGAACCCCCTCCTTCTCCTTCCACGAGTGAAAGTTATTTTTCCTCTCATCACCATCATCATAGAAATTCAAGGGATGCATCTAAGAAAACTTTCTTTAAATTAGATGTCAAATTTGATCTTCCCATGTTTAATGGTGAAAGTAATGCAGAAAAGCTTAATAACTGGATTAGGAAGATTGAAATCTACTGTAGGATTCAACAGATTGAAGAGGACGAGGCAAAGATTCAACTGGCCTCCCTTCGGCTGAGTAGCACCACTCTCATTTGGTGGGAGAAAATTGCGAAGCAGTAAGAGTGTGGGTAATCGTTTTTCCTCATGAAATAGTTTCATTTCTGCATTAAAGGAACAATTTTATCCCTTGGGTTATAATAAAAAATACTTAACAGATTGGCAATACTCAAGGAAAGGCAGAGGTCAGGATGTTCAAATCTTTACAGAGGAGTTTAGAAAAGAAGCACTTAATTTGGGCATTGCACTTGACTCACCTGAAGTAGTAACTACGTATATTGTATCACTACATAGTTACATTAGACATTCATTATTATTGTTTGAACCAACTACTATTGACTCGGCTAGTGTAAAGGCCATTCATCTTGAGAACAGGGGAAAAAATGAAAGAGATGATCATTTTAAGAAACCACCTTTCAAACCTCCAAATGGAAAACCCAAAGTGAAAGGAAAAGGAAAGGAGAAGAGGATGAAATCGACCAAGAAATATGAAGGAGAAAGGCCTTATTGCACTCACTGCAAAAAGGAAGGTCATGACGATGATCATTGTTGGAAACTATACCCGGAAAAGAGACCAAAGAAGTATGGAGGAAAAGGAAAGCAAAAGATAGTGGCAACTGTGCAGCAAGACCTTGGATCCGATTCTGGAGATGAAGCATTGATCACAACAGCAAGAAGAAAAGGTACTCTTACACCTCATGTTAATCCTAAATCACATGAAGGCACTAGTTTAATAGATGAGTGTCTTCCTAATGAATGAAATTGAGCTATTTCATATTAGAGTTATCATAAATCATACAAAAATGTAAACTCCATTTGATACAGATCTCAAGCACATCTAATTTCAGAGTACTTGGTAAAGAAGCTAGGCCTAGAAACCAAACAACATCCAAGACCTTACCCACTTGGATGGATACATGATAAAGAAAAATTGAATGTAACTAAGCAATGCAAGGTTAAATTTTTGATCGCTTCTAAGTTAGTGGATGAGGTATAACTTGACGTGACACCATAGGATATATGTGGCATGGTGTTAGGAAGTCCATATCTATATGATACAAAAGAAATCTTCTTCCGTCATGAAAAAAAATACCAAATCAAAAATGATGGGGTAGAATATATTGTAAGGGCTCATCAAACTAAAATCAATGCTAGCCTTGTAAGTGCAGGACAAATGAAGAGGTTGGTGAATTCCAGTAAGGGTTGCATGCTTATGGTTGTAAGGGGGAAAGATGCAGAATTATTTGATGCTTTCCAGGGTTGTGATCATGTGCATAAAATGAATTATGTGAATTAATTTCTAACTATGATGGGATGTTTCAGGAACCAAGGGGATTACCTGCAAAGAGGGAAATCCAACATGAGATCCATTTTCAGCATGATGCTCCTTTACCAAATATTGGCATGTAGAGGATGTCGACCATTGAGATGGAGGAGATCAAAAAATAGGTGCAGGAACTATTGAACCAAGGGGTCATCAGGCCGAGAACTTATCCATGCGACTCACTGATTGTCTTAGTGCCAAAGAAAGATGGCACATGGAGGATGTGTGTGGATTACCGAGCACTAAAAAAATCACAGTGAAAAATCGTTACCCTCTTCCACACATTAATGATTTACTAGATCAGTTAATGAATGCTATCTATTTCACCAAATTGGATTTGCGTAGTGGTTATCACCAGGTTTGAATTGTAGAGCAGGATGTGTGGGAAACTGCCTACCAAATAGGGGTTGATCGAATGGATGGTGATGCCATTTGGACTTTGCAGCGCTCCAGCCACTTTCATGAGGGTCATGAATGATCTCTTTAGGCCTTTCATTGATGAATTTGTTCTTTTATATCTAGATGACATTCTTATCTTTAGTAAAATTTGGAATGAACATGTATGCCATGTGAAGAAAGTGCTTGATGTTGAAAAAATAAAAAATTTATGTAAAATTGTCAAACTGTGAGTTTGGGAAAACCTCTTTGGTTTACCTAGGTCATATTGTTGGTCATGGTCAGTTAAAAATTGATCCTTCTAAAGTTGAAGCAATTGTAAATTAGCTTAATCCTACTAGTGTAACTGAGGTTCGCAGCCTTTTGGGTGCAGTACAGTATTGGAGGAGATTTATTGCCAATTTCTCTATTATTGCAACACCTTTACACACATTGACAAGTGTAAAGCAAGTCTTTCAATGGGGAGGAAAGCAACAAGTCCTTCGAAGCATTGAAAGAAAAGATCAGCACCCCACCGGTCTTGGCCTTACCAGATCTCTAGCAGCCATTCGAGATTGAGGCAGACGCCAAAGGATATGTGATGGGAGTTGTACTGATGCAACAAAAGAAGACGATATGTTACTATTAAGAGAAGTTCTCTCAGGCTGTGATAAACTATCCCACTTATGACAAGGAGTTATATGCCTTGGTCCAAAGTGTGAAAAAGTGGAAACACTACCTGATCGACAAGGAGACCATCATCCATATGGATCATTAGCCCTTGTAGTATCTTCAGTCACAAACCAAGTTGCAACAATCTCGTCATTTTAGGTGGATGGGTTTTCTTCAACAATTTCATATGGTAATAAAGTATAATAAGGGCACTAGCAACAAAGTGGCTGATATGCTATCTCGCCCTCCTATTTCTGGTTCTGTTATTTTGCATAATGCTTTGTTATCTTTTGAAAATTATGCTGAACAATATGCTAACGATGTTGACTTTAAGGAGATTTATGAAAAACTAACCCATGGTTCACAGGTGGAAAACTATCACTTGCAGGGGAAACTGTTGTGTCACCTTGGAAAATTGTGCATACCCATAGGGGAAAGGGTACATGTAATCCGGGATGCCCACACCTCCCTTGTGTCTGGTCATTTTGGTGTTGAAAAAACTTTGTGTCATGTACAAAGATTTTGTTTTGTCCTCATACGAAGAACATTGTGACTCTCTATGTAAAGGGATGTGTGATGTTTTCTGCTTCAAACCCCTCTAATAGAAAACTCGGGCTCTACACACCACTCCCTATTCTGAGTCGTCCATGGGAAAGTGTGTCAATGGATTTTGTAGGAGGTTTTCCTTTGTCTAGAAAAAGTCACGACTATTTGTATGTCATTGTTGACCATTTTAGTAAGATGTGTATTTGAATGCCTTGCAAAAAGAAGATCACTGCAGAGCAGATTGATTATCTTTTCTTTTAGCATGTTTGGGTCCATTTTGGATTGCCCACATTGATTGTGTCAGATCGGGACTCTCGCTTTCTCGGAGAGTTTGGGACCAGCTTGTGGAAGATGATGGACACCAAGTTGAAAAGAAGCACGACATTTCATCCATAGACTAACAAACAGATAGAGGTTGCCAACCATACTATGGTACACTTGTTGCGAGGATGTTGTGGGAAACATCCTAAGTTGTGGGATGAACATCTTCCATATGTGCAACATTCCTACAATTGAGCAGTGCACTGATCTACACATCATTCACCATTCGAGAAATGTTTTGCCTACCTAACAAAAGATCCTTTTGATATGGTCTTTGGAAGGGAAGATGACTCCGGTGGACATGATGATAGGGACAAAGCGCAATGGTTCATTCAGTGGATCCAATTGATTCACCAAGAAGTACATGAGCAATTGGAGAAAAGTCAAGCCCGATACAAGGCTCAACATGACAAACACCAAGTCGACCATCTATTTCCAGTGGGTGACAAAGTGTGGTTCCATATCAACAAGGATAGGATGAAGGGAGAAGGGAAGAATTTACGACCAATCCGGTATGGTCCATTCACCATCTTAGAGAAGATTGGAAACAATGCCTTCCATCTCGATTTGTTGACATATATGCAAATGTACTCTATAGTGAATGTGGAAAACTTAAATTTGTATGAGCCACCATTGATTATGGACATCGAAGAGGTGGGCACAGTTCCTACAATTGATGATCTTGCACCAGCGTATCTCGATGAGTTACCTGAAGATATCATCCTTGAAAGAAGAACCAGGACTTCACGACGGGGAGATGTGGAATAACTTCGAGTTGGTTTCAAAGGGATGCACCCTAGCAAGGAAAATGGATGGAAAAAGAAAGAGTGAGGGAACAATTCCCTCACTTTCCAATTGCCTAATAAATCTTTTGGTGGTCCAAAAGCTCCTCAATGGGGAGGATTGATCCAGGTGGATCTCTAGACACCAAGGGCATGAAAAAGGCTCAAAATTCAAAGTGGCAGAAAGTCGATTAACTTGAAATCATATCAAAGTGCTCATCGCCTTGATTCCATAGTGCAAACGACACCCCAATCCGAGTCTAGATGAGGAAGATAGAGACAGTCAAATTTGTGGGTTAACTTACCCATGTGGCAGACTTAAGGAGGGTGCAATTAGGCAAGAACCAGGCACCGTAATCCAACCATTTTTTCGGGCGAATTTTTGGGTTCGTTAATTTGTCTCCTAATGCCTAAGGTTCTAGAAATCCTTGAAAAGGATTGTGGTTATTAATTTGTTAAAGAAAATATAAAAAAAATTAAATATTAATGGGGTGGGCAGCCATGACCCCGCTGCCCCCGGAATTACCACATAACAATAGTGTGGGGCGGGGGGGACATGACCCCACCACCCTTGCAACTGCCTAACCATCAAGTCAAAGCAACGTGGGGTGGGCGGCCATGACCCTGCCACCTCAGGAACCACACAACAAACAACGCTTATAATAGTGGGGTGCATGGGTTCTCAACCCCGTCGCCATTCCACCTCACCTAAACACAACAACACTAACGGAGTTGGGGGAAGCAGGCAACGGGACCAGCAGACCCACCTCCTAAGAACATAGTTATGGCAATAACCATATGTAAAATGGGGAGGGCTGGGATTTGATCCCGCGACCCATCCTCAACAAATTTCCAACTTTGCCATTGCACCATACAGTTTCGTTGGTTAAGCCACCCATAAAAATTATACTTAAAACTTTTTGCATAGTGTGCCATGCAGGGAGGGGCATACACGCAGCTCGAGGTAGACCAATTTTGCAGATGGTAGAACCATGAGCAGTGCAGAGAGGGGGGCGGAACCATGATCTGAGCAATTTCTCCAGGGGCTAGATTTTCACTTTGTCAGATTTCGGCAAATTTTATATGGTTTTAGCATTTCTCGACACCACGAAATCAACGATGCTGTCCATTTCTCCAAAAGAGTTCTCCATTTTTCAGCCATTTTCCAAAATGGAGGTATAAGACTCCTTTTTGTAAATGATGATTTTTCTCTTCTTTCTCATGCCACTTAATGAATGAAGGCCTCCCCATTGATTGAGCAGGGTCCAGAGACATAGTCCAAATTGGACAAACTCCGTTATAAAGTCTCTTGTCTTCTTTCATGCTTTTATGTGTTTCTCCTTTTCTCTCATGTGCACGTTAAATTTCTATGTTTAAGCTACAATCTATGCATGTAATTCTTTAGTACATCTATTAAGAAAAAGATCTTGGATCAACAATATATATATATATATATATATATATATAGATTGAAATATTGAGTGAAGAATAAGGATATAAATTTGAAGTAATGGTGAGATATAGAGAATATTCTTTGACATTATAAGAAATCAAAGAATGAAGTATACAAGTTTTCAAAAGCAAAACAATTTACAACCTCAAACATGCTTTGACATTATAAGAAATCAAGGAATGAAGTAATGAAATATACAAGATTTCAAAAGCAAAAAAATTACATTTTACAACCTCAAACATGCTTTGACATTACAAGAAATTAGGGAATGAAGTAATGAAATATACAATATTTCAAAAGCAAAAAAAATTACATTTTACAACCTCAAACATGCTTTGACATTATAAGAAATCAAGGAATGAAGTAATGAAATATACAAGATTTCAAAAGAAAAAAAAGTTTACAACCTCAAACATGCTTTGACATTATAAAAAATCAAGGAATGAAGAATACAAGACTTTTACATTATAAGAAATCAAGGAATGAAGTAATGAAGTATAGCAAACATTATAAAAAATCAAGGAATGAAGTATACAAGACTTTGAAATTATAAGAAATCAAGGAATGAAGTATACAAGATTTCAAAAGCAAAAAAAATTACAACCTTAAACATGTTAAGGAAAAATTAAAAGATTTCTAATGATGTCTAATTTTTATATTAATATAATAATTACTTTTTAATGTATAAAAGTTAAATAAATTAATAATTTGAATATTTTTTTTATTTAAATTTAAAGACAAAGTGAAATTATGTCAATAGAAGATACAAGAGTCACGTGGTTACAATGTCACTTTTTAAACTTTTTTGTATAGATGTATTTTTTTTCATGTACACTACATGCTGAAAATACAAAAAAACAATGACATTGCCATTATATGGCTATTGTCTTATATTCACAATCTAATATAATTTTTGAACCTAAATTATTTAAAATATAGTTAAATTATTTAAATAGATGATTTGAACAAATATGTATATGTAATTCTTAAACCTAAGTTCTTTAAAATTAACCCAACGATTTAAAAAAATACACAAATATAAGATGAGTATAACCATGTTAAAAGTATTAATGTGGTTTATATAAGCCGAAGACTTCAATTGTATTTACCATTGATAAATACACCATTTGTATCTACAAAAAAACACTATTGCAATAAAAAATTTATTATTATCATTATAATTAATAGCATTATAATTACCATTATTATTTAATATTAAATGTTATTTATTATTATTTAACCCAGGGGATAATAAACCCAAGGGGCTAATAATAAAAGCCTAAGAAATTATTAACCCACGGGAATAATATTAAACCCTAGGGATTAATATTATAAGCCCAAGGTATATAAACCCTAAGAAAAATATTATAAACCCTAAAATAAACATGGTTGGCCATGGTTGACAATGGTTGATTTTCATTTTGAGACAATCCTTATCACAATGCAATGTTGGATCATGGCTGAACATGATCAACCATATTTATTCAAGGATTTATAATTTTTATCTTATGGCTTATATACCTTGGGTTTATAATATTAATTCTTTTGGTTTTATAATTCCTTAGATTTAATACTAAACATCCAAGGAATTATAAAGCCTAGTGAATAAGATGAAACCTCAGGGATTAATATTAATTACAAACCCTATAAATAATATTATACCCTCAAAATATTATACCATTGACTTTTTAATATAAAACCCAAGGGATTATAAACCCAAAGAAATAAAATTAAACCCACAAAAATAATATTATAAAACCAAGGTATATAGTGGGTATATAAGCCCTAAGATATTAAATACCCTCGAATAAACATGGTTGGCCATGGTCAACCATCGTCCAACATCACATTGTGACCGATTGTCTAAAAATGAAAATCAACCATTTTCAACCATGTTTATAAATCCAATGTATATAAACCCTTTGTTGAACATGATTTATATTGAACCTAAGAGATTAATATTATAAACCTATGAATAATATTATACCCCAAGAATATGAACCCTTAGATTAATATACCCAAGGGAATGATAAATCCAAGGGATTAATACTATAAACCCAAGGGAATATAAACCCTAGGGTTTTTAGTAATAATCCCTTGGGCTTATTATCCCTTGGGTTAATAATATTCCCTTGGGGTTTTATTATTAATCCCTTGCGTTTATTATTAACCCCTTGGGTTTATAATATTAATCCGTTGGGTTTATAATACAAATATTATAAACCCTTGGACCATGGTTGACCATGATTGATTTCAAATCGAGAGAATCTTTCTCACAATGCGACAATGGACCATGGTTTACCATGGTCCATTCTCATAATTAGACAATGTTTATCACAGTGCGACATTGGACCATGGTTGACCATGATTGAATTTATAAAACATGGTAGATAATGGTTGACCATGGTTGACCATGATTGATATTATAAACCCAAGGGAACAATAAACCTTGGGGATCAATACTAAAACCCAAAGGACTATAAATCTAAGGGAATAAAATTAAACCCTAGGGATTGATATTATAAACCTAAGGGATAAAAATTATAAACCCAAGGTATATAAACCCTAAGATAAATATTATAAACACTAAAATAAGCATGGTTTAGCATGATTAATTTCCATATTGACCATGATTGATTTACATATCGAGATAATTTTTGTTACAACGCGACGTTGGACCATGGTTGACCACAAGGGATTTCCATATTGAGACAATCTTTGTCACAATGTGATATTTGACCATGGTTGGCTATGCTTGAACATAGTTGGCCTTGATAAATATTATAAACCAAAGGGAATAATAAGCCCAAGGGATTGATATTATAAACCCAAGGGATTAATACTAAAACCCTAATGGATTATAAACCCAACAGAATAATATTAAATCAAATGGACACACATTATAAAACCAAGATATATAAACCTTAAGACAAATATTATAAACACTAAAATAAACATGCTTGAACATGGTTTATTTTCATATTGAGACAATCCTTATCATGATGTGACATTGGACCATGATTTATTTACATATCAAGACAATCTTTTTCACGATGCGACATTGGACCATGGTTGACCATGGTTGATTTTCATATCAATAACATCTTTGTCACAATGCGACATTCGACCATGGTTGACCATGGTTGATTTTCATATCGAGATAATCTTTGTCACAATGTGACGTTCAACCACAGTTGATCATGATTGTCCATGATTTTCATATGGAGACAATTTTTGTCACAATGTGACATTCATCTATGGTTGACCATGGCTGGATATGGTTGACCATGGTTGGATATGGTTGACCATGGCTGGCTATGATTGACCATGATTAAGCATAATTGATATTATAAGCCCAAGGGAATAATAAATCCAAGGGATCGATATCATAAACCCAAAGGAATAATAAACCTAAGCGATTAATGCTAAAACCCAAAGGGATCACGAATCAAAGGGAATAATATTAAACCCAAGGGACAAATATTAAAAATCCAAGACATATAAACCCTAAGATAAATATTATAAACACATAACTGACCATGGTCGATTTTCATATTGAGGCAATTCTTATCACAATGTGATGTTAGGCCATGGTTGATTTACATATCGAGATAATCTTTGTCACAATGCGACATTAGACCATCGTTGATCATGGTTGATTTTCATATCAAGGCAATCTTTGTCAAAATGCGACATTCAACGATGGAAACCCTGGTAGATTTTCACATCTAGAATTTTTTCATCACAATGCGACATTCAAGACCATGGTTCATTTACATATCGAGACAATCTTTGTCACAGTACGATGTTGGACCATGACTGACCATGATTAATTTTCATATCGAGACATTCTTTGTCACAATGCGACATTCGACCATGGTTGACCAATATTGACCATGGTTGGCCATGTTTCATTCTATAAAACATGTTTGACCATGATCAACCATGGCTGACCATGTTTCATTCTATAAAAATGTTTGACCATGATCGACCATGGCTGACTATGATTGTCCAGGATTTTCATATGGAGACCATTTTTGTCATAACGTGATATTTGACCATGGTTGACCATGAGTCGCTATGATTGACCATGATTGGCCCAAAGGAATAATAAACCCAAGTGATTAATATTACAAACCCAAGGGAATAATAAACCCAAAGGAACAATAAACCCAAGCAATTAATATTATAAACCCAAGGGAATTATGAACCCAAGGGGATAATATTAAACCCAAGGTATATAAACCCTAAGATAAATATTATAAACATATGGTTGACCATGGTTTATTTTCATATTGAGACAATTGTTATCATAGTGCGATGTTAGACCATGGTTGATTTACATATCGAGACAATTTTTGTCACAATTCAACGTTAGACTATAGTTGACCATGATTGATTTTTATATCGAGACAATATTTGTCACAATGCGACGTTAGACCATGGTTGAACATGGATTATTTACATATTAAGACAATCTTTGTCACAATCCGACATTGTACCATGGTTGGCCATGGTTGATCATGATTGATTTTCATATTGAGACAATCTTTGTCACAATGCGACATTCGAACATGGTTGAACAAGATTGACCATGGTTGGCCATATTTCATTCTATAAAACATGATTGACTATGACCAACCATGGCTGACCATGGTTGACCATGATTATCCATGATTTTCATATGGAGACAGTTTTTGTCATAATGCAATGTTCGACCATGGTTGACCATGACTCGCTATGATTGACCATGATTGATATTATAAACCCATAGGAATAATAAAACCAAGGGATTAATATTATAAACCCAAATAATTAATAATAAAACCCCAAGGGGATAATATTAAACCCAAGGGACAAATATTATAAACCCAAGGTATATAAACCCTAAGATAAATATTATAAACACATGGTTGACCATGGTTTATTTTCATATTGAGACAATTCTTATGACAATGTGACATTAGACCATGGTTGACCATGGTTGATTTACATATCGAGAAAATCTTTGTCACAATGCGATGTTAGACCATGGTTGACCATGGTTGATTTTCATATGGAGACAATCTTTGTGACAATGTGACGTTAGACCATGGTTGAACATGATTGATTTTCATATCGAGACAATCTTTGTCACAATGTGATGTTGGACCATGGTTTATTTTCATATCGAGACAATCTTTGTTGCAATGCGATGTTTGACCATGTTGAACATGATTGTCCATGATTTTCATATGGAGACAATTTTTGTCACAATGCGAGATTCAACCATGGTTGACCATGGATAGCTATGATTGACCATGATTAACCATGATTGATAATATAAACCCAAGGGATCGATATTATAAATGCTAAAATAAACATGGTTGACCATGGTTGACCATGATCAACCGTGACTGACCATGATTGTCTATGATTGTCCATGATTTTCATATGGAGACAATTTTTGCCACAATGGGACATTCGAGACCATGGTTGATTTACATATCAAGACAATATTTGTCACAATGTAATGTTGGACCATGGTTGACCATGGATGACCATGATTAATTTTCATATCAAGACAATCTTTGTCACAATGCAACATTCGATCATATTTGACCAAAATTGACCATGGTTGATTATATTTCATTCTCCATTTTGATTCATCTATTTATTGTAAGAAATTTATATATTGCATTTTAAAAACCTGGCATTGTTTTTGGATGTTAATTGATAATTAAAAGAGATCAAACTCCATTAAAAAAAACTTACCTTTAAATTAATTGAGTTAAACTAATTAAATTAATCTATAATTTATAATTAAAAATAATTATTATAATTATAATAAAAATAATTATTATAATTATGATAAAAATAATTATTATAATAAAAATATTTTTTATAATTATAATATTTTTTTTTATAATTATAATAATATTATAATTAATTAAAAATAATTATAATAATTAATATAAATTGATAATTTACAATTACATAGTTGATATATCCATTACATTAGCTCCATTGCAATATTAATGATAATTGCAATATATCCATTGCATTCACTACATAATATATATCCATTCCATTAGCTCCTCCGATAATTTTTCAACTACCTTCAATAAAGTAAGCCTTTACTTTTTATAAATAAAGAACTTGCTATTGCTATAGCAAGTTTAAGAGATTGGATGAAGCCAAAAGCTTACAGTTTCATTAGACAATTAAATTACATTTTTAGTTTTATGTTTTCAAATAAAAAACAATTAAATTACATTTTTAGTTTTATGTTTCCAAATATAGAATTGGTTGTAGTTAGCGGAAGAGATTGGATGATGCTAAAGTATCATGATTTGGCTAATCTATTGGGCTTACTCACATAATTTTCGTTAAGATAAAAAATATTATTTTCCATTATCTAAAATAAGATATAAAACATTATTTTTCATCATGTATATACTTATGTTTATCGATTTATAATTATTTTAGATAGATTATTTATTTAAAATTCTAAAATATAGTTTTTTGGTTTAAAAATGTTTTTCTAATAATAAAATATGTATAATTATATTGAAACAAAATTATTGACCTTTTCAAAAATAAATTCTTGTAAGTAATATTTCCATGAGCATTGGAATTGTTCAAGGAACAAACTAAACATGGTTTGCATCATATCTTTATTCAATTTTTTAATCATTTATCAATTAGACAAATTATTTACTTAAAATTATTTTTCCAATAATAAAATATGTATAATTTCATTTAAACAAAATTATTAATGTTTTCCAACACTAAATTTAGTTTGCATCGTATCTTTATTCAATTTTTTAGTCATTTATCAATCTATCTTTAATTATTTCAAACAAATTATTTACTCAAAATTATTTTTCTAATAATAAAATATGTATAATTTCATTTAAACAAAATTATAAATGTTTTCCAACACTGAATTATAATTCTTGAAGCGGCTTATGGCTATTTAATATTTCCATGAATGGCGGAACTATTAAATCAGTGAGGAATTGTTAAACCAGTGAACAAAACCGGTCTCCATATGTTTATTTAAATTTATAGCAGTTGGTTGATCAAATATTTCCATGAATAGCGGAACTATTAAATCAGTGAGGAATTGTTAAACCAGTGAACAAAACCGTTCTCCATATGTTTATTTAAATTTATAGCAGTTGGTTGATCAAAGCATGTTTTAAAAATATTACAATTATTATAGATTTTTTAATAAAACATTGGTTGTAATAATTAACAATATTACTATTTTATTATTAAAAATATTTATCAGAATATTTATAATAGACACCTAATACCGATTGTTTCAAAAGAAGTTCCAAAGCTTTAGTGGATGGATATTTCATAGCTTTAGTGGATGGATGTTTAAAAACCACGATGAAATGCGCAAAACTCTTTTTCACGACATCTATTAAAATTTTCTTTCAAGTCATTATTATTGAAGGAGTGGCCATAATGACAAATGAGAACCATGTGGTGATGATATTTAGTCCATTTTCCCTTAAATTTAAGATTTGTTATCACGATCTACTAATTTTAAAATTTATATACAAATTAAGTTAAATTTAAACATTAAAGCATATATATTAAACCACATATATATTGTGAAGATTTCTTGTTTTATTTATTTTAGCAAAAATCTCATGTAGGTGACAATAATAGGATTTGTTGTTATATTAGTTCCATTATTCTTGAGGAGGAGTTAATGTATCCTAAATTTGTTGTGAGAGAATTTATGATTCAGTTTTATATTCCAGCTATAAAGGAAATGTAAGTCCGTTGAGAATATGAGTGTAGAAAATAGGGTGCGCTGAGAGTATGTGTGAAGAATTAAATTGTTGTAATCTCCTATTGAATAATAAGATTGTCGATGCCTCTGTTTGGTGGATGTAGCCCAGATTGGTTGGGTGAACCATGTTAAATCTTTGTGTTATGTTTTTTATGATTTTGTATGTGCTGTGTATGCTTATTTAATTTCCTCTGTGCATCGTTTGCTCCAACAATTGGTATCAGAGCATGTTATGGAGCTGGTACATGTGACAGAGATGTCAAGTCTGCTGCGGAAGGTGGAGTTTTTTTGTTGGCGCGGTTTTGGCAGTAACAGTCGCGCCAATTTTGAGCTACAAGAAGGGCTGGTGTGATTTATTTAGTAACAGTCGCACCATTGGTGCGAAAGATTAAGGAACAGTCGTGCCAGCATGCCAGAAAGGGCTATTGGCGCGGAAATGAAAGGGTTAATCGCGCCAATTTCATGCCTCGCGTGGATTTTGTTTCAGGCACGGATCTTCCGCCGTCGATGAGCGCCAGGCATTTTTCCCTCTGGTAAAACTGCAATTTTTTGTTTTTTGACATTATAATGACATGGTACAACAGAGGCATTATAGTATAAGGTAAAGGCATTTGTTATATAGGAATTTCATTTATTAAAAGTTGGAATTGGAGATTTTGTTTGTTACAACATGGAAAAAACTCAAAGTGCTCTTTTTGAGATTGAGAAGTTTAATGGCAAATACAGCTTCAAGATGTGGAAAGTGAAGATGCATGATCTACTTGTGCAACAAGGTGTGGTGAAGGCGTTGTTGGGAAAATCCAAACAGCCTTACACCATGACAGATGATGAATGGAACGAATTGGATGGAAGAGCTCTGAGCGGTATTTGACTGTGTTTGGCGGATGATGTTTTGTTTAACATCGTGTCAAAGAAAACTGCTGCTGGTTTGTGGACAAAGCTTGAGAAGCTGTACATGACAAAATCCTTAACCAATAGGATTCTTCTGAAGTGACAATTGTACAGTTTGCGCATGAAGGAAGGTACAACTATTACTGATCATTTGAATGTTTTTAATACTCTCCTGGTGCAATTAGAAAGTATAAAAGTAACATTTGAATCAGAAGATAAAGCTATAACTTTATTATGCTCGTTGCCCGAGTCATGGGATCATTTTGTTACTTCTATAAGTCTCAGTATATCAGAAACCCTTGAATTTGATGATGTTGTTGGAGCTTTGTTGTCCGAATAGACAAGGAAGAGGTCAAATTCAGAAACCTCTACATCAGAAGCAACGATGGTCAGAGGTCGTTCTAAATAAAGACGCTTCAGTAAGCACAACGACTTGCGTTCAAAATCAAAAGGGAAGAAGAGTAAGGTAAAGTGTTGGTTTTGTGGCAAATCGGGACATTTGAAGAAGGACTGTTGGAAGAGACAACAAGCATCCAAAGAAGATTCTTCAACAGAGAAGAAAGAAGCAAACACAACAGATACAGGTTCGGCATCCAAGACAGGTATGAGTGATGAAGTGTTATCAGTTGATTTGTCTAATCATGATCAACATTTGTTGTTAGATTCTGGTGCATCAAATCACATGTGCATTCATAGAGAATGGTTTAAAACTTATAAATCAGTTAATGATGGAGTAGTTTACATGGGAAATGATGTCACATGTAACATTGTGGGAATTAGAAGCGTTCAGCTGAAAATGTTTGATGGGAAAAATAAAATTCTAACTGATGTAATGATCCAGGTGGATATTGGTGGCCACCTGCCAAGTCCACCTGGACCCCCACCATTGTCTTTCTCAGCATTTTCAGTTTCCTTAATTGTAGCACAACTTACTATTTTTAGCAGTTTTTCAGGTCCTGAACTTCCGGAGCCGTTTTGAGGCCCTAAACGACGTTTTTTGGGAAATCTGGGGGCAACATGGGTCCATGGACCGATGTTGCCCTTCCCAAAGTGGTAGTGCTCGGATAGATCTTTCTAACGAGCTATTGTACGCGTCAAACGGAGATCGTATGCCAAAGTTACGACCCCGGGAAGTTGATGTACCAATTTACCCAAACGTGGCCCACAGTTTGGCGTTTCATCTCCTAGGGTTAGGTTTTGGAATGTTAAGGGTTGTCCATTGTTTCTCAACAATAAATAGGCCTTCGAGCTTCATTGTAACACAGTTCAGAGGCATGTAGCCATCACATCTCTTCTCAGAGATAAGCTACCATCGCCTTAGCTAGTTTATTGCCATTTCTGTTTGTAAGCATATTTCAGTATTTTCCATTAATGAAATGAAGTATTATTTCCGCTGCATCTTTGTGTATATGGTTATCTCTGTAATTTGTTGCGTTCCTGTTTAAATTCGGATCAGTGGTATCAGAGCGGTCTGCTTTTTCTCTGTTTTTCTTTGCATGTCCCCAACAAGGTCGGGATATAAGGAGTTAGGGCTTGAACTGGTTGAACCTTTGCAAGACCAGCCTCGCAAATCCCGATGGCCTCCCATGGTGGACGAGAAGAAAGACGAGGGGGCAGAAGATCCCATCAAAATCTTGCTCGAAGAAGCGCTTGAGCGACAACAGAACGCGATGATGGACAGCTTTGCGCAGATCCTTCAGCGGCTACCCAGAAGCGGCGCATCGACTTCCAGTAGCTCCTCTGGAAACGCCACACCCTTTAAGGTACAAGTTAATTTTGAAATCCCCATATTCGAGGGTCAGATAGACGCCGATGCCGTAGATAAATGGTTAAATCTGCTAGAGGGTTATTTTTCTGTTCATGAATTTTCGAGTCGGGAAAAGATTGTTTTTGCTCTTCTCAAAGCAGCCCCCCACGTCAAGGACTGGTGGGAAACCTACTGCGAGCAGAAGGATGAAAGTACTGGCTCACTATTTTCAGCCGCACCCACCTGGGATTCGTTCCGGGATGCCATCAAGGAGCAGTACTACCCTGTCGGAAGCTATGAGGATGAATACATAAAGTGGACCACGCTACGGCAGGGAAGGGACCAAGACGTGCCAGAGTTCACCAATCTTTTCCATACCCTTCGCACAAAGTTGGGTATCAAGGATTCAGAGCAACATTTGATACTCAAATACCGTGGCTGCCTGCACAAGTACATCCAGGAAGAAATACAGTTCTTAAATATCCCCTCGCTCGGTGCAGCATACCGGTATGCCGTCAAGGTCAAGCAGAAGTTTAAACAAAAGAAGCGAGACTTTGGATCTGCGAATCCAAAGCAGGGGAAAGGTGCCCCTAAACCACAGAACAAAGGACAAAGCCAAGGCGGGACAGCCCAAGACAACCAGTCGAAGCTGCAAGCAAAGAGCAACGCCGCGAAGCCGAGAAAGGACACTGGAAAATGGTGCGAGTTCCATAAGAGCTCCACTCACAACACAAGTGAGTGTCGGGCCAAGCAGTCACTGGTGGCTAAGCTAAAGGTTTCAGAATCAGATGCATGTTCCGACTCTGAGTCAGAACCCGATAAGGGGTATGAAAAAGGGAAGCAGATCATTGATGCGGATCCCAGCACCACTGTTGCCACCGCAAAGATCTAGAAGAATGAACCCGAAGATCCAGAGGAGGAGGAGCGTCTCTTCCACTCCCAGATGTGGGTAAAGGGCTCCCCGATACAGTTCATTGTTGATAGCGGGAGTCAAAAGAACCTCATTTCGGCAGAGGTCGTGAAGCGGTTGGGCTTACCGACCACAGCACATCCACAACCATACACCATTCGGTGGCTTCACCAAGGGCGAGATCTTCGCGTGAGCTAGCAGTGTCGCCTTCCATACAACATCAAGCCCTTCACGGATGAGGTATTGTGTGACATTGCTCCCCTTGAATTTTGTGATGTATTACTAGGACAACCATACTTGTGGAAGCGACATGTTGTGTATGAATCAAGGCCTCGTGCTGTTATTATTACATTGGGAAATAAGTTGTTCAGGATACCAGAGGTAGCACCACCTGCCGCCATCTCTTTGATTACTGCAAAACAATGCAGTAAGATCATTTCCAAAACCAGGAAATTTGTTTTCCTGATGATACGCCCTCAAGGGAAGAAGAAGACAGTGGCCACGGCCTCCGAACGGGGTTCCTCTGCACGGCAGCTACAGATGGACAAGATTGTGGAGGAGTACGAAGACATCTTCACCTCCCCGGCAGGAGTTCCTCTGCACTGTCAAGTCAAGCACTCCATCGATCTGACCCCAGGTGCGCCGCTACCCAATGGACCAATTTATCGGCGCTCCGTTCTGGAGAATAATGAAATCAAGAGACAGATTCAGGAGCTCCTGCAGAAAGGTCACATCCGTCCGAGTTCTTCGCCCTGTGGGAGCCCGATAGTGTTGGTACAGAAGAAGGATGGGACGTGGAGACTCTGTATTGACTATCGGGCGCTGAACAAGAACACTGTCCGTAATAGGTACCCGATCCCACGGATTGATGACCTCCTAGACCAACTAAAGGGGGCGAAATATTTCAGCAAGATCGATCTGAAGTCAGGATATCACCAGGTACCAATTGAACCCTCAGATGTGTGGAAGACTGCCTTCAAATCCAAGGAGGGCCTCTTCGAATGGTTGGTCATGCCTTTCGGATTGACGAATGCTCCTGCAACCTTTATGAGGCTAATGGATGACATCTTGCGGCCATTCACCATCTCCTTTGTAGTAGTATACTTGGATGACATTCTGATCTTCAGCCAGAGTTGGGAAGAGCACCTCCACCACATCCGACAGGTTCTCCAAACACTGCGGCAACACAAGCTATGTGCCAATTTGGAGAAATGCACTTTTGGCATGACCGAGGTTCAGTATCTGGGATACATCATTGATGAACAGGGGGTGCATGTCGATCCAGCCAAGGTCCAAGTCATTCGGGATTGGCCCTCTCCAACCACTCTAACAGAGCTCCGCAGCTTTCTAGGTCTTGCCAACTTCTACCGCAGGTTTGTGTTGGGATTTTCTCATATTTCTTGGCCCTTGAGTCAAGTCACCAAGGGTGGGGCGAAAGCAAAATTCTTTTGGTCTGAATCTCAACAGAAGTCATTCAGGGAGTTGAAGGATCGCCTCTGCACGGCACCAGTGCTTGCGTTACCAGATTTACAACAACCATTTGAGGTCGAGACAGATGCCTCTGACTATGCTATTGGGTCAGTCCTTACTCAACATGGACATCCAGTGGCATATCACAGTGAAACACTTTCAGACACAGTCCGGAAGTACCCCACTTATGATAAAGAGATGTATTCCATTGTACAGGCCTGCCGACAATGGAAGCATTACATTTTGGGGAAGGAAACGGTCATCCACACAGACCACCGACCTCTGCAGTTCATACAGACCCAAGGGAAATTGCAGAATGATCGCCATCAGAAGTGGTCTACATACCTGCAATAGTTTCACTTGAATATCAAGTGTAAAAAGGGCAGCACCAATAATGTTGCAGATTGCCTCAGTCGACCACCGATCATGGCGCTAACCACCGTGCTCAACTCTTGTGGGCACGAGACTTCTGATTGGCCACTTCTCTACAAAAGCGACCCAGAATTCGGCCACACATACCAGACACTCTTGGAGGGTCGGCAGGTTGCAGATTTTCACCTCCAGGATGCCCTATTATGCCACCTAGGTCACCTCTGTGTTCCTTCAAGCGAGCGTGCCAAGATGATTTGGGAAGCACACTACAATCGGGCTGCTGGGCATTTCGGGGTCGAGAAAACAGTGGCAGTACTGCAAAACTATTTCTATTGGCCGAATCTTCGACAGGATGTTGGGAAGTACATTCGATCATGTACTGCCTGTGCTATTGCCAAACCGTCCATTAAGAAGCAAGGCCTCTATACCCCGTTGCCTACCCCTAGTCGACCTTGGGAATCCATCTCCATGGATTACATGTCAGGCCTTCCTTCCACTAAGCATGAAAATGACTGTGTTTTTGTGGTCGTCGACAGGTTCTCAAAGATGGCCATTATGATGGCCTGCAAGAAGAATATCACAGCAGAAGCCACTGCTAAACTCTTCTTTGAACGAGTGTGGGTGCACTTTGGGATCCCACAGTCTATCATCTCAGATCGGGACAGTCGGTTTCTCAGCACCTTTTGGTCCAGTCTCTGGTCAATGCTGGACACCAAACTCACAAAGTCCACAGCCTTCCATCCTCAAACTGATGGCCAGACGGAGGTTGTCAATAGGATGATTGTGCACATTCTGCGCATGTATAACTCAAAGCATCCACGCACATGGGACGAGAGCCTCCCCTACGTTCAGCACATCTACAACCGAGCTCTTCACAGCTCCACTGGCCATAGCCCTTTTCAGGTGGGTTTGGGATTCCAGCCACTATGCCCCATTGATGTGGCCATGCCACTTGCAGCTACTCACATGAATTCAGCTCATGTCCAGTCCGAAATAGATAAGGCCACCAACTTCATTGAGCGAATCTAACATATTCGCCAGCAGGTCCATGACATTCTTGAGAAATCAAATGCCAAGTACAAGCAGCGACATGATCAACATCGGGTGCCACACAAGTTTCAGGTGGGCGACAAAGTCTGGTTGCATTTGCAAAAGGAACGCCTTACTGGAGCCTATCGGAAATTAAGACCACTCCGATATGGTCCTTACACCATTACTAAGGCTATGGGAGACAATGCATTTGAGCTCAGCATTCCCCCATTCCTTGGCCTGCACCCAGTATTTAATGTGGACCGCCTTCGGCCATACTTTCCACCATTGCTAGACACATCCGACATTGCAGAACAGCTCAAACCCACAGAATTAAATCCAGATTGCATGGAACAAGCTGCAACTGATCGGATCATGGAAACACAGATCAAGAACACTCGCCAACAGAATATCCAACTGTATCGAGTTGTCAAAGCGGGCAAACTCCTTCAGCAGGGCAAGTGGCTCACCAGGGAACAAGTTCAGCAGAAGTTTCCTCATCTCATGGAGGAGCTCAACGCAATGGGGACCATTGCTTCCTAAGGGGGGAGGAATGATCCAGGTGGATATTGGTGGCCACCTGCCAAGTCCACCTGGACCCCCACCATTGTCTTTCTCAGCATTTTCAGTTTCCTTAATTGTAGCACAACTTACTATTTTTAGCAGTTTTTCGGGTCCTGAACTTCCAGAGCCGTTTTGAGGCCCTAAACGACGTTTTTTGGGAAATCTGGGGGCAACATGGGTCCATGGACCGATGTTGCCCTTCCCAAAGTGGTAGTGCTCGGATAGATCTTTCTAACGAGCTATTGTACGCGTCAAACGGAGATCGTATGCCAAAGTTACGACCCCGGGAAGTTGATGTACCAATTTACCCAAACGGGGCCCACAGTTTGGCGTTTCATCTCCTAGGGTTAGGTTTTGGAATGTTAAGGGTTGTCCATTGTTTCTCAACAATAAATAGGCCTTCGAGCTTCATTGTAACACAGTTCAGAGGCATGTAGCCATCACATCTCTTCTCAGAGATAAGCTACCATCGCCCTAGCTAGTTTATTGCCATTTCTGTTTGTAAGCATATTTCAGTATTTTCCATTAATGAAATGAAGTATTATTTCCGCTGCATCTTTGTGTATATGGTTATCTCTGTAATTTGTTGCGTTCCTGTTTAAATCCGGATCATGTAAGACATGTACCTGAACTAAGAAAGAACCTCATTTCATTAGGAGTACTAGATACTAATGGATATAAAACTTTTATTCAAGGTGGAGTAATGAAAGTTTATAAAGGAATTTTAGTAGTAATGAAAGCAAAGAAGGTTGGAAATCTTTTTCAGTTAGAAGGAAGAACAGAGTCAGATCATGTTTCTATAGTGTCTGAAAAAGACAATAATTCTATTCGTTTATGGCATCAAAGGTTGGGCCATATGAGCGAAAGAGGTTTAAAGATTTTATCTGATCGTAAGTTACTTCCTAATTTAAAGTCTGATAAGTTAGATTTATGCAAACATTGTCTGTTTGGGAAACAAAGTAAGCAGAAGTTTAAAACTGGAAAACATACTAGTAAGGGAATCCTTGATTATATCCATTTTGATGTTTGGGGTCCATCTCCTACAATCTCATATGGAGGTTCGTCATATTTTGTATCTTTTATTGATGATTTCTCTAGAAAAATGTGGGTCTACATGTTAAAGAAGAAGTCTGATGTGTTTACAGTTTTCAAACAGTTTAGAGCATTAGTTGAAAACATCACTGGAAGAACCATTGAATGTTTAAGAACTGACAATGGTGGTGAGTTTACTTCAAAGGAATTTGATAATTATTGCAAGGACGCTGGGATCGAAAGACATAAAACCACTGTATATACTCCTCAGCAAAATGGAGTTGCTGAACGCATGAACATGACTCTTTTAGAGAGAGCAAGAAGTATGCTTAGTAACGCCAATTTGTAGGAGGAATTGTGGACATAAGCAGTTTCTACAGCTTGTTATTTGATAGATCGATCACCATCAACTGCAATAAGATGCAAAATTCCTCAAGAGGTATGGAAAGGTCATCCTTGTGATTATTCTAAACTGGAAGTTTTTGGTTGTGATGCATATGCTCTAGTTCCGAAACATCAGCGTTCTAAATTAGATCGTAAATCAAAAAGATATATCTTTGTTGGATATGGTGATGGGACTAAGGGATACAGATTATGGGATCCTACTACTCACAATATCGTCATTAACAGAGATGTTAAATTTAATGAATCCTCACTTGAAAATATAGATGTAGATGATAAATTGAAACAGGATAATGTATCTAAGCTTCAACACATTCAGTTTGAAACGAGTTCAAATACTGATGATAGTCAAGATGAACATGGTTCAGATGCAAGACATGAACCAGTTTCAGATGCAGATCATGAACATGTTTCAGATGCAGATCATGAAGAAGTTCCTACAGATAATAATCAACAAATTGTGGAAGTACCAGGAACATCTTTAAGGAGGTCCATGAGAATCAAACATCCTCCCAAAAGGTATGATGATTATGTTACTTCAGTTGCTTTAACTGCTAACAATGATGAACCTTTGTGCTATCAGGACACTGTAGAAGGTTCTAAAAGTGAAAAGTGGAAAGAAGCTATGAAGGACAAGATGATGGCATTAGACAAGAATGGCGCATGGGATCTGGTAGAACTTCCTAAAGACAGAAAAACTGTGGGACGTAAATGGGTTTACAAATTGAAAAGGGGTGTTGATGATACAAAGGACAGGTACAAAGCAAGGCTGGTCGCAAAAGGTTTTTCTCAGAAAGCAGGCATTGATTTTCATGAGATATTTTCACCAGTTGTAAAAATTGTTTCAATTCGAATTGTATTAGCATTAGTTGCTTTACTTGATTTAGAATTACAGCAACTAGATGTTAAAACTGCATTTTTACATGGAGATTTAGATGAAGAGATTTACATGGAACAACCGGAAGGGTTTGTTCAAATTGTATGGTCTCAAGCAGTCGCCTTGACAATGGTACAAGAAATTTGATTCTTTCATGATGAATCAAAATTATATAAGAAGTGAATATGATCATTATGTTTACTTTAAGAAATTAAGTAATGGCATGTTCATTATCTTAGTGTTATATGTTGACGATATGCTTTTAGCAAGCAAAAGCATAGTACAGATCAACAAGTTAAAGGCTCAGATGGCCTCGAGCTCTATGCATATGAGATAATGATGCAAAATGCCTCGACGCCATATGCCCCTAGACTGATTTCCACACAACTTAGAAGCACTGTTAACGCTTCGTGATCACTTGCATTTCAATAATGCATTACAATGAGTTGATCTAGAACAAGTGGACCATTAATATATACAACCGTCGTAGTAATAATGTTAAAAACAATGGAGCTATATCAATAACCATGATAAACCATGTGAGAAAAGATAATCTAATAGTGGGAGCGAAAAATAACGATTCGATGATCAATGCAAACACAAACTGGATAGTTGAAGTAAGCTCGGCATTAAACAGTAAACTAGGGTCTCGAAAAATGCGTTGACTACGGCATACCCAAAATGCAAAGAGCACGAAGCACGCATTTGATTAAGCACGAAGTACAAGTCAACATACGGTCCTCCTCAGAAGCACGAGATTCAAATATGTGGCCGAGGTCACGAGGTATCTCAAATATCACAACAGATCTTTATGTAAAAGTTCCATATGTTTAAACATATTAAAATGAGAGCCTTGTTTTTATTAAAAAAAAGCATGTAAAAGTTCCATATGTTTAAACATATTAAAAAAAAGCATTGTTTTTATTAAAAAGAGTCCATTTTCTTTGTTAAAAGAGAGCTTCATATTTAATTAAAAAGGGAATTTTTTTTAATAGAGGGATTATGTGACTTTTTAGAAAAACTTATTTAAAAAGTTTTTATTGAAAAGCGAGCCAAATTCCTTTGAATTATTTTATTAGAGAAGAACTATTTAAAAAAAAAATTTGTTCAAATTTCTGCTATTATAATGGGAGTTAGGTTTTATTTAAAATAAATTTTGGTTTACTAAATTAAAAAGGGTTTGTAAAGGCTTTTATGAAAGCATTGCTCTTGTGAAAATTTTTCATACATATCTCTTTTTTTGAAGTTGGGCAGCATAGAAGTCACCGTAAAGATGTTTTCATTATAGGCAATCACTATGTCTATAAATTGATTTTCTTTTTGAGCCACAATCAGTCAACGCTCAACAAATGGGAAAATACATGCGGTTGAGTAGGCTAAGGCGACATTAGGAGATGTCTAAGATATTTTGAAATATTTAGAAGTTGAAAGACAACATAACACATTTGCATTGAAATGCATAAATGAATGTGTACATGATAGTATTCTTCCCGTCATTTCAGAAGCCAAGACAACTAAGGAGGCCTAGGATATCCTTGAAAGGAGTTTTGGTGTAAGGGGGAGCATTGAAGTTGAAGAGTAAGATCTACAATGACATGATAAGTTTGTTGAATCGCACTGTGCTCAGCCACAAGTCGATGACGTCTATGGAGAATTTGTAGAAGCAAAGAATGATCACATATATGCTTGTGAATCCCACAATGCACAACTGCAAGTGGATGAAGATTTGGTATATCCAACAACAAAGCGTGTTGATGGCAACTTGGTGATTCCAACAACAGATCTCACTGATGACAATTTGGTGATTATAGCAACAAATTTTGCTAATGACAATTTGGTGATTCTAGGCAGTGTTATGATTAATCCAACAATTTAATTTGTTGATGTTAAATTTGATGAATATTTGTTACCTAATGATAAATGGTTGCAAATGATGCAACAAAAACATCATATTGACATGATGTTATTTGGTGAAAGAAACCCATTTGAGTCTGAAAACCAAGTGGAAGGCAACTTGTTTGCAGCAACACAAGTTAGTGAAGAAGTTAAAGAGACAGAGGTAGAGGCAAAGAAGGAAGCCTACAAAGAGAAATTTCTCATTGCAGAGCAGAAGGAACATAACAAATGTGGTTTTGTAGGTTTTTTTACACTTACATTGATTTCCAATGTGTAGGTAAACATGACGATTATGAAGAAGAGTTAAATTTCCTTGAAGCACGACTCGTAACACCATGTCTAGATGAGGTCTGCATAGAAGCTGTAGAAATGAATGCTGAAGACAACATGCATGGTGAACACATCAATGAAATTTTCAGGTATTGGAGTTTAGAAGAGATAAAATTTTATTCTCATTTCATGTTGGAGAAGATTGATGATCAAAAGCACACTACAAAAGATAATATGTGACAACAACCCACATAGAAGTCATTTTTTGAAGAAGTCTAGGACATGCTTAGAAAACCTGGAACAATGGAAGACTTGCACCAACAAATGAAGAAACTAAGGTTTGAATGATAGAACAAGAAGAAAAGGTTGAAATAATTTAGAGGCTACAAGATCTCGAAGAAGAGAAGAAGAAAAGTAATTCTAGTTGAAGTCATTTTTTTAAATTGTAAACCGAGCTGAGACATAGACCAACATACATCTTAACTTCATTTTTTGTGGGTGAAATTAAGGGGGAGTGTTGGAGAATCTAATTCCAACCACTTGATAGGTGTCAAAACCGTTCATCCAAATGTCCTAGTTCATTTTTAGTTAGTCTAGTTCTGTTGAGTTCATTTCATTCTTACTCTAGTCATTTAATGTTGAAGTCTCCATTGTAATCTTATTTAACTGATTCATAATATTTAGAAGAGCAACTCTCTGCTCCACAATTTTCATTTCTTGTTAAGTTGTTGAAGAATAACGATGTTGGTCACTTGAGAATAACAACAATCAAATGGTGAGATGAGGAAGAGGATGAGCATGTGGTGTATGGTGGGCATATCAAAAGAAGGTTGTTAGAGTGTGAAACCCCTGCAGGGATTCCATTTTCATTCCAAGAAATGGATTTTGAAGGCCTAAACGACATCTTGTTGTCCAAAGAGGGGGAGATTTTAATAGTGAATTGTATGTGGTAATCGCTTGATCCAGGTAGCTCCATCAACACTCAGTGATCAAAGAGGGCTCAAGAAAGGCCTAAAAATCAAAGTTCTTAGATTTCCATTAAACCAAGGTCATATTGAAAGGCTTGTCACGGGCTTTCCAATAACGCAAACGACACCTCAATTCAACATCGTATACAAAAGTAGTCAACGTTTTGGTCAATTAGGCCCTTCGCTAAAGTTAGTAGAGTGCCAACTAAATTTGGAAGCCTAACTAAATTTGGCAGAGACGCTAAATTTGGTAGAAACTAACAAGACAACAATTTGACACTTTGTGAAATTTTCACCTACTTAATTTTTTGGTGACCCCAAAATTTCGGCCAACGAATTATGCCATATTTTAAAAAAATAGCAAAACAAAATTAAAATTGACCAACGACCCATCAAATTAATATTGTCAACTATTTTTCCACGAATGTGGGCTTAAAAAGTAGCGACGAGTTTTTTATATTTAAACTCATATTTGCCATTCAACCACAAGGGAACAGAGGCACAAAGTCTAATGCAGAGGTGGAACAATGAGCGAGCATGGAAACTGAGGAACAAAACCATGGCACAGGGGAGTATGCAAAAAATCTAAAATATTCCCTTGGGGCCAAATTTTCACAGTTTCAAAATTATGCTAACTTTATACTCATTGTACTCAAAATTTCTCCAACAGTTCGATGGTGCTGCTAATTTTTTGAGCTGGGCATCATATTTCCAGAGACAAACTGATAAGGGCAAAACCATGAAGGTGGAACCATGATGAAGGAATCTGCATGGAATCTAAAAGATTTCCTGTAGGTCAATTTTAGAAGGAGACAAAACTAGGATGACTTTATACTCATTTTTCTCAGTTTTTCCTAAGGAGTCTGATGGTGCAATCAGTTTCCTCATACGAGCAACATAATTTTGGTCAACTTGCAAAATAAAATATTTATGGAATCTTGAGGAATCTTTGAGATTCCTTGGAGGCCCAAAAATCACAGTTCTAGAACCATGCCAAATTTATACTCATTCTTCTTAGTTTTTCGCAAGGAACATGATGGTGTCATCAGATTCTTCATGAGTAGCCAAATTTCAGCCATTATGTGAGAAAGAATCTTGAGGGAATATTTGAGATTCTTAGGGCTTTATATTTTGACCGAAGCATGAAGGAGTCAATTTTACAGTCATTTTTCACAATTTTTCACCAGGAATACAATGATGCAGTCCATTTCTTCAGAAGAGGTGTGCATTTTCAGGCCATCCTTGGAAGTGGAGATATAGGGTGTCCTTTGTACATGCATGTAATTTGATTTTGCTAAATATTAATGAAAGAGGCCTCCCCACTTTGATCAGAGCCTCGAGATGTAGCCTAGATTGGGAGAACTTCATTACCAACCTGTTGTGTCTTTGCTTTTCATGGTCCTCATTTATTTTCGCTTCTTTTATGTATATGCATCTTATAGTTACATGCTCTTTTAAATTCAATTTTGTATGCATCTTTTAAGTGAAAATATCTGGATCAACTTTGGTATTAGAGCGGGTCCTCTGTTGATGTGAATTGCAAATGTATGATAACTAGGGTAGAGCTCCAAATAGGTGAAGGGAAACTTAAATCATTTGATTCAGAAGCAAAACATGCAACATGGAGAGGGAAAATGGAAGATGAAGATGCTCAATAAGAGAAAGAGTGAAACTATTACAAGGCCTTCTATGCCATGATAGAAAAAGTGGACAAATTGTTTGCAGAGTATGAGAAGACAATTACGAAACTAAAGAAGAAGGAAGGACCATATGATCATGCCTTGGTGAACCATGAAGCAGGAGGAGAAGAGCCTCCTGAATCTCCCTCTCTATCTTCTAGCGAAAGTTCTTATTTCTCTTCTCGTCATTCTAGAGGTAAAAAAACTCATAAAAATCCCTTTTTCAAGTTGAATGTCAAGTTTGATCTGCTTGTGTTTAGTGGAGAATCTAATGCAAAAAAGCTAGATAATTGGATCAGACAAGTTGAAGCATATTGCCACATTCAACAAATCAAAGGGGACGAAGCCAAGATCCAGCTAGCATCCCCTCGATTGAGTGGCATTGCTCTCGTCTGGTGGGAAGACAAGTTGTAGAGAGGTGGTAAGAGTAGTCATAAACTTCTTTCATCTTGGTATGAGTTTGTTTATGTTTTAAGAGGAAATTTTTATCCATTATGTTACAGACAGAAGACCATGATGGAATGAAAACATTTGAAATGGACTAAAGGTCAAAATTTTCAAATTTTATGGAGGAGTTTAGAAAATAAGCATGAGCATTGAATGCTCCAATAGACTCCCTTGAAACATTGATGAAATACATTGGCTCATTACATGGTTATTTGATTTGACATTCATTGTTATTATTTGAACCTACAACTCTTGATGATTCTAGTGTGGAGGTTTTACATCTTGAAAGCAGGGGGACGCATGAGCAATATGACTGCCCAAAGAGGGAAACAACAACTAAGAGAAAAGAATCAAAGCCCTCTTCTACTCATTATGAGAAAGAATGGAATGATTAGGAGAATTAATAGAAATTGCATCCATAATTGAGGCCAAATAAGAATGATAGAAAAGAGAAGCAAAAGACAATTGCAACTATGCAACAAGACCAAGAATCTGAATCAGAGGATGATGAGAAGATCACAATTGCAGGATTTGCAGGTGTTGGACCAATTGACCTAGGTTCAAACTCAGGTGACGAAAGGAAGATTTCAACTCTTGGAATTGTAGAAGATGGACCTATCAACTTGGGTTTTGATTCAGGCGATGAGACAACGATCTCAACAGATATTGTGTAAAACATAAGGAGAACGCCAAATACTCCATGGCTCCAAGAACTCGAAGAGATCAACCAAATTATTTAGGCAGAGAATTTTGAGCTAAGAAGACTCCTACAATAAGTAGAGAAGGAGAAACATAGGTTTCACCATCAATTACAAGCCAAGGAGGAGGCCTTGGAAAAGCGGCAACATAACAAGTATGAGGTAAAAAGTGATTCTTCAATCTCATGTTTTTTTTATGATAATTAGTTTGCTACTTTTGAGAAACATACTACAGGAATTGGATCAAAATTGTTGAAGAAAATGGGGTATCAAGGAAAGGGCCTCGACATTAATGGATAGAGCATTGTGAATCCCATCAAAGTGGAGGAATTACCTCATTATGCAAGACTTGGGTATATCAGAAAAGAGGTTGGAGAATTCTCCAAGACAACCAGTAACCAACCAACGACAGGTGATGGGAGTACCTCATTACATTCAAGTGATAGTGAGGATTCCACAGGCTCTTATCAAAGGCACACCAGGAATAATTGTTCCAATACGATCTAGAAAGTTTGGAGAAGAAAAATCCATTGCAATCACTGCAACAAGGATGGACATCAGAGAGCCACATGTTAGATACTCCATGACAAGAAAAAACCTATGAAGTAACTAACTGGTGAAGATGTTCAACAAACGAATCATCCACAAGGAGATGACCCATTCACTTTGTTGAGTGAGAGATGATTTTATTAGATATAGTAGCTTATCGTAGCCATATTATTGTAAATCATATGTTCCAAAATGACTTTAAAAGTGATGACATGTTTTCCATCACTTATGAAAGCAACATGATGATGTTTTGACCTCTTTTTATTGATAGTTGGGGTATTTGTTTCTATTATGATGTACACTTGACCAAAGAGTGTGCCTTATAAACTCTTGGAAAGTATGGGGATGCGTGGGTCATGATTGGTCATATAATTGAACATGTAGTTCGCAAAGATCATACAACATGTTTGTAGATTATGCACATGTCGGCTCATCACTTATGTCTTTGAAGAACAAGGTGAAGGAGAAGGGAGTGTGGTCTGTCAGGGCACTTGTTGTGCATACAAGGGAACACAACATATTGCATATTATTTCATGCTTTTGGAGGACCAAAAGCTCCTAAGTGGGGAGGAATGATCCAGGTGGTTGCAGAAACACTTAGTGATCAAAGAGGGCTTAGGAAAAACTCAAAAATCATTTTTTTTTGGATTTCCATGCAACTAGCATTAGATCAAAGAGCTTGTCACAAGATTTCCAATGGCACAAAGGACACCTCAATCTGAAATTGTATGCGAAAGTTATGGATGACCAATTTTTTGGTTAGCTAGGCCCTAGGCTAAAGTTAGTAGAGCACCAACTAAATTTGGGAGCCTGACTAAATCTGGTGGAGCTGCTAAATTTGGCAGAAACTAATGAGGCAATAATTTGGCACTTTGCAGTGGTAGTTTCCAGCGGTTGGAACTAGAAAAATTGTCGCCTACTTACCACAAAATTTCGGCCAACGAATTTTCTCCATATTAAAAAAAAAGAAGAATAAGAAAGAATTAAAATTAAAATTTGACAACAGCCCAACAAATTAATACTACCAACCATTCTTCCAGGAAGGCAAGCTTAAAAATTAACAAGTTTTTATTATTATTTAAACTCATATTTGCCATTCAACCATAAGGGAATACAAACACATAACCCATTGCAGAGGTGGAACCTTGAGAAGGCACGAACATTGAGGAGTGGAACTCTGATGCATGATTATTTGCAAGGAATCTAAAAGATTCCCTTAGGGCCAAATTTTAACAGTTTTAGAATTATGCCAACTTTATACTCATTTTACTCATACTTTCGCCAGGATTTTGATAGTGGTGTCACTTTTATAATCCGAGCATCATATTTTCCAGAGACAGACTAATGGGGGAAGAACCATGAAGGTTGAACCATGACTCAGGAATCTGCATGGAATCTAAAAGATTCCTTGGAGGTCAATTTTTGAAAATGATAGAACTAGGTCGACTTTATACTCATTTTTCTCAATGTTCACAAGAAGTCTAATGGTGTAATCCATTTCTTCATCTGAGCAGAAAATTTTTAGTCAACTTGTAAAATATAATCTTTATGGAATCTTGAGGAATATTTTGTGATTCCATGGAGACCCAGAAATGAAAGTTCCAGAACTACACTGACTTTATACTCATTCTTCTTGGTTTTTCACAAGGAATGTGATGGTGTGATTAGATTCTTCATCTCAGTAGTCAAATTCTATCAAACCCGTGAGAAGGAATCTTGGGGGAGTCTTTGACATTCCTAGGGGTTTAGATTTTGATCGAAGTAGAAAAGGGTCAAGTTTACAATCATGTTTCAGAATTTTTCGCCAAGAATTCAACGATGCAGTCCATTTCTTCAATAGAGGTGTGAATTTTCAGGTCATCTTGGGAATTCAAGGTATACGGTGTCCTTTGTACATGCATGAAATTTGATTTTGCTAAATATTAATCAAAGATGGCTACCCACTTTGAGAAGATCCCGAAGACATAGTCGACACTGGGTGAACTTTGTTACTAACCTTTTATGTCTTTTCTTGTTATGGTCGTCATTTATTTACGCCTCTTTTATGTATATGCATCTTATGGTTACATTCTCTTTTAAATGAAATTTTGTATGTATCTTTGAAGTGAAAATATTTGGATCATTTCCTAATGTGTTTAATCTCATATATAAATCGCACTCATTGGAATTCCTCATTATTGTGTTGCCTGAATCCAAAAGGCACCAAGAGTGACACTACCAACTTCCAGGAGAGCTTCGTTCATCGTTTGGAATATGTGTGCACCATTTCTGACTCGATTGAAGTTAGATTGTTAGAACATGGACTTGGAAGTGCAATAGTCAGGTACATATTCTTTGGGCTGACCACGTCCAAGAGAGTTATAATGTGCATGGCCATGATAGTTGGGCGGATAGTACAAACTCCATTGTTGTTTACTTCTGCTCAACTATGGTTATGGTAAAGGAAGTACAAGCAATGAAGTCAACATTTAATAACCAATTCGATGTGTCATGGCATTCAACTTTGTAGCCTTGATGTGACAGTATGGTTGAAATCACCTTTAGAAAACCTCAAGACCAAAGTGAACTTTTCATTTTGCACAAAATTTTTGCCCCTTTTTTGTATCGTCCAAAAAATACAACAACTTTGATCTTATATATCATCTCTCCATAGTGACATAATAAGTACCAATGTATGTGTCACTAAAGTGATATGATATATTATTAAGAGTGAGAGACAAAGTCAACTCGTTTAGAGTTCGGTTATGTTAAGTGGAGCCAAAGTTAAAATGTGCTTATGGTTGGTAGGTAAAATTTGGTTTAGTTGGAGTATTGATGGTGGTTATGGAGGAATTTTGTATACATAGGTGGTTTAGGTTAAATTTTTTTTTTTTTTTACCCATGAGGCATAGATCAAATCATTTGTGTGGGTTTTTATTCAACTAGGTTAATGGTTCAAATGTCACGGGGAGTGGTTGAGGATGGGAGCCACCTTTGGGAGCATTAAAATATCCTAAGGGGCATCCAATATGGACCAAGCTTCACATAATCTTTGGGAAAACGCTTCACAGAATCTTGGGAAGAGCGTCCCACGAGTGAACATATCATTATTCGATCCAACATTGGGGCTAGCCTCGGCCCGAGAGAGCATCCCACTAGTGGAAAGATCATTATTATCATTATTCTATCCAACATTGGGATTGGACTCGACCCTACTAGTGTATAGATCATTCTTCCATCCAACATTGGGGTTGGCCCTGACCAAGGCTCACCCTAGATCAAATATATATATATATATATATATATATATATATATATATATATATATATATATATATATATTTTCTTCCGTCAAACGTTAGGGTTGGTCCAAACCAAAGCTAACCCTAGACGAGAAAAATTAAGAAAGAAAAGAAAATATTTTTTTAAATAGTATAATTATTATGTTGATGTGTTATTGATATGTTTATTTTGGAATATGGTTTTTGGAATTATAATTGATTTATCAATAATTATTAGAAAGATGATAGGGATTTAATCTCTATATAATATTTTAGAGTATTCTAGATTATTTTTAATATTTACATATATCAAAGGTTGAGATTTACCACCAAAGTAACTATGTTATTTTTCCCTTCTAATTAAATTGATTAATAAAAAAAATTCCATCTGATAATGTGACTTATTAGTTTTGCTATGTAGTATTGATAAGTCATGGTATTAGCCCAAGATATTGTAGCAAAACCTATTTATAAGTGACTTATTAGTTTTTCTATGTAGTATTGATAAGTCATGGTATTATCCCAAGATATTGTAACAAAACCTATTTACAAATTAAGAATATCCATGCTAAAGTGAGGATAAATCTCCATAATTAATAATTTTATTGCACATTTTTTTTAAATGTATATATGTTTAACTTATATATATTAATTCATTTTATAATTAGTAATAGTCATCATAATTTAATAAAGTGTATATTTTAATTGGTCTTTATGATTTTTTTTCTCATTTTAAAAACATGATATGTATTATGAAATAAGTGTTTGATGCTTATTATGGATACACACCTATCAACATTTATGATCCATTTATTTCTTATAGAGATTTATAATTTTAATTTAATTAACTAATATGGTATAGATGTTGCAATGAATGTCCTATTTAACATTTTGACTTGGTAAAATTACATAAAAATAAAAACAAAAACACAAAATTAATAACTGTAATTGTAATTAATTATAATTAATAACTAAACTAGCCTATATTCATCTTAACTATGGATCTATCAAGCTTGGAGAGAGGACTTGGTCAAATTACATAAAAATAAAAATAAAAATTAATAATTATAATTATAATCATAATTAATAATTAAACTAGCCTATATTCATCTTAACTCTAAATCTCTTGAGATGAAAACCACTTTTAGAGTGAAAAGGGATTTGATCCCTCTCTGCACTTGTTAGATCCAGAGTGAAGATGGATCTTGACTAGTTAATTAATAGATAGATTGTAGAGACTTAAGCTTTAGACTAGTTAATTAATATACATATTGTAGAGACTTAAGCTTTATAGAATATGTAGGAAATATTTTTAGTCAAAGATGGAGGTTTGACATTTATTTTAAAGTTATTTATGTTATTTTTCTTTTCAATTGATTTTAAAAACTGTTATAAAATTAAATCAAAATAATATATATACATATAATATTTTGATTATCAAATGAGATAAGGTTTTTTGAACATGTGGTATTGAGAAGTCATGGTAGTGATCCATGATATTGTAATAAAGACTATTTACAAGTTAAGAATCTTCATGATAAAGTGGAAAAAAATGTGGATGGCTAAGAATCTTGTTACATGTTTTTTTAAATGTATATGTTGTTTACAATGGATTGATCCATTGAGAAGTCATGGTAGTGATCCATGATATTGTAATAAAGACTATTTACAAGTTAAGAATCTTCATGATAAAGTGGAAAAAAATGTGGATGGCTAAGAATCTTGTTACATGTTTTTTTAAATGTATATGTTGTTTACAATGGATTGATCCCTATTGGTATTTGTGAGACATTTATTTTATATGATTGCACTAATTTAAGTTATACATGGATATTTGAGAAAGTTTGTACTTACTTTGTATTTGTGAGACATTTATTTTATATGATAGCACTAATTTAAGTTATACATGGATATTTGAGAAAATTTGTACTTACTTTGTATTTGTGAGACATTTATTTTGTATGATTACACTAATTGAAGTATACATCAGTATTTGAGAAAGTTTGTAGTTACTTTGGATAAACAAACCTTGGATTAATTTAATTAAAGATCACTACCGTGTGTGGTTAAGTTGAACATAAAAAAGGTAGGGATTTAACTTTTATAGAATATCCATTAAATTTTTTTAGTAGTAGTAATAAGTAAAGAGTTGATATTTATTTTCAGGTTTTATTAAAAAATTGTTATAAAATTAAATTAAAATTATATATATTCATTGTAAAATGAGTTATAGTTTTCTGGGTATGTGGTATTCATAAACCATTTTAGTGTACAATGTATATTTATAGGTTAAGAATCTTCATGGTAAGGTAGGGTAAACATCCATGGTTAAGAATTTTGCTAGGTGTTTTTTTAAATATATATCATGTCTATAATGAATTGATGCCTATCAATATTTATTAACTATTTAATTTATATGGTTGCACTATCTTTAAGTTATACATAACTATTTCCCAAAGTTTGTAGTTACTTTGGCTAAACAAAAAATGTTTTAAGTTAATTATAATTTTCATTAATTTATTTTAAAAAATTGCAATATTGGTTTAAGATGAAAATGTTTTTAATTTAATTTTTATATATTTGAAAAAGAAAATTTCATATTTTTTATTGTTAATTTATTGGATAATTTTTTAATTAATATGTATTAGCCTACATATTTTTTAAATCTAGATTTACCAAATAGCCACAAAGATAAAATCCGAATTGAAAATTAAGATGAAAAGGCTTACTCTTTCATACTCTAATGAATTTACTCAAATCTTTAAATATGATCTCATCATAACAAATATCATGAAATATGCAATACCATACTACTCTTGAATACCATAATGAATTTACTAAAATATTCAAATATACTCTCATAATAACAAATACCATATACAAATATGATAAAATAAACCTATAAACCATTATAATTTTATTATTATAATTATAATTATTAATTTTATTTTTATAATTTTAATTATGCTAACATTTACCTCTAATCCGGGGAGAAATGCCTAAACGTATAGCATTACCTCACGCTAGGATTATGATCCAGCAACCTGCTAGTTCCTATTATGACGGATCGGGTGCAGATTTTCATAAAAACACGTAACGATGCTTCACGATTACATAACCAGATGTTATATAGAAAGAACGGACCAACCTAGAGAGGTAATTCAACGGGACCTGAACATAGATGTTTTTATGTCAGCAACAGAAGCCCAAGCTTATGGCATTGTTGATGTCGTAGCGGAAGGTTGATCTCATAACGGAAAATCCTCTTTTTAATTTATTTTTATAATGAATTGTAAACTGTGATCTCTGTGTTCCTTTTCAAAAAAAAAAAGGGTGCCCTACTCAATAAAACAAACTCGGTACTCTCAAATTGATTTTTTATTTTTAATAAATAAAATTTATATTTTTACTTCATATTGATTGTATAACCATTTTAAATTTTAACAATTTTTTTAAAATATAATTTACAAAGCATGAGATTGTTATTTAAACTTTAGCAATGAAATTCCTCCTGAATTAAACTAATCATGACAACCTTTTCTTACTACATTTATTTGATATGGTTGCACTAATTTAAGTTACACATTGGTATTTGAGAAAGTTTGTACTTACTTTGCGAGACATTTATTTTATATGATTGCATTAATTTAAGCTATACATTGGTATTTGAGAAAATTTGTAGTTACTTTGGATAAACAAAAGTTGTTTAAACTTAATTATAAGTTTGATTAATTTAATTAAGGATCACTACCATGTTTGGTTAAGTTGAACAAAACTATCGTAAGGATTTAACTTTTATCGATCTTTTTGATTTTAGGTTTTATTAAAAAAATTGTTAGAAAATTAAATTAAAATTATATGTATTCATTTTAAAATGAGTTATAGTTTTTTGGGTATGTGGTATTCATAAACCATATTGGTGTTGTAATAAAGTATATTTACAAGTTAAGAATCTTCATGGTAAGCTCGGGTGAACATCCATGTCTATCATGGATTGATGCTTATCAATATTTATTGACCATTCCATTTAATTTATATGATTGCACTATCTTTAAGTTATACATGACTATTTGAGAAAGTTTGTAGTTACTTTGGCTAAACAAAAATTGTTTTAAGTTAATTATACTTTTCATTAATTATTTAAAAAAGATTGGAATGTTGGTTTAAAATGAAAATGCTTTTTATTTAATTTTTAATTATTTGAAAACAAATTTCATATTTTTTTATTGTTAATTTATTTGATAATTTTTTAATTAATATATTATCTTAAATAGATTTTAAATTTAGATTTACCAAGCAACCACAAAGATCAGGTCTAAAGTTAAGAGGAAAAAGCTCTCTTTCATCCTATAATGAATTTACTCAAGTCTTTAAATATGATATCATCATAACAAATACCATGAAACATACAATAAAATACTACTCTGACATACCATAATAAATTTACTGAAATTTTTAAATATACTCTCATCATAACAAATACCATATACAAATATCATAAAATAAATGTATATACCATTATAATTACCATTATTTTTATTTTCATCATTTTATTTATGCTGACATTTACCCCTCTCTATCCAATAGAACTGCGTACTCTAATTTTTTTTTTTTATAAAGTTATATTTTTACTACATATTGATTGTATAACTATTTTAAATTTTAACACTTAATAATATTTTTAAAATATATATAAAGCATGAAATTATCAATTAAACTTTCGCAATCAAATTTCTCCTGAATTAAAATAATCATGACAACCTTTTCTACGTACTTTATAATACTTATCTTAAAGAAGAGAATTAGATTCGGTGCGTGTAATGCAGTCGCCATTCAGACCACCATCCCAAAGCGAATACGCTTTCCAGTATTCTATTCGGCAGAGAAAACAGTGAAAACTTAAATAAGGAAAACCAGGAATCTGCTCTTTTCAAACTTTAACGTTGAAGGTGGAGGACAGACAGAAAAAGTAAAACAAAGAATATGTTTCTCTTTTTCTTACCTGTTCACGGTAGAAGACAGCATCGACTGAAAGAACGAGACAGTAGCTGTAACAAATTCGAATACAGTTTGCTATCAGAGGTTCTGAGATTGTGTAAACTGCAGGCTATAAGAGGACGAGAAGGTCAGGAATTCCATTATTTGCAATTCAAGCAGAAGCAGAAGAGGAGATTCAATACTCCGAGGTAAGCTAAACGAGGAAGAGGGCAGTGCCAAAACCAGAATTCGAAAGATGCAGTGGGCAGCGAGGAACCCCTTGAGTTTGAATAGAAGAAACAGCAGCAAGTCCATGGAAACTCCTCATCCTCCTCGTATGGATGTTCAAGATAATCAGAACGGTAAGAATATGCAGCAAAAAGTTTCAAGTTTTTCGGAAACGAATGCAAACCAGCAAATGCAACATGACGATCAGAAGGGAGGAGGGAATTCTAGTGAAGAAACGCTGGTGAGGATTCCAGGACGAGCAGTGGTGCACTTGGTGGAGGCGGGAGAGGAAGTTAGCGTGCAGTTGGGCAGCGGCGAATTTTCCATTGTGAGACTTGTTCAGGGGAATACAGGAATCGCCCTGTTTGTTAAAGTTGGAGAAGAAGTGCGTTGGCCTCTCGCCAAGGACGAGCCAACCCTAAAAATCGACTCCCGTCACTACCTCTTCTCCATCCGTCCTCCGCCAGACGAGGATGCCAACGATGAAGATAAAGAAAAGGAAAAGGAAAGCCCTGAGGTTCTGAACTATGGAGTAACGTTTGCAGGCGAAGAGGGTTTGGATTTGCTGGACAGTTGTCTTAAGCAGCACGCTTGTTTTGCGCTGCCAGCGGAATCCACGGGCGGTGTGCCCAAAGCCACACGATCAGCGAAGAACGGTTCGTGTGAGGGAGAGAATCCGGACGGGGCGTACTGGAGTGCGTTGGCGCCGAAAGTGGAAGACTATAACAGTGTGGTGGCCAAGGCCATTGCTTCGGGGTCAGGGCAGATTATCAAGGGTATATTTTTCTGCACCAACGCTTATGCTTCTCAGGTGCAGAAAGGCGGAGAATTTGTCAGAAGCCGAGTAACCAAAGCCGAGAGCAAAACGGCCACAGCCTCTGATCATGAAAAGAAAAAGAATACTGATATCAAGATCAGTTCCCGCACAAAAAGAAACATCCGAAGGTAAGTGATCTTTAGATTTTCTCTGCTTTTTGTTTGGTTAAGGGATAACATCTCCTCTCAACAACCCTTGTCTAAACGGGTTAAGGGATAACATCTCCGCTCAACAACCCTTGTCTAAACGCTGTAATTACACTCTCGCATGTAGATATCGATATTAGAAATCGAACGTGAGAAAGTCAAGTTAGATTTTATTATGATTTCATATTTAGTAAGTGTGGGTTTTATATACCTTGTAGTTGGTCATAGTAATGAGTGTGAGTGTGGTAAAGCTAAGAGTCTCAGATTTTTATAGAATATTAAAAATCTAAGGAGAGCTTATACAATATTAAAAATTCAAGGAGAGCTAATCAATTTGTTATGATTTTATATTTAGTAATTATAATTTTTATATATCAGTAGTTAAACCAGTATTAGATTTATCATGGGTGGAGAGAGATGAAATCTCTTGAGATATAAACTTCTTTTTAAATTCTACACTCAAAAAAGAATGTTTACACTTAGAGAGATTGGATCTTCAACCCAAAATAGATCCAGTGTTAAATAGATATAAGCTCGTGATATCTTAATATATATTATAATATAAAAATTGAATATTATATTAAAATTTAATATTGGATTAATCCAAAGTTATTAAATTTAATAATATTAATATTGATATTATAATATCAATATCAGATTTAATGATATCTTTTACTTGACAATGATAGCAAAATTTATAGTAAAACTACATTAAATTAATATTTTAAAATATATTCAACTTTAATGTAGAAATATTTATGTTTTTAAAGATTTTAATATACCCTAAATTTATTTTATAAATGTTTATTAAAAGAAATATTAAAAAATTTTGGAGCAAGATTGTCGATTCTTCCTGGTGAATTAACTTTTTTCTTTTGATTTAAAAAAGACATTGGTTTAGTAACGAGTAAGAATATTTAAAATTTTAATTTGGAAATTTAATGTGGTTATTTTTTTTTTTTGTTAAAAGTATATTTTTGATCCATTAAAATTCAGGGATATGATAAACTAACTATTAAAAGCATGAGATAATTTACTATCCATTCAAATGCATAATTATATTTTAATAATTAATCTTAATCCATTAATAAAATTACATATAATTTAAAATTAATAAAAATTAAGAAAATTATTTTTATTATTTTTTTAAAACTTAACATATAATAACCTGTAAAATGAACCTCTAGACAATTATTGTAATGAATGAGTATGTAAAAGCTAACATCCTCAACTCTAGATGGATGGTTGTATATGAAAAAAATAAATTGTATGAGTAGAAGTTTAATTTTGGGCCACCGTCTCTTCCTTTCCATCAAACCCTAGTTCTGGATATTGAATGTTGGTATCAAAATATTATGTGTGGGGTTAAAAAGTTCCTTTCCATTAAACCCTAATTCTGGATATTGAATGTTGATATCGAAATATTATGTGTAGGGTTAAAAAGTTATCAAAAATGACAGAAGAACTAAGCGAGAATGTGCTGGCGGGGGTGGTCATAGTAAGCAGTGCCGTTACTGCTCCCGTGTTGGGCTCAGAGGCTAGCCAAAAGTTCTTCCGCATGCTACCTGGAGAAGTCCTTCTTGCTTCCTTGGATGCAATCAGTACGTCAATATTCTACCTTTATAACTTCAAAATGTTTCCAAATAAATGTTCTAAGTGATAGGTATTAGGTACGATAATAATTGGGTTTCTAATTATTGAATTTCAGACAAAGTTTTAGAAGCTGCAGAAGCAGCAGCGAAGGATGCCCTGTCAGCGGCTTCTGATGCTACAGTTGAAGTTGTTACACACAGGTACTGCATTTTGGGTTCTGTCTGTATAGTTTTCTGGACCCAGAGATGTTTGTTTGTGTGCAGGTTGACATTGACAGCATGGGTTTCATTTGAGTGCAGGTTTGGGGAGGACGCAGGAGAGGTGACACATGACACATTTGAAGTTGCGGGGCATGTAATTGGAACTGCTTGGAACGTCACCAAGGTTCGGAAAGCTATCAATCCTGCGACGAATGGAACGTTATCAGCATCCGCTCTGAAGCTTTTGAATCTGAAGAATGCTAGCAAAGCAATCACTACTGCATCCAAATAAATTTACATTGACTATTTTGTTGGAATTGAATTGCTTCTATTTTTAATACACTGCAAGAAAGAAGATGATTTTCCATTACTCTGCAAGAAGGAAGATGATTTTCCATGAATCTAAATGGGCTTCATGTAAAAGTTGTGATTTGGAGTATAAAGGGAGAATCTGTATGGACGATGTGTAAGTTTTATTAAGTTTATTAGTTGTATAGTAAAATTTATTTTATTATTATTATTTAATTTTAAAGTTATATTTAAGTTAGATATTAAATTAGTGTATGAGATATTTTGGTTTGTGGGAGAAAACAAAAAACTATATATATAAATCAGATCCATCCAAAATAATTTATCAAGCTATCAAATTACTATATCTTTATTTTAAAGTCATTTTCAAATATCCTATTGGTATTAAATTAACTTAGTTTACAATAGTCGCTCTTTGTTTTGTTTGGTTATTATAATTATAATTAAGTATTGCCTATTCGGTTTCTTCGTTTTCTTCCCGAAGTGTTGAATTATTTTTCTAACGTGTCATAGAACAACTATAGATTGAGAATGAGATTTGAAGCTTATGACGTGTCATATATCAACTATAGATTGAGAATGAGATTTGAAGCTTGTGGGATAAAGTATAGGCTCAATCAACACACTTGGATGGATCTTATTTGAGAATGAGATTTGAAGCTTGTGGGATAAAGCATATGCTCAATCAAAATACTTGGATGGATCTTATTTGGAAAAGAACAAAGTTTTGACTTAATTTGCTTGAATGCTTGTAGATGGTTGCTATTTTGAGAATATGAATCGACTATTTTCATTCAATGTAATTATCTTGGTTTAACACAGGCATCAAAATAGTCATTTGATGAACACAGGTATCGAAGTATTTATCTCGAGTCAAACTAGATATTTGTTACTATTTTGTAAGGATACCATTTATGTTTAATTTAAAATAGTTTTTAATTTATAATGAGTTGATTACCTTAAATGTATATATAGTTTTTTTTTTGGTTTTAAGATAATTATGTGATTTTATTAAAAATACGTTTTATTTTATGAGATAAAATGATACAGGAGCATCTGGTTAACCTGGGGAAGACGGAAAGAAGGTTGACATGGTTTCTCACAAGGACAGAGAACACGGCTCACTGGACGGACAACTTGTCTATCTTTATTTTTATTTGTTGTTTTTATTTTACTTTTCTGTTTAAAATGCCAAGAATAATGCAATGAGTTCTAATTAGGAAGAGTAGTAATTAGTTAGAGTCATTCGTTTCCGAACAGTTATATTACTGTTGTAAATACAAGCAAAGGAAAACATGCTAGTTAAGAATAAGTTTCAAATACGAAATAACTATTGTAACTGACAACAAAACAACTAACAACAGTTATCCAACTGTTCGAGAACAGTGATACAAAAGGAGGAAAAACAAGCCCAATACGGGTTCGACGGTGAAAAAGATAATTAACAGAAAGGAATATATTCATTATTTTCAGTGCACATACAATTCCACGAGCGTCCTCAAATATTGTAAAAATTCAATGCTGTGCGTTTTTTTTTCTTTATGGTACAAAAACATTGTTAAAAGTTTCACTACAGATTCCGAACCAGAACAAAAAGACAAATAATCAAATGAAGAGTCACAACGACCAGCACAGGCCACGCAGGCATAGCGTTCAGGCGTATACACATTTAATAGGTATGCAAACAAAACCATAAGAGCGGTTCCAGATTTATTTCCATATAAATTCACAGGATATAACATAGTCATTAAAAGTCTGTATCAGCATTCACATTCTCTGTTCAAAATAACTACAAAACCAACCCAGTTCGCAGACATGGGAACTGACACGATTGTAAACAAAAGCCCTCAGTAAAGAGTTCGAGCCCATCTCCTGAAGTTACCACTAAGCTTAGCAACTAAGGAACCAACAACAGACAGCGGCACAGGGCCAACGAAAACCAAGCAGACCATACAAGAACCCAACCAAGCACAGTTAGAACAACAGAACGATTCTACCCGTATACTGTCCAGGGCGGCCGAAAGTCCAAGCGTTCAGACCAACGAACGGCTCCACCTGCATAAAGGCAAACGGAGGAAGGGTTAGTTTCCAACCACAGCAAAAACAAGAACGGAGAACTGGGAAGAAGCTATTGAGAAAGTTAAACAAGGGTCATTACCTGATAGGCGAGCCGTAGCTGTAAATTCCTCACCCGGACGAGCCCCTGCTCACAGAGGAGCCGGGCCATTAGTCTCAAAACAAATAGCAAAAATAAAGTCCAGCAAGGAACGAAAGCTTACCGGGTTAAGTTGGCAGAGGGACGAGCAGAGCATGCCACACGACCTGTCGAATTTGGAAGCCGACGAACCAGGGCTGAAGCAAATGTCCCCATTAACCTTACAGCTCTCGATTAGCTGTAAACCCTTGTGAGATACGAGCAGACAGTGACCAGAACACACAGAGGCAAACATTAAAGCCGGATATACACTACAGTGACAGCGAAAACACATGCAAACAGAACCGTAATGCAAACCTTACCAGGGCTTCACCAAACAAACAATAGCATACAGGCCGAGACTTGGAACGACTGAGACCACGACCGCAACCAAACGCACACCACACCATCGAACAAGCAGGAAGAGCTCACACATTCACCAAAGAAATTACAGAAGTTACAAAGAATCGCCAGGAGCTCGCAGAGCTAAAGACCAGAGTAACAATGACCACCAAAGGAGCGCGAACGGAGTAAAACCCAAACCAAGGCAGGTTTACAAAATCCTGAGGAGGGACAGTTGTCCACCCGGCAGACCATCAGGGTACCCATGCCGTAACCCAAGGAGATTAAAAATCAAATAATATTTATTACCAAATCAATTACATTACTGTCCAGATCGTAAGTACATTACACATCAGCTCTGGGACGGCGGGACCACGTGGGCTGGCCCCATCATAAAAATACGAAAATAATTTAAATCTAAATAAATGTAAATTTACTTGAAATGAATAACAAATTATTAACAACAAGATATTATGGAAATATTTTTATTGAAAATTATTGCATACTCTGATTTAAGGCAGAATTTTAAATTTAAGACAAAAATAATACAGACAAAAAATAAAAATATTTTAGCACAAAATTTTATATTTAAGACAAAAATAGTTTGACACAAATATTTTAACACAAAACTATATATTTAAGACAATGACCACTTAATATGAAACCCATTTAATAAAATTAACAATTAAGACAAAAAATATCAATTTAAGACAATATTGTCTAACAACTACACAATGCGCTCTAAGTCCGCCAGCTTGCAGGCTAGTTCCTGCGCCTATACGAAGACTAGTATTTCACTTACCATTCACTATCCCGTGCCTATACAGGGACTAGTATTTCACTTACCATTCGCGTTATCTTATATAAATACAACAATTTATTGGGCTCTTCGTTTGTGGGGGTAGCTGACTCTGAAGAATGCAACAAATTTTCTTGGCAAGATTTCCTGGAAATCAATTCATTTTCTCTCCCTTTGATCTTTGTTGATACAATTAGAGACAAATTGTCTGTTGTTGCATTCGGCACTACTACAAGAGGGGGATTTTAAGACAATTTTTAAAGACAAAATAAATCTTTTGCCTTAAAATTTTCAATACAAGGCGTTATTAAAAAAGGTAAAGGTAAAGGATTATGAGTCTGTCTTTACGTTGTTGATGGGTTCTTCAAGAAGCAGAGCAATGGAGGCCGACAATGACTAATGGGATTTAGGGCGATGGAGGTCGACAGCAAAAGTGTGCTTCGTGTGAGGAGTGATGGAGGCACTTTCATTGAACGTGGATAGACAATAACATAGTTGGAGTACTTTCGAGGTCTACATCGATTGTGTTTTAATATGTGTTTTTTGGTTGTTTCATTTATTTTGAATGCTAATTCTATCCATTGGTTGTTGTTATCAACACATTGTTATGCTTGAAATCCCGACTATCGTCGAAAACATGGATTAGGTTCACTTGAAGGATTGTTGAAAATGCAGCAAGAAATTCTCAAATAAATTGGGAAAATTTGAATTCACATCAACAGACAACTTGGATGCAATTAACTTGTATGACATGACTTGTGTCACCCAGTTTACTCAATAAATTTGAGTTGTAGGAGTTAGAGTTTAGTTAAGAATGCGTGATTGCTAATATGCAGCAATCGAAGTTAGTTATCTCAATTTGTTTTCAGTTAAACTAGTTCTAACTATTGGAGGAACTAGTGGAAGGTCAATTGTGCAGTGGGACTTCAGTTAACTGATAAATCAACCTAAAATAGCTAGTGCATGCAAATAATTCGAGTTCCCCAGCCGTGGTGGAGATTCGAAGGCAGTGTAACATCAATTGTAGACTAGTCTTGAGTGTACATGTGTTTCATGTAGTCAGATGATCAACCTTAGGAATTGTGCAATCCATTTTTGAAAACTTCCTAAATAATAGGGGCTTAATTTCTCAAGAAATTGCATAAGGAAATAGGGACTCAAGCAAAGGAAGAAATTGACTAAGTATGGGTCAGATATTCTCAATGAGAAGAGAGATAGGTTATTCACTTGCAGGTTGTGCTCATTTGAGAAATGTAATTGTTATAATACATATTTATTAATCAGATTAATGCAAGAAGGCATTGGGGTTTTTAGCAAATTGCTTTCCCTGGGAAAAATATTGTGTGCATGTGTGTTATTTCTTATTGCATGTCTAAATTTTTTGTTCTAAATTGTGAATTAACTTCCATAGAGAAGTAGAGTAGGTTTGTGTCTTGTGATTTTGAGAAAACTTCATGAGCAGTTACAAATCTACACCATAATTTCTACATGGTATAAGAGCAGGATTCAAAATACAGCAGGAATTTCAAAGTTGTTTCTTAGGAGGTTTGAATTTGCAGCTTAGTGTAGCAGGATCTCTTCTGAGTTGAGAAGACGAACTTCAACGAGTTGAAGCTAGAGTATGCCTTAGAAGGAAGCTCTAATTTCATCGCATGGAAGGATAGCATAGTTGAGGTATTCGATGACAATGGACTGCTAGAATACATCAAGAGAGAGGTTGCAAAACCAGCAAAATATTATGCCCATAAACTTGCTCAGTGGAAGAAAGATGTAGCTAGGGTGAGGAGAATAATATTGGGGGAAGTATGAGACCACATTGTCACCAATATCCATGGGACAAAAAATCCTTCTGCAATGTCGTAGGCATTGATAGATCTGTTCCAGAATAGTAGTGACCACAGGAAGCTAGTGCTCAAGGATAAACTTTAAAATATTAAGATGCAGAAGAATGACATTATCCCTCAGTATCTCAACAAGTTCACACAAGTTCGTGATGAGCTTTCAGGAGTTGGTGTTATTGTTTTAGAGGATGAATTAGTAAGCCTAACCCTTCTGGGCCTTCCCAAGAGATGGCATAGCTATCAATATTCAGTGAACAAAAGGGAGAAGCTACTGAATTAGGAACGTTTATGGTCTAATTTGGTACAAAAGGAAATAAGTCAGAATACCAGAGATGGGACCTCATCCAAGGGCGAGGATGAAGAAACATTTGAATTGGGTAGAAAGTGAAAGAAGGGAAAAGGTAAAAAATCTCAAACCAAACCAAAATCTAGCTAAGGGGGAAAGAACAAAGATTTGTCAAAAAATAAATTCTTCCATTGTCATGAATATGAGCACTATGCCATGAAGTGTTCACACAAAAAGGAAAACAAGAAGACCTCAGGAGGAGGAGCAGGTGAAGCCTTGGCTTTGTTGAGAAATCCAATAGAGTGGCAAGTTAATTGGTTCATCTTATTATGACATTATCTTGTGATCTTTCATTATTATTTTTCCTTCTTTCTATTTATCATTTCTTATCATTAAGACTAGTGCCAAACAATGAATAGAAAAGGACACGAGAGGTAGGCATGCAGGCAGGAAAAAACCCCACATAGGGGAAAACCCAGTCAAGTAATTTTTCCTTCTGTAGATTCAAAAACAAAGACTGAGATGACCAAGACCCTCATAATCTAGACTAAAGACTACTTCCATCTATCAAGTCAACCTTGACACATCATGCTTCAATTCTGCGACTTCTTAATTATTCTTAAGTCCTGTGACAGTTCCAAACAAGCCTCAATACTTCAGTTTTGTGATATTCCAAAAGATATTTGGTCCTATGATAAACTTTGGTCTTGTAGAGTTAGTACACATATGATCATATAGTGCTTTAGTGAACTTTGGCCTTGTAATGATAGCGTAGATTGTCTTGCAATACAGTTTTAGTCCTCGGTCTTGTGGTGATAGCCTGAGTTTCATTCTAGTAATGACGAAAAACACTACAATAAAGTCATACCTCAGTCCTATGGTGAAAAATCTAGTTTCAGTCCTCAGTCCTATGATGATAGCTCAAGTTTAGGTCTTGTGGTGGCATCTTTGACTTTGCTTTGTGGTGGTGGTAGCCCTAAAACATTTCGGCTTTCAACTCCTTGAAACTTTGTATTATTCGTCACTTCAACTTCACTGAATTCCCTCACTGTAATTCACCAAACTCTTCTTTGAAATTTCTGAACTTGTACCTCTGAACTTCTTGTTGAGTGAAGTCTACACTACTATATATAGTTGTTTCCTATTATAAATGGGCCTACATGAGTCTATTCAGTGAAGCCAATTTGTTGACTATTAGTTTGAAGGCTGAATGCAAGGAGACTTGATGGAGGAATATTTTGACATAATAAAATAGACTTTGACTTACAAATACTAAAAGCCTACAATGGAGTCTTGACCTATGACACTTGACCCAACCGAGAAAACCATGCTTTAACAAGTCCATTTAATTAATAATAAAATTTTCTTTTGATAAATATATTTCATTAGGACTCGAGTACAATTATGAAGACCGAACCTAGTTACATACTTCAAAAGACTTCATAGTTCGAGCTTGACTTTATCCTTATCGTATCCATGTCCAGCACAATGATGGGGAGTGTGTGGTACATGGACTCAAGTGCATCGTTCCACATGATAGGGTGTAGAGAATTTTTCAGTGACTTGGAGGAGAAAGATCTCTAGATGCACATCAAGGTAGGGGAAGATGAAAGGTAAAACATGACCAATATTGGCACAATCACCTTTTAGAGTGATTCGGGCTCACCTCTTAGGCTCAAGGATGTCATGTTTGTTCTAGGCCTAAAGAAAAATCTCATCTTTGTTGCATTTTTGGAAGATCGTGGTTATGATGTGATCTTTATCAAAGGAAAATAATTCCTAAGACACAGCCACAGGACAGGTGAAAAAAATTGGGGTTTGCGTGAAGAACCTATATAAGATAAATGTGGAAAACTGTTTTGCATTAAGAACTAAGGCAGAGAAAGTGCAGGGCTACGATGTGAGTGAACTTTGGCACATACGAATTTGGCATTTGCATCATGGCAACTTGAAGATTATACAACAAATAACCACTGGCCTCCTGTTGATGGTGCTGGACCCGCCAACATGTTAAGGAGATCTCCCTGGTAAGAAGTCCAAATTAGACCTTAGACTGTTTGGTGTAGGATTCCCAGTAGTGGTTTGTAAGTTAATGCCTTGGCTGCGGTGTCGCACTAAGGCAAGTAGAATAACTTTTTCAGCAACAAGGGTGTGATTGATGCAGTGAGTCAAAGAAGGTGTATGAGAGGTTCCAACACTTTGAAAGGGAAAGGAGGTAAAGGTGAGTTCCAGGTTGAAATGGAGTAGTCCCAACTCAGCTAGGAACACACAACACAAAGTACATGCACAACTTCTGAAGGAGTAGTCCACTTGGATGTGGCAATCACATCATACAAGGTAAGATAACACACACAACACTCACGAATTAGTCCAAGACAAGTGTGACAATTGTTATAGCAAGGTTCAAGTGAAAGGTTTGTCTGATGTCTGGCAGAACAGTCGACACAGACGGTGACAACATTAACAACATATGCAACACATTAACAACAAGATTCATATAATTGCATGTGAATCAGTTCATACACAAGTACGTAAGTTAAACAACACATATCATTAAAGCAATCAGAGCAGTCCAAATACAATAACAACATATGCATGAAAATGTGCTGGCTCTTATTATATAAATAAGTGTAAGTCACAATCATACAATACATCCATATAAACCTGTTAGCCCCAACAGTGGAACATTACAACCACATCCACCTCCTCCTCCAAAGAGGTGTACTAGCTCCGTGGAGTGGAGAATCCAAGGCATGTTACAATATTGTCCAAGCCTTCTTCAAGATAGTCTTAGTAGAAGCTTGGCTGACCAAAAGCCTATACAATGAGTTATGAGAGATTATTTATAGTAAAGGGTGGGGTGACCCTTGACATTCCCCTTTGTGATAGTTCAACTACCCTCATGACTTTTCACCCACTCTATGACTGTTACATACAACTGTTGACACTTGACTTACACTTGACATGACTCAGCATTACAATGCACATGTACTCATGTGAGACAACATGGCTTGAGCAAGCCTTGCAAGACATAACTGACACTCGGTCTGCTGTAAGGAGACAAACTCTTTGACATGATTGTGATGGTGAAGGTGGTGAGCTGATGCCAAGCTTGGTCATCCGTGATGGTGTGCATGCACCTCATGGTGACATATTGTTGAAGTGAACTCTTGCCTCCGTTGTGATGGGTGCATTGGTTCGGCCCCTTCATCCAACTTGTCTGCTAACATGCACATGGTCTTCTTGGATATGGTTGAACTGGAAACAAATTGATGAATAGCGTCTGTGATGATCTTCAAGTGTGTGCTGGTGTTCATGTGCATCAACTTGCCGAAGTACATGTTCAACCCCAGTTGGACCTGCTTCTTGTCTTCGCCTTGGTGAGTGTGTTGCATGGTTTGGATGGCATGTGTGCGCTCAACGATATGCACGCTGTTGAATCCCTTACAAGCGATCAACAACACTACTCACCATGTCTACTCTATGTCAGTTGCTAGGATGGATCCTTAACTTGTACGGGCGCAGTTTCATCCATGAGTGCATGTTTTGCCCACTGTTGTTCATGTTCTTGTTGCAACTCATTCATCTATTTGTGCAACTTCATGTTCTTCTTGAGTTGCTACTTTAGCACATGCAATTCCTTCTTTTTTCCATCATCTGCCTTTTTTGCTATCTTTGTGTCGCGACGCCACTTGATAATTGGAGTCTCCAAAGTTGCTTTCATCATCAATGGACCTGGTTGAGCTTGCAACCTTGTTCCGCCTCCGTGTTGTCAACAACCCTCCTCTTGCATTTGTTCCATTTGATATGCTATCTTCAACTGGTGTTCATGATGCTGCTCGCTATGATGTTGCGACTATCATATCTTGATGTCATTGTCTACGAAGAACTTGATGTCTTCATGAGTAGGCAAGTCCATAGACACTTGATTACCTACATCCCCAAGTGTGCTCTGAATGGTGTCTTCATCTCTGCTCTCTTGGAAACCATTGTACTTGTACTGCTGAGCGGCAGATGAAAACCTGCGATACTTGGAGACATGGAAACACTCATGGCAAGAAATATGTCAGTTGAAAACCAAAATGAACATGAGAATTGACTTGCAACATACCTAGTTGAATGATCATGAAGGTTGCACAATTTCGGCTGGGAGGTCGGGAGACCAACTGCCAAGACTACACAAGGCATATTCTGGGCTGCTGGGAGACTGACTGACTCTTTGAACTGTGCAATGCACAGTCCAGTCTAGCTACTGATTGCTGGGATTGCGTAATGTGTATTTCCAGCTGGGAAGGACTGCTGGCTCAGGGACAAATTTGGCAATTTCTTGGGCCAAGCAACCATTGTCCTCCAGAAATGTGAAAAATGGTCCTAGAGTCCAGTGCTGGGCAGGAATGCACAAATCTGGAGGGGAAGGTGAGCCTTCCTTCCCCAGATTGCGTAATGCAGCCTTGGTGAAGGCAAAGCCCAGACCAATGATGGCTCGACTCACTGACGGGAAACTAAAAGCAAGTAATTCAGTGAATGCATGGCGACACTAAGTGATAGCATAAGTGATTAAAAGTGCATGCAAAATATGAATGAAAGATTCAACAAGAAGATCAACATGCATATGGGTGAGGTAGTTTGCCGGTTGGGTGAACATCCATGCAAAATAGTTTCATGCATGTGACAACAGTGAGATAGCAGCGAAAACGGAAACAGAGCTAGGACAAGCTAGTATATATGTAAAAAAAATCAAGCATTCAAAGAAATCAAGAAAACAATACTCCCATAAGCGAAAACACAAAAAGCGACAAAAATGTAGCACAAGGCATGGGAAGCGGCCTTACCCCAAAACAACTGAGTTGAATGTGATGAATGCTCCTAGATGTGATGTGAGATGTCAGAGCTGCAACGTTGATGTGAGAAATGAGCTCTGAAATGTCCAGTTGATGAGTTCGGATAACATCAAGGTTGTGATGCGCATGCCACGAATCTAGGGGAAGTGACACTTTGTGGGAGGTTTCAGAATTGCTCCTTGCATGTAACCTCTAACTGCTAAACATAGATCCTTGAAACAAGGGATGCCTTTGCATGTCGCCTTGGGAGAAGCATCCCATGCGTTCAAGTCTATTTTTCTTAGTCTCGAAGGGGACCAGTCAACTCAGCTACACATGCAAGAGATTGCTTGATTGCTGGAGAAAAATGCGCATATCTGGCTAGGAGCTGGGCTAGCTGCTCAGAAGATTTGTGCAATTTCTAGACAAAGCAGTTGACTGCTGCCCAGATTTGTGCAAATATTTGTCTGAACAACCTGCTACTGGGAAAATTTTCACAAATCCTGCTGGGAGGGTTGGCTGGCAGGATTGCGCAATCCTAGAGCCCAATATGCTGTCAGACAATATTGCACAATTCCTGGAGGGAAGGTTGGTTTCCCTCCAAAAACGTGCAATTTTCAAGGGGAATTTTTTCAGCCTATAGTTGGACCAAGTCTGGGTGAGTAGCCTATGAGGGGAAAGGATCAACTGTGATCGATAGGCTGTCTTGTGTGAGGAAAACACTGAAGCTTGAGTACTTGACGAAGTAAGGCAAAGTTCTATGTAATGTTGGTAGGGAGGCTCCAAAACAGGCTAAGGAAAAATTTTGGAGGGTGGTTGTAGCCACTACAACATCTCCCTAAAGGAGAACTTGAGCAGCAGGATGTATGCAAAGGATGTACATTGGGGGAGTACACAAAATCCACATTCCATGATCGGGACGACAAAGAACATGCAGTCCTATAAAGGATCCAATCTGATGTTTGTGGACCTTTCTCAACAACCTCCATTGCTAGACACAAATATATTGTCAGTTTTATTGATGACTTCTCATGGAATTTTTGGATCTTCTTCATGTGGAAGAAAGATGGGACATTCTCCAAGTTTGTAGAATTCCACGCACTGGTTGAGAAAGAAAACATCAAGAAGGTGAAGGATATTAGGAGCAATAATGCGGGTGAGTATGTGTCGAATGAATTTAAAACAGATTGTAAAAAAAAGGCATTTGACGAGAGTTGAAAACACCCCACAACTCACAATAGAATGGGGTGGCTGAGAGAGAGAACCGTAGTATTGTGAGAGCAACGAGGGTTATGCTGCATGACCAAGACCTACCTCTGCATTTGTGGTTTGAGGCATGCAACACAATAGTATATTTGAAGAGATATAGTCCTCGTTAGACTCTTGGCGTGATTACACCAAAGGAGGCTTTCTTAGGGAGAAACCCATATGTGTCGCACTTCATGATTTTTGGAGCCTATATTTACTACCATGTCTCCAGAGAATCAAGGAATAAGCTTGAGACGATCGTAGAATTGGGGGTATTTGTGGGTTATACAAAAACTCCCCACAACTACTGTGTGTATTTTCCATCCCTTAGAATGATAGTTATGTGAAGGGATATAAAGTTTGATGAGGAGAAAGTGATGTGGTGCTCTCTTGAGAGGGAGCTTTAGATCCCACATAATATTAGGTAATGTAATAATAATAAAATAATATCTAAACAAATTTGAAAGTAGAATATAAAGGAAATAAAAAATTGATGATGATGATGACGATGATGACAACGACGACGATGACTACTTATGTAATAAGAGAGAAAACATTAAAAATAATGTAGGTTTATGTGAAAGGAAAATGTTAAGGCAAAGGAATAATTATATAATGATAGGTGGATCATAGGGGTTGGGTTGCTTATCATCAATGTATTATGTTAGGTCACTATACTACTAGTGCAACCCTCTATTGTTATTAGTACAACCCCCTTATTGTATTGTTGTGCCCATGCAGTCCCCATATTATTATTATTGTGCCTCATAGAATCCCACTATTGTTATTATTGTGCCCTTACATTATTATTGTTATGTCGGTTTTGATTATATTATGACCCCTTAGACTCCTATTTATAGAAAGGAGGTCTTGTCATTTGTATCATCCAAGAATTGCTCATTTGTGTAATGTAAAGGAGGTTTCCCCCTCGAAGATGTTGATTTCTAAGGCATTGATCTTTCTTTTCTATCTTTTTGTGAGCTGGTTTCATAACATTTGGTATCAGAGCTTTCGATTCTAGGCTTTCGCTTCTCCAAACAAGTCATTGTGGCATTTGCGCTATAAATTTGTTTCTGCGACGTTTCAGAAGCTAAAAAAAACCCATTTGAGCCGCAATCGTTTTGAACTTTGGGTCCAAATTTCAAATCTTGTGTCACTATATTTTTCAGAGATATGATATGAGGAAGTTAGGGTTTTTGCATACTCCCGAATTACATTCCAAATAGGTGACCTGGGGAAAATCATCATAACTTTTGTTCTAAGCATAAGATTGAAATTTTGTAAGAAGTTTCAAAAAAAGGACGACTTGTAGTTTTATGTATATCAGTTTCAGGTACTAAGGCCGAAACAGTGATAGGTGGTGGTTTGTACAAGTTCTCTCTACTGAACTAGTCTATACTCAGGTCACCGTGGGAGATTTGGCATAAATATTCCTTAGAGAATCCAATATTGATTAGATTTGCGGGGTTAGAAAGAGGACTCAAAGGGCTACTACAGGACGTGATTTCAGATATTAGAGATCTGCAGTTACAGAGATACAACAGATTCAATATCAAGCTCTTACAAAGTGAAAAAAAAGTGTGTAGTTTTTTAAATTTTTGCATAAGATTGGTTTGAAAAATTAGTTTGAAGGAATTCAAAGGGAATAGTGAAGAATTATTAGCATTAATTGATGCCTCGAAGAAAGAAAATGGAAACGCCTAATAAGAAACCTGTAAGATCTAGCATGACTCATGAATAAGAGGAAGAAATGCAACATGATATATCAAAATTACAAGACCAAGCACAACAAATTTCACTCTCACAATAGGTAATTGAAGCCAAGATGAATGGCGTGGAAGCTAATATGAATGGCGTGCAAGTTAAGATGGATGGAGTGGAAGCTAATATGGATGGAATGGAAGCTAAGATGAATGACATAGATGCTAAAATGAATGGCATGGATGCTAAGATGGAAGAATTGAAGATAAATTTGAATACGTTGCTACAAGAAATGGTTACTAATGGTCAAAGGGTAGTAATGGAAATTCATGATGAGAACAAAGCAAATGTTAATCATGATTTCATAGACTCTAATGTTGGATTGAAGCCCCACCATGTTCCAAAAATCGATATGAAGGAGTTTGATGGCAAGGATACCGGAACATGGATACTACATATGGAGCAATTTTTCGATCTCCATAATGTGAAAAACACACAAAAGTTACGTATTGCAGCTTTATATTTGGAACCAAATCAGTTTGTATGGTATCGATGGATTTTCTCTCGTAAACAAATTGTCACTTGGGCAATTTTTACGAAAGAAATGATAGCACATTATTAGGATACAAAAAGCAACACTTTTTTATCCAATTGATAAATCTCATACAAATGGGTTCGATGATGGAGCACATTCAGGACTTCCAAAAATTGAACATAAGGGTAAAAGATATTCCAGAGGAGCATAGGATTGATGTGTTCATATGGAATTTAAAGGATAATATCCAACATGAGGTTCACCTTTGGGAACCTGATTCATTGGAGAATGCATTCAAGTTAGTAAGAAAAATGGAAAGCAAAATTATGGCAAGCAGGAAGTCTACCACTCACAATTATAAAGATGGAAGTGTTGTTGCCCCTAGCTTTCCACAACCTACAAGTTTTACACCACAACAATTGGAAGAAAAAAGAGAAAAAGGGCTTTGTTACAGTTGTGATAGCGAATACACTAAAGGTCATAAGTGTGCTGAGAAGAAATTATTCTACATAGATTGTGAAGAGGAGGAAGAAAAGGAACAAAAAATGTAAAAAGAAGAGGATATACTCTAGGAACAAACCGTAGATAAATAAGAAAAGAATCCGACCATATATTGTAATGCATTCGCTGGAATTACCACTCCTAAAACTATCAAGATAGAAGGACATATAAAGAAGAAAAAGGTAATAGTGTTGATTGATTCAGGAAGTACCCATAATTTTATTCATTGTAAGATAACCTAGGAATTGAATTGCTTCCTATATCCAACACCAGAGTGTCAAGTGATGGTTACAAGTAGAGGAACCATAAATTTCTCTGGAAAGTGCCATAATATCAAGATATCCATGGGAGAATATGTTTTGAATATCCCAATGTTATCCATTCCAATGGGTGGTGCTGATGTTGTACTAGGAGTCCAATGGATACAATCCTTGGGTACAATAGCTTTTAATTTTCAAGAACTTTTCATGAAATTTTGTGTGGAAGGAAAGGAATTTGAAATAAGGGGTATTGCAGTGAATCTAGGAAAGATAATCAGCCCTAATGGTATGAAAAAGCTTCTAAAGAAGGAACAACGAGATGTAATTGCACAATTATGATCGCTAGAGGTTCCCACATTGAAATCATCTATTTCTCCAGATCTCCAGAAAGTCTTGGACAATCATTCGAAGGTATTTGAGACTCCAAAAGGGCTCCCACCTATTCGTGATCATGATCATGCTATTCATTTGATTCCAGGAAGTGTTCCTCCAAACATCAGGTCGTAAAAATATCCCTATGCCCAAAAGAGTGAAATTGAACATATGGTTGCAAAAATGCTAGAGGCTGGTATAATTCAACCTAGTCAAAGTTCTTTATCTGCTCCAGTAGTATGGGTGCACAAGAAGGGTGGATCATGGCACATGTGTCCGGATTATAGGGAGCTCAAAAATCTCACTATTAAAGATAAATTTCCCATTCATGTCATTGATGAATTGCATGGATCAATTTACTTCACCAAGTTGGATCTCGGTTCAGGATATCATCAAATCAGAATGAAGAATGATGACATTTCGAAAACAACATTTAGAACTCATGAGGGTCATTATGAATTTCTATTCATGCCTTTTGGCCTTACCAATGCACCTTCTACATTTCAAGGTTTAATGAATTCCATTTTCAAACCCTTCCTAGACAATTTGTGTTAGTATTTTTTGATGATATACTAATCTACAACAAGTCTTGGAAGGATCATGTCCAACATGTTGACATGGTGCTCAAACTATTTGAGGAGAAACAATTATATGCAAAAGCTCCAAATGTTCTTTGGAGTGCAAGAGGTGGAATACCTGGGTCACATTGTATCTCATGAAGGTGTTAAGGTAGACCCTAGCAAAATTAAAGCCATTAAGGAATCGAAAATCCCCACATCCATAAAGCATATGCGAGGATTTCTTTGGTTGATAGTGTATTATCGCAAGTTTGTTAAGAATTATGGCAAAATATCAGCACCTATAACAACATTATTGAAGAAAGATGCATTTTCATGGACTCCAGAAGCAACAAAGGCCTTTGAACATCTTAAAGAGGCAATGTGCCAAGCACCAGTCTTAGCTACGTCAGACTTCACAAAAAACCTTTATTGTGGAATGTGATGCTTCAAGAAATGGAATTGGTGTTGTTTTAAAGCAAGATGAAAGACCCATTGCTTTTGAAAGTCATCCAATCAAAGGAAAGTATTTACACAAAGCTATTTATGAGAAGGAAATGTTGGCAATACTACATGCACTTAAGAAATGGAGACCTTACCTAATGGGAAGAAACTTCAAGGTAAAAATGGATCATGATAGTCTTAAATATTTTTTAGAACAAATATTATCTTTAGAAGAATAGAAAAAATGGGTCACAAATATGTTGGGTTATGACTTTGAAATCATCTACAAAAGAGGGAAGAAAAATGTTGTTGCAGATGAATTCTCAAGAAAGGATGAGGATGTGGAAGCATTGTTTTGTGCTCGTCTATTATCCAACTCGATTAGATAAATGAAGAAATGGATGAATTGGAGGATGAAGAAGTGTGGCTACTCATTCAAAAGTTGCAGAAGATCCTAGTTTAAACAATATTTTCAGAACTTGACGAGGAAGGAAAAATCATATTGGAGCCTGGAGCAGTCACAGAAACAAGAACCTGAAAGCTACAAAATCGATCAATTTCAGAGTATCTCATCAAATGGAAGAAATTACCCGCTGAAGATTCCACATGGGAGGACAAGAATTTTATACAGAAGCATCAAGAATTACTCAAGCATTGAGGACAACACTTTTTGAAGGAGAGGGGCATGTTAGGTCCCTATACTACTAGTGTAACCCCCTATTGTTATTAGTACAACCCCATTATTATATAAGGAAGGAGAAGAAGGAGAAGGTGACATCACTTTTGATTGTACAATTGAGGGAAAGGCTAAGAAGAGACAACATAGAAATGGATTGATGGCTCATGAATGACTTGTTATTGAAATATCTGGAGTAACAAGATCTATTGCTACGTGAAGAGTAGAACTCCAAATATTTTTTGCAATAACCAATTGTTACACAGTAATTTGTCACCATTGGTCACCGTCCCTATCGCCCCGTTTCCATACATTGGAGGACGCATTCCGGGACCTGTGAGCAGTGACATAACCCAAAAACACTTGCATTATGTTCCCCTGAGTATGTACTTCATGTTCCCTGAAGACACCTTCTGCAAATTATCCCTGAAAAGTGCTCTTTTTCCATTGGCGCAGGTCCATAGTATCTTACCCGCGCCAATAACTGAGATCCTCAAAAGAGGGCGCGACCACTGGCGCTCTGTCACAGAACAACGTCCGCTCCAGCCCAGTTTAGTAATGATTTTTTCCAAAAGCACGCCCGTATGATTTATTCCCTTCAGATCACGAAGTCTTTTGAGGGAAAAATCCAGTGGATAGAGGCCGAGAGTCATCATCTATCCTTGACAACTATCCACAGTAGCTTTTCCGAGATAATGCAAATCCACAATGGGTGTCTTGGTTCATCGAATCTTTCTACCTTCTCCATCTATAAATATTTGTCCTCATGCATTAGACAAGCTAGTGCTAGTTGTTGAGTTCTTGGAGGAATGCTAGTTGTTGAGTTCTTGAGTTCTTGGAGGAATGCTAGTTATTATTATCATGAGTGATAACGAAGCATAGAGAGTTTATGCTATCGGAGAGGAGATACATTGCAAGACACATATAGTTGCTCGCCCAGCCAGGAGAGGTTCAACGTCAGAACCTTGGTTGTAACTTTTCCTGTTTATTATTAATTAATGAGCGACTGCTATTATAGTTCCAATCTCATTGTCTATTATAGTGATGTGATGATTTATTTCCTTTCTGACTGAAATATAGTTGTGACTTGGTAGATTTTATGTTGGTATCTATTTCTTCCTTTGCATGTGCAGGTGTCCGTTTATGATCTGCTGGAGCGAGGGAGTGGGAATATCAACTCTGCTTCGACCATAGCGTTGGATTCCAGGTTGGTCTTCTTAATTCACCTTTGATGCATAACTAGGAACTTGCGTGGCAGCGTGGTTTGATTGTGGCTAGTTCTGTTTTAGGCTAGTGGGATCGCCTCTGTCCGCAGAGGGGATTTACCTAACCAACAATTTGGCGACTCCACTGGGGAGAAGCTATTTGGAGTTTGTCTTGCATGTTAATTTTCTCCTGCTTGCTTGAGTGAATGAGCTTCCTGGGTCAGTTTTGAGTTTATTCTTTACTGTTTGACCCATCTGAGCACTGTCAGCCTGACCTGAGGTCGTGTTATTTATTTTTCTAGCCGGCAAGCTTATTTGGCGCGGTTATTACTCTGACAGTCGCGCCAGTTGGCGCATGTTGCTCAAAAGCAACTCGCGCCAATCCCTTGGTAGCACAAGTTGCAGGCTGACAGTCGCGCCAGCCCTGTAAATTTTGCCTGTGTGTGGGTGGAAAGCTCTTTCAGCCTCTTTTTATATATCTTACAGCCTCTGGAAGTGTGTTGAACCTCTGTTTGACTAGTTTTAGCCTTTATCCTTCAGTTGTTTGCTTATTTCTATTGATTTTCGTCTCAGCCCTAGAACATCTAGTGACTTTGCATGTCTAGCCTTCTGTGGGAAGTTTCGGTCTCTTGATTATCCAGTCAACTTGTTGGTTGTGTTCCGCACCTATCCAGTGATTTGTTAAAGCTTGATCTTCTATGCTCTGAGTGATTCACTTCTAGCCTCTTTGGATTTTACTTGACTTCATTTGAACTTAGATTACATGGTTCATTGAAAGTCTTTGTGTTTTTCCTTGCTTGCATAGTTCATTTTGGCCTTTTAGAGTTGGTTCTATTTCATTGAGTGAACTTGGATTGTGCATATCTCTTAAGATTTGTTTAAATGCATCATGCCATCTTAAAGGAAAGAAAAACAAAAGATATTTTTACATTCTATTAGTTAGCATTTGTTGTTATTTGTTGCTATTAAAAAGAAAAAAGAAAAAATTTCATTTCTTGTTATTAGCTGCATTAGGATCTTTGTTGTTTGTTGAGTGATCATTTCGTTTGTGTAAAGATCTCAACCCTCCTGTAGATGGAATTCATCGAATCAAATGATATAGTTTTGGCATATAGTTTTCATCACATACGGTAGGACGTAGGACCAAAAAACTGAAACATAATCGAAGATAAAATTTAAAATAAACTCAATGAACATAACAACGCATTGGAACATAACGCAAATACTCTAGAGGTATAGGTTAGAGACGTGTTCCGACGCCTTTAAACCTGGTAGTTTATCGTCGAGTGGTTGGGTGATTCCTCCACGGTGAAACGATAGGTGCCAATACGGACTGAGCTCCCACGTACTGTCGCGTATATACGGGGGACCCCACTAGGCTATTATCCTTTATCCGTAGGAAGCCGAGTCTGCCGCCTTACAAGCCGTAATGCACTGAACACAGCATTCGGGAAGATTGACTGCAGTACGGGAAGTCCTTGGTTTTCATCTGATTGCCAAGGTGTATAAGCAGTTTTACGGATTGTTTGGTAAACCTTTTACCTAGAATCTCCAGAGTAGTCACTTTTGATCCTTTTCGGACTCCCTAAAAGAAAAGGTGCCTGTGAGCGTCTTGTCACTTCGTGCTCATTAAATATTTGAAGGAGACTAGAGTCATCTTTTATCCTTTTCTCGACTCTTAAAATATGAAAAGGTCAATTTCAGTATCTTAAAATTTATTGGCCACGATAACGTCTACCCAATTAGATTTTGTTTGCGTTAGCTTGAGTAGGATTATTTATCATTCAATGGCAGCCTTCCCGGCACCCACCGGCCAAGGTGTTCCTCCTGATAGGAACCCTCATCCATTTCCTGCTGTTGGAAATGTCGGTGTTCAGTATATCGCAACATTGTCTTTGCCTGGGTTGACCATTGGTTTACCCGTATGGTTGTTTTCAAACCCGGTGGTCTCGAGTGTGATAACTCCTGTTCCGCCACCACCTCCTCCACCCGAACAACACCATGTTGATTCTAAGGTGGACCCCTCCCCTTCTTCGCCCATTCCTACGTCCTCATCTTCTACTTCGCCTGGTGAAACCTTGGATTTCAGTAACCAGGTGGCTAAGAAGAAGAAGAAGAAGACCAAAAAGAAGAAGTCTCCTAAGGGAAAGGTCGCATCTATCATGAAAATATCTGAAGTGGAACCACCTTCTGCTCCTCCGCGGAAGGCTAAGTCTCCTTGTCGATTATGCAAGGAGGACCATTTTCTTTCTGATTGTCCTGGTATTCCCAGGATCCTAGATATATGGTCCCGTGACCCGACTCACCCCTTGTCGTCGCAGATCGACGATACCTTATCGGTTGGTAAGAGAAAAGGAAAGGTTCGTTTCCCTTGTCGACTTTGTGAAGGTAATCATCTCCTTCGCCTTTGTCCACTTATGGATGAAGCCTCCCGTCTTTTGGAAAGTCTGTCAGCTCCCTTACCCCAACTACCCGCTGGATATCAGCGTCTTTTTGCAACTGCAGATCATCTCTCCGCTAACCAAGTGATCAAGCATGATTCCTCTTTGGTCCAGCCTTCTCTTCCTGAACCTAGCTGTGCTCCGCCTGTTCCAGACCAGTCCCTGGTCGGAACGAGTGTTGATTTACATTCATCATCTATGCGCCACTTTATCATCAAAGATGAACCACCCGAGTCTAAACCAAACGAAAGTCCAAAGGTCCAGCTTACAAGTGACCCGGTCTTTCAAACGGTCCAGCTTACAAGTGACCCGGTCTTTCAAACGGTCCAGCTTACAAGTGACCCAGTTTTGCCTACAGAAGTTCCATCCTTAGATGATCTTACATCTGAATCCAAACCAGACAAAAGTCAAACGGTCCAGCTTACAAGTGACCCAGTTTTGCCTTCAGAAGTTCCCTCCTCAGATGTTGTTATCACTGCAAAGAATGAAGATCCCACCGTCCCAATTCTATTCATTAACATAGACTCTAATGATCAAGTGAGCATCCCTCTCATTCCTTCGCACCAGGAAGAAAGTCCATCAGAATCATATCCGGTTGTCTATCCAGTCCCACCTCCAAGCAACCTAGTTGTTTCCTTCAATTGGGATCAACTAGGCAATCCTCGGTTACCAGCCTCCATACCATTTCGAATTATAGTCCAAGTCTACCGCATGGTTATGGCCGGTACAATTATTGATGAGGGATCTCCTGTGAGTATCCTTTCTTCAACAGCTTGGGAAGCACTTGGTTCCCCACTGCTTCTGCCTGAGATACGAAACCTTACAGGTTTCCATCGAGAAACAACTCGACCTTTAGGAATTCTTCCCAATGTACCTATCACATTAGAAGGGAAGACTGTTCAAATGGGTGTCATGGTAGTCCAAGGTCCATTAGATTACAATTTACTCCTTGGACGAGACTATATTTATCGCATACGTGCAATTGTGTCCTCACTCTTCAGAGTGATGTGTTTTCCGCATGAAGGAAGGACGATCAAGGTCGTAGACCAACTTTCATTCCCCGATTCACACTTCACATATAGTCATCTACCATTCCTAAATGGTCTTATTTCCACAGGAAATGCCTCAACATCCACTCCATCATTCTGATGACGGCAGTTGACCCGGGCGCGTGACTGAGGCCCGGGGGGGCATGCATCCTCCTTCAAAATCGAGTCTTTCCAAGTAAACCTTCATCCCATCCACTCCGTGAATGCCATGAAGCTTGGGGGGCATGTACCTCGATTTTGCATTATCATGCTGGGGGCATGCAAAAATTTAATAAGCATAGTTTTTCGTTTCAAGCTTGTTTAAACATGAAACCGAATCCAAGCAGAGTTCTCCATGGTTCAAGCTTGTAGAAAAAATGAACCCATACCTGATTTACATCCCGTGATTGCCTTTTATCTGCTAAATTCTGCTAGATGAGCCTTGGTTGTTTCATTCCATCGCCACCATCTCTTTGGCCGATCATATGCTTTCACCTGGTTGTTTATCCTTTCCTGAGGAACTGCAGCGATGAGTGGTTTTATTAGCCAGCCTCTTGACCTTTACATGTTTCCAGCAAGTTCCACCATTACCGGAACCAGTTGCTACCCTTTATACCACTCGTTCCTTCAGGACGAGTCGCCTTTACGCTCTTTTCTGACTCGTAAAATATGAAAAGATTGCCGAGTATTTTTCCTTTTTGACTCGTTAAAGAAAATAAAAATGGAGGTCCGCTTTCAGCTCTTTTCTGACCATTTAAAGAGGAAAAGATTGCCGAGTCGCTCCTCTTGACTCATTAAATGTTAATAAGGGGCGGTCGTTTTAAGTTCTTTTTGTCAACTGTTAAAACATAAAAAGATTACCGGGTTTTTGTCGTTTCAAACTCGTTCATGGTTACGAAACGACGTGGTTTTGACCGCTTTTTACTTTTTCAGGTCGAAATCACTAATTATGAAAAGTACTCCTCGATCGTAATGATCGAGCAGTTCTTTCGGGTATTATTTTATACTTTTTCGGGCCCGAGAGACACAACTTTACGAAAAAGGACATCCCTGGAGTTTCCTTTTCTGCTGTCTTTTCAAACTCTCTAAACATGAAAAGACGCCGAGTTCTTCCTTTGTCAGACTCGTTAAAACTTGATGACATCGGATTTTGTCACAGCACAAGCATATGCTATCCCCATCAAGCTTGTTAAAAATAACTGGGGTACTCGCCAGAAATGGCGGGGGGAAAAGAAAATTTTTGAACCATAATTATTACCGTGACGGCAGTATGTCGCTCTTGAACATGGCACTTTTCTGCTTTCGTGTCCAGGGTGGGGATATCTCATCTCATATCTTTCACTTGCTTCCATGGACTTGGGTACCTTATTTGACCTCTCATCCACTCATTGCCTCGTCATCATGACCTCTGATACATTGGTGTCAAATACTTCCGATTCCATTAATGTGCCGCCGATATGTTCAAGAGAAGTTGACCTCTGCAAAGAAACAACCTCCCTCTGATAGTTCGCATAATCTTGATTCACAACATTATCTCTCTGTCTCGTGTCGATGATGTGGGAAACGTTATGGCCCACCTTCGATCAAGGTCACTTCCTGTCGACTTCAACTCATTATCCAGGAAGTTGATCTAGAGACTCCTTTTCGGTGCCTTGGAGCCTGCATGCCTCAATGGCAGGTTCTTCGTGTTTGACGTGAGGTTTTCATCATTGGCCTCCGATCGAATGATTCTACGGGTGTTCGACTTCAGATCATTAATTCACACGCCGTAGATTGTACCTATAGTACCTTGAGGGCCATTGTCATTATTGGTGGTACCTCTCGCGTCTGTTAACAGTTTCCACTATTGACTGGTAATCAGACGATGTTCATGCATGTTCGACTTCAGCTCATATATTAACATGCTTGAACTTGTACTCTTGTTCGGGTCGAGATGGAGCGCAAGACCCTGGATTGTGTCTGTTGTAATCCAGGCGTGATTCTTGATACTTGACTCATTCACTGGATGGCTGCGACCATACCTGAGTCAATTCATTGATCCTAACCAGATGGCTACGTCCATACTATGGATCTAGATTATTTATGTACTCTCTTATGGATGGCTGCGACCATACCACGTACATCATGTAATTGAACTATCAGTCATGTCTCTTAACACAGATCCTCGGCGGCAACTCTATATATGTGTTCTTGTGTGTTCTCGTAAAGCATTTCACCCCTCTCTCTACCTCTTGGACTTCATGCTTTAGGAGGCATCTGTTACACAGTAATTTGTCACCATTGGTCACCGTCCCTATCTCCCCGTTTCCATACATTGGAGGACGCATTCCGGGACCTGTGAGCAGTGACATAACCCAAAAACACTTGCATTATGTTCCCCTGAGTATGTACTTCATGTTCCCTGAAGACACCTTCTGCAAATTATCCTTGAAAAGTGCTCTTTTTCCATTGGCGCAGGTCCACAGTATCTTACCCGCGCCAATAACTGAGATCCTCAAAAGAGGGCGCGACCACTGGCGCTCTGTCACAGAACAACGCCCGCGCCAGCCCAGTTTAGTAATTATTTTTGCCAAAAGCACGCCTGTATGATTTATTCCCTTCAGATCACAAAGTCTTTTGAGGGAAAAATCAAGTGGATAGAGGTCGAGAGTCATCATCTATCCTTGACAACTATCCACAGTAGCTTTTCCGAGATAATGCCAATCCACAATGGGTGTCTTGGTTCATCGAATCTTTCTACCTTCTCCATCTATAAATATTTGTCCTCATGCATTAGACAAGCTAGTGCTAGTTGTTGAGTTCTTGAGTTCTTGGAGGAATGCTAGTTATGATTATCATGAGTGATAACGAAGCATAGAGAGGTTATGCTGCCGGAGAGGAGATACATTGCAAGACACATATAGTTGCTCGCCCAGCCAGGAGAGGTTCAACTTCAGAACCTTGGTTGTAACTTTTCCTGTTTATTATTAATTAATGAGCGACTGCTATTATAGTTCCAATCTCATTTTCTATTATAGTGATGTGATGATTTATTTCCTTTCTGACTGAAATATAGTTGTGCCTTGGTAGATTTTATGTTGGTATCTGTTTCTTCCTTTGCATGTGCAGGTGTCCGTTTATGATCTGCTGGAGTGAGGGAGTGGGAATATCAACTCTGCTATGACCATAGCGTTGGATTCCAGGTTGGTCTTCTTAATTCACCTTTGATGCATAACTAGGAACTTGCGTGGCAGCATGGTTTGATTGTGGCTAGTTCTGTTTTAGGCTAGTGGGATCGCCTCTGTCCGCAGAGGGGATTTACCTATCCAACACCAATATTGAGTGAATTAAATGTCCTATATACATAGACATTTGCGAGAGTACTCTATTCTAAGTACTGATAGAGTAAACCATTTTCTTATTTGAAATAATTAAAATTTTATCGTGGTATAATTTAATTATAAATAATTAAAATATTAGATGTTTACAATCAATTTTGTAAAGGGATATGACCTTCTTAATTTTTTTGTTGGAATTTTAAATATTGAGATAGAAATTTGTAATGAGAATATAACAACCTCAATTTGTTGTGAATGTTATACATGTTTAGTCAATTTAGTGTCCTAAATTGCTTTCATAAATTATCAACCGAGGTTTGTAAACTAATGAAGTGTGGTGCACTATATGTGCTTATTTAACCTTTCTCTTACTTCGTTGTTTTGTATTTTATGTTTGTTTTTGGGGGTTTTTGTTCTTTGATGTCTAAGAATGTACAATCTGAAACTCTGAGAAAATTTAAGTGGATCTAATGAATTTTAAAGGAAAGGAAATGTTCCTAAGTTAATCTAATTTCCTAAAAATGGACCAAGAACTGTTGGCTAGTTAGAACCCAATAAGAAAGATGAGCATCTATCTTATCTTATCACTAGTCCTAATCCATGGATCTAATTTTTAAAACCAAGAGTGATATTGATGTAGAAGGTAAATCAGTAATTGCATTCATTAAACATTCAACCATTCAATTTTGTAATATGATTAAATCAATCTCCTTGAAATGATTTTTTGGAATATCAGTGATGCAACTAAGTAAGGATCTGAAATCAAAAAGGTAAAAGCATGTAAAACTAACAATGTACTAAGTAAATTCAATCACTGTATTAACCATTTAGTTTAGGATCATCATCATCTTGAAATGGATTTTGAAAACATCCATTAACACAATTAATTGACAATTTTGTTCTAAGAGAATGAATGAAAAAATAGTAAGAAAACTAAGCAACTATGTATCTTTATTACTTCAATCTTAATTCAGTTTGGAAACAAAGTCATTTTTCTCCATGAAATATCTTAGAAGAACAAGGCTACACAGTTGTGATTTTATCCTTACACTATTGGTTAAAAACTGAAATGAAATATCATTTTAAATTAGAAAATAGATTTTCTGAAAACAGAGTAATAGAAATTAAACTGAAAACAACAAGTGAAAACCTCCTTCAATGTAGGGGCCCTCTGCAACTAATATGGCTGGAATGATAGCTAGTTAAGGATGCACTTTAAATGATCATTGTCAACATGAAGTTTGTATTATGAACAAAACAAAGTCTGAATACAGAGTATCAACAAAAAATCCTAAATGTAATTCCTTCTAACTTCCAACTACTTCTTGGTTCCATACAACCGATATTTATAGGAAAATAACATAACTGTTTATTAGATTAACTTGCTACATGTGGCTAATTCGAATTAAATCTAACATGACTGTTTATGAGAAAAACTTGCTACAGGTGACTTAATTCGAATTGTAATAATATTTCTTAAACTTATGATCAGTTACAGGTGGCTAATTCAAATTAAATCTACAATAGAACTGTTAGACTCTTGATTTTGCTACGAAAGAGAAAATCGAGAGTCCTATTGCTTCCGGATAACGTATTTTGACTCCATCTTTGACCATGGCCTTAGGCTTTCTTTTCCATGGATCTTGATCGAATGAATATGATAGAATCCATGTGGAGATGATTCTAGAAATGCCCATGTGGCCCAATTCTTCATTTAACAACTGGAACCTGCCAAACCATGAGAGTAGCTATGGAATCCACAGTTAGCTGTAGAATAGGCTGTGTTCTGTAGCTAATTTGCAAAAATATATTCAAATAGCAAGAACATGAAAATATAATATGGTGATCATTTTAATTCTTTCCCTAAGACAAAACCTAACATTTATCATTGATTGGGTCTGTAGTCTTATGAGAAAGTGAGAGAAAAAGGTGAGAAAAATGTCAAGGAGAGGGTAATTCTGAGGTTCAACATACCCCCACTACAAAATCATTGCATTTCCTCATGCAATTTGCAAAAAATGTGAGTTCTTCCTCCCTAATGCATTTGCTCATATACTTCTGCTAGTACATCCAATTTCCTTCTTTTTCTCTTCTTTGAAGTGACTGTAATTTTGGGATTTCTCATAAGAATCTTGTACTTGAGGTTAATGACTGCTCTGTTCAAAATCTTATTCTTTCTTTTCAATTTCCTATTTCTTATACCACAGTCCTAGATGCAGAATGATATTATCGTGAATTGCCTTGTCCAATTTATTTTGTTCCTTCAAGGTTTCATTCTCCTGTTTGATATGTCTATTTAATATCTCTAATTCATAAATTTCATGTTTGAGAGTATCAATTAGGGTTTCTTATGGATTGACAGAAGGTTCTGGGTTCATTGAGGCACTTCTATTCTCCATTTATTCTATATAATCATATATTTGTTGTTGTACTGGGTCTATGCCTGGAGATCTTCTACTTGGGCTACCTTCAAAATGATGAATAGGAGAATTTTGAGTACTGTGTGCAGAAGATATGTTAACAGGAGATGTTTCTATGGTTTCCTCATCTAAATTGATAAACTCTGTCCCTTTTGATGATGTTTTCTTTACCAAACCTTGGAGTCTAGAGCTTCTTCTAAGTTATGGAGGACTTACATTCTCCTCATTCGTGACCTGTTTCTCCTTTCTTATCTTCCCTCTTGCCTTGATTTTCTTTCTGATTTCTATCATTTCTTTAGAGATTAACTTTTCATCATCTTTCTATAATGAAGAGTCAGGTCTGTTTTCAATAATTATACCATTCTTCTTTCTTCTACTTCTTCTGATATTATCTTCTTTAGGTGACTCTGGTGCTTCCTGGAAATGGCTTCTAATAAGGAAATCCTCCCAGGTATCTCCTATGATTTTTAAATGAAACTCAATCAATGCCTTTATCAGCCCATGATGATACATGGTTGTATCTATGAACTCTATTTTCTTTTGCACATTTGAGGCCATCCTTATTAAACTATTTAGCAGGAAGAAAGGAAGATTGATTTCTCCATTTTCTAAGAAATTCATCAGTAAATGGATATGGTAGACATACACGCAACCAGATCTCCCTTCACAGGTGATAAATTTATGTAATATCAAGAGCATGTTCCTCCACTTACTTTTAAGAGCTGAAATGGGAATTCATTTTTTGAAAACAGAGACATCCATACCTGGTTTTTTGAGTATTACTTTCCATGATTCATGATGGACCTCCTTGTTCTTGAACCATCTTTCACCATGCCTTGGAAGTTCTATAGCCTTGGTTATGAACGGATCCAAATGTCCACTTCCTTTTCCACCCACTGCCCATACTGCTAAGGTAGTCTTTCTATGATTGCTAGTCAAGATAGATTGATGAAGTAGCTTGATTCACTAAGGTGAACGGAGACTTAAAGGGGCGATTGAAGGACAAAGGCAGGACTCGAAGTTGATGGTGCTTTGTTCACTTGGCTTAGCGGGGGAACAACAGTGCAAGACTTGTCCTCTGAGGTTGTGGCGAGAGCTATGTAACCAGCCTAAAGGAGCTTAAACTCACTTAATGAAAACTTGATATCTCCAATTTCTACCTCTATGCCATCAAAAGATCGAGAAAAGGATTTTGTAATATCCTTATGAAAACCATCAAATTTCTCGATGAATTTAAGCCATCCAACTTTTTGCAACATTTATTTGAGTTGTGGGTATCCTTCCATGTACTTTGCTCCTATCGGTTCTGATCTAACAATTAACCCCATGCCTTCTACTACGCAGAGTTCTCAACCTTCAGAATTACCCTTCCCATTTTTATGAAATGGATTCACTGTGAATATGGTGAAAGGAATAGCGGGTTTGTATGAAATAAGTAGATGGTAGGGGTTTTGGAGAAATGTAGACAAGTATGTCACATCATAGTCATGACCATTAATAACAATGAGGGAGTTAATTATGGACCATTATGTGACAAAATATGGAGGATGTGGCAGATATTTAGTATGATGGAGATTGCAATCAAATCAAATGATGATTCGTCAAGGGAACATATGAATATCCATATTATATATGCTTTATGTTTTAACCTTGCTATTTAAAATAAATTTTCGCACTTTACCTTTTTGAACTTAACCTTTTCATTTGTTGTTTTCTTTAATGTTGATTCGTAGGTACCCTTTTAGCATATTGGTCTTCAAAACAAGATTCTTTAATTCCCTACAATCATCATTTGTTTGGGATCTGTATGATTATGTTAGAGCTGTTGAAAGAGATATGGCTGCAGAATTGATCCAGGATGATTCTGTTGATTTAGTTGCACAGGTGTTCAAGTGTCATCATTAGTGTTCAGTGTCATCGTCAATTTAGTTCAACTTCAATAGTTTGATAGTGTTGGTTATGGATCAGGTTTTTCAGGTAATGTTTATGGTTTTCATGGTGTTCAGTTGATATGGGTGTGTGCCTGGCTGTCAACTTGTGTTCATCGACAATTCTGCCAGGATTGGACAACGAAATGTGTCTTGTCATTCACTCACAGGATTTGGTGTCGACATGGTTGAGTCATCCATTAGAAAGGTTCGATATGTCATCACGGTTGTCATCACAAAGTGTCGACAATGTATGTGGTTTTATGTCACATTGTCGACAAGTTTGTCACTAGGCGACAAATGTCTCTAATGTCACTTGGTGACGATTGATTGTAAATGGGTGATCAATTTCATGTATTAAAACGCTAATCCTACATCTAAAACCTCAAACCATGCATTAAAGTACCTAAAACTTATGCTAAATGCAAATACATTGAAATGTGTATTAAAAAAACCTAGTTCTAAAAACCTAATGTCTAAACCTTTCAACCCTATTGCAATACATTGCTATGTATTAAAACCTATACATAAAACCTATACCTAAACAAACTCTCGGCCTATGTTTAAATGTAACATAAAACATTATCAAACAAATACACAGGCCTAACCACCAACTAACCACGTGGACAGTCTGACCACAGCCGAGGCATGTGAGCGGAATAACATGTAAACTATCGAGCTTAGAGTAACCGCAGACTTGACCACAGCAGGAACAACCATCACCAACCGTCAGCATGTGAACAGGTTCAGAATTTCATTGTGCAGTTAGGAGTTTAGCCGCAGTGGGAACTGTGGGGTCGTTAATATGCCATGATTATTCCCACTTGTGAAGGTTTATTCCACCCATTTCCACCATTCTTCATCATGACATTTATTATAATTTATCATTTAAATCCATTTTATAAATAATTTATGCTCTCATGGATGAATGTTATTTATTCTCTTTTATTTTTAATAAATTGATTATTATGCATTAATTTATCAATGATAGTTCTAATAAGTTGGTTGTAACATCATTCGCCATTCTTAGCCTCCAAAGTAACTTCCAGATTGAAGATTTGATTTTTAAATCAGCCAACTCAGAAATTCGCTGGTTTAAGGAGTGACAGTTTTGCGGTTAAGATTCTGAGCAAATGAAGACAAATTTGGAAAATCCGGAACATGGGTTTTGTCCAGAACGGGCCCAATTATCTTCAAAAAGAACAGTTTTCCCAAATTCGGCTTGTACAGGGAGAAACGCAGGGTTCTTTGAACACGATTTTCTGGGATTTGCTGTTGCGGCCGCCCTCCAAATCTTAGCTGCAAACCCAAATCCGCCTTGTTCTTGTTGATCAATGGGTTGGAATCAACCTAAATTTGTAAGAGAAATCATGATTGTAATTATCTATACTCTGATCTTTCTCTATTTAATGAAACCCAAGATCAGAGACGGGGGCAGATTGGAGAGAGACGTGATGATGGAAGAATGATAGAGAAATGATGGACAACGGTGGTGGATTATTCATGTTGTAGCTTTTGTTGTTGTAATGATTCCAATTGGCTGATTAATAAATGAATTGGGAATTGCTGTTCATTCTTCTTATTCTGAAGTGATCCCGCAGCATCCGCTGGCGGCTAAGGGCCCAGCCTATGGCGGAATACGCTGCTGCTGCTGTATATTATCTTTTGGTTTATGCGTGGTTTGTATTATCAGTTTGAATTGGTAATCTGGTGTGATTTATTATCTTATATTGCAGTTCTGTTATATTTCATATATCGCTCTCTGCGACAAGGAAGTCGTTAATGTAACATTGATGTTTTCTACAGAATGATTTAATTGCGGAGTAATCAAGCTGCAACCTTCTTAAGCTGGTATTATTATGTTTGTCCATGGTTTATACTTCATACGATTGTTGTTCAATTGACATCGTGGTTCCATTATGAATTGCAATCGCTACCCTTTCTAACCAGGATTAATATTTGCGTATCGGACTCAGATTACCATTTCTTAATATCGCTGTGCACTGTGTGCATTATTTATTTCAGCACCGTAGGCTGCTCCATATTTCATTTCCAATTAGTTGCCATTTTATTTCCTTTTGTTTTCTAATTTATTTGATTTGGCTTGGTTGTTGTTTGCTTCCATTAAATTAGAGTTTGCCGTTCAGTTCTTTTAATTCCAGTTGCTATTCCATTTACGGCCGTTCCATTTTAGACTTGCTATTTCATTTTCTGAATTGCCATTCCATTCTGCTTTCTTGCTGTTCCATTTCCTTGCATGTATTGCTTTGGTGTGAGAGGAGGATCAAGGCTGTCGTGAGACACAGCAGACGCTATTATGCTCCCAGATCCATGATCCATACTCTAATTCCTTTTCCTTCATCAATTTCTAGAGGACTGAGTCATTGCTACCATATCCTCGATTGATGGTTGTTTGAATGAATGATTTAGTTTAGAACATTTCAGTTTCTTGCTTTAGATTTTGTTTCAAGCATTCATTTACTTGTGGGTTTTAATCTCCATACTGCAAAACATTACTCTTAGGGAAATAGCCGCCTCAGACAGAGTACACTCTTGAAATAAAAAGTCGTCCCTGGGTTGATAATTAATGTGAGGTAATTAGGAGTTCACAAGACACCTTTTTATCGCTCCACATTTTGGCGCCGTTGCTGGGGAAGAGTGTAGCCATTTCTAAAGAGTAGTGTGAATTCGATGAGTGCCTGCTAGGGAAGAGTTGGATCTTAAAAACGGAAGGTAAGAACCTGCGTACGGAGCATGTAAAAGCCCTGCTCCCCCGTCCGCTTTCCAGCAGGACTGTTAAAGAACCTAGAGTAGAAATAGATGTTTGAATTTTTGTGAATGATTAGAAAAAAAGATAGGAATTTAAAAAAAAAATGAATCACATGATCTCACACAAGTGGTGATGCAAGCACCACCCATTTCACTAACCGATTGACAGGAACATTTGAAGAAGGAGCCTCGAAGAAACACATGAAGAACGTCTTAAACTATGGTAAGAAATGGCTCACGTTTCTACTTTTGAATTTCCTATCAAAGATCTAGGAGGAGTAACACAAATGCACATAATTCCCCCATCTTTACCAAATTTTCATGGTTTAGCAAATGAAGATCCACATACATTTTTGTTTGAGTTTGAAATACTTTGTAGAGGATATGATTATTGTACTAATGATCAAAGATTGAAAGTGTTTCCTCTTACTCTAAAAGGAGCAGCTCTCCGATGGTTCATGAGCCTAGGTGGGAATTGCATCCAATCATGGGAGGACATGAAGAACATATTCTTGAAAAAGTACCAAGACTATTGCAAAGCCAATGAAGATATTTTCGATATGATACAAGGGGAAGATGAAAGTTTGGAGGATTATGTAGATCGATTTCATTATAACCTTCAAAAATCAAAGCATAAGCATTTGGAAAAAGAAATCTTAAAAACACTCCTTCTTAAAGGAATCAAAGATGAATGTTTAGAAACCCTAAATCTGATAGGAAAAGGTGATGTTTTTCAGTTATCATATGATGATGTTTGTGAGTTGTGCATAGGGTATTCAAGAGGAATCTCCAAGGCTGGTAAGAATTCTAGAGATGTTTTTTCTTTGTTCTCCAAATCAGCTACAAGAATAGGAGACATAAGAGCTGAAATCAATGTTTTATTTGAAAATTTTAAAGTTGATTTTATTAGCTCTCTAAATGAAAAATTGAATGTTTTGCAGGTTCATAAAAATGAAGAATTTGATGAAGTGTTTTGTTCTCATGACCGAAAGGAGCATCTCATAGATACTCACTCTTCCTTATCTAGGATGGAAGTAGCATATCAAAGAGGTAAGAAAGCTGCAACAAGGCCTATAGGTATGGTTCAAAACACTCTTTCTTCATTGTCATACTTGCATAATCCATTATGGAATGCTAATGTGTTAGGGCAGCCATGTCAATTTCAATATAACCACCTATCTTGTTTACAAGTTGGGCATGGTTCATCTTATGATGGCATGACTACTCTCCCTCATCTTGTAGCACAAACACATTCTCCATATTCTCCACCAGCTCTTACACAACACCTTGCTTGCCCATTCACACAACCCAATCAGCCACATCATCAAAATGCTCCTGCTCAACTAATTTCACACCCCCACCATAATAAACCAGTACAACATGCTTACAATGTTGAGCTGGAAAATTTACCCACCCTTCCCACCCATTCTATCTCACATGTGTCATTAGAGAAAACCTACAATGAGATTCAGAATGTTTCAAATGCAAAAATTGTAGAAGCTAGGGTTTCTTGTAGGATGCATCAACAAGTTATTTTAAAAGACCAAGGACTTCATGATCTGATGGATATGAGAAATCAACAAAGTAACACATACATTGAAGATTGGTTTCACTCCATCATTTATTTGCAACATCACTCCATGCTTCAACAATTTTTGATACCATTTTTTGAAGGGAAGTTGGCTTCTCATACCCTAATATCCATTAACATGCATTTTTCAAATTTGGGTATGTGCATACGTGAAGCCGTATTTCGAAAATGGCTTCACTGGAAGTATTCATACACGTAGTCATATTCATTTTTCAAATCAAAATAGGTTAGTGTAGAAAATAAAATAAAACAAAATAAAAACATAAATAAGTGCATTTTGCTCTTTTGTAAAACTAGGGTTTTTGTTGCAACATGCTATGCAAATTAACATCGGTGATAATTATTTTTATAATTTGTGTATGTAGATGAATCATAATGGAAATAATAAGTGCTACAAACACTCATTTTCATTTTTATCACCAATTTGAAAAAATGCTTGAATTTCATTTTTTTGGCTTGCGGGCTTGATGAGATTTCTGAAAAAACAGTCGGGACAGTCATGTTTTGAGGGACCAAAAATGAATATTTTTAAAACCTGTTTCTATCCTAGGTAGCCCTTGATGTCTACTTTCTAACCCAATTTGAATTACCCAATTTGGATTTGAAACGAAAAAGTTAGAAACAAAACATTGACCGGTTATCTAGCGGGCAGCTCAGAAACAGAGTTGGGACAGTCAATTTTTGGAGGCCTAAATGACCATATTTTTAAAACCTGTTTCTACCCTAGTTAGCCCTTGATGTCTACTTTCCAATCCAATTTGAATCACTCAATTTGGATTTGAAACAAAAAAGTTAGAGCCAAAACATTGACCGGATGTCTAGCGGGCAGCTCAGGAACAGAGTTGGGACAGTCAGTTTTTGGAGGCCTAAATGAATGAATTTTTAAAACCTGTTTCTATGGTAGATTCCCCTATGAATCTAGTTTACAATGAAATTGGAATCACTCATTTTCGATATCGTATGGGGAAGTTATGATCAAAATACTGACTGCCTATCGTAAATCAGTACTCTTAAAACTATGTCTTTCCAGCTGTTCCTTACAATATTTGACCTATCAATTCTTCTTGTCTTCAAAACCTGTTTCTATTGGAGATCAATAAATGAATCTACTTTCATTTCCAATTTTAATCATTTGAATCCGACATCAAACGAAAAAGTTACGCTTGAAATATCAACTGTTGGTCTAAGCCGGGTAATCGAAGATGACTCTATTATGCAGGTTGTTCTAAACAAATTTGACATATCATATCATTGAGTTTTTAAAACCTGTTTCTACTGGAGATACACCATTGAATTAGCTTTCATTTGGCTTTGGAATCACTCAATTTGGACAAAAAACAAAGAAGTTGTGATTAAAACACTGCTGGTTAGTATGATTGGCCACTGCTCTCCCGCAGGTAACAAATAAACTTTACTTTGTTATTTTCTCTATGGATTTGTTATACAGAGTAACTACTTGTTGTTTTTTTGCATAATTCTTGGATTAGGGGAGCCCGCGCACCTCTCTTTCTCCATGATTGAATGTTTTATTGCAGGTAGACACTCGTTTTTTTGCAGGTCCTGGGAAAATAAAGAAGGTCAACTTATGGACGAGTGATTTTTCAAAGAAATTTTTATAAAACAAAGGAATTTTATCCAAAACATTACCCAACGGATTCATAATAGAACAGATGAAGAATTGATTTCAATTTCAAGATTCATGTCTTGTCACTGCTGCCAAAACATTTCTCAAATAGATCATTTTTTTGACATAACATCATAGCTGTTGCAACTCAATTTATTTATTTACATACTGCTTTTTGTTGTTTCTTTTCTAATTTCTCTTATATTTTGTGTTTCAGGTGTTGCTTCATTCAAAGTGCAACTCATCCTCAGCATCAATGCAGTGAACAGCTAATTCATTCTTTGCGTGCTTGCATTTTATGGTGGTATATTTTGCTGTTCCTTTTCTGAAGGAACAGCATTTGTGTGCATTTTTGTCGTTCCTGCTGTTCCTTTTTCAAAGGGACATCATTTTCGTTTTGCTATTTATTTTCTAAAGGAATAACACTTTTTGGTTCAGCCATTCATTTTGTTGTTCCTTTTTCACAGTTCATTTTGCTGTTCCTTTTCGAAATGGAACAACACTTTTTGCACTTTTACATTTTGCTGTTCATTTTCGAAATGGAACAGCACTTTTTGCACTTTTACATTTTGCTGTTCCTTTTCGAAATGGAACAGCACTTTTTGCACTTTTACATTCTGCTGTTCCTTTTCGAAATGGAACAACACTTTTTGCACTTTTACATTTTGCTGTTCCTTTTCGAAATGGAACAACACTTTTTGCACTTTTACATTTTGCTGTTCCTTTTCGAAATGGAACAGCACTTTTTGCATTTTCACATTTTGCTGTTCCTTTTCGAAATGGAACAGCGCTTTTTGCACTTTCACATTTTGCTGTTCCTTTTCGAAATGGAACAGCACTTTTTCCACTTTCACATTTTGCTGTTCCTTTTCGAAATGGAACAACACTTTTTGCACTTTTACATTTTGTTGTTCCTTTTAGAAATGGAACAACACTTCTGCACTTTCACGTTGGGTTTGTTTTTGCTGTTCCTTTTTCAAAAGGAACAACATTTGGTGTGTTTTTGCTGTTCCTTTTTCAAAAGGAACAACAGTTTGAGTTTTTGCTGTTCCTTTTTCAAAAGGAACAGTAGTGCGTGTTTTTTCTGTTCCTTTTTCAAAAGGAACAACAGTTTGACTTTTTTGCTGTTCCTTTTTCAAAAGGAACAGCAGTTTGACTTTTTTGCTGTTCCTTTTTCAAAAGGAACAGCCGTTTGACTTTTTTTTGCTGTTCATTTTTCAAAAAGAACAACAGTTTGAGTTTTTTGCTGTTCATTTTTCAAAAGGAACAGCAGTTTGAGTTTTTTTGCTGTTCCTTTTTCAAAAGGAACAACAGTTCGAGTTTTTGCTTGCATGGATTCTTCTCTTTCAAAAGGAACGACATTTGCATTTTCGCGTTTTCTGTGTGTCTTTTTGTTTTTTTGGTGTGCATTTTCTTTGATGTTCCCTACACGAAACACCACTTTTTGAGTGTTTTTGCTGTTCATTCAACAGAGCAACACTTTAGGAATATTTTTGAGGGCAACCCTTTCCTTTTTCTTGTGGGATTATTCATAGTTCAGCTCAACCACATTCTCCTGATTCTCTTTCATGGCATGAAGTACACTACTTTTATGAGGACAGGAATTATGGATTCTTTTAAAGCAAAGTTAATATTATTCACGTTATGATCTTTAACAGGACAGCTCCTTGATGATAGATTCTTTTTAAAAGGGACACAATTATTTATATATTCCTTTATTGCATTGTTTTCTACTGTACATGATACTGATTGATCATCTTAATACCATGCTGGTTCCACCCTTCCTGGTTATAATCTTCTCTGTCTGTAATAAATGAGATTATGGGTATATTTTTTTATATTGACATGTTCAACTTCTTCCGCCATCCCTGCTCTTAAGGAGTACTGAGCCTCCCTCTTTTTATCATAAAAATGTGTAATAACAACAAAATTTTGTTCGCAGATGGAGGATAGGGGGTCTCACTACGAGCCAGCCTACCATGTTCATAAGGCTGTAACAAAGTGACATTCCCATTATGGCCACCACACCAGGGTTATGATCCATTGGATAGCCAAATTATCCTTGGAACAGGATGTCTCATCACGAGCCGGCCTGATCACTTTTGCTACCTTCTAGTGAATGGCAGTGTGGTTATCTGGTTACCACGCCAGCACACTGATCTCTTCTGTAGAACAGCACTGTAACTCTCCATTTATAAATTGAGGATCCTGGCTCATATGGGTTAAAAAGCAACCCTGCCGAGGCTATGGACGCCTGCTGGCAGCAGCGGCTCTGCTTATGGTATTGAAGTTATATCTTTTCGTCAATTATTATAATACCCTTTTCTTATTTTCTTTTTATCAGAGAAGTTATTTCCTTAACTTTTTCCCTATTTTGAACCTTTATGCATGAGAAATTGTTTTATGATCAACCGCATCATTTTCAGCTAGAATACTATCAGCAAAGCATCTTTTTAGCACATTGTTGTCCTTTTTCGTTTTGTATAAACTATCATCAATTCAAAGCGTCCTATCTCTTATTCATAACTATCTTTACACACTTTGCTCTCAATATAACCATAACTTTCACCGTCCTATCATTGATAAGTGTACTTTGCCTCCCTTACTGATATATTGCTCATTCCATTGCCTTGCCGTCAGCACCACCCCTTTCATATGCTTTATGGTTATGGAACCTATTTTCCAATTGGAGGGGGGAATGTATGCATTATGGGATTGCATGCGATATGATTACTACACTTTGCCATACCTTGTTGATTTGACAACATAGTAGTATTGCATGTATACATAAGTTTTTCTAAATTGCAATTTTGCATGCATTTTCTCTGTTGCTATTCAAAGCTAACACTATGGATTCAAGAACATTGTATGCAAAATAGTGCTTTGTTTACAGGAGAACAACAAGTATGGGCATAATTCTATTCGTAGCATGACCACACTATTGCACTTCACAGTAGAGGCTCGCGAACGTGAACAATTCTTCAGACATGATGTGCTTCCCTGGATTCTACCTTTTTGCATCGCTTTCAGCACCAACTCTGCCTACATCAGCTTCAACAACTGCCAGTATTTATATGTCATTCCACATTTTTGGAGGTAAAACTTGAGGTAAAATTGCATAGTTTTTTAATTTATTATAAATTTAGGAGAATCTAATGCAAATCCATTTTGAGCATTATTTGTCATCCTTCATTCCACATCTTTACCACTTCCCCTTTTTCAGTAGCATGTCATTTTCGAGTGTGGGGGAGTGTTCCTTTCATTCATTTCTTTCTTATACCCACGTCATTCATATTCTTTATCATCCATTGCTATTCTTATTCACTCTCAACACCTCCCTTATTTCATGTTGTTTTACACCAAGCATAGAATTCAACAGCTGGTAGCAACCACCTCTATTTGTTTTCTCGCATCGCATGAGGACATGCTAATTTTTCAGAGAGGGGGAGGAATCGCTACGCATGATGGATGTTTCCTATTTTCTTTCTCATTTAAGGCATGCAATTTCAGTCATACAATTTTAGTGTAGAAATTGATTTCCATAATATTTTTAAAATTATGAACTCAATTCTTGTGATCTCTAGGAAGCACAGACATACTATTAAAATATACAAACCTAGATCATTTCAAGTTAAATTGGTTCATACAATTTCGGAAATCATGTACTCTCACCTACAGCCATTTTATTTATATCTCATGATCCATGCATCAAAACGATCTGATTTTTGGATCATAGAGACATTCATGTATTGTAAATTTACTTGCAACATTTCAACAAAATTTGGTTTGTAGTTTTAATGAAGTTTGCTGTTATCTATAGCATATTTTGCTGCAACTTCATACATATAGTTGAATGTCAATGTAAAAATTGTTATGCCTTCATCGAGATTGCTAAGATTAAATATTCATTAATTAGAGAAGCATTCAGTTATTCTCAAATTTTTATTGCTTGGTTAACACATGGTTTTTGTCTTTGGGTTGCATGAGGACATGCAATATATTCAGTTTTCGTTGAATGAGGACATGCAACATATTGAGTGTGGGGGTGTGTGGGGTCGTTAATATGCCATGATTATTCCCACTTGTGAAGGTTTATTCCACCCATTTCCACCATTCTTCATCATGACATTTATTATAATTTATCATTTAAATCCATTTTATAAATAATTTATGCTCTCATGGATGAATGTTATTTATTCTCTTTTATTTTTAATAAATTGATTATTATGCATTAATTTATCAATGATAGTTCTAATAAGTTGGTTGTAACATCATTCGCCATTCTTAGCCTCCAAAGTAACTTCCAGATTGAAGATTTGATTTTTAAATCAGCCAACTCAGAAATTCGCTGGTTTAAGGAGTGACAGTTTTGCGGTTAAGATTCTGAGCAAATGAAGACGAATTTGGAAAATCCGGAACATGGGTTTTGTCCAGAACGGGCCCAATTATCTTCAAAAAGAACAGTTTTCCCAAATTCAGCTTGTACAGGGAGAAACACAGGGTTCTTTGAACACGATTTTCTGGGATTTGCTGTTGCGGCCGCCCTCCAAATCTTAGCTGCAAACCCAAATCCGCCTTGTTCTTGTTGATCAATGGGTTGGAATCAACCTAAATTTGTAAGAGAAATCATGATTGTAATTATCTATACTCTGATCTTTCTCTATTTAATGAAACCCAAGATCAGAGACGGGGGCAGATTGGAGAGAGACGTGATGATGGAAGAATGATAGAGAAATGATGGACAACGGTGGTGGATTATTTATGCTGTAGCTTTTGCTGTTGTAATGATTCCAATTGGCTGATTAATAAATGAATTGGGAATTGCTGTTCATTCTTCTTATTCTGAAGTGATCCCGCAGCATCCGCTGGCGGCTAAGGGCCCAGCCTATGGCGGAATACGCTGCTGCTGCTGTATATTATCTTTTGGTTTATGCGTGGTTTGTATTATCAGTTTGAATTGGTAATCTGGTGTGATTTATTATCTTATATTGCAGTTCTGTTATATTTCATATATCGCTCTCTGCGACAAGGAAGTCGTTAATGTAACATTGATGTTTTCTACAGAATGATTTAATTGCGGAGTAATCAAGCTGCAACCTTCTTAAGCTGGTATTATTATGTTTGTCCATGGTTTATACTTCATACGATTGTTGTTCAATTGACATCGTGGTTCCATTATGAATTGCAATCGCTACCCTTTCTAACCAGGATTAATATTTGCGTATCGGACTCAAATTACCATTTCTTAATATCGCTGTGCACTGTGTGCATTATTTATTTCAGCACCGTAGGCTGCTCCATATTTCATTTCCAATTAGTTGCCATTTTATTTCCTTTTGTTTTCTAATTTATTTGATTTGGCTTGGTTGTTGTTTGCTTCCATTAAATTAGAGTTTGCCGTTCAGTTCTTTTAATTCCAGTTGCTATTCCATTTACGGCCGTTCCATTTTAGACTTGCTATTTCATTTTCTGAATTTCCATTCCATTCTGCTTTCTTGCTGTTCCATTTCCTTGCATGTATTGCTTTGGTGTGAGAGGAGGATCAAGGCTGTCGTGAGACACAGCAGACGCTATTATGCTCCCAGATCCATGATCCATACTCTAATTCCTTTTCCTTCATCAATTTCTATAGGACTGAGTCATTGCTACCATATCCTCGATTGATGGTTGTTTGAATGAATGATTTAGTTTAGAACATTTCAGTTTCTTGCTTTAGATTTTGTTTCAAGCATTCATTTACTTGTGGGTTTTAATCTCTATACTGCAAAACATTACTCTTAGGGAAATAGCCGCCTCAGACAGAGTACACTCTTGAAATAAAAAGTCGTCCCTGGGTTGATAATTAATGTGAGGTAATTAGGAGTTCACAAGACACCTTTTTATCGCTCCACATGAACTGTCACCGAAAATTGTAACATGTGATCACCTATGTTGATAAGTCGTTAGGGTTAACACTCCACGGGTTAGGTGGGTAGTTATGGTTAGGCATGGCAGTGCTATGTGAGCGTCGAGATAACCGCCACCGCCAACTGTCACGGTGAACAGTCAGCGGAATTGCCGGGCGATAACCATGGTCAGTTAATGATAGTCACATGGGCTGTCTGCCCTCTACTTAGTCAACCAAATTGTTTGTGGTTTTGGGGTTATAATATGGTATTTTTGGGTTTTTTTAAAACACTTTGTCAACAAACATATTTGATGACCATGCCAACCTAGCTAGGTATCTCAGTGCTACTAGACCAAGCTCTAAAACACATCCTGAAGCAACAAATTCACCTCAAACCTAGCCCAAGGTGGTTTTGGTGCATCTACAGGCCTGTAAGAGGCGGTTTTCCTTCATTGGTCAAGAGGAGTGGTTTTTGACCTTTTTCTTATAGATTCTGGAGGTCATAAGTAGTTTTGTTTTCAGTGTTACAGGAGCATCCAGAGTTGGAATTGGAATCTGTAAGAGGTGTTGGAAATCTAGTTCAGAGTAATATCTAATAATAGTGATCAGAAGTTCCTTCTTGCACATTTAGATTGGTCAAATCTCTGTGTAATCAACTCCTTCTTTTCATTCCTAATAAAAACGGCCGCCCATCTTGAAAGCGGACCCGGAGACATAGTCCATCAGGGACGAACTCCGTCATCAATCTCGCTGTCTGGTATCATTGTGTTTTTACTGTTTTCACTTTTGTTATGCATATTTATTATGTTTAAACAACTATTGTAAATTCTTCTTCTCAAGTAGTGTTCCTCGATTTCCGCACTTTCAACTAACATTCAAATAATTAATGGTTAATAAATTCTACATTAGTTTTAGTTTATGATCACTTCAAATCATAAAATTTGGTATCAGAGCAGGTTGTGTTTGTAGAATTTTCCATTGAATGTTAACCAGGTCAAAGTCGCAACGAGGAGAAGGAATCCTTGAGGAGATCGATCCAGAGATTGGAAAGCGACAAGTCGTTCATAAATCGACCATGTCAGGATCTGATGCAGGTGAAACACTTAAACTAAGATGAGTGAAGAACAGTTTCAATAGGCATTCTTGACTGTGCAGCAGATGTTGGGATAATTGTATGAAGACAAGAAGGCGAGAGATGCAGCTTCTTCTTCAAAGGAATTGAAGAAGGACAAAGGTAAAGGGAAGACTGATAAACCACCTTCACCTCCATCATCTCCATCATCATATTCTTCTTCTTCTTCTTCCAGTGTAGAATCTGAAATGGAAAAGAAACCTAATAAAACATCTCTTTTGAAACTTGATGTTAAGTTTGAGTTACTTGTTTATGATGGCGAAATGAATCTTGGAAAGATAGATAACTGGATTAAGTAGTTAGACATGTATTATTGCATACAAAACATTTCTAGCGATAAACTAAAATTCAGTTAGCTACACTTAGAATTGGGGGAACAACTTTAATTTGGTGGGAAAGTAAAACTCAGATATATGTAAAGCGTAAAGGAAAAGTCATCTTGTCATGGTCTAAGTTTTTAAAGGCTCTTAGGAAACAATTATATCCTTTAGGATACATGCAGTAAGTTGTTATTGATTGGAAGAATTTGGGGCAAGGTAAAGGGTAGAGTGTTCAGGAGTTTACTCAGGAGTTCACAAAGAAAGAATTGGCGCTTGGTATTTCATTGGATACACGTGAAACTTTGTTAAAATACATCAACAATTTACATTCATATTTCTAGCATACATTATTGATGTTTAATCCTGATGATTTTGATGAGGTGTGTGTTCAGTCCATACATATTGAATCAGGTGGCAAACCATTCAATTTTTCATCGTAGTCATCCAAAGAGTTGGAAACCAAAGATTCCAGTGACAGTAAGGGGAAGAAAATTTCGAAGAGAAAGAAATCAACGATCGTTCAGAAGGAAATACCTACTTGTTCTCATTGCCAAAGAATTGGTGATGATGAATCTAAGTGTTGGAAACTTCATCCAGAACTTAAGCCCAAAAAGTTCCTTAAGGAGAAGGATGAAAAGAAGGCCATTGCAGCAGTCCAGTGGGATCTAGGTTCAAATTCAGGTGATGAAAGGAGGATAACCGCCATGGTTACGATAGGTAAAACTTCTGATACTGGTTCAAGTTCAAAAACTATTTCAAATTCATCAAACATAAATCCTTCACATGAGGATAAAAGAGTTGAATTGTTTAACATAAGGATAAATTCTAAGCATACAAATATAGATACAATGTTTGACAGTGGATCACAGGAAAATTTAATCTCTGAATATTTAGTTAAAAGTTTGGGTTTGGAAACATGGAATCATCCAAGACCTTACCCATTAGGATGGCTAAATAAATCAACTCAGATAAAAGTCACCAAACAATGTCGATTAAGATTTTCCATAACAGCTAATTACATTGATGAAGTGGAATTAAATGTGGTTCCAATAGAAATATGTGGAGTTGTCTTAGGAAGTCCTTATATTTATGATCGTGATGCATTATTTTACAGGAGAGAACATAAATATCACCTTAAGAAAGATGAGGTTGAATTTATTGTTAATCAATTGAATTCAATTAATGTTAATTAGATTAATAAGTTCAAACAAGAGGTTTGTAATCATGTGTGTAAAGGATCAACATAACAATCAACATGATTCTTGTTTAAGTTATGCAACTCAGCTTAAAGATGGTTTGAGTAAAGAGATAGAAACAATTCCAGATCTATGTAAAACCAAACATCTTATTTATGAGCAGGGAATAGAATATGAGTTATAGTTTGTGCCTAAAACTCCTCTTCCTAATGTCAGAATGAATCAATTCAGTTTAAGTTCAGAACTTAACAGTTGCAATGATACAAGTCAATATTGGCGAAAGTCAGTGTTCAATTTCTCTTGTATTGTGTCGCCATGTCATGTCTCAAATAGTTTGGAAACCTCTTTTCAAGTGGAGAAGAAATCTATTTGTTTTCATATCCCTTTTCTAAAGTAGTGTCAAAGTGTCTAAGGGAAACTTATGCATCAGAGGAAAGTGCTAATCAATGGAAACATCATTTAAAAGTGATTCAAACAAATCAAAAACTAATTAAATACTTTCAGAATCAAACTAAGTTGCAACAAGTTTCACCTTACAGTTGGATATGTTCATTGCAGCAAGTTCACTTAGTAATTAGGAATTAGGAAAGTATGGGTAATCAAGTAGCTGGTTTGATGTCAAGTAATCTTTGATTGTCTCTGTCATTCAAAAAAAAAAATATTTTTTATACATGTTGATGGTATTAAACAACATCCAGTAGAGACTGCTTTAAAAGATTATGAATCACTAACTCATGGTTGTTCGTGGAAAGAATTCAACTGCCATGTTTATAGAAAGTTGTTTGCCCATCGTTGCAAGTTTTTCACACTACAGATGGATGAAAAAGGTCACCGACTTGAAAAGTACCATGGTCAACATCATCAGGGTCAACACTTGCAAGTGATTGACCGAATGTATTGGTACATTGTCAGGTCAAGGTGGAAAGAGAGGGAGTTCTACCCTCATCGACTAATTGTTTAGTCAAACTTTTGTGTCCAAAACCTTTTAAGTGGAGAGGAATGATGCAGGAGGATTTTGTTGATTCAGTTGCACATGTGTTCAAGTGTCATCATCTGTGGTCAGTTTCGTCATCAATTCAGTTCAGCTTCGATAGTTCGACAATGTTGGTTATGGATCAAGTTGTTCAGGTAATGTTTATGGTTTTCATGGAGTTCATTTGATATGGGTTTGTGCCTGGCTGTCGACTTGTGTTCATTGACTATTCTGTCAGGATTGGTCGACGACATGTGTCTTGTCATTCACTTGTAGGATTTGGTGTCGACATGGTTGAGTCATCCATTACAAAGGTTCGATATGTCATCAGGGTTGTCATCGCAAAGGTAGCTGGGGTCTATGATGTATGTGGTTTTATGTCACATTGTCGATAAGTTCATCATTATGCGACAAATGTATCTAATGTCACTTGGCAATGATTGATTGTAAATGGGTGATCAATTCCATGTATTAAAACCTTAATCCTACATCTAAAACCTCAAACCATACATTAAGGTACCTAAAACCTATGCTAAATACAAATACATTAAAATGTGTATTAAAGAAACCTAGTTCTAAAAACCTAATGTCTAAACCTTTCAACCCTATCGCAATATATTGCTATGAATTAAAACCTATACCTAAAAAAACTCTCGGCCTATGTTTAAATGTAATACAAAACATTATAAAACAAATACACATTCCTAATCACCAACTAACTGTGCGGGCAATCTGACCGCTGCGGAGGCATGTGAGTGGAATAGCATGTAAACTATCTGGCTTGGAGTAACCACAGTCTTGACCGCAGCGGGAACAGACACTGCCAACTGTTAGCATGTGAACAAGTTTGGAATTTCACCGCACAGTTAGGAGTTTAGCTGCAGTGGGAACTGTCACAACATGTGACCACCTATGTGGATAAGCCATCAGGATTAACACTCTATAGGTTAGGTGGGAAGTTACGATTAGGCGTGGCAGTGATATGTGAGCGCCGGGATAACCGCCACCGCCAACCGTCACGGTGAATAGTCAGTGGAATTGTCGGGCGATAACTGCGGTTAGTTAATGACAATCACATGGGCTATCTCCCCTCCGCTCGGTCAACCAAACTATTTGCGGTTTTGGGGTTATAATATGGTATTTTTGGGTCTTTTTAAAACATTTTGTCAACAAACTTATTCGATGACCATGCCAACCTACCTAGGTGTCTCCTTGCCACTAGACTAGCTCTAAAACACATCCTAAAGCAACAAATTCACCTCAAACCTAGCCCAAGGTGGTTTTGATGCATCTATAGGCCTATAAGAGGCGGTTTTCCTTCATTAATCAAGAGGAGTGACCATTCACAAACTTCATTTCAGTGTTATCTTGGAAAATCTTGACAAAATCCTCTCTTGAAATTGGCTTATGATATATCTTCATCTGATGACCATTCACACGAAGAGGTACCTTTCTTTCATACATTGTCCTTATTCTCATTGCTCCATTATTAAAGATTTCTTCAATCTCATATGGCCCAAGCCAATGAGTCTAAAAATTTCCTTGAAAATCTTTGAATTTTGAATCGAACAAAAGTGCCCAATCCCCTGCTTGAAACTTCTTCTCCTTGATATACGTATCATGCCATTTAGCCCTTTTCTGTTGGAATAAAATAGTTTCTTGAACTACATCTTGCCTGATTTCATCAAGCTCATTGAGTTCCTCCAATCTATGTTTCTGTGCATTTGATAAATCTAGTCCCAATTGGACTGCCATCTTGAAGGTTCTGATTTGAAACTCTATAGGGAACATGATTTGCTTCCCATAAACAAGTTCATAAGGAGTATGTCCTATTGTGTTCCTCCATGTAGTTCTGTAGGCCCATTAGGCTTCAAGAAGCCTTTCTGCCCAATCTCTTCTTTCTAGATGTATAGTCTTAGTGAGAATTCCTTTAATCACCTTATTAGTAGATTCAACTTGAACATTTTCTTGTGAATGGTAAGGAGTAGAATTTCTATGTTTGATCTTGTATTCTTTCACAAGCCTTTCCACCATTTTAGATGTAAATTGAGATCCTTGATCTGTCACAATTTCTCTTGGAACACTAAAATGAGTGAAGATGTCCTCAAAAAGAAAACTAACTACAGATTTTTCATTAGCAAAAGGTAATGCTTTAGCCTCTACCCATTTGGTGACATAATCAGTGCATACCAAAATATACTTCTTTTGTTTAGATGGATGATTAGTTGGTCCAACAAAATCCAAGGCCCATTTTTCAAAAGGTTCAATGAGTACCTGAGTTTGTAGTGGCATTTCATCTGAAGGAGTAGGTTTTCCTACCCTTTAGTAACTATCACACCTTTTGACATGTTCTTTGGCATCTCTAAAGATGGAGGGCTAATAATATCCTAAAGGAAGGATTTTATAGGTAGTCCTCTTGTCAACAAAGTGTCCACCACAAGGTTCATCATGACATGCCTTAGGAATTTCAGGCATTTCATCTTCTCGAACACATCTTCTGATCATGAGATCTGGACCTGTTTTATACAATTCATTAGTAATCCATGAGTAACTTGCACTTTCTTGAATGATTTTTCTTTTCTCCTTAGGAAACAAATGTGAAGGTAATTTTCCTGTGACTAAGTAATTAGCAATATCTGAAAACCAAGGGGTCTGAGTAGTTACTGCAAAAAGATATTCATCAGGAAATTTATCTTCAACTAGAGTGTCATCTTTGATATTTTGAATTCTAGACAAGAAATCAGCAACTATGTTTTGTTTCCAGGTCTATCTAGAACAATGATGTTGAATTCTTGTAGGAGTAATAACCATCTTGTAACTCTGCCATTAGTAATAGGTTTATTCATTAAGTACCTAATTGCAAAGTGATTTGTATGAAGAAAGGTTTCATAGCCTATTATGTAATGTCTAAACTTGTTGATAGCATGAATAACAACTAAGAATTCCTTTTCAGTTCCAGTGTAATTTAACTCACTGGGAGTCAAATTCTTGCTTGTGTAATAGATGGCATAGGGGATCAAATCTCTTTGTCCTAATACAACTCCCAGATTTGCATCTGAAGCATCTATTGAAATGTGAAAAGTTAATTTACAATTTGGACCTCTTAAGATGGGTGCTTCAGACCTTTTTGCTTTTAAAGTCTCAAATTCCAACTGGCAATTAGGATTCCAATTGAATTGAAAATCTTTGGTGAGTAATTTGAAGAGTAGGGATGCTAGTTTAGTGAAATTTTCTATAAACCTTTTATAGTATCCTATGAATCCTAGAAAACTTCTAACATCCTTTTGACAACTTGGAATTGAGATGACTTCAACTTTAGATTTGTCAACGTTAATTCCATCTCCTGAAATGTGATGTATTAACACTATCCCTTCTGTAAACATCATAAAACATTTTTCATGGCTTAGTGAAAGGTTTGCTTCCTTACATCTTTTAAGAACTTTTTCCAAATTTTCTAAAGCTTCTTCAAATGTATTCCCATAAGTTGTAAAGTCATGCATATACACCTCTACACAATCATGTATTAGATTAGAAAACATTCCTAGTACTGCTCTTTGGAATGTTGCAGGTGCATTGTGTTATCACTTAGAACTATAGTTCATGTATATAAGGTTGTCCATAAGTTTTATATAAAGGTTTTAAGTCTTGTGAATAGGTTTATTGGTGTATGTCAATTTGAAATTTGAATTTCAAAAGGTATTGATGTGAATTCGTGTAAAGGAAAAATCATTAGACACCCTCCATCATTGTTAGTTAAAGCATGTCATGTCATTGGTACTTTGCGTAGTTTCGCAGCGCAGGTTTGATGTCATTGGTACTTTGCGCAGTTTCGCAGCACAAGTTTGATTGGTTAGTTTAGCTACGAAATGATGTTTTCGTTTTTTCGCAGCGTTCTGTTTGTCAGCGATTTCGTAGCGCATCTTGTTAAATTTGAACTGCCCGCGCTACGAAATCGGGGTTTCAGGGTTTTTTGTAGCGCTTTTCCTTTGAATGTCAAATCCGAGAGTAGTGAGTCATAGGTCCGTTCATGATTGTCAGTTTACGTCCTCTCCATGTCATGATAAACCATTATTCCGCCATAAGGTCCAAAGTCATGCATTTGAGTGTTAGTTTAAGGGATGTTACTAGGAATGGTTATATCATAATGGGTTTTTCATAATATGTAAACATGTTTGCTGTATGAGAATCCCAAGTTCTTATTTAAAAAGGACTACTGCAAGCGAGCCTGCACTCCAAAGTCGAAGTTTGTTTTCGTGCTACAAGCTACCATTAGTTTCCTGTGTGAAAATATTCAAAGCAGCATGGAAAGGAAGGAACACCGATCTGGTAAGTGTGTGAGGACAGAGCCGGAAGGGTTAGATGTTACTCTCAGGGATGAAGGGGTAGCAAGGGCCTTTCGAAGTGCTGGCTGCTGGCGGTTTTGCGAAAAATTGAAGGGAGGACATGCAGAAGTGACAAAGGCTTTCGCATTAAATTTCACTGGACTGAATTCGAAGGTGGCAATGTTGGAGTTTCCGGTGTCTCCTGAAGTTATTTCCACTGTCACTGAAATTCCGAGGGGTGGCCAAGAATGGTTCAAAAACTTCAAGTTCGACATGAGTCCCTGCAAAGAGTTTTTGAAGGAACCTTATGTAGATGAAGACCTCACCAAAGCGGTGCCAAGGAGTTATATAAAAGAGAATTATGCTATGCTCCTCACATGCATCCAGAAGTACCTGACATGTGAGGGTAGGTACAATAAAGTTTACTCCTACCACTTCAAACTTCTGTTACATTTCACAGGTAAGGTTTCAATAGACATACCTTTCTATTTGTTCAGGAGCATTAGCAAAATGTGTGATAAAATTCAGTTAAAGAAAGATGGTTGTGAAACATCCCTTTTTCATCATGGTCTAGTAAAGTTGCTGGTGTTGGATAGTTTACAAAAAATTGGCAAAGATTGGGATTCATTTGTGTTTATGGCCGGTTTCCCAAGCAAAACAGGCCTCACTCCATTACCTGTGAGAGAAAGAGAAGAAAGGAGTGAAGAACCCACTTTGGCTGAACTTAGAAGAGAAGTGACAGACCATAAGAAGCCTAAAACTAAATCAAGGAAATCAGAGAAGTCTGTGGCAGCTAAAGAGACACCTGAAGCATCAATGAAGAAAACTCCTAAGCCATTAGCTAAAGAGACACTTGAAGCATCAGTGGAGAAAACTCCTAAGTCATCTAGAGTATCTGAAAAGGAAACCCCTAAGTCATCACCTAAGGAAACACCTCAGTCATCAAAGCAGAAGACTCAGAAAAGGAAAGATGAAACTAAATCCAGTGAAGTTGAAAAGATTTCAAGGGTGAGAACTAGAGGCCAACTAAACAAGGAGAAAGGAAAGTCAGTCCCTGTAGAAGAAAGTCCTATTTCAAAAGGTAGTTTAAATGACTTACTTGAAGCCATTGAACTAGAGCAAGATCATCCAATACAAATTGAACCACTAGAATTTGAGCAAGATCACTCGGTGCAGCCAATGCATATTGATCTAACTCAGTCCTCACCTGAAAGTTCTAAAAAATCAAGGGCTTCTAAAAGGTTGAAATTTGAAGAGCCAAGTAAAGAATATGCTTTTAAGCCACGCAGACCAGTTACAAGAAGGCAAATCAAAGAAGTGGAGAAAGCTCAGAAAGAGAAGGCACCTTTAGAAATGCCTAGGACAGAGGTACTTGAAGTTTTCACCGGAATAGTTCAAGCAGCCAAAATCAAGAACAAGGATAATAAGGTTATCATCAGTCAAAGTGGAAATGTTATTGCTATTAAGAAACAAGCTGGAGCAACAAAGGAAGAAATACCTCAGGTTAAAAATGTTTCTAAGGAAAAGGCAGTAAGATATACAAATTATAAAAAGGCTGTAATGAAAGGCAGAACAAGTTTGATTAGTCAAGCTGACTCAGTATCTGATGCATATGTGTGGACAGTGCCAGCTCTGAAGCAGGCAAAAATCATGAAACAAATGAATACAAGCTTAAGAGCAGAAAACAAGGTGTTAAAGGAAGAAGTTAGCAGCTTGAAAAGGAAGCTAGGCAAACTAGCTAATTGATCTAAGGGGAAATTTGCCTTTCAAATTTTGGTAAATTTTGGCTATCATCATTTTGAAACTTTTTGAAACTTTTTGAAGTCCTTACACCTGTGTAAAATGGCTGAAGAAATCACAGAGTTAAGTTATTGTTGCTTTAAGGTTCATATGCTTAGTTTTGATTACCTACAGCAGTTTCGTAGCGCGCTACGAAACTGCTGTAAATGACTGTTTATGTGGAAAATTTGAGATTGAATCCTGAGGTCAGCAAATCTTAAAGGGATGACTCGAGGCTAGCATGGAGATTATAGAAAGTCATTCAGATGTTTAAAAAGGTGCCAGGTGTAAGTATTCAAGGAAAAGGTGAAATTTTGTCTTTTGTTAAAGTTTTCACTTTATGTCCGAATTTTCAGGGTTCTAGTAGGGTTGCCGAGGTGTTGAGTGGTACACTTGTTCAGTTATGAGATGGCCAGATCATAAGATTTCTTCCATCATACGTGACTATTAGAAGATTAAATGGCTTGAAACATGATCTTAAATGCATGAACACTAATGGGAGACAAAGACCGTGAACATAGGGCATAGATTCTTATTTGTTGATGAATCATCCATATATCAGGCATCCGAAGCTGCTCATCCAGTGAATGTGCTTTCAGTTTGGTTTGGCTATTATTGAAGTGCTACAGGTGTCAAGTTTCAAGAACGCATCAATGTACACGAGGAGATAGACTTGAAGTTTCAATGGAATGGAATCCTCTGTTTTCGTAGCACAATACTTTTTGTAATTAATTAGTTTGTTTAAGATATAGATAAGGTAATTAATGATAGAATTCCGAGCTCCCTTCATGCTTGTTGAGGAGTCTCAGGTAGTAGTATTTTGGTTTGCTATATATAGAAATGACTCTTATGTAAAAAAGGTTGGACATTTTATACAAAAACAGAGTTGTTTTGGGCCATTGTAAGACTTTTGATAGTAATAGTAAAACAGTGTTGATCTCTTCTCAAGATTCTCGATGGATTATTGTGTTCAAATATAATGATGGTGTTTATATTTTATGTTCTTTTACAGCCTTGTTGTAACACAATCACTCAGAATTCATAATCTTATGCTTTGACTTCCTGTGTGTTTGGCAAGCTGTGTTTTGATGAAGTATGTTTGACATGTAATGCAAAGAGCCTTGACTTCCATGAGATGACTATGTTTTTCTTGTTTACTTAGTATATGAGACTCCATAGCCCAATGAGAACCAGTTTGATATGTTTCCAACCAGCTTTTGCTTTCATGAATGAGTAAAGAATTAGACATCTATTGTAGTGAAGGATTTTTATCAAGAGTTTGTGAGAGAGCCCTCTCTGATCAAAGAGACCAATCTTTGATCTGAAGTTAGGTTGAAAGAGTTACATGAAATCTTGCTTGGTTGCAGCCCTCAGTAGTGATTTTGTGATAACACATTGCACAATCCAAAAGGGAGTACTTGGTAAGCATAAGTTCCCCATGGACAGGTGAATGTGGTTTTATCTTGATCTTCAGGTGTAACCACTAAAACCATCCAAAAATGAGAAATACTTCTTACCTGCTAATGTATCTAACACTTGATCTATAAAGGGAAAAGGAAAATGATCTTCTAGGGTAACTTTATTCAATTCTCGATAATCAATACATACCCTCCATTTACCATTATTTTTATGCAAAATCACTAGAGGAGAAACCCATTGGCTGTCTGAAATTGGGTAAATGAAGTTTACATTCAACAAGTTTTGCAACTCCTCTTTAACAATTTCCCTAAGATTTGGATTCATCCTTCTTTGAGGTTGTCTGATAGGTTTACAATTTTCCTCAATGTAGATGTGATGTATACAAGTCTTAGGACTAATTCCTTTCATGTCAGTGTATTCCCATGCATATGTAGAAGAATGTTGTTGTAATGTTTTGATTATCTTTTCCTATTGTAATTTTTCCAAGTTATTATTTATGTTCAATGTTTTTCCTGGAAAGATTTCAACTGTAGAGTTACCAAATTCTTCCATAGAATAAAGAGACATCTACCTATATGAAAAATATTCAATATTAGATTTTTCTTGAAATTGAACATGTTCATATTCTGGAGATGATTCAAAATTTTCCATTATATTTAAGATTTGACTATCTTCACTAATAGTAAAGAGAGGCTGAATATCATTTTCATCATCAATCCATTCTTTGTCATCTATTTGTGTGATTGTTCTTGCTGGATGATATAGAGTGAATTTCTTAGTTGAGTTACCATCAGAGATATACATATCACTAGATCTACAGCTAATGAAAGCATCAGCTGTAGCTAGCCAAGGTCTTCCTAATATAAGTGGATGTCCTCCTAGATTGTTCTTCAGGGTTAAGATCATAAAATTAACAGGGTACTCCCAAGAGTCTAAGGACATTGAAATATCTTTTAACAAACCATATGGTTTGATTACAGATCTATCTGCCAATTGAAATAACGTAGGCGTATAAAGAATATTAGGAAGCTTGAGCTATTCCATGTTTTGTTTGGTCATGATGTTTATTGCTGCTCCTAAAACAATCAATTTATTCGGAATTTCAACTCCATTGATATGTGTTTTTACAACTGGACTTCCTGGATCTAAATATTTTTGTATGGTAATTTTTCCCATCATTATGTCTGCTATTTTTTCTGCTAGCTGAATTCTTTTTACTTCTTTTTTTTTTCTTCCTGGTTTCTTCATGCTCAATTCCTTTATTGTTTTAGCTAGAATTGGAATCTCCTTAATGGCTTTTAAAAAAGGGATTTTGATACAGACATTTTTCAATTCATCTAGAAAATCATAATTAGGAAACATAATATGCTTTTCTACCCCTCTATCAACTTGTAATATTTTAGGAAAAGGATGTGTAGAAGTGGATATTGGTGGTTGCTCTATGATAGGAGTTGAGTTTATTGGTTCCTTCTGTTTTTCATTTTCGGTATTATGGTTTTGAAGAGATGTTCCTTAAAAACTTTTATTTGGTTGTAGAGAATATTCTTGAGAATTGTCTTGTTCTTGAATAACTATAGAAGGCTTTTTCTTTTCTGATATCCTACCAGATCTCAGTTGGACATCATTGAGATCTAAAGGAGTGATAATATAAGTTGGAAATTGCTATCCTTCCATCATATAGGTATTTTGAATATTTTTATTGTTGGGGTTTGGTAATGGTTGGGCAAGTAACTAATTTGGTCTCTGTTGGAATGACAATGAAAGTTGAGGGTCTTGGTTTTGAAGTTGGGGCTGTTGATTTTGTTGATATATTTGTTGGGGAGGATAGTTTGGATATGATGGAGGATATTGATAGTATTGAGAGAATATTCCATAGGGATTTTGCATTCTTTGAGCCCAAGGTTGAGATTGAGATTGAGATTGAGGCCAAGGTTGCTGCCAAGAATTCCAATTTGGTGGGGGCTGAATATACATTTGGTTTTTAAAACCCTGGTTTTGTTGCCCCTGCCAAGGTCTTCTAGAGACAAATCAAAGATATTCTGTTGGATTTGAAATTGTTTCCTCTTGAAAAAGAACCTTAAGACCACGAATTGAAGGAAAACTTTTGGTCTCATGGTTTTCTGAACAAATCAAACAAGTCTCTATGATTTTTTCATCCAAAGGGTATTCTGTTAAAGCATGCTTCTTTCTGCATTTGGGATAGAAAATAGCTAAAGCATTAGTCTCAGCTTTTTGCTTGTTTTGTAACTTAAGGGTGTCTATCTATTCACTAAGGCTCCCTAGAATATCTGTTTTAAATTCATCAAGCATGTTTCCAATTTCTGCCCTACTCACTAATCCAGTTACAGATTTTTTCACTCTAACAAGAGAAGGATCTCTTGGACCTTTCCTAGTTTTGGATTTTCCTCTTGAGATATGAACACATAATTCTCCAATGTCACTTAATGGGAGTTGAGAGATATCTCCCTTCCCCATCATGTTAAGGATGTCTATCCACTCATCTCTAATGGCTTTTAATAAAAGAGCTTTTAAAGTATCTTGATCTAAGTTATCCATTTTTGCTCTTTTTAAGTTATAGTTGAATCTTTCAATTAAATCCTCCAAATTTTAATCCTCTCTTTGCATCATTTTAAACACTTCGTATTTGTGATTGATAGGCATGCAATAATCCAGATACCTGTCCAAAAACACTTTCTTCATGTCATTCCATGTTCTAATAGACTGAGTGACCAATCCCATGAACCATTTTAAAGCAACTCCTTTCAATGTTGAAGGAAAAAATTTGAGTCTTGTAAATAATCATAAGTTTTGCACAAGACTTCAAATTCAAATAAAAAGGTTTCAGGATCTTCACTTTTTAATCCATGAAAATTTGGGAGGACAGAAGGTGAGATATTTTTCATTGTGGCATCTGTTTCTTCATCAACTATAGGGAATCTGAAAGAATTATCAACTTCCCTATTTCCTCTACCTCCTCCATTATTTCCTCTACCTTCTCCATTATTTCCTCTACCTATTCCTCCTCCAAATCGTGAAAATTCTCCATCCTCTCCTTCTTCTTCTCTTCCTGCCATTATAGTTTCTTCAGAGTTAATATAAGATTCAACCTGCAAGGTTAATTTCTCTTCCTCTGGTTCCTCGCTCTTCCTCTGGTTCCTCTATCAATGGTATGTGGAAGAAAGGTTCTACTTCTCCCTCTCCACTAGGAATTCTTAATTATTCAACCAAAATATGTTCCCCTGTAGAGGTGAAAAAGGCTAGTCCTTCTGTTGGAGATCCAAGATTTTCATCCTCAAGGACTGCCTCAGTAGATGAAGTAGGATATACTCTTGATTGGATTTCTGACCTTAGAACTTCAAGAAGTCTATGGCTAGGAATATGAGTTTGAGATGGAGGTGTATCTATTCTTAGTATTGGTGGAGTAAGTGGTGTTGTAGGAATTAAACTCTTGCCTCTAGCTATGAATCTACCCCTAGAGTCTCTTTCTCTACGCATATCATTTTTTTTGGATGTAAGAGATGAGGTTACCTAATTAAACTTCCCCAGCAACAACGCCAAAATGTTTAGTCAATTTAGTGTCCTAAATTGCTTGCATAAATTATCAATGGAGGTTTGTAAACTGATGAAGTGTGGTGCACTATATGTGCTTAGTTAACCTTTCTCTTACTTTATTGTTTTGTATTTTTTTTGGGGGGTTTCTATTCTTTGATGTCTAAGAATGTACAACCTGAAACTATGAGAAAAGTTAAGTGGATCTAATGAATTTTGAAGGAAAGGAAATGTTCCTAAGTTAATCTAATTTCCTAAAAATGGACCAAGAACTGTTGGCTAGTTAGAACCCAATAAGAAAACAGAGCATCTATATTATCTTATCACTAGTCCTAATCCATGGATCTAATTCTTAAAACCAAGAGTGATATTGATGTAGAAGGTAACTCAGTAATTGCATTCATTAAACATTCAACCATTCAATTTTCGAATATGATTAAATCAATCTCCTTGAAATGATTTTTTGGAATATCAGTGATGCAACTAAGTAAGGATTTGAAAGAAAAATGGTAAAAACATGTAAAACTAACAATGTAATGAATAAATTCAATCACTGTATGAATTAGACATTTAACCATTTAGTTTAGGATCATCATCATCTTGAAATGGATTTTGAAAACATCCATTAACACAGTTAATTGACAATTTTGTTCTAAGAGAATGAATGATAAAACAATAAGAAAACTAAGCAATTGTGTATCTTTATTACTTCAATCTTAATTCAGTTTGGAAGCAAAGTAATTTTTCTCCACGAAATATCTTAGAAGAACAAGGCTGCACAGTTGTGATTTTATCCTTACACTATTGGTTAAAAACCGAAATTAAATATCATTCTAAATTAGAAAATAGATTTGTTGAAAATAGAGTAATAGAAATTAAACTAAAAACAACAAGTGAAAACCTCCTTCATTGTAGGGGCCCTCTGCAACTGATGTGGCTAGAATGCTAGCTAGTTAAGGATTCACTTTAAATGATCATTGTCAACATGAACTTTGCATTATGAACAAAACGAAGTCTAAATATAGAGTATCAACAAAAAAACCTAAACGTAATTCCTTCTAACTTCCAACTACTTCTCGGTTCCATGCAACCAATATTTATAGGGAAATAACATAACTGTTTATGAGATAAACTTACTATAGGTGGCTAACTCGAATTAAATCTAACATGACTGTTTATGAGAAAAAATTGCTACAGGAGTCTTAATACGAATTGTAATAGGATTGTTTAAACTTCTGATCAGCTACAGGTGGCTATTTCGAATTAAATATACAACTAAACTATTATACTCTTGATTTGCTATGAAAGAGAAAATCAAGAGTCCTACTGCTTCCGGATAACGTATTTTGACTCCATCTTTGACCATGGACTTAGGCTTGCTTTTCCGTCGATTTGGACTGAGTGAATATGATAGAATCCATGTGGAGATGATTCTAGAAATGCCCATGTGGCCCAATTCTTCATTTGACACCTGGAACCTGCCAAACCATGAGAGTAGCTATAGAATCCACAATTAGCTACAGAATAGGTTGCGTTTTGTAGCTAATTTGCAAAAATCTATTCAAATAGAAAGAACATGAAAATATAATATGGCGATTATTTTAATGCTTTCCCTAAGAAAAAACCTAGCATTTATCATTGATTGTGTTTGTAGTATTATGAGAAAGTGAGAGAAAAAGGTGAGAAAAATGTCAAGGAGAGGATAATTTTGAGGTTCAACAATATGTATCTACTATGTGTATTTTTTTTCAAATCAAATAGAAATGTGATCAACTTGTTTTTTGAAAAAACACATATTCTATTATATAAGATATAATTTTTTTTGTTATTGTTAACAAAATTATTATCAACCATAGTTTATTTATAAAATAACCTATATTAAACTATATAATGAATTATTAAATTGATAACTATTTAATATGGGTTGACTTGTAGTGATGTGTCTGTGGATCATCTTATGATGTTGTGGACTATTCAGAAGACCCGTCACTAGTAAGTCAAGTTTTTATGTCTCCTTCTCATGTTTATACAAAATAAAGTAGAGAATGGACGGGGATATTTAATTCATTGTACTAAAGATGGGATCACAAATTGTATTAAGTCAACACACAATATCCTAACAACATATCCATTTGAGAAGTACTAGAGTACAAAGATTGGATCAACCAAGCATTTTCAATATATGAGAATATTAGGCTTCAAGATTTCATGTGTTCTAGTGATGGATTCATTAAAGTGGGACAATCAAATCAACTCAAACTACTAGAATGGGATAATGATGGGTGGAGGTTAAGTTGTACCTATTATGGGAGCCTCATATTTAGTATCTCCTTTTCTATATGTTCTCCTTAAGCGATGGAACATTTTCACAAAAATATTTTGAGTGTTAGCATTTGTTGATTACATAGTCATGCTGTTTCATTAATAGAATTACATTTCTTGATAAAAGAAGTAGCAAAAATCCTATTGGTTTGTTAGGATTCAAAGTAAATTTTCCTTCCCCTAATATTATTTTGTAACTTGAGGAGGTGGAGGATTTTAATGATGGCATATTATGTTCTTCTAAGAAATGTGAGTATACCTTTTACTTAGATGTTCTAGGTAAAGAAATTTGCTCATATTTGGTTAGATAACATTCAAGAGGAAGGCTTGTAAAGTATAAATAATCATGGTTGGATCAATATATTATTTTTCAACCAAATTTTAGAGTGGAACATTTGTAGGAATCAACTTTATGTGTCATTTTTACTACTTCTCCCACCTTGAAAAATTACAGAGAAAATATTTAGGATCCATCTTGAGGCCTTAAATGACCACATTTTTTGGTCTCAACCTTATTATGGACCTCGATTCCATAATTCACATAGCCGTTGATAACGAAAAATTTCCCAACAATAGTTTGTGACTCTCTCTTTTATGAGGTCCCAACTAGACCTCACAAAATTTGATATGAGGACCATTCAAATTTTGGCTCAGCTCCCATGCTTAGTTGTTTGTAAGTACTATGAGATGTGTGTGATCATTACAATGATGGGTGCACCTATTGGGCTAGTAATTATACTGAATGAAAGAATGCAAGAATTCTAACCTATTTAAAAGGGGGAAATTGATGAGAAAAATTGAGGTAATGAAATCATATAAAATTACATATATACACATTTAAGGATTGTTTATTATAAGCATAGAAGGAATTGCACACTTAGCTTATCAAAACAAGACATAAAATAGTGATTGACCAAACCAATAAGTACCCAATGTAGAAGGCAACCAAACTGAAACGAAGTACAAGGGATGATACTTCCCAAGGATCAAACATGAAATTTTTCTTCTCCAACAAGTCGTTATTAAGTACGTTTTGAATCTAAAATCCATTACAGGTGATTGTCAACTTCGTCAACTAGTAATTAAGGAGAACGTTAAGAGTATATATTCTATCCATTTGTTCTCGTAGTTTATTATTTACCTCTTTAAATGTGGCAATTTCCTACTGAAGTATAGAGGATAGATCATATGTCTTTTATTTCTTATTCTATTGTTATGAATGCTCTACCTATTATCTCATTTGGACATTTTCAGCAACAAGTTGATGAACTAGTTTTTTCATTGAGTCCAATCGGTCCTCACTTTTTCTTAGGCAAGGTAGTTTTATTTTATCCATAACTAGACTTATGCAATTAGTCTAGACAACTTCCTTTTCTTTATTTTTTCATAGCATGATAATATCATTCCTCATTCTCTTCCACCTTATATAATTTTCTCTAGAGACAACATGAAATAGTTGAAATACCTAATATCCAATACATCTTTTGGATCATATGCTAGCTAAGTTGGTTTAAGATATTGCGCTGAGGTAAAATGGCCCTTCAATTTTATTGTTTTATAATTGTGTATTTTATTATGTGTTCTTATGTTATCCTTCAAGTGGACTTGTTAGGATGCCATGAAAGTTGTGGAACACCATTCGATTAACCTTTTGTGACTATTTTTGTTGTTTCTATCATTATTATTAATGAGGTAGGTTCTTTATTACACCTGAATCATGTATTTCTTCTTTATTGCGTATATATTCTCTATGTCGAATGAATCTGTATGTTCCAATGAAACATCCTAGGTTTGAATCCCCCTATCCATTATTGAACTATTTTTACTAATTTCTTACTTTAATCGTATTCCTTCAATTAGTGGGGAGTTAGCTTTCAAGTCGACTAGTGCATGTCATTATCCCATCCTTTGTTTCTCTATTTGACTTGACTACCCTTTAGTAATTGTTGTTATAGAATCTCTTATTAGCTTTAGTGATCAAACCATACCTTACTCCTATTGAGTTTGTCACTTTACTTCTTCATGTTCTCCCTATTGGTAGGCTAAATTGCTTCATTTTTAGCTCCTCTCCTACTTCAAATTCATAACCATAGACCTATGTTTTAACCTCGAAACCTCCTTATTCCTGTACTATTCCAAGAATCGTGCCTTTTCCTGCACTAGCTTGATATTTCATATTTAAGGGTTACACATGTACTTAATTAATTATTTTTATAGATTTTATACCTTTAATATTCTTTGCAACTAATATCTTCTTTTCTAAAGTACTTGGTAAGCAACATATTAATCATTCCTTTAGCATGGTTGAGTGCAGGTAGGATTCCTGCATCGCTGGTGAATCCTAAACTTCTGTGACAACTCACTATCTAACACAGACATCTCGTTTAGAATCGGTCATATCAACTTGGGGTTAGAGCAGAGATAAGTTAGGGATATGATAGAGATCAGGTCGCCGACCAAATGCTTAAGTTTAGTGTTTTGTTACAGCCTAAAGGGTTAGAATGTAATGTTGTTGTTATTTTGTTACAACCGAAAGGCTTAGATTGTAATGCTAAAAGTAATTTTGTTACGACTACATGCCTAAAGGGATGCATATAATGTAGGACTTAGATAGGAAATAGAAAGTGATAGCAATTCTATTGTAACTATGGTATTTTGTAATTTTGTTGGTATCGCCCTCGTTCGGGGCTGGATTTGATTTCATCATATACATTTCCTGATTCTGAAATTTAATATAAAGGGACTGTGCCATGTTATTTCAATCCCGTGTTTTAATTCTATGTTGATGCGTTGCTGAGAGTTGAGTTTCCAAGTTTCTCAAACAGGGAGACGAACTGGTTGGTTAGGGCCTAACCAACCCAGCTCGTTCTCCCTCACATTCTTCTTTCTCGTTAAAGGTGTGTTGATTTCGTTTTAATGCAAGGCGTGAATTAAGTAGATGCTTCTATTCCTTCACAAAGTTCAGGTTCGATTTTATTTATAGCCATTGTGTGATGGATCCGTGGTGTGCATGCTTAACTAAGTTTGATTGTATCATTTTGTAATTTTTCTTTTCAAAGCTTGGTATTATTTCTACCTGGATTGTGCAAGCACGTTATTCTTGCACTACTGCATTTACAGTTCTGCAATTTGATTTCTTTGGTTTATTACAGAGAATTCTTTCGTTCTTTTCTATCGTAAGGGTCTTGATGCATTTCTACAAGTGAGTGTTCATCTTTTAGAAGTATTCTTGATATTCTGGATTAAATATGCTTTGGTAATTAAGGAATGAACATTGTTATAACACATTAATCTGTACCTGCACTTTACACTTTTAAGGAAAGGATCAAACTTCACATCTAATTATTCAAAGTGAACCTTTCTGAATTAAAAAGATTAAAAAGGAAAAATTTATTTGAATAACTATTACAGGGATAAAGCCCGCTGTCACGATTAGATGATTTCTTTAGTTGCATGAAAGAGTTCCTTGATTAAAGAAAAGTGTGCTTTGACTTTTGAAGTTAATTCTTATTTTAAGGTTAAGTTGGGTTGAGGCATATTTCTGTTTGTGAAAGCTATTTCAAAGTTTTGTTCACCTTTGCAAATTATTATCTTAAGTTAACATACTCTTTATTCTTTTATGAAACAAATTTGAAAACATGGTGCAGGAATCTATGTTTGGATACAAGTATCAATATCCTGACACAAGAACAAAGTCCTCTAGTCTTAAGACTTAGAGCCCCTGCATGGGGACAAAATTTTTTAGTACAAGTGTAGCATATACTTCCAACATATAAACTTTTTTTTGGTACTAGTGCAAGAATATTCCAGGAGTACAGGAGTAACAACTTAGTGTAGGGAGAAAGATCTATAAAGAAGTCAGATATATTCAAGGGTCTAATTATTAATCTGACATAAAACTATATTGAAGATAGACACAAATTTCCATTTCAATTAATCAGGATTTCTTACAAGAGTTTGAAAGTTCCTTTTATTTATTTCTTTGCAAAAGTACTTTCTTTCATATTCCAACACTAGAATTTATTTGGTGTAAATTGCCGGGTGATCTTTTCTTTTTGATTCTGCAAGATTGTAATTAAGGAAGTAGGAATAGATTTAGGAAAAGTTCATATCATTTCTGGCATTTCCTGTGCTTCGCCTCTAAGTTTACGAAACCCTCGGGTTGACAATTAAGTGTTGAAGGAGTCTTCTTAACCAGAATTCCTGCACCCAACATTTTGGAGCCGTTGCCGAGGAGGTGATTTGAAATTGGTAAGAAATTTCCATTTTCTATAATAGGGGTAAGTCTGCTATTATTTTTTCTGCAATATGCTTCTATTGTTTTAAGGATTTTATGAGTGCTGATTTTTTATTCTTTGCAGCAATTGATAGATTCTTTTCTTTACAACATTTGAATTTTGTTTTTTTGGGTTTGATTTTTAAAATGAATGCCTAAGAAAGGTAGGGGTTCAAAGCCCAATAAGGGCCGACGAAACACTGAAAAATCTAAAAACTCTTCTTAAATTGGACCTTATTTTGTAGGTAGGAAGTCCAAGCAGACCCAGACTCATCACGCTAGAATGGTCCACTTGGATTTTGGAAATAGTATTCAGGTGTGACACAACCCAAGAAGGGGAAGAAGGAGGCTAACTGTGATCAAAATTTCCAATTCAACAATAGTAAACCTTCATCTTTTGTAAGTGGTTCGATTGGAGGCACAACAATGGCTGATCATGAAGACCATGAAGAGGGGACTGGCGAGAATCAGGTAAATGAAGAGCATTCCACTTTTGGATGTCTAATAGTGAATTCTGAAGCGAATGTTCAAATGAAGAATATTTCACCCTCAGATTTTCCACATTTTCATGGTAAGGTGCACGAAGACCCAAATTCATTCCTTTTTGAGTTTGATATACTATGTAGGAGTTATGATTATTCTTCAGATGCCCAGAAATTAAAATTGTTTCTTACAACTCTCAAGGATTCAACCTTGCGCTGGTTCATGGGACTAGGAGGAAACACTATAAGTTCTTGGGAGAAAATGAAGAGAGTTTTTCTGAAAAAATATTAGGATTATTGTAAAACTATAGAAATGCAAGATGAGATCTTCACCATTGTACAAGGTGATGATGAGACTTTGGAGGACTACTTAGAGAGATTTTTGTATATACTCCAAAGGTCCAAACACAAATTTGATTTAAGTACCATTCAAACCTTGTTCCTACGAGGGCTTACTGAGGATTCTAGACATAATTTGAATTTGTTAGGACAAGGATATATTGCTCAGAAAACTTTTGAACAAATTTGTGACTTGTGTAGGAAGTTCTCACGAAATCAATCTAGATCCACTAGAGGAGGTCGAAGAAGAACTAACAAACTAGGATCTATAGATGCTATGATTATTGGCTTGGAGAATAAAATGGACAATATGAAAATTGAAATAATGAATACTGTTAGCAAACAAATAGACTCTTTGAAATTTCAACAAAAACTAGAGAAATAACAAGAGCCATTGTCTATTTTGTGTCCAAAATGTAGGAAAAAGTATCCTTTAAGAGAGTGTCCTACTGATATAAAGAGTGCTAATAAATGTGTGATCTGTGCAGAGTAGAATGCCACCAAGGAATGCCCCTCCATACATGGATTGGAAACTGTATTTGAAGGATAGCATTCTGAACCTAAGCCATTACATGCCATGGGAGCGCAAAGGAACTGGCCATAGTTATGTGCAGGTATGGTTCCCAAACAACATTTTTATGGTTATAATGCACCTCCATATTCCTATAATAATAATAATAATAATAATAATAATAATAATAATAAATAATAAAAATAATAATAATAATAATAATAGTAATAATAATCACTCTCAACATTGGGATCACAGGAACCATTTTCACCATGGACAATCCTTTCAACCTTGGCCATAAGGATGGAGAGGGACAAACCATTCATATTTTTCCTATCCCGCTCAGATGCCATCATATCCTCCTTCATATTTACCACACCATATTATGTGAAAACCATGTTTTCCCTCTCTATCTCAATAGAGTCAACCAATGCCACCATTGCCGTTGCCACCACCATTTAGACCACCTCAACTACCTGCTCAACTAGTACCCAATCCTAATAATAAGGTGGTACAACTTATTCACTCGGTTGGACTATCCCCTTCTCCTACCTATTAAATCTTTCCAGTTTGGATAAATGAGCTTCAATTGAGATCGAGAAGGGTAGTTAAACCCAAAAAAAAAAAAAAAAAAAAAAAAAAAAAAAAAACCCATGGTGATCATTGAGGAGAAAAATGAGGAGGCAACTCTTGATCATTCAAAAAAGAATGTCACCATTCAGCCCATTCCCGTACCTTCAGATTCACCATTTTCTTCAAACCAGCCTCCCTATCCAGAGAGGTTGGCTATGGAGAAGAGTGAACCTAAGTCCACTTTGGCTTCAGAGCTAAGGAATCTTTGCATAAAGGTTCCTTTACTTTAGGCTAGAGAAATTCCCATCTCCACAAAGATCATTAGGGAGTTACGTATTAAAAATCTAAGGAGGAAGGGAATAGAACCTCAGACCATTTAGTTTGTTGGTAGAGTAGCTCAGTTAATGACAAGATGCATATCAATGGAGAAATATATAGATCTTGGAAACTCAGTTGTTTTTGTCCAAATAGGTGATATCCTTGTATCTAATGTATTAATAGACCCGGGGGCGAACATCAATGTTATGACTAGGAAAACCATGGAATAACTTGGGTTGGACCATATTCGTCCTACACCCACCATGCTTGAACTTGCAGACAAATCTGAAATCAAGCCCAATGGAGAATTAGATGATGTGGTTGTCTCTATAGATTCATGGGAATACCTCGTGGATTTCATTGTGCTTTAGCCAAAGAATCTAGTGGGAGGACATCCTTGATTCTGGGATGACCATGGCTTGCCACGACCGATGCTTATATTGGATGTCGCTCTAGTGATATGTACATTTCACATAGAGACTCTAAGAAAAATGTCACCTTATATCCACCTGCTAGATCTGTTCGGCAACTCAAGGACACTTTATTGTTCGATTATAACAACAGTGATGAGGAGACTTGATCTATTTCTAATCTAGATTTAAACAGGGATGCAAAAAATTATAGATATAACCATAAATACAGAGATGCAATAGAAATAATGCTTCATTTCATTAATGTAAAATACTGAAATATGCTTACAGATAGAAATTGAAATAAACCAGCTAGGGCGATGGTAGCTTATCTCTGAGAAGAGATGTGGTGGCTACATGCCTTTGAAATGTGTTACAATGAGGTTCGAAGGCCTATTTATTTTTGAGTAACAATGGAAAACCCTAAACATCCAAAAACGTAACCCTAGAAGATGAAACGCCAAACTATGGGCCTTATTTGGGTAAATTGGTACATCAACTTCCTGGGGTCGTAACTTTGGCATACGATATCCGTTTGATACGCACAATATCTCTTTAGAAAGATCTATCCGAGAACTACAACTTTGGGAAGAGCATCATTGGCCCATTTGGCCATGTTGCTCCCAATTTTTTCAAAAAACGTCGTTTAGGGCCTCAACACGGCTCCGGAAGTTCAAGACCCAAAAAAATGCTAAAAATTGTAAACTGTGCTACAATTAAGGAAACTAAAAAATTGAAAGAGACAGTTGTGGGGGTCCAAGTGGGATAGGTGGGTGGCCACCAACATCCACTTGGATCATTCCTCCCCCCTTAGGAAGCAATGGTCCCCATTGCAATGAGTTACTCCATCTGCTAAACTTGGTCCCTGGTGAGCTGTTCTATAATCTCTGATGTGTCTAGTAATGGTGGGAAGCATGGTAGAGGGCGGTCCACATTGGACACTCGGTGAAAGTGAAGGAATGGGGGAATGTTGTGCTCCAAAATATTATTCCCCATAGCCTTGGTACTAGTGTAAGGAACATGTTGCTTCTTGTACTTGTCATTTTTCATAATGGAGCGGTGATCTATCGGCCTGTTGGGTAGAGGTGATTTAGGATTCAGATCGAATGAATGCTTGAGTTGACAGTGCAACGATGTCCCTGTGGGTGAGGAGAAGATGTTCCTGTCTGCTTTCATGAATGTATCCATCTACTGCTGCGTAGAGGAACCATTTGCGAGGGTCATGGATGTGGCGATGATCCTCCCCTCACTTTGGGAGAAAACCAGACAAAAAATGAATTTCCTAGTACAGGAGATGAGCTTGCTGCATTTCTTAGTACAGATCAAAGAAGTGGCAGTAGGTGGCGCTACCTATGGTATCCTATATAATGAATTACCCAAAGAAATAATAACATCGCAAGGCCTTGAATCATACATATCATGTCGCCTCCATAAGTATGGTTGGCCTAATAATACATCACGACCTCCACTGAAATGATGTTTTTTTCTCCCATTGTCAACAATGAATTGCAGTGGTGAACTATTCACCCACATCTATGAGTGGAAAAGACGCTCCCCATCCTTTGGATCTTCGGGCTCATTCTTTTGGATCTTGACGGTGGCTACAGTGGCACTAGGCTCCACGTCAATGATCTGCTTCCCTTTTCCATTCCCCTTGTTGGATTCTATCTCAGGGTCGGATCATGCATATGATTCTGAAGCCTTCAACTCGGCCACTAATGACTGCTTGGTCCAACACTCACTTGTGTTGTGAGTGGGGCAATTGTGGAACTCACACCACTTTCCTGTGTCCTTCTTCGACTTCGTGGTGTTGTTCTTCTCTTGCAACTTTGACGGGTTGGCTTGGGTCACCCTGCCTTGGCTTTTTCCATTGGTATTCGGATTTATAGATCCAAAGTCTTTCTTCTTTTGTTTAAACCTCTTATCGATTTGACAATCGGTATGCCGTGCCGAGCGTGGAGATGTTCAAGAACTCCATCTCGTTCTGGATGTATTTGTGTAGGTAGACGCAATATTTTAGTACCAAATGTAGCTTAGAATCCTTGATACCCAACTGTGTGTGAAGGGTATGAACAATGTTTGTGAACTCCTACACATCTTGGTCCCTTCCCTTCCGTAGTGTGGTCCAATTTATGTATTTTTCCTCATAGCTTTTGACAAGGGGTACTGCTCCTTGATGGCATCTTGGAAGGAATTCCAAGTGGGTGCAGCTGAAAATAGTCAACTCATACTTTCATCCTTCTACTCATAGTAGGTTTCCCACTAGTCCTTGACATGGGGGACTACTTTGAGAAGAGCGAAAATAATCTTTTCCCGATTGGAAAAATCATGAACAGCAATATACCTTTCTAGAAGATTTAACCATTTATCTACGACATCTGTGCCTATTTAACCCTCAAATATGGGGATTTCAAATTTAACTTGTACCTTAAAGGGTGTGGCGTTTGCAGAGTAGCTGTTGGAAGTTGATGCGTCGCCTCTAGGTAGCCGCCGAAGGATATGGGCAAAGATGTCGATCATCGCATTCCTTTGTTGCTTGAGGGCTTCTTTGAGAAAAATTTGGATAGGATCTCCTACCCCCTAATCTTTATTTTCATCTGCCATGGGAGGCTGTCGGGATTTGGGAGGCTGGTCTTACAAAGGTTCAACCAGTTCAAGCCCTAACTCCTTATATTCCAACCTCGTTGGGGACATGCAGAGAAAAACAGAGAAAAAGCATACCACTCTAATACCACTAATCCAGATTTAAACAGGAACGCAAAAAATTACATATATAACCATAAATACAAAGATGCAATAGAAATAATGCTTCACTTCATTAATGTAAAATATTGAAATATGCTTACAAACAACAATGGAAATAAACTAGCTAAGGCGATGGTAGCTTATCTCTAAGAAGAGATGTGGGGGTTACATGCCTCTAAACTGTGTTACAATGAGGCTCGAAGGCCTATTTATTTTTTAGAAACAATGGAAAACCCTAAACATCCAAAAACCTAACCCTAGAAGAAGAAATGTGAAACTGTGGGCCCCGTTTGGGTAAATTGGTACATCAAATTCTCGGGGTCGTAACTTTGGCATACGATCTACATTTGATGCACACAATATCTCATTAGAAATATCTATCTGAGAAATACAACTTTGGGAAGGGAACCATTGGTCCATGGACCGATGTTGCTCCCAATTTTCCCAAAAAACGTCTTTTAGGGCTTCAAAACGGCTTCGGAAGTTCAGGACTTTAAAAACTTCTAAAAATTGTAAACTGTGCTACAATTAAGCAAACTGAAAAATTGAAAGAGACAATTGTGGGGGTCCAAGTGGAATAGGTGGGTGGCCACGAACATCCACCTGCATCATTCCTCCCCCCTTAGGAAGCAATGGTCCCCATTGCGTTGTGTTCCTCCATCTGCTGAACTTGGTCCCTGGTGAGCTGTTCTGCGATCTCTGATGTGTCTAGTAATGGTGGGATGCATGGTAGAGGGTTGTCCACATTGAACACTCAGTGCAAGTGAAGGAATGTGGGAATGTTGTGCTCCAAAACATTATTCCCCATAGCCTTGGTACTGGTGTAAGGACCATGTTGCTTCTTGTACTTGTGATTTTTCAGAATGGACGGGTGATATATCACCCTGTTGGGTAGAGGTGCTCTGGGAGTCAGATCGAATGAATGCTTGACCTGACAGTGCAACAATGTCCTTGTGGGTGAGGAGAAGATGTTCTTGTCTGCTTTCATGACTGTATCCATCTGCTATTGCTTCTGCGCAGAGGAACCCTTCTCGGTGGTCATGGATGTGGTGATGATCTTCACCTTACTTTGGGAGCAAACCAGACAGAAAATGAATTTTCTAGTCTGGGAGATGAGCTTGTTGCATTTCTTAGTAGAGATCAAAGAAGTGGATGTAGGTGGGGCTACCTCCGGTATCTTGTATAAGGAATTACCCAAATAAATAATAACAACGTGAGGCCTTGAATCATACACAGCGTGTTGCCTCCATAAGTATGGTTGGCATAATAATACATTACAAACATCCAGAGGTGCAACATCACACAATACCTCATTTGCGAAGGGTTTGATGCTGTAGGGAAGGCGACACTGCTGGAAAACTCAGAGATCTTATCCTTGGTGAAACCACCCGATATTGTACAACTGTGGGTGTGGTGTAGTCGATGGGCCCTAATGCTTCATGACCTCTGCTGAAAGGAGGTTCTTTTGGCTCCCACTGTCAATAATGAATTACAACAGAGAACCCTTCACCCACATCTGTGAGTGGAAAAGACGCTCCCCATCCTCTAGATATTTAGGCTCATTCTTTTAGATCTTGGCGGTGGCTAAAGTGGAGCTAGGCTCAATGTCAATGATCTCCTTCCCTTTGCCATTCCCCTTGTCAGGTTTTGACTCAGGGTTAGAACATGCATATGATTATGAAGCCTTCAACTCAGTCACCAGCGACTGCTTGGTCCGACACTCACTTGTGTTGTGAGTGGGGCTCTTGTGGAACTCACACCGCTTTCCTGTGTCCTTCTTCGACTTCATGGTGTTGTTCTTTTCTTGCAGCTTCGACGGGCTGTCTTGGTTCACCCCACCTTGGTTTTTTCCTTTGGTATTCAGATTTACAAATCCAAAGTCTCGCTTCTTTTGTTTAAACTTCTGGTCGATTTGACAACGTATCGGTACGTCATGCCGAGCGAGGAGATGTTCAAGAACTCCATCTTGTCTTGGATGTATCTGTGTAGGAAGCTATGGTATTTGAGTACCAAATGTAGCTCAGAATCCTTGATACCCAACTATGTGTGAAGGGTATGAACAATGTTTGTGAACTCTGGCACATCTTGGTCCCTTCCCTACCACAATGTGGTCCACTTTATGTATTTGTCCTCATAGCTTTTGACAGGGTAGTACTGCTCCTTGATGGCATCCCAGAAGGAATTCCAAGTGGATGCAGCTGAATATAGTGAGCCCATACTTTCATCCTTCTTCTCGTAGTAGGTTTCCCACCAATCCTTGACACGGGGGGCTGCTTTGAGAAGAGAGAAAATAATCTTTTCCCGACTGGAAAAATCATGAACAGAAAAAAAATCCTTCTAGCATATTTAACCATTTATCTACGACATCTGCGTCTATTTGACCCTAAAATATGGGGATTTCAAAATTAACTTGCACCTTAAAGGGTGTTGCATTTCCAGAGTACCTATTGGAAGCTGATGCATCGCCTCTGGGTAGCTACCGAAGGATCTAGGAAAAGTTGTCCATCATCGCATTCCTTTGTCACTTGAGGGCTTCTTTGAGCAAGAATTTGATAGGATCTCTTACCCCCTCATCTTACTTTTCATCTGCCATGGGAGGCTGTCAGGATTTGTGAGGTCTTGCAAAGGTTCGACCAGTTCAAGCCCTAACTCCTTATATCTCAACCTTGTTGGGGACATGCAAAGAAAAACAGAGAAAAAATAGACCGCAATGATACCACTGATCCAAATTTAATCAAGAACACAACAAATTACAGATATAACCATAAATACATAGATGCAGCAGAAATAATGCTTCATTTCATTAATGTAAAATACTGAAATATGCTTACAAACAGAAATGGAAATAAGCGAGCCAAGGCGATGGTAGCTTATCTCTAAGAAGAGATGTGGTAGCCGCATGCCTCTGAACTATGTTACGAGGAGGCTCGAAGGCCTATTTATTGTTGAGAAACAATTGAAGACCCTAAACATCCAAAAAATTAACCCTAGAAGATGAAACACCAAACTGTGGGCCCCGTTTGGGTAAATTGGTACATCAACTTCCCGAGGTCGTAACTTCGGCATACGATCTCTGTTTGATGTGCACAATATCTCGTTATAAAGATCTATCTGATAACTACAACTTTGGGAAGAGCAACGTCCATCCATAAACTAATGTTGCTCCCAATTTTCCCAAAAAACATCATTTAGGGCCTCAAAACAACTCCGGAAGTTCAGGACCCAAAAAACTGCTAAAAATAGTAAATTGTGCTACAATTCAGGAAACTGAAAAACTGAAAGAGACAGTTGTGGGGGTCCAAGTGGGATAGGTGGGTGGCCACCAACATCCACTTAGATCATTCCTCCCCCCTTAGGAAGCAATGGTCCCCATTGCATTGAGTTCCTCCATATGCTAAACTTGGTCCCTGGTGAGTTGTTCTGTAATCTCTAATGTGTCCAGTAATGGTGGGAAGCATGGTAGAGGGCGGTCCACATTGAACACTTGGTGTAAGTGAAGGAATGGGGGAATGTTGTGCTGCAAAAATTTATTCCCCATAGCCTTGGTACTGGTGTAAGGACTATGTCGCTTCTTTTACTTGTCATTTTTTAGAATGGAGCAGTGATATATTGGACTGTTGGGTAGAGGTGCCATGGGAGTCAGATTGAATAAATGCTTGACCTGATAGTAAAAGGGTGTCCCTGTGGGTGAGGAGAAGATGTTCCTATCTGCTCTCATGACTGTATCCATCTGATGCTGCTGTTGTGTAGAGGAAACCTTCGCGGGGGTCATGGATGTGGCGACAATCTTCCCCTTACTTTAGGAGTGAACCAGGCAGAAAATGAATTTCCTAGTCTGGGAGATGAACTTGCTGCATTTCTTAGTAGAGATTAAAGAAGTGACGGTAGGTGGGGCTACCTCCAGTATCGTGGATAATGAATTACCCAAAGAAATAATAACGGCGTGAGGCCTTGACACATACACAACATGTCGCCTCCATAAGTATGGATGGCCTAATAATACATCACAAACATCCAGAGGTGCAACATCACACAATACCTTGTATGTGAAGGGTTTGATGCTATAGGGAAGGAACTATAGGTGAACTCAGAGATCTCATCCTTGGTGAAGCCACCTGATACTATAAGGTTGTGGGTGTGGTGTAGTCAGTAAGCTTAACTGCTTCACGACCTCTACTGAAATGAGGTTCTTCTGGCTCCCACTATCAACAATGAATTGCAGCGGCGAACCCTTCACCCACATCTATGAGGGGAAAAGATTCTCCCCTCCTTTGGATCTTCGGGTTCATTTTTCTGGATCTTGGCGGTGGCTATAGTGACATTGGGCTCCACGTTAATGACCTTCTTACCTTTGCCATTGCCTTTGTTGGGTTCTGACTCAGGGTCAGAACATGCATCTGATTCTGAAGCCTTCAACTAGTTCACCAATGACTGCTTGGTTCAACACTCACTTATGTTGTGAGTGGGGCTCTAGTGGAACTCACACCACTTTCCTGTGTCCTTCTTCGACTTCGTGATGTTGTTATTTTCTTTTGGCTTCAACGGGTTGTCTTGGGTCACCCCACCTTGGCTTTGTCCTTTGGTCTTCAGAATTGTAGATCCAAAGTCTCGCTTCTTTTGTTTAAACTTCTCTTTGATTTTGACAGCGTATTGGTATGCTGTGCTGGGCAAGGAGATGTTCAAGAACTCCATATCATCCTAGATGTATCTGTGTAGGCAGTTATAGTATTTGAGTACCAAATGTAGCTCAGAATCCTTGATACCCAACTGTGTGGGAAGGGTATGAAAAATGTTTGTGAAATCTGGCACATCTTGGTCCCTTCCCTGTCGCAGCGTGGTCCACTTTATGTATTTGTCCTCATATCAATTGACAAGGTAGTACTGCTCCTTGATGGCATCCCAGAAGCAATTTCAAGTGGGTGCAACTGAAAACAATGAGCCCATACTTTCATCCTTCTACTCGTAATAGGTTTCCCACTAGTCCTTGATGTGGGGGGCTACTTTGAGAAGAGTGAAAATAATATTTTCCCGATTGGAAAAAATAATGAAAAGATAAATAAAATTCTAACAGATTTAACCATTTATCTACGACATCTGTGTCTATTTAACCCTCGAATATGGGGATTTCAAAATTACTTGTACCTTGAAGGGTGTGGCATTTCCAGAGTAGCTATTGGAAGCCGATGTGTCGCCTCTAGGTAGTCGTTGAAGGATCTGGGAAAAGTTGTCCATCATCGCGTTCCTTTGTCGCCCGAGGGATTCTTCAAGCAATATTTTGATAGGATCTCCTACACCCTCGTCTTTCTTTTCATCCGCCATGGGAGGCCGTCGGGATTTGCAAGGCTAGTCATGCAAAGGTTCGACCAGTTCAAGCCCTAAATCCTTATATCCCGACCTCTTTGGGGACATGCAAAGAAAAACAGAGAAAAAGAAGACCGTTCTGATACCACTAATCTGGATTTAGATAGGAACACAACAAATTATAGATATAACCATAAATACAGAGATGCAGGAGAAATAATGCTTCATTTCATTAATGTAAACTACTAGAATATGATGGAAATAAACCATCTAGGGCGATGGTAGCTTAGCTCTAAGAAGAGATGTGGCAGCTACATGCCTCTGAACTGTGTTACAATGAGGCTCAAAGGCCTATTTATTATTGAGAAACAATGGAAAACCATAAACATCAAAACACCTAACCCTAGAATATAGAACACCAAACTGTGGGCCCCGTTTGGGTAAATTGGTGCATCAACTTCCCAGGGTCGTAACTTTGGCATACAATGTCCGTTTAACGTGCACAATATCTCTTAAGAAAGATATATCCGAGAACTACAACTTTTAAATGAGGAACATTGGTCCATGGATTGATGTTGCTCCTAATTTTCCAAAAAAACATTGTTTAGGGCCTCAAAACGGCTTCGGAAGTTTAGAACCCGAAAAATTGCTAAAAATAATAAACTGTCCTAGAATTAAGGAAACTAAAAACTAAAAGAGACAGTTGTGGGGGTCCAAGTGGGATAGGTGGGTGGCCACCAACATCCACCTGGATCATTCCTCCCCCCTAGGAAGAAATGGTCCCCATTGCGTTGAGTTCCTCTTTCTGTTGAACTTGGTCCCTGGTGAGCTGTTCTGCAATCTTTGATGTGTCCAGTAATGGTGGGAAGCATGGTAGAGGGTAGTACACATTGAACACTCGGTGCAAGAAAAGGAATGGGGGAATGTTGTGCTAAAAAACATATTTCCCATAGCCTTGGTACTGGTGTAAGGACCATGTCGCTTCTTGTACTTGTCATTTTTCAGAATGGAGCAGTGATATATCGGCCCATTGGGTAGAGGTGCTCTGGGAGTTAGATTGAATGAATGCTTGACCTGACAGTGCAATGGTGTCCCTATGGGTGAGGAGAAGATGTTCTTGTATGCTTTCATGACTATATCCATCTGCTGTTGTTGTTGCATAGAGTAACCCTTCGCGGGGCTCATGGATGTGGAGATGATCTTCCCATTACTTTGGGAGTGAACCAGACAGAAAATGAATTTCCTAGTCTGGGAGATGAGCTTGCTGCATTTCTTAGCAGAGATAAAAGAAGTGGCAGCAGGGGGGCTACCTAGGATATCCTGTATAAGGAATTACCCAAAGAAATAATAATAGCGTGAGGCCTTGATTCATACATAGCATGTCACCTCCATAAGTATGGTTGGCCTAATAATACATCACAAACATGCAAAGGTGCAAAATCACACAATACCTCATTTGTGAAGGATTTGATGTTGTATGGAAGGTGACGCTGTTGGCAAACTCAGAGATCTCATCCTTGGTGAAGCCACCAAAAACTGTACGGTTGTGGGTGTGGTGTAGTCTGTAGGCCCAACCGCTTCACGACCTCTACTGAAATGAGGTTTTTTTGGCTCCCACTGTCAACAATAAATTGCAGTGGCAAACCCTTCACCCACATATGTGAGTGGAAAAGACGATCCCCCTCCTTTGGATCTTCCGACTCATCCTTCTGGATCTTGGCAGTGGCTACAGTGGCGCTGGGATCCGCATCAATGATCTGCTTCCCTTTGCCATTTCCCTTGTCGGGTTCTAACTCAAGGTCAGAACATGCATCTAATTCTTAAGCCTTCAACTTGGCCACCAACGACTGCTTGATCTGACACTCACTTGTGTTGTGAGTGGGGCTATTGTGGAACTCACACCACTTTCTTGTGTCCTTCTTCGACTTCGTGGTGTTTTCTTTTCTTGGGGCTTCGACTGGATGTCTTGGGTCACCCCACCTTGGCTTTGTCCTTTGGTCTTCGGATTTGCAGATCCAAAGTCTCACTTCTTTTATTTAAACTTATGCTCAATTTTGATAGTGTATCGGTACGTCATGCCGAGCGAGGAGATGTTCAAGAAATCCAACTCGTCCTGGATGTATCTGTGTAGGCAGCTGCAATATTTGAGTACCAAATGTAGCTAAAAATCCTTGATACCCAATTGTGTGTGAAGGGTATGAAAAGTGTTTGTGCACTTCAGCACATCTTGGTCCCTTCCCTACCATAGTGTGGTCAACTTTATGTATTTTTCCTCATAGATTTTGACAGGGTAGTACTGCTCCTTGATGGCATCCAGGAAGGAATTCCAAGTGGGTGCAGCTGAAAATAGTGAGCCCATACTTTCATCCTTTTCCTCTGAGTAGGTTTCCCACTAGTCCTTGATTTGGGGGCCTGCTTTGAGAAGAGCGAAAATAATCTTTTCCCAACTTGAAAATTCATGAACAAAAAAAAAAAAACCTTCTATCAAATTTAACCATTTATCTACGGCATCTACGTCTATTTGACCCTCGAATATGGGGATTTCAAAATTAACTTATACCTTAAATAGTGTGGTGTTTCCAGAGTAGCTGTTGGAAGCCGATGCGTTGCCTTTGGGTAGCCGCTGAAGGATCTAGGCAAAATTGTCCATCATCGCGTTCCTTTGTCGCTCGAGGGCTTCTTCGAGAAATATTTTGATAGGATCTCCTTGCCCCTCATCTTTCCTTTCATCCACCATGGGAGGTTGTTAGTATTTGCGAGGTTGGTTGGGGACATGCACAGAAAAATGGAGAAAAAGCAGATCGTTGTGATACCACTGATCCAGATTTAAACAGGAACACAACAAAATACAGATATAACCATAAATACAAAGATGCAATAGAAATAATGCTTCATTTCATTAATTTAAAATACTGAAATATGCTTACAAAAAGAAATGGAAATAAACTAGCTAGGGCGATTGTAGCTTATCTCTGAGAAGAGATGTGGTGGCCACATGCCTCTGAAATGTGTTAAAATGAGGCTTGAAGACCTATTTATTATTGAGAAACAATGGAAAACCCTAAATATCAAAAACCTAACCCTAGAAAATGAAACACCAAACTGTGGGCCCCATTTGGGTAAATTGGTACATCACCTTCCTGGGGTTGTAACTTTGGCATACGATCTCTGTTTGACGTGAAAAATATCTCTTTATAAATATCTATCCGAGAACTACAACTTTGGGAAGAGAAACATCGGTCCACGGACCCATGTTGGTCACAATTTTCCCAAAAAACGTCGTTTAGGGCCTTAAAAGGGCTCCGGAAGTTCAGGACTTGAAAAACTACTAAAAATAGTAAACTGTGCTACAACTAAGGAAACTAAAAAGCTGAAAGAGACAGTTGTGGGGGTCTAAGTGGGATAGGTGGGTGGCCACCAACATCCACCTGGATCATTCCTCCCCCTTTAGGAAGCAATGGTCCCCATTGCGTTGAGTTCCTCCATCTGCTGAACTTGGTCCTTGGTGAGCTGTTCTACAATCTCTGATGTGTCCAGTAATGGTGGGAAGCATGGTAGAGGGTGGTCCACATTGAACACTTGGTCCAAGTGAAGGAATGGGGGAATGTTGTGCTCCAAAACATTATTTCCCATAGCCTTGGTACTGGTGTAAGGACCATGTCGCTTCTTGTACTTGTCATTTTTCACAATGGAGCGGTGACATATCGGCCCGTTGGGTAGAGGTGCTCTAGGAGTCAAATCGAATAAATGCTTGACCTAACAGTGCAATGGTGTCCCTGTGGGTGAGGAGAAGATGTTCCTATCTACTTTCATGACTGTATCCATCTACTACTACTACTGCTTAGAGGAACCCTTTGCAGGGGTCATGGATGTGGTGACGATCTTCCCCTTACTTTGGGAGCGAACGAGACATAAAATGAATTTCCTATTCTAGGAGATGAGCTTGTTGCATTTCTTAGCAGAGATCAAAGAAGTGGCGGTAGGTAGGGCTACCTACGGTATCTTGTATAATGAATTACCCAAAGAAATAATAACAGCGCGAGGCTTTGACTCATACACAACATGTCGCTTCCATAAGTATGGTTGGCCTAATAATACATCATAAACATCCAGAGATACAACATCATACAATATCTCGTCTATGAAGGGTTTGATGCTGTAGGGAAGGGGACACTGCTGGCGAACTCGGAGTTCTCGTCCTTAGTGAAGCCACCTGATACTGTATGACTATGGGTGTGGTGTAGTATCTAGGGCCAACCACTTCATGACCTCTCTTGAAATGAGCTCCTTTTGGTTCCCACTGTCAAAAATGAATTGCAGCAGTGAACCCTTCACCCACATCTCTGAGTGGAAAAGACGCTCTCCCTCCTCTGGATCTTTGGGCTCATTCTTCTCGATCTTGGCAGTGGCTACAGTGGCACTAGGCTCCACATCAATGATCTGGTTCCCTTTGTCATTCCCCTTGTCAGGTTCTGACTCAGGGTTAGAACATGCATCTGATTCTGAAGCCTTCAGCTTGGCCAGCAGCGATTGCCTGGTCTGACACTCACTTGTGTTATGAGTGGGGCTCTTGTGGATCTCACACCACTTTCTTGTGTCCTTCTTCGACTTCGTGGATTTGTTCTTATCTTCCAGCTTCAACGGGTTGTCTTGGGTCACCTCGCCTTGGATTTGTCCTTTGGTCTTCGTTTTTGCAGATCCAAAGTCTCGCTTCTTTTGTTTAGACTTCTGCTCGATTTTGATAGCGTGTTGGTACACTGTGTCGAGCGAGGAGATGTTCAAGAACTCCATCATGTGTTGGATGTATCTGTCTAGGCAACTGTAGTATTTGTGTACCAAATGTAGCTCATAATCCTTGATACCCAACTGTGTGTGAAGGGTATGAAAAATGTTTGTGAACTCTGACACATCTTGGTCCCTTCTCTGCTGCAGTGTGGTCCACTTTATGTATTTGTCCTCATAGCTTTTGACAGGTTAGTACTTCTCATTGATGGCATCCTAGAAGGAATTCCAACTGGGTGCGGCTGAAAATAGTGAGCCCGTACTTTCATCCTTTTTCTCATAGTAGGTTTCCCACCAGTCCTTGACGTGGGGGGCTGCTTTGAGAAGAGCGAAAATAATCTTTTCTTGACTTGAAAAATCATGAATAGAAAAATACCCTTCTAGTAGATTTAACCATTTATCTACGACATCTGTGTCTATTTGACCCTCGAATATGGGGATTTCAAAATTAAATTGTACCTTAAAGGGTGTGGCATTCCTAGAGTAGCTATTGGAAACTGATGCATCACCTCTGGGTGGCTGCTGAAGGATTTGGGCAAAGCTGTCCATCATTGCATTCCTTTGTCGCTCGAGGGCTTCTTCGAGCAAGATTTTGATAGGATCTCCTGTCCCCTCATCTTTATTTTCATCCGCCATGGAAGGCCATCGGTATTTGCGAGGCTATTCTTGCAAAGGTTTGACTAGTTCAAGCCCTAACTCCTTATATCCCGACATCGTTGGGGAGATGCACATAAAAATGGAGAAAACGCAGACCGCTCTGATACCACTGATTTGGATTCAAACAAGAATACAACGAATTAAATATATAAGCATAAATACAGAGATGTAGCAGAAATAATTCTTCATTTCATTCATTTAAAATACTGAAATACGCTTACAAACAAAAATCGAAATAAACCAGCTAGGGCAATGGTAGCTTATCTATGAGAAGAGATGTGGCAACTACATGCCTCTGAACTATGTTATAATGAGGTTCGAAGGCCTATTTATTGTTGAGAAACAATAGAAAACCCTAAACATCCAAAAACATAACCCTAGAAGATGAAATGCCAAACTGTGGGCTCGGTTTGGGTAAATTGGTACATCAACTTCCTGGGGTTGTAACTTTGGCATACGATCTCTATTTGACACACACAATATCTCGTTAGAAATATCTATCTGAGAACTACAACTTAATGAAGACAAAAAGTGGGCTGTGGACCCATGTTACTCCAAATTGTTCTAAAAAATGTTGTTTAGGGCCTCAAAATGGCTTCGAAAGTTCAAGACTCGAAAAAATGCTAAGAATAGTAAACTGTGCTACAATTTATGAAACTCAAAAACTGAAAGAGATAGTTGTTGGGGTCCAAGTGGGATAGGTGGGTGGCCATCAACATCCAATTGGATCATTCCTCCCCCTTTAGGAAGAAATGATCCCCATTGCATTGAGTTCCTCCATCTGCTGAACTTGGTCCCTGGTGAGATTTTCTACAACCTCTGATGTGTCTAGTAATGGTGGGAAGCATGGTAGAGGGCGGTCCTCATTGAACACTCGGTGCAAGCGAAGGAATGGGGGAATGTTGTGCTCCAAAACATTATTTCGTATAGCCTTGGTACTAGTGTAAGGACCATGTCGCTTCTTGTACTTGTCATTTTTCAGAATGGAGTGGTGATATATCGACCGGCTGGGTAGAGGTGCTCTAGGAGTCACATCGAATGAATGTTTGACCTAACAGTGCAACGTTTTCCATGTGCGTGAGGAGAATATGTTTCTTGTCTGCTTTCATGACTGTATCCATATACTGCTGCTACTACGTAGAGGAACCCTTCGCGGGGGTCATGGATGTGGTGACAATATTCCCCTTATTTTGAGAGCGAACCAGACAGAAAATGAATTTCCTAGTTTGGGAGATGAGCTTGCTACATTTCTTAGCAGAGATCAAAAAAGTGGCGGTAGGTGGGGCTACTTCCTGTATCTTGTATACTGAATTACCCAAAGAAATAATAACATCGCGAGGCCTTGACTCATACACATCATGTCGCCTCCATTGTTTTCGGGAAAAGTGTCGATTCAGAACGACCCTATCCCACTGGGTTGTGAGAGAGACCTCAGAAACAAACAAGGAAAACTATTCTTGTATTCTCCTTTATGAACCATAAACTAAGATGAATAGGATGAACCAACCTGTGTCTTGCGCTAGTCCTTTGATCCAATCTCTCTTCTCTTTGGCAGCTCCCAGCTATCCGCTCCCTCACTTGCCCAGCGTCACCAAGTTCCTGCAAGTTCACAGAAGAAAGAAACTACACAAAGACATGGATTTATGATCATAAAAAGCTTAGGATCAAATTTAAGCTAAACATACAAATATAACGCACATCAATGATATACAAGCATGTAGGATAAACTCAAATAGTTTTATTGATAAAACAAGAAGATCCAGGAGGAGTTACAACCGATGATTCCTGATTCAGCATCAACCTCCCAGCATAGAATCCCTTCTTCACCTCTAACAAAGCATAAATCACCCAATACTCTGATATTTATCACAAAACCAACAACAATTCTCTGCAATGTACAAAATTCCAGCCTCTGGATCTCTTGGTGAGGGATCCATATATAGATGTATGCAAAGAGGATGAGTCAGCTCATGAATTGATTAGTGGCTTCTCTCTGTCAGTTCTTGCTTCCACTTGGAGACTGAGAGCCTCTTACTCATCACTGGTCGAATTCAGTGAGGCAAGTGTCATTGGAGAAGATTCTGGAAGCTTCCATTGTCTCTCCACCTCATGGAATGACTCTACCACTTGTCATTTCCCGCTCAACGCACCCTGGTAGTTTATTCAAGTGCATTGAAACACACCTAGCCAGTGTATTTGGGTGCTTTTCAACGCAGCTAGCTAGTGGAGCATCTGAAATGATCCTGATTTGACTAGTTTTGAGCAGTTTCTGGTGGAGAACTTCTGGGAGAAGCTGTAATTTGTTGACCTTGTTTCTTTAGGAGCTGGAACAACACTTTTAGGGACTTAGTATCCCTTGGTTTATGGAAATTTCATGCTTATAGCTGTAAGGCACAAAAATGTCTATAACAGTTGCCCCCTAAAGTATGAGGCTGTTTATCGGGTGAAATGCTTTATTAGGAGGATCTGAAGTTCTTCTAATGCTAGGAGGAGACCTGTAATAAGATACAATACAATACATTATCTTCATACTGTTTTCATGATCTAGCTGAGGCGGGCATTCCCATGCTCAGCTTTATAAATTCACTTTCATGTACATATGACAGACAATCGTTTGATGGTAGAATGATGATTTTGATGAAGTCATCATCCTTTTGGTAGGATCATTATCTGTGCTGCAATGCTGTACATTTCAATGTCTTTATTTTTCCTGAATATATATCGCAGCCCGGATGGATGAAACTAGATCCGGGGTCTTCAATCTCATCCGATATTCACTCTAAGTACAAGTCGATCCATGTGAGAAATGTTTTGAAGTCGAACATGGAAAGACATCGCTTGATTACCAGTCAATGATGTAAACTGTTAACAAGCGCGAGAGGAATCACCGATAATGATAATGACCCTCAAGGTACTGCAGTACAATTCACGTGGTGTGAATAAAGGACTTGGCGTCGAACACCACGCAAAATATTTCGGTCGAAGGTCATTGATGTATACCTGTCGCTGGAAGTGAGAAACTTACCATTGAGGCATGCAAGCTTCAAAGTACTGAAGGGGTGTTCCTAGATCAACTTCTTGGATAATGAGCTGATGTCGACAAGAAGCGATCCGTCAAAGGAGGGCCTTAATGAATCCCACATCAATGACACGGAATGGAGCAAATGATTTTGATGGATGTGAAAACGATTTGATCATATATGGTTCAGGGTGGCGGTCATGAAGGACTGAAGTATAATGTATGGTAGTGGATGGGACACGGGTGACTTCTCTGGATGACTTCTCTTGAACATGTCGGCGACACTTATGTGGTGGATCGGTAGCATTTACCCCAAATGTGGATGGTATGGCGTGACCATGGTGACGTGACCGGTGAATGAAACAACCCAACCCGACTCTGGTACGGAGTGGAAGTGTCATGTTCAAGAGCGACTTGCTACCAATAAAGTTTCTTTGAGTTTTCTTCCCAATTTTTCCCCAGTCATTGCTGACCAGTACCCCTTTATTTTTGTCAAGATTGAGGAGGATAACATATGCTTGTTCTATAATTTTCCCTTCGGGCAAACCCATCGCTATGTTTTAACGAGCCTAGCGATAGTGAAACTCGTTCTCGTCTAAAGACAAGTTTGTCGCTATTAATCTTTTTAACGAGTCTAACGACAAAGATAACTCGGTCCTTTTCATATTTAGAGAGTTCTAAAAGGTACGTAAAGGTAACTCCAAAGTTCCTTTTTCTTCAGCTAATCCCTTAAGTCCGAAAAAGTATAAAACAATATAGAAGGGATGAGTTTTCGATAGTTTTAACGAGCCGAACAAAACAAGCGCTCGATCTTTTTGTGCAATAATCCCTCAGGTACAAAAAGATTAAAATCTAGAGGAGGGATAGCACTTCCGATTGCTTTAACGAGATGGAAGGCCAAAACTCAGCAATCTTTTCATATTTTACGAGTCAGATGAAAAGAACTTAAAGAAGACTCGTATTTTGAGGAACGAGTGATAAAATGGGTAGCAACTGATTCCAGGTAAGGTTTGGAATTTTCCAATCACTGCAGTGTCACAAGGATGGCTTGTGAAATCACTCTTCGCAGCTGTTCCTCAAAATGGGTAAACAATCAAATGGAGGTGAATGATCGGCCAATGGAAAAGTGGAGGTGATGGTGCAAACACAACCAAGGCTTTAATGGCTGAAAATGCTTCATTCACGGTGGTTATTTACCGGAGGATAGTTCATTTCTTAACGAGCTTAAACGCGGGTGGAAACATTTGCTCGATCTTATGTTTATTTTTTAATGAGCTTGAACTATGCGCTAAAACTGCTCGATTAATCCAGTCATATGATAAGAATGTCTAATATAAAAACAACAAATTTTAGATTTTTGCCCCACATCCTTTCTTTATGCAAGTTAGGAAACGACTAATCCAAAAAACAGATAAATAATCACTCTTTCTCTTGCATGCCAAAAGGTTTGCATGCCCCCAGGTATAAAATATGGTTTCAAGGTTACCCCTCAATTTGCAGACAAAACATTTGTTCTATCGGGAGAGGCCTACCTCTTACAGGTTACCCAAAGATTGCTCTATTCGCAGTGCAAACAAAACACTTCCTCGGCGATGTCTACCGAAATAGACAAAGGTGAGTGGCGAGATCAACCAACCCTCATAACTTTGACAAGAGAATATTATTCTAGAATAACCCCTCTTCCACCAACGGACGGGGTACAGACTAGTCATATTCTCCTGCGGAAACCTACCCTATACCTGAAGTTTTCCTGCTGAAGCAGACCAGGACGCATGACCCCTGGGTTTCAGTCATATCCCTCCGAATTGTTCGCGCTCATCGGGAGGACGGACTGGGAATTGAGACATTTCTTGCGTGAAGAGATCATTTAGGGACGATATATGACTATTTCCTATGCGTGATCCAGGAAATGAAAGCTGGTCCACGAGCTTGACCACTCTTCCTTCGTGCGGAAAACACATTACTCTAAAGATTGAGGAGACGATGGCTCCCATGCAATAAATATAGTCTCGTCCAAGGAGTAGGTTATAATCCTAGGGTCCTTGAACGACCATGACGTTCATGCGAACTGTCTTCCCTCTCAATGTGATGGGCACATCGGGAAGGATCCCTAAAGGTCGACTGGTTCCTTTATCAAAGCCTGTCAGATTTCTCATTTCAGGCAACAGCGATGGCGAACCAAGCGCTTTCCAAGCAATAGAGGAAAGGATACTCACAGAAGCCCCCTCATCTATCATGGTGCCAGCCATGACCATTCTATATATTTGAACGATAATTCGGAATGGTATGCTTGCTGGCAAACGAGGTATGCCTAGTTGATTCCAGTCAAAGGATACAACTAGGTTTCCTAGAGGTGGGACCGCGTAGACGGCCGGGTATGGCTCTGACGAACTTCCTTCCTGCGGTAAAGGAATGGGTGGATTGCCCCCATGTTCGTCGGAGTCTGTGTTGATGAAGAGAATTTGGACGGTGTCATCCTTGTTCTCTTCAGTGACTGTATCATATGAAGATAAAACCTCTGAAGGAAATACCGGGTCAACTTCCGCCTCGATCTTTTGACTTTCGTCTGGTATGGATTCAGTCGGTTTATCTTCAATGATAGGTGCTTCAGCCAACCACCTGAGCGGTCCAGCTGGGTTCTCAACTAGTGACGGACTCGGCAAGAGTTTTTTATATCCAGGAGGAAGTCGTAACGGTGAAACTGGACGATCATCCAAAACTCTTTTAGCCTCGTCTAAGAAGGGACAACGGTGGAGGGCATGGTCGCCTTCGCACAGTCTACAGGGAAATCTAGCTTTCCCTTTTTGTCCTGGGGCTTCACTTTCACTAGTTGACGGTGTGCTTTCAACATGATCTCCAGAGGTTGATGACACCAGATTGTGCAAACGAGGAGACCAGTCCCTTAGTATCCAAGCGATGCAAGGACAATCTCTGTGAAAGTGGTCTCCTCTACAAATGACACATGGCAATTTAGGCCTGGTCGGTGCTGTGTGTGGATTTTCATTAGACGACACTTGTTTTCCCTTATTCGCCTTAGGCTCCTTCTTCTTTTTCTCTTTCTTCTTCTTTTCCTTCTTCTCCTTAGGAACTTGGATTTTAGCTTTACCAGTCCCGTCAAGCGAAGAGGAAGGAGGAGAGGAAGAATTAGAGGAACTAGAAGGCTGGTGGGTAACTCTGGACTCGTCTAATTGCTGATTCGATTGTTCAGTAATAGTGGTGTTCTGAACGACATTGGTTGAGAAGAGCCATACTGGCAAGCCAATTGTCAGTCCTGGAAGCGACAATGTGGCCATATGGGGCGCACCAACATCTCCCCAAGAGGAGAAGGGACTAGGATTTCCACCAAGGGGAATTCATTGGTTGGTAGGCTCCATTTTCTCAACCTAAAGATCAACGCAGGAAAAGGGTATGAATATTCTGTTTAAAATAAGTTTTAACATGCTTTGACACAACTTGTTTTTTCAGTTTTAAGGAGTCGAGAAAAAACAAAAGTTGACTCTAGTCTCCTTCGATTTTTAATGAGCCTGAAGTGACAAGTGCTCAGATGGACCTTTTCCGTTAAGGAGTCTGAAAAGGAACGAAAGGGACTGCTCTGGAGGTCTAGGTAGAGGGAGTACCAAACCAATCGCAAAACTGCAGAATACTTTTTAGGGTACGGCAGTCAATCTTCCCGAATGCTGTGTTCGGTGCATTGCGATCAGTAGGGCGGCCGACACGGCTTCCTATGGATAAAGGTTTTATGCCTATAGTGGTCTCCCAATATATACTCGACGGTACGTGGGAGCACAAGTCCATACTTGCACTTATCGTCTCAAAGTGGAGTAATCACCCAACCATCAGTGAGGACAACAGTTACCAGGCTTTACGACACCGGAATACGCCTCTAGCCTAGACCTCTAAATGTTGTGCGTTAAGTTACAAAGCGTTGTTAAGTTCATTGAATTTATTTTAGGTTGATCTTTCTTATGAAGTTGGCCTTCTGGGTTCACCACGAGATGTAGATGTAATTCCTAAAATGCAATCTAAAGATGATAAGCAAGCTTTTATCTCTTTTCAGCAATGAAAATCCTAGCTACAAGGGGAAAAGAAAGACACAATCTTTTCTCAAAGAGCAAAGAGCACACTGTAAATGCACTTTTCCTAAATCAAGCCATACAAACTGTCAATATGCAAATGCACTTGTGCATGTATTCGTTTTTCACTTTCTTAATATTGATGCCGAAAAAGAAAGTTGTTTTACAAATTTGAATTCGCTTTCAAGTGAAAAACACAAACAAGCTCCTTTTCGAAATCAAAAGGTAGAGACGATTACGACACTTTATGATTTTGAAGTAAACACTTGTTTCGACACTAGAAATTCACAAATTCAAGCCAAAGGCAAAAGTAAAAGCGTAATCGACTGTCTACAGCAAATAAACTTTCTCCTAAGATCAAAATCGACACTTACGACATATCTAAATCCAAGGACGACAGTATGACTAGTTTACTTTTGCAATGGGAAACTGTAAATGACGTAAAAACACACAAAAAAAAATACAGTTTCTTTTATACAACTGAGGCGGAATTAAGGCAAAGAAAAGGGGCTTTTAAACAGACACACACACTGATCACAGGCTGCAAAAATCAGAGGCAAAACTGGAAAAAGTGAGCAAAGAACCTTAGCTAGACAGGGCTAAGCTGATCAACGCACCTGCTACACAGAGAAACTGAATTGCAATGCAGGTATCCCTCTCGGGAACTGCGCTGAAATGCAGAGTCTCTTCACAGAGCCTGCGCTAGAGCAGAAATGAGAATTCTCTCTGGGTTCTGGGTCACGGTTTGTAGTTTAATCTATGGCTTTTGGCCGGGTAAAAGCAATCAGTAATGCACAATCAGAGGGTTGATTTACAAGAGGTTTATGAGCTATCACAAAGGGTAATCAGATCATTTGTGAATCAACTGTTCAGATCATAAACAGATCTAGTGAATGGACTAAAGTAGCAAATGTCTACTTTGCATTTGTAAATGGCAACTGCAGTTCGATTCACTACTCCTAAGTTTATGAGATGAACAACAATAGAAACAAAAACTAACTAACTAGACACGGTCCCCAGTGGAGTCGCCATTTTGTTTTCGGGAAAAGTGTCTATTCAGAACGACCCTATCCCACTGGGTTGTGACAGAGACCTCAGAAACAAACAAGGAAAACTATTCTTGTATTCTCCTTTATGAACCATAAACTAAGATGAATAGGATGAACCAACCTGTGTCTTGCGCTAGTCCTTTGATCCAATCTCTCTTCTCTTTGGCAGCTCCCAACTATCTGCTCCCTGGACCCTCACTTTCCCAGCGTCACCAAGTTCCTGCAAGTTCACAGAAGAAAGAAACTACACAAAGACATGGATTTATGTTCATAAAAAGCTTAGGATCAGATTTAAGCTAAACATACAAATATAACACACATCAATGATATACAAGCATGTAGGAGAAACTCAAATAGTTTTATTGATAAAACAAGAAGATCCAGGAGGAGTTACAACCGATGATTCCTGATCCAGCATCAACCTCCCAGCATAGAATCCCTTCTTCACCTTTAACAAAGCATAAATCACCCAATACTCTGATATCTATCACAAAACCAACAACAATTCTCTGCAATGTACAAAATTCCAACCTCTAGATCTCTTGGTGAGGGATCCATATATAGATGTATGCAAAAAGGATGAGTCAGCTCATGAATTTATTAGTGGCTTCTCTCTGTCAGTTCTTGCTTCCACTTGGATACTGAGAGCCTCTTACTCATCACTGGTTGAATTCAGTGAGGCAAGTGTCATTGGAGAAGATTCTGGAAGCTTCCATTGTCTCTCCACCTCGTGGAATGACTCTGCCACTTGTCATTTCCCGCTCAACGCACCCTGGTAGTGCATTCAAGTGCGTTGCAACGCACCTAGCCAGTGTATTTGGGTTCTTTGCAATGCAGCTAGCTAGTGGAGCATTTGAAAGATTTGACTAGTTTTGAGCAGTTTCTGGTGGAGAACTTCTGGGAGAAGCTGTAATTTGTTGACCTTGTTTCTTTAGGAGCTGGAAAAACACTTTTAGGGACTTAGGATCCCTTGGTTTATGGACATTTCATGCTTATAGCTGTAAGGCACAAAAATGTCTATAACATCCATAAGTATGGTTGGCTTAATAATACATCACAAAAATCCAGAGGTGAAACATCACACAATACCTCGTTTGTGAAGGGTTTGATGCTGTAACAAAGGCAACACTTCTGGCGAACTTGGAGATCTCGTCCTTGGTGAAGCCACCCGATATTGCATGGTTGTGGGTGTGGTGTTGTCGGTAGGCCCAACTGCTTCAAAACCTCTGCTAGAATCAGGTTCTTTTGGCTCCCACTATCAACAATGAATTGTAGCATCAAACCCTTCACCCACATCTGTGAGTGGAAAAGACACTCCCCCTCCTCTGGATTTTGGTCGTGGCTACAGTGGCGTTGGGCTCCGTGTCAATGATTTTCTTCCCTTTGCCATTCCCCTTGTCGGGTTCTGACTCAGGGTCGGAACATGCATTTGATTTTGAAGCCTTTAACTCATCCACCAACATTTGCTTGGTTCGACACTCACTTGTGTTGTGAATGGGGCTCTTGTGGAACTCACACCACTTTCTTGTGTCCTTCTACAACTTCGTGGTGTTTTTCTTTTCTTGTGGCTTTGACGGGTTGTATTAGGTCACCCCACCTTGGCTTTGTCCTTTGGTCTTCGGTTTTGTAGATCCAAAGTCTTGCTTCTTTTGTTTAAACTTTTGCTCAATTTTGATAGCGTGTTGATACGTTGTGCCAAGCGAGGTGATGTTCAAGAACTCCATCTCGTCATGGATGTATCTGTGTAGGTAGCCGCGGTATTTGAGTATCAAATGTAGCTCAAAATCCTTGATAACCAACTGTGTGCGCAGGATATGAAAAATGTTTGTGAACTTTGGCACATCTTGGTCCCTTCCTTGTCGCAGCGTGGTCCACTTTATGTATTTTTCCTCATAGCTTTTGACAGGGTAGTACTGCTCCTTGGTGGCATCCTGGAAGGAATTCCAAGTGGGTGCGGCTGAAAATATTGAGCCCATACTTTCATCCTTTTTCTTGCAGTAAATTTCCCACCAGTCCTTGACGTGGGGGGCTACTTTGAGAAGAGCGAAAATAATCTTTTCCCGACTAGAAAAATCATGAATAGAAAAATACCCTTCTAGAAAATTTAACCATTTATCTACGGCATTTGTGTCTATTTGACCCTTGAATATGGGGATTTCAAAATTAACTTGTACCTTAAAGGGTGTGGGGTTACCAGAGTAACCGTTGGAAGTCGATGCGTCGCCTCTGGGTAGCCGCTGAAGGATCTGGGAAAAGATATCAATCATCGCATTCCTTTGTTGCTCAAGGGCTTCTTTGAGCAAGATTTTGATAGGATCTCCTACCCCCTCATCTTTCTTTTCATCCACCATTGAGGCCGTCGGGATTTGCAAGGCTGGTCTTGCAAAGGTTCGACCAGTTCTAGCCCTAACTCCTTATATCCCGACCTCATTGGGGACATGAAAAGAAAAAAAGAGAAAAAGCATACCGCTATGATACCATTGATCCGAATTTAAATAGGAATGCAACAAATTACAAATATAACCACAAATACAGAGATGCAACAGAAATAATGCTTCATTTCATTAATGTAAAATACGGAAATATGCTTACAAACAAAAATAGAAATAAACCATCTAGGGCAATGGTAGCTTATCTCTGAGAAGATATGTGGTGGCTATATGCCTCTGAATTGTGTTACAATGAGGCTCGAAGGCCTATTTATTAATGAGAAACAATGGAAAACCTTAAACATCCAAAAACCTAACCATAGAAGATGAAACACCAAACTGTGGGCCCCGTTTGGGTAAATTTGTACATCAACTTCTCGGGGTCGTAACTTTGGCATACGATCTCAATTTGACGTGCACAATATCTCGTTAGAAATATCTATTTGAGAGCTACAACTTTGGGAAGAGAAACATTAGTGCATGGACCCATGTTGCTCCCAATATTCCCAAAAAACGTCATTTAGGGCCTTAAAGCGGCACTGGAAGTTCAGGACCTAAAAAACAACTAAAAATAGTGCTACAATTAAGGAAACTAAAAAACTGAAAGAGACAGTTGTGGGGGTCTAAGTGGGATATGTGGGTGGCCACTAACATCCACCTGGATGAATTTCTTTGATTCATCATCATACCAAGTATACCTAGGAGGGTGAATTATGAGATTTCTTAAACAATTTAGACACTATGCCTAACTTTGACACACTTCATGAGATATTTAGTATAGATTTTCAAGAAAGTTCTGATTCCCAACCTTCCTCTTCCCATACTATAGCATCATATTTGTATACTCTTGAGCCTGAGATCACTCTTTTTTAAATTATTCTAGGAAAATGTATACACATTAGCTCAAACCTAGATTCATCTCAGCAAGAGCAACTTGTTACCTTTTTGCGAGATCACCTGGATGCATTCTATTGGAGTTATGAAGACATGAAAGACATTCTTACTGAGACTTGTACTCATCATATCTATATTCAAGAGGGAGCTTGACCTGTTCGATAACCCCAGAGACAAATGAATCCCGCACTAAAAGATATTGTTAAAGAGGAATTACAAAAGCACTTAGATGCTAATTTCATCTATCCCATTTCTTACAGTCAGGTGGGTCTCTCCATTAGTGATAGTCCCTAAGAAATATTGGAGATGGCGTATTTTCATTGATTACCTAGAATTTAACAAAGCCACTCTCAAGGATTACTTTCCCCTTCCTTTCATCGATCAGGTGCTAGATACCCTTGCCTGTAAAAAGTACTTTTCATATTTAGATGGCTTTAGTGGGTATAACCAAACCTAGATTGCACCCTCAGATCAAGACAAAACTACCTTTACATGCCCTTGGGGTACATTGTCTTATCGAGTGCTTCCATTTGGGTTGTGTAATGCACCTGCCACCTTTTAGAGGGTTGTGCTGGCTATTTTTTTTGATCTTGAATGTGTTGAGATTTATATGGATGATTTTTCTATGTTTGGTAACTCATTTGATGAAGCCCTTAAAAATCTAGAAAAAGTCCTTTTACATTGCCAAAAGGCTCATTTTTCTTTGAGTGATAAAAAATATAGATTAATGTGCAAAGTAGGAGTTGTTCTTGGTCATTTGGTTTCTAACAAAGGTATCCAGGTAGACCCCACTAAAGTTAAAGTTATTTTTCATCTGCCTACACCCAAAACACAAAGGGAAGTGAGAGGCTTCCTGGGACATGTTGGTTATTATCAGAGAATCGTTGAGAATTTTTCCAAGATTGCTACCCCCTTTTTTCGATTATTAGCTAAAGATAGTGAATTCTCCTAGTCCACAACTTGCCAACAATCATTTGAGACATTGAAGGAAAAATTAGTACAAGCACCAATTTTGAGAGGACCAGATTGGTCCCTACCATTTAACATTTCCTCCGATGCCTCAGACACTTCCATTGGCGAAGATTTAAGATAAGAGGAGAATAAACAATCCTATGTTATTTATTACATCAGTAAAAAATTGTCACCTACCGAATTTAACTATACAGTGACTGAGAAAGAATTTTTAGCCGTTATTTTCGCTATTAATAAATCCAGAAATTACATTACAGGATATGAAGTTTATGTGCATGCTGATCATTCCTCTATAAAACATTTAATGAATAAACCTTTAACTAGCGATAGAGTGACTAGGTGGTTGTTTTTATTACATGAATTCAATGTTACAATTATTGATAGACTAGGAAAGTCTAATGTTGTAGTTGATTATCTTTCTAGATTAAATAATCCTAGTGAAGTAATTCTTGTTGATGATGATTTCCCTTACGATCATATTTTTTGTGTGTCAACAAAATCCCCATGGTTTGCTGACATAGCTAATTATTTAGTCATCTAAAAACACCACCTCACTTATCTTCTCGTGAAAAGTGGAATATCATTCAGAAAAGTGCTTCATATTCTTAGATACAAGGAAACCTCTTTACACGTGACCAAATCTTATTATTCGTAGATGTGTGAGAGAGGAATAAATGTTTAATATCTTAAAATATTCCCATGGTGAACCTTGCGGTGGCCACTTCGCTGATAAACAAATTGCATATAAAATTTTACGCACTGGCTATTTTTGGCCTTCTTTGTTTAAGGATACCAAGAAATATGTTAGGCACTGTGATAGTTGTCAACGGATGGGTTAACTTATTCAAGCCAATGAAATTCCTTTATGTCCTCAAGTTATGATTGAGCCCTTTGAAAAACGGGCTATTGATTTCGTAGGACCCATAAACCCCACATATTTAAATAAAAATCATATCTTGGTTTTTATTGATTTTTTTACTAAATGGATAGAGGCTAAAGCTATTTCTTTTGCCACTAAGAAAGTTGTTGTTGATTTTCTATTTAGTGAATTTTTTACTAGATTTAGTGTTCCTATAGAAATTGTTTTTGACAATGGATTGCAATTTGTTCCTAACTTGGTACAGGAAGTCATGAATCAATATAAGATTTGGTACATGAAATCTACACCATACCACCCACAAGAAAATGGCTAGGTGGAATCTACAAATAAGGTGATTGAATCCATCCTCACCAAAACAGTAAACATGCAAAGAAAGGATTGGGCTAGCCGATTTCCTGAAGCCTTATGGGCTTATCGAACCACTTGGAGGAATAACATGGGGCATACACCATATGAGTTGGTGTATGGAAAACAATTCCTTTTGCCGATTGAATTTCAGATAAAGACTTTCAGAATTGTAGCAATTGGGTCTAGATCTCTCGGAAGCACATCAACAACATCTATTGCAGTTAAACGAGTTGGATGAATTTTGGAGGGATGCTATTCAACAAAATATTTTAGTGCAACAACAATGAAAGAAGTGGCATGACAAGTTAATCAAGAAGAAACAATTCCAACCAGGTGATTGGGTACTTCTCTATGACTCTATATTTAAACATTTTAAAGGGAAGTTCCATACTCGAATGAGGTAATTCAAGTTTTCAACAATGGGGTTGTAGAAGTCAAAACTATCGATGGGCGGAATTTAGTTTTCCTTGTGAATGGGCATAGGCTTAAAGCACACTTTCAACCCCTCACAAAGGAAGATTTCATGCAACAAGTGCAGCAGCAGTTTAAACTTCAGTTGGTAGGTGGCTATGTCGGCCTATTGTGATCTGATTTATTCTATCTTGAAATAAAGTTTAAAGAAAATCCAACAATAATAATAATAATAATTAAAAAAGGAAAATAAAAAATATTTTCCTGTGATTGTGAAAATCAATTTTACTGACATGATTGTAGAAGGATCAACTTGAAAACTAGCTTGCTGGCAAGAAGATCAAATTCTAATAAAATGGGAATATTGCTTGATTTTTAGATGTGTTGAATGTCACTTAGAAGAAGCAGGTTCAACTGCAAAAACCGAGCCCTTATCCAAGTTTGGGATAGTTGGCATGGAAATTTTTATCCAAGGAACACTCAATTCCCGCTACATTTACTTTTTGGATCGGCGCTATACAAGCATATTTCAAGTGAAATTATGCCCTTCTTCTATTCCAATTTTCTTAAAAAAAATCCCCTTTTTTTTCTTCTTTATCCCATGAAGTTTACCATCCCTTTCTCCAAAGAAACTTTCCCTATATGATTTCGTATTTCCCTCTTTTACCCTTGAAAATTTGTCCCGAAAACCCTTTTTCAATTCATCCCTCTTGGTGGTCTCACTCTTGAATTCCCTATCGTAATTTCCTTCCCATTCTAAAATTTACCCTTTTTCCCACTCCTTTTATTACCTCATGGATCAATTGCAGGATCTAATGTGAACTCACAAGTCAGATTAGAAGGCATATATCAACACCAAAGACTGGCGAATAAAACCTCCCTTGTATATCCAACAAATTTTTCAAATCCAGCCTATGAATTATATCTTATAGATTTTTTTTTTTTTGGTTCCTTTTCTGTTTCCAAATATGCTACAAATATCCTTGGTGTAGGAATGTGTGTTCGAGTGCAAACATGTTCAATGTAGGCATGTTCAAGTGTAGACATGTTCAATGTAGGAATGTTTAAGTGCAGGCATGTTCAGTGCAAGCACGTTCAATACAGGAATCTGCACCGTTGAGCACGTCCAATTATGAAAACCATGTTCTTGTGTAGGAACAATGGTCTCAATGCAAATACAATGTAGGAACATCTGGTGCAAAAATGTGTATTGAAAAGCTTATCTTTGTTTCGTAAATTTTTTGTACGGGCATAATGACTACACCACTTGTAGATCATGGCATTTAATAATTTGTATTATGGTTACACTTTGTTTTATCATTTACTAGATTAGGAATAAATTGTTTAAGTACAAAGATATTTTAGGCTATGAAATCTCATCTTTTTAATGAGTACCGAGTACACCTTATGTGAGATCATGAAGTGAATTTGGGATGGTACAATTCTCTCGAAATCCAATACTTACCTCTTGTTTAAAAGACTCATCACCTATCAATGATGGCCCTACCTCATATCTGACCTCGCATGACCGTTACATCGAATCATTATCTAAACCGCCACCTTTCACAATCATCATCCCCTGACTGTACTTGAACCAATTCATATTCACATCCATCCCAGGAGTGTAATCTTAAGGATGAAGCATTACTGTTTGGAAGGTGGCCAATATAGCAGCGGATGTATAGCTCAACCATCATAAATCCATCGACAAAGCTTTGAGTTATTCATTTGTAATACTCTTTGAAAGTTTTAGGTAGAGATTGGGTGAATTCAAATAAAGAAATGGCACCTGTAAGGATTGAACCACGGTCCGTCAAGGAGATGGAGCAAATGGATGAGTATAGAAACAATATTGCAATATTGCAAGAATCTGGGTTCTTCCTGTTTCTACAAAAAATTGATGGATTTGACTCAGTCGTGGTGCTAGCATTCGCCCAGAATTTTGATGGAAGTTGACCCAAGGTGGGTTTGCTAGAATTTGCAGTCACAAAGGAGTCCATATCTTAGGCTACAGGTTTAGCAACACTGGGAGAACAATGGTTTAATAAGGAGAAGATTGAGAAGAAGTTGTGGTGCCGATTCATGGTTGACCTGAAGCAAAAGGTGGATTGGAAGAAAGGTCTCCAGTGTAGTGCTATGCTTGGAAATGGAAATACCTCATTTACGTATTGTAGAAGTTTCTCACCTACGAGGGTTGCTATTCACTGACCTTCTTGTATCACATACAATTGCTATTACATTTTGAGTCTAGTAAGATCATTAATTTTCCCTATTATCTGCTCAAGAGCTTAGAGAAAATGTCGAGAGGTGTTCAGATAGGGAAGTCAAGCTAGGTTGCATACAAGTTATTCCACCACGGGCTGATCGCAATTTTAATCAAGAAGGAACTAGAGGTTAAAAACATGACCTAGAAAGAATTTCTGAAGGAGTTTCAAGGACGAGGTGCAAGAAAGTCGTCCAAGAAGAAGAGTGAAAGCAAGGAAGGAAAATCAGAAACCCTGACCTCATGCCCTACTGAGACCAAGAGATCGGCCAGGAAAAGGACTGCCTCTTCAAGGGCAGGTCATGTTCAGTCGACCTCCCCGATACTATTGGATGACTGACCACTTGCTTCACTAGGTAACAATAACCTCTCGGTCCTAGCTGAGGTGGCAAACCATATAGTGGTCAATGAAGACTATGCGGAGAAGGAAGACAACACACCCTTGTATATCCTCTTTGGTAAGATGAAGAAGAGAAAAATTATGCTGAGTGCAAGAAAAGACCCAACGAAGGGTCAGATGGATGATGGGGTGCAACACGCTGAAGCCCTAGATAATTTCGAAGTTCTGGTACTAAAACCCTTGGTAAGGTGAATGTGCAGGGTACTAAGGCCCTTGATAAAATTGAAGTTCCAAGTGCTAAGGCCCTTGATAATTTTTAAGTTCCGAGTATTGAAATCCCTGGTAAAATGAATGTGCAGGAGACCCTTAGTGACATTGAAATTCTGAGTATTGAAACCCTTGACGATGATGAAATGCAAGAACTAGGTAGCTACGATAACACTGACCTTGATGATGTTAGCATATGTTTAGAATCAGCTACCAAGAAGTCTGCACCAAAGGAATTGGGAGTAGAAAACTCCACCCTCTGTCTGAACAGTCAGATAGAAGATCTCAAGCAACATGTTTACGACTTGGAGATATTAAACCAACACATGAAAGAGTAGGATATAGTGCAGAAGTAGATAAATGTAGAGTTGGCAGGAGAAGTGAAAGAGCAGAAAAGAGAAGTAAAGATATAGAAATTTCGGGCCTCAAAGTGCTATAAATGTCTTAAAAGGATGACCAAGCAACTCAAGAAGGATAGAGGCAAGAAGGCAAAGACAGTGAAAGAAGGGATCAACACACAAGTTCAGGATGGAAGGGAGGCTCCTTTGTTTTGGTTTTTCTGCAGCAAGTAAATGTTGTGTGAGGAAACACAACAAAATAGGGATGGGAGGATGTTGGTAGGCTAAATGTCTTCATTTTTAAACCCTATCCTACTTCAAATTCATAACCTTAGACCTTTGTTTTAACCTCACAACCTCCTTATTCCCGCACTATCCCAAGAATCATGCCTTTTTCTGCACTAGCTTTATATTTCATATTTAAGGGTTACAAATGTACTTAATTAATTATTTTTATAGATTATATACCTTTAATATTATTTGCAACTAATATCTTATTTCCTAAAGTATTTGGTAAAAAACATATTGATCATTTATTTAGCATGGTCGAGTGCAAGTAAGATTCTTGCGCCACTGGCAAATCCTAAACTTCTGTGACAACTCACTCTCTAACACAGACATCTCATTCAAAATCAGTCATCTCGATTTGGGCTCAGAGTAGAGATAATTCAGGGGTATGATAGATATCAGGTCGCCAGCCAAATGCTTAAGTTTAGTGTTTTTTTATAGCTGAAAGGCTTAGAATGTAATGTTGTTGTTATTTCAATACAACCGAAAGGCTTAGATCGTAACACCTAATGTAATTTTGTTATGGCCGCGGGCCTAAAGGGATGTATATAATGTAGGATTCAGATAGGAAATATAGAGCAATAACAATGCTACTGTAACTGTGGTATTTTGTAATTTTTCTGGTATCGCCCTCATTCTGGGCTAGATTAGATTTCATCATGTACATTCGCTGATTCTGAAATTTAATATAAAGGGATTGTGCCATGTTATTTCAATAATGTGTTTTAATTCTATGTTGATGCATTGTTGAGAGCTGAAATCCCAAGTTTCTTAAACAAGGAAACGAGCTGGTTAGCTAGGGCCAGCCAACCTAGCTTGTTCTCCCTCGCATTCTTCTTTCTCGTTAAAGGTCTATTGATTTCATTTTAATGCAAGGCGTGAATTAAGTAGATGTTTCTATTCTTTCACCAAGTTCAGGTTTGATTTCATTTATAGCCGTTGTGTGACGGATCCGTGGTGTGCATGCTTAACTAAGTTTAATTGTACCTTTTTGTGATTTTTCTCTTCAAAGCTTAGTATTATTTCTGCCTGGATCGTGCAAACACATTATTCCTACACTAGTGCATTTACAGTTATGCAATTTCATTTCTTTGGTTCATTATAGTGAAGTCTTTCGTTCTTTTCTGTCATAAGGATATTGATGTGTTTCTGCAAGTGAGTGATCATCTCTTAGAAGTATTCTTAATATTCTGGATTAAATATGCTTTGGTGATTAAGGAATGAACACTATTATAACACATTAATATGTACCTTCACTTTACACTTTTAAGGAAGGGATTGAACTTCACATCTAATTATTCAAAGTGAACCTTTCGAATCAAAAAGATTAAAAAGGCATATCAGATTTATGTGAATAAATATTATAGGGATAAAGCCTATTGTCACAATTAGATGATTTCTTTAGTTGCATGAAAGAGTTCCTTGATTGAAGAAAAGTGTGCTTTGACTTTCGAAGTTAATTCTTATTTTGAAGTTAAGTTGGGTTGAAGCATCTTTCTATTTGTGAAATCTATTTTAAAGTTTTGTTCACCTTTACAAATTCTTTTCTTAAGTTAACACTCTTTATTCTTTTATGAAAGAAATTTGAAAACGTGGTGCAAGAATCTCTGTTCCAGTACAGGGATCAATATCATGATACAGGAACAGAGTGCTCTAGTCATAAGACTTAGAGCCCCTGCATGAGGACATAAATTTTCAGTACAAGTGTACAATATACTGCCAACATATAAAATTTGTTCCGGTATTGGTGCAAGAATATTTCAAGAGTACAGGAATAACAACTCAGCGTAGGGAGAAAGGTCTATAAAGAAGTCGGATATCTTCAAGGGTCCAATTATTAATATGACATACAACTATACTGAAGATAGACATAGATTTCCATTTCAATTAATCAGGATTTCTTACAAGAGTTTGAAAGTTCCTTTTATTTGTTTCTTCACAAAACTACTTTCTTTCATATTCCAGCACCAGAGTTTCTTTGGTGTAAATTGTCGGGTGATCTTTTCTTTTTGATTCTACAGGATTTTAATTAAGGAAGTAGAAATAGAGTTAGGAAAAGGTTATATCATTTCTAGCATTTCCTGTGCTTCGCCTCTAGGTTTACGAAACCCCCGGGTTGACAATTAAGTGTTAAAGGAGTCTGCTTAACCACAAATCTTGCACCCAATACTCCCAATATCTTCTACATGGAAATCTCAATACAAGTTACCTTTCTTTCCCATTTTCTTATAAAATTTGAGACTTGTTGGATGAGCCCATGAAATCCATTGTCTTAGTTTGTGTCGGGCCAAATTACCTTTCATGACTAATTTTTCTAGCTCTTTTTTGGTTATTTCTTACAATTTCTTATCAAGCTTTGGCTCCTCTAAGATGATATCTTGTAGTACTTCTATCTAGTTTATTCCAAGATTTTTTGCTCTATCAATGGTTAGATATCTTGACTGACCTGTCACCTTATTTTTACCTATTCTTACTAAAACTGACAATTCCAATTTGAAATGTATAGTATATAATTCTAACTCCCTTTCATCTTCCCACTCACCATTATTTATGTGGAGAATTTCCTCGATCAGTGTTAGGATGATTATCTCTAGAATATAAAATACTATGTTGGTTTGTCGATTCAACTCATTAAAAATTTCAAGTGCATATGGTTGATATGATAAGTATTCTAGATGGATTTCAGCTGAGTTGACACAATATACTTCTATTGAGTCCAAAACAAACTAGATGTGTGACTAGTTGAGCAGGGGCTGATGGACCTGCTATGGAACTCACTATCTCTATGATACTCTTTCCATATTTTATAACCCAATTTATAAACATTTCTCAAAGGGATGGAGACTATGTCTTTCCCAATTAATTACTAGCAAAGAACTTAAAGTTCCTCATGAATGAGATGAACTTTCTAGTAAAAGAGGCCTCTCCCACTAGAGTGACCTATGACATCACTAACTAAATAAGAAGAGATGGGAGTCGTGTCACCTTCATATAATTTTGACATTATTTGTAGTTATTCTTTAGGATGTCGGTGACATGATCCACCTAGTTGTACTTCTTATTCAACGTAACTATCTTCCCAATGGCTTCCAAGATATTTAGCTTCACATCCAATGCCCCACCCATCAAGGAAATACTAAGGGATACTATAATGAATGCCCACTTTATGTTTTATTTTTTACATGCAAAAATAATAAGACCCTTTTAGTTCTCTTTTGTTATTCCTCCTATAAATTCCCTCAATCAAGCATTGGAGTCTATTTTCATAGGAATTTCTAAATTATAAATGTAGGAGCCTTATTTGGAGATGAGAATTCTTCTGAAATTCCTAATAGGAATTTCATTTTCATGTTTTTTCATACAAATATATTTCCAAATGTGTTAGACTCCTTGGAGCCAATGACACCAAACCTTAGCTCCCAAAAATGCATCTAATGTTGAAGTATGTCTTATTTTTACTCTTATTATTTGATCTTTTATCTCCTTTGGAATCAAGCTATGGATGTTAACATAAGAAGAAAAACATTCGTTAAAATCCAAAGGAAGATTTTGAGAATTGCCAAAAAACTCTAATTGAGACTTGGATAGGTTACCCATAAATTCTGTTAGACTCCTAACATTAGATCATATTTAGGAGCATACTTTTGTTATGATCCCATCAGTTTAAAATTGTACCCTTTGAAGATATTTTGTGATAGAGTTTAGCTTAGAAAATATCAATGCATTTTTTTCAGAAAGTGTCCAATTTTGCAAAGACCATGACTCAAGTAATTTCGGATAGTGTTCCCATAGTTACCAATTTGATATGTATTGGCCTGCGTGCAAGACACTTGACCGACACAATTATCAACCTAGACAAATAGGTTTTCTAGCAGAGTACAATGCCTATCCCATTCCTCTGGCAGCTAGCTCAGCCACAAGGACTTCGTTGTAGACAACTATTGACCGACCATTCCTCCAATGAAATATACACTTGTTCATTTATGGCACAACAATGGAGCAAACTAGCTAGCTGAAAAATATTTTATGGAGTGCGAGACTTAAGGGCAACAACTGAAAATTATTTTATGGAGAGCGGGACACATGAGCATGCCAAATTTTCATAGCGTCTATAAATGAAGGTTGCTTCCAATGTGTAATTTTCTAATTAGGGCTTATACTCTCCTGGGTTTGATCAAAGAAACCGAGACATGGGAAGCATTTGAGCTAGTAGCAAGGCACACAACAAAGGCATGAGAGGCATCTAAGCTAGTAGCAAGGAACACATGAAAGTTTCTATATTCCTCTTCATTATTCTTCTCATGCTCCGACACAAACCTGTTTTAAGTTTTCGAGTTTCTAAATTTATTTTCATTCATAGTTTCGAGTAGATGGTATTGCTTAGAGTCTAAATGTACAATGTGTTATTAGAGTATGTCTGTCACATTTGGTGTGACCTTGTATGAATTCCCATATTTTTATCAAAGTTGGAAGATAGGGGATAGAGTTTGATGCCAGAGGAAGCAATAGCTATAACAAAAATAGGCAAAGATACAAATGAAATTGTAGAGGCTAAAACTATAACACAAATTATAGTGGAATCTGCAATAGTGTGGGTTGTAATGATAGGGAAAGGGATAGAGCAACCTATGGAGGAAGAATGATAATAGTAAGAATAATCTCATAACAATGACTTCTTCAATATTTTTTTTAAAGGTTTTTCCTCTCAAAGTGTCCTCCAAAATGCTCTTCAAAGTTTTCTCTAAGGATGTTGTCAAGACTGTCACTTGGTTCCTCCAAATGTTGCCAAAAAGCATAGTCTCTAGAGATCAAAAAATCCCAACTAATTCTTCCTTCAAATAGCCTTCAAGTTATCTTCAAGAGTCCTTCAAAGGATAGAGTTCAATATGTTAGAAAATTATATGTTACAGAGCAATGGAACAAATAAAATATTGTTGAAACATAAACACATAAAATGCATAAAACAAGAGAGACATAGATATACATGGTTCACCCAATTTGGGCTATGTCCATGGAGAAACAACCAATCCTTCCTTTTATATTATACAACAAAATGCAAAGATACAACCTACAGTAAATCCACTGTAATTTCCTCCTCTCTCTCACACAATCTCCTTTCTCTTTCTCATTCAGAATACACCTATACACAACCGCAATACAATTCCCTCATATATATCTAGGGGTTGTTTTATAAGGAAAGAAACCCTAAATTAAACATAACTTCTATCATCAGATCATTTTCCTAATGAATGGATCATATTGAGTATGAAATTACAATATTTTACAAGGCACTTTTACATCTATTTTTAGCTTCAGAGGCACTGCCCCCGAACCCCCACCAGGGGGGTGTTGGGTTCCAAAAATGTCATACAAATATCACTCATTACCATACATTTTTCACCTATGCTTCCATTATATCACTCACTATTAACCACCTTGTCACTCCATTTTCCCTACTATTCACCATTAATGGGTCTCATTTATATTTTCCAAATATTGTTTTTTTTTAAGCATTTTTGAGAGAAATTCTTGATTAAATATTAGAAAATAATATATTTTACTTTATATATGGAAAGTGGGTTGTTTTTGTGACATGTGTAGGTTCCAAGGAAGCTTCCAAGACACCTTTATGTGGCCTTGAAGGATCAAATTCGAATTTGAGAAGATAAACCTCATGGAGAAGATCATGATCTCATGGAGAAGATCAAGGACAAAAGGGGGTTATGTGTCTAGATGGTTGAGAAATGTATGGAACTAAAGAGAGATTAGTGGATCATCATTATGAGTTTGTTATCTCATTCCATTGTATAAATAGGAGTACCTCCTCCATTCCAAGGGGAGGACTCTTGGAGCATGTATCCAACTTATGATGGAATAGAATAAAGCTTCATTTTACATAAATTTCCATTATATAGTTTTAGATATAAGTTGTCTTAGTGTAGTAAATGGAATAATTTGTCACTTTGTTCTTAATAGAATTGAGCTCACTCTAAAAGGATGAGAGAAACATTTTATTTCATAATAGATCTTATTTCATTTAATTGCATAGATGTTTGAGGATTTGTTTGTGATTGATGAATGAGTTTTAAATTAAAATCTTATCATCATATGAGGGGATAACCAAGGGTCTAAGTTAGGCTCTCTCTCCATTTGATTTGCATGATAATTGAAATTCATTCTTTTTCTTTTATGTTTCAAGTATTTCATTTCTTATGCTTATGAATGAATCTTAGTTTAGTTTGGATTAGTGTATGAGGGGACAATCAAGGGACTAAGTTAGTCTTTCTCTCTATTTGAATCTAAACAATAATTAAAGTTCGTTCTCTTGTATTTATTTCAAGTTTCTGGTTTTATGTAATCAATTATTTCTCTATGATACTGTAGGGAAGGACAACCAGGACCTCCTTAATTAGGAGCCTCTTCCCTTGCATATTATATTGAATCGTAAATAATTTAGTTAGACATAGAGTTAGTTGCCTACTCCTGCATATATTTTGCTGGCACCATCACAAGCTTACGAGTTTCCCTGGTTGATAATTTAATGAAAGCAATTTAAGCAAATAAATTGCCCAACAATTTGGCGCCGTTGCCGGGGATCGAACCCAGGTCACCCGCGTGACAGGCGGGAATACTCACCACTATACTACAAAAAAAAATAAAATTGTTAAGTGTTTTGTGATTGCTTTTGGCATAAAATAAAACTTTGGTGGCATGTAAATTGAGAGAATCATGAGAATTACAAGAACTAGATGAAAGCAAAAATTAAAAAAAAAAAAAAAAAAAAAAAAACAAACAAACACACTTTTCACAAAATTCACGCAGGTTTGAAAATAAATAATGGAACATTTGGAAGAATAATTTAAAAGAACATTTGGTGGATTATTTAAATGCTGATTAACTTGCTTAGAGTTGGCAATTTGATATTGTTGTATGCTTTTATAACGTACTAATCTGCAGGACACAACAAATCTATAATGCCAAACTTTTCGCCATGCACAAAAGTTAGCTGACAAAAACAGGGAGTATTACTTTTCATGGTTATTTTTAAGAATGGGTTGCTTTTAATATCATGATTAAGTCAATTTCAACACTTTGATTGTCCTTAATTTGTTTTATTTGGTATGAAATTTTTGCGTAAGAATCATGAAGAAACTGGCCATTTCTTCTAGAGCACACTTATGTTTTCTTTGTACCAAGTTTTTTACAGGTTACAGGATAATCAAGTGATCATAAGGAGATTACATTGTGATGACAATTGGTCTTCCAAAGACTAAAGTCATGAAAAATTCTAAAGACAAATCCAACTCTACAACCACTCCTTTGCAACTCCCTTTTTGCGAAGGATTTTGAATTCCACCAATTGTCAAACCATAAAGCACGACCTTTCCATATCCATTTTTCACAGCAAGAGTTCTTATTCATACACCATGCATTTCCTTACATCCATTCCTTACAAGCTTATTGTCATTTTCCTTTTCATTACCATTCCCCTTCATTTCCACAAATAAAACCCTCCTTCTATGGATATCATTGGGTCAAAGTCCTAGAGTCTAAGTATCTTTGTAAAAAAACACCTAGAGGCTTGCATGCCTTAATGGAAATTACTCTTGCCAATGAACAATGGGAGTACATTAATATCCCTTGTTCGTTGGATCTTGTAGGTGACTCGACCACGACAAATTTATTCGTACCTACAAAGATGTGTTATGCATCTTGACTCCCATTGGAATCAATGGTGGAAGCTCTTGTGTTGGCTAGGGGCATTCATTAACGACCACTAATTCAATAACTTCTTGCTATGTTCGACATCGACACATTTAATCGCATAGTAAGATTTGTGCCATCGAGCGTTGAAGACTTGAAGACCCATATTTTGTAGTAGATGAAGCCAATTTCCTTTCATTGTTTTTCAGTTTGTCATCACTTGAGGATGAATCAATAAATTGTTGGCATTATGGTTCAGGTGTTGTCCTTGATGGCAACCCATTTAGGTGGTAGATCACTGTTCTTCATGTCAGCAGCAAAGATTGATGATCAGCTCTTAATTTATTGAAAAATTTAAGAAGGACGCAGGTACACCTTTCAGAAAGTGCGTACCTGCAGGTAATCCATGCATAGACCGCGTCCAGGGACGCAGTCCAGCCGTTCAGAAGGTGCGTCCACCCAGTGCACACTTTTTAAGGCAGAGAAAAGCACACGTGGGGGTTTCTTGTGATTTACTCCTGGTATCTAGCCGACGGTATTGTGTTTTTAAGGTGTCGGCTCGTGGTATTGTTCCTTGATTTGAGGAGGAGCTTGCCTATATAAAGAAAAGGAGATCATTTAGTTTGAGCATGTCTTTTGTTGAATATCTTATTGGGTGAGATCTGGTCTAGATCTAATCAAGGCGAATCTATTAATGGACCGAGATCTCTTGGCGCATGTTCAGATCTGTGGATCTGATTGTCTGGGTTACTTTTGAAGTCTTGAAATCATCTATGCCCGGAGGGACGCAGGTGCATTAAGTGTTCAGGTGCGTCCGGGACGCAGGAGCGAAGAGTTTCAGGTGCGCCGGGACGCAGGCGCAGAAGGGTTCAGGTGCGCCGGGACGCAGGCAGTTCAATAGACTCAGTGCGAGGGACGCAGGCTAGCAGTTGAGCAGGATGCGTCCGGGACGCAGGCTAGCAGTTGAGCAGGGTGCGTCCAGGGACTCAGGCCAGCAGTTGAGCAGGGTGAGTCCGGGACTCAAGCTAGCAGTTGAGCAGGGTGAGTCCGAACTCAGGCTAGCAGTTGAGCAGGGTGCTTCCTTCTCTTAAAATCTTTGTTTATCACTGTTGTGTTCTAGGTTTGGTCCTATTATTATTGATCTGGTTACTACAGTTGATTGGGTAATTCTCTTACACTTGATGATCAATTGATGCTTATGGATCCAGTTTGAAAATTTATGAAAAGTGGTCCTTGTATGAAAAGAAGTAGGGGGTTGTAGCTCCCTTCCAAGAGAAACTGGAAAATGAGAGAGAGTTGTAGCTCTCTGCAGGTTGCAGCCTGCGTACTGGTAAAGGACTGCACCAGTACAAATCCATTGTAAAATAAGTTTTCTAATTTGAAAGAAGATAGAGACATATTGCAGCAGGTGGTTTTTTCCCCACATTGGGTTTCCACCTTACATCTTGTGTTCTTTGGTGTGACTATCTGTTTTCTTTTGTTCATGCTCATTATTTTATGGTACTGCCATGCAAAAATAATTCAAAGAACAAATGAAGAAGATTTATTAAAAGAATTATATAATACTGATTCACCCCCCCTCTCAGTATTATTTCCAACAATTGGTATCAGAGCAGGTCCTTCAGAGAAGCTTGATCGCTTGAAGGTAGATCGTTCATCATGAGCAACTACGAGAGAGAAGCATCAATCAGGCCACCAGTTTTTGATGGGACAAACTTCAACTATTGGAAGGTAAGAGTTACTGCATATCTTCAATCTCTTGGTACAGAAGTTTGGGACATTGTAGAAACAGGCTACGCTTTTCCTTCAGCTACTCCTACAGATCCAGCTGAGAATAAGAAATATGAAACAAATGCAAAAGCAGTCAGTACTCTATTAGGAAGTATATCCCAAACAAAATTCATGAAGGTAATGCACTTCAAATCAGCAAAAGAGATATGGGACAAAATGGTCACGAGCTATGAAGGAGATGAACAGGTAAAGCGAGCTAAACTTCAAACCCTCAGGATTCAGTATGAGACTCTCAAGATGTATAATGATGAAAGTGTGGCTAATTATTTTCTTCGGGTAGATGAGATTGTTAATTGTATGAATAATTTGGGTGAAGAAATAAAAGAGGCTATAGTAGTTGAAAAGATTCTAAGATCATTATCCCCCAAGTTTGAATCTAAAGTATCTGCAATAGAAGAAAAGGAAAATCTCTGAATTCTCACTATGTCTCAGCTACATGGAATTCTAACTGCTTATGAAATGAGAAAGGGAGGTCCATCAGACAGAAGGGAAGCTGCTTTCAAGGCATCAGGCAAAGAAGATTACTATGAAGCAAGCCATGTTCCAGAAGAAGAGGAAGAAGAATCAAATTTTGTCAGAAATCTTCAAAGGGGTTCTGGAAGGTTCAGAGGTAAGCTACCTTTCAAATGCTTTGCTTGTGGAAGAGTAGGTCATTATGCTGCAAAATGTCCCTATAAGGATAAAGGTAAGGAACCTGCTAGATGGAACAAGAAACAAAGTACAAATAAGAAAAGCTACTACACCCATGAAGACAGTGATGGTTTATCAAACAGTGATGAAGATGAACAAGGTAGTAAATATAAGTTGTTAATGGCATTTGAAGATGATGATTATGAGGATGTTGTAGATGTGAATAACCTCTATGATGAAATTACTAGACTCAAGAGATGTATAGAAGAAAAGAATTTGATCATTGATACTCTACAATTTCAAATTGATGAAAAGGAAAAACATCTTGAAAAACTAGAAGGTGAAATTGTTGGTCTCAGAAAAGAAATTGAGAAAACAAAAGCTATTAATCTTAAGTTTGTCAAAGGATCTGAAACTTTGGATGAGATTATCAATGTGCAGCGGTCTCCTCTAAACAAGACAGGTTTGGGTTATAATGGAGAAACCTCTCAAGCATCCACCTCAAAAAGTTATCTTGATGCGGCAAGAAGAAATGAGCAGAAGAACAATGAAGATAATCAGGTGAAGCAGGGACGAAATACAAACAGAAACTATCAAGGGCAATCCATCTTAAGGGTTAACAAAAGCTACAACCAGCCACAGGTAAAATCTTCTCAGTTTGGTTCAAGAATAGATGAAAATAGAAATTACAATCAGTTGGCAGGTAGATTCAATAACCGCAGAAGCTTCTTCAATGGACAATGCTTTTCTTGCCATAATTTTGGTCACAAAGCAGCTCAATGTGTTGCATATAAAACAATCATGACTAGGGAAGCTCAAAAACAAAGAAGCATGACAGGGATTACAAAAAGGACCTATAACAACTTTTCGGCTCTTGAAAATGAAGTTGAATGTTCCATTTGCAATAATTTTGGTCATGAAGACTCTGAATGCAGGAGCAGGTTTCAGGAGAGAAAGGAACAAGAGCGGAAAAAGGAACAAGCCTCAAGCACCAAAACATGGAGAATAAAGGAACCTCAAACAGAAAGATGTGGGATAGCATTCTATGCAGAGGGACAGGAAAATATATGGTACATTGACAGTGGATGCTCGAAGCATATGACAGGTGAAAAAGAAAAACTTGAGTCTTATTCTACGTTAGAAAAGGGAAAGAAAGTCTCTTTTGGAAATGATACTCCTGCAACTATAAAAGGAAAAGGTATTGCTCCTTTAAAAGAAAATGTCAAGGCTGGAAATGTTTTGTATGTTGATGGATTGAAGCATAATCTACTAAGTGTCAGCCAGATGTGTGATCAAAGAACCGAGGTTATATTCAGATCAAATGGATGTCTTGTTCGTGATCTTGATACAGGTAAAACAGTGCTCAAAGGCAAAAGAACTCCAAATAATCTGTACATATTTGAAGAAGGACAACAACAATGCTATCTAAGCAAGGATGAAGAGCACTGGTTATGGCATCGAAGGTTGGGACATCTAAGCTTCTCACAAATAAGGAAAGCATGCAAATATCAGGCAGTTCGCGATCTTCCAGATATCAAAATTCCTGACAACACCATATGCAAATCATGTCAGTTTGGAAAACAAACCAGAACTAACTTTCCAGAGAAAGAGGGATCAGCTAGCATGCCTCTTGAGCTAGTACATACAGATACATGCGGTCCTTTCAGAAAAAGGACACCTCGAGGAGAAGAATACTTGATATTATTCATTGACGATTTCTCCAGGTTTGTTTGGTTAGGACTTATGAAGCACAAAGATGAAGCATTCGAAAAATTCAAATCCTTCAAAGCCTTGGTTGAAAATGAATCAGGTCACAAAATTAAGTGCCTCAGATCCGACAGAGGTGGGGAATTTACTTCAAATGATTTTTTCGATTTCTGTGAAGAACATGGGATAAGAAGAGAATTCTCTACAGCAAGAACTCCTCAGCAAAATGGAGTTGTGGAAAGAATGAACAGAACAATCCAACAAATGGCTCGTGCTATGCTTGATGAATCAGGAACTCCCGCAACTTTCTGGGGTGAAGCTGCACATGCTGCGGTTATTATTCTCAACAAAACAAATGTCCGGGTGAACAGTACTCAAACTCCTCATGAGCTCTGGAGTGGTAAGACTCCTTCGGTAAAACACTTCAAAATCTTTGGGAGCAAATGCTATATCAAAAATACTGATGAGCAGCTTGGAAAACTTGAACCTAGAGCAGATGAAGGCATTCTTCTTGGTTACTCTCCACATAGCAAAGCATACAAATGCTACAATAAAAGACTTGGCAGAATTGTTGACAGCATTGATGTAGTGGTTGATGAGAAGGGATACATTCCTAGGCAAGTACATCATGAAGACATTCAAGAAGATGAAGGCTACCCCCAACGACAGAATGATGAAGAAGAAGAACCTCAAGAAGAACCAGAGGAGCAAACAAGAACAGAAGAAAAGACTCCATCCAGATATGTTCAGAAGAATCATCCAGAATCTCAGATTATGGGGCAGGAAGAAGCAGGTGTACAAACAAGAAGAACAGTTGCAGAAGCTTCAAGCTATTTGGCATTACTCTCCTCTACTGAACCACAAAATGTGAAAGAGGCATGCAAAGATGAATGTTGGGTGAAAGCAATGGATGAAGAACTTGAGCAGATCGAAAAGAACAACACTTGGGAGCTGGTTCCTAGACCAAAAGATAAGAATGTTATCGGGACAAAATGGGTCTTCAAAAACAAATTAAATGAAAATGGAGAAGTAATTAGAAACAAAGCTAGACTTGTTTGTAAAGGGTATGCACAGCAAGAAGGAATAGACTTTGAAGAAACCTTTGCTCCTGTTGCAAGACTTGAAGCCATCCGAATGTTCCTTGCTCTCTCAAGTTTTCAAAACTTCAAAGTATTTCAAATGGACGTGAAATCAGCCTTTCTGAATGGAGACTTGGAAGAAGAAGTGTACATTGAACAACCAGATGGGTTCATTCTTGGAAATGATCCAAATCTTGTATGTAGATTGAAAAAGGCTCTCTATGGTCTCAAACAAGCTCCAAGGGCTTGGTACTACCGTTTAGACAAATATCTTCATCAACAAGGTTTTTCAAAAGGATCAGCAGATAGCAATCTTTATATAAAAGTTGAAAATGACAAATTGCTAATACTTGTTGTATATGTAGATGACATTATTTTTGGGAGCAATGAAGAAGCTATGAGTCAAAACTTTGCCTCTGTCATGCAGAAAGAATTTGAAATGTCCCTACTAGGAGAACTGACATATTTCCTTGGTTTGCAAATCCAACAAAAAGAAGGAGGAATCTTTTTATCTCAAACCAAGTATCTCAAACAGATTTTGAAGAAATATGGTATGGAAGATGCAAAACCAGTATGTACACCCATGGTCACAGGATGTAGCCTCAGTGCAAATGATGAATCTGCAGCAGTACATCAACCAACCTACAGATCTATGATTGGAAGTTTACTTTATTTGACAGGTACTTGACCAGATATCATGCATGCAGTTGGAATAGTTGGAAGATTTCAAGCAAATCCGAAAGAGACTCATCTTCAGGCAGTGAAGAGAATTTTCAAATATCTTCAAGGGACTCAAAATTATGGCTTATGGTATCCTAGAGATACAGATCTTACACTTCATGCTTATACAGATGCAGATTGGTCCGGAAGCGTGGATGACAGGAAAAGCACAAGTGGTGGTGCATTCTTTATGGGTTCCAGACTGGTATCTTGGTTCAGCAAGAAACAAAGTTCAATTGCCTTGTCTACAGCTGAAGCGGAATATGTTGCTGCTGCATCTTGTTGCACTCAACTCCTTTGGATGATGCAGACTTTGCAGGATTTTCAAATCACTTGTACACCACCAATCCCTATCTTATGTGACAACACAAGTGCAATCAGCATCTCAAAGAATCCTGTTATGCATTCAAAAACCAAGCACATACCAATCAAGTACCATTTTCTCCGGGAACAAGTACTTGAACAGAAGATCAAGTTGGAGTATGTTCCTTCTAAGGAACAAGTTGCTGATATCTTCACCAAACCATTGCCCAGGGACACTTTTGAATACCTCAGGCAAAAGTTGGGGGTTGTTGATGCATCATCTTATTGTTGAACCTCTTCTTATTGGTGATACAGGCTCAGGGGGAGCACATAATGCATTGTTGGCATTATGGAGGATGGTCAGAAGGAGATCTTGGAAATTGCTGCGATATGTCTCTATCTCTTTCATGGTGGATTATGGTTCGTCGCTGCAGATCTGGTTCATATTCAGGAGGAGCATGATCTTAGGGGGAGCATACCCTTTGCCCTTGATGTCAAAGGGGGAGAATGAAGCTGAAGATTATGAGGTTGCCATCAAGTCCAAAGGGGGAGATTGTTGGCATTATGGTTCAGGTGTTGTCCTTGATGGCAACCCATTCAGGTGGTAGATCACTGTTCTTCATGTCAGCAGCAAAGATTGATGATCAGCTCTTAATTTATTGAAAAATTTAAGAAGGACGCAGGTACACCTTTCAGAAAGTGCGTACCCGCAGGTAATCCATGCATAGACCGCGTCCAGGGATGCAGTCCAGCCGTTCAGAAGGTGCGTCCACCCAGTGCACACTTTTTAAGGCAGAGAAAAGCACACGTGGGGGTTTCTTGTGATTTACTCCTCGTATCTAGCCGACGGTATTGTGTTTTTAAGGTGTCGGCTCGTGGTATTGTTCCTTGATTTGAGGAGGAGATTGCCTATATAAAGCAAAGGAGATCATTTAGTTTGAGCATGTCTTTTGTTGAATATCTTATTGGGTGAGATCTGGTCTAGATCTAATCAAGGCGAATCTATTAATGGACCGAGATCTCTTGGCGCATGTTCAGATCTGTGGATCTGATTGTCTGGGTTACTTCTGAAGTCTTGAAATCATCTATGCCCGGAGGGACGCAGGTGCAGTAAGGGTTCAGGTGCGTTCGGGACGCAGGAGCGAAGAGTTTCAGGTGCGCCGGGACGCAGGCGCAGAAGGGTTCAGGTGCGCCGGGATGCAGGCAGTTCAATAGACTCAGTGCGAGGGACGCAGGCTAGTAGTTGAGCAGGGTGCGTCCGGGACGCAGGCTAGCAGTTGAGCAGGGTGCGTCCAGGGACTCAGACCAGCAGTTGAGCAGGGTGAGTCCGGGACTCAGGCTAGCAGTTGAGCAGGGTGAGTCCGGACTCAGGCTAGCAGTTGAGCAGGGTGCTTCCTTCTCTTAAAATCTTTGTTTATCACTGTTGTGTTCTAGGTTTGGTCCTATTATTGTTGATCTGGTTACTACAGTTGATTGGGTAATTCTCTTACACTTGATGATCAATTGATGCTTATGGATCCAGTTTGAAAATTTATGAAAAGTGGTCCTTGTATGAAAAGAAGTAGGGGGTTGTAGCTCCCTTCCAAGAGAAACTGGAAAACGAGAGAGAGTTGTAGCTCTCTGCAGGTTGCAGCCTGCGTACTGGTAAAGGACTGCACCAGTACAAATCCATTGTAAAAGAAGTTTTCTAATTTGAAAGAAGATAGAGACATATTGCACCAGGTGGTTTTTTCCCCACATTGGGTTTCCACCTTACATCTTGTGTTCTTTGGTGTGACTATCTGTTTTCTTTTGTTCATGCTCATTATTTTATGGTACTGCCATGCAAAAATAATTCAAAGAACAAATGAAGAAGATTTATTAAAAGAATTATATAATACTGATTCACCCCCCCCTCTCAGTATTATTTCCAACATAAATAAGACTAGGGGGAAATGTAACTTCTATATTTTGTATAACTTCCAAGCCTTATAGATTTTCTGCCATATTCAGCAGACTCATCAGCTTCATCATCCAACAGCGGAGGATCCAGCAGCAGATACGACTTTCAGCCATGTTCAACAGACTCCTCAGATTCATCATCTAGTAGCGGAGGATCCAGCAACCGATACGACAATACAGATCCATCTTTCATCCACAACTTGAAGAAGAAGCTTCAGATCATAATTGTGGCAGCTGAACATGCATGATTCATCCACTTCCTTAGGTAAGTAAGGTATGATGTTTTCTAACCTTTAATCTTGAAATTCTTTTTAGATGCTAAAATGACGATATTTGGAAAATATTCCACTATGTCACTATTTCCTTTCTCATTAAAAATTGCCAAAAACCATCAGTTGGGGAGGGGAGAATTTCACACTTCATTTTTTTCCTCATTCATATTACATCTTAACCCACATAGTCTTCCCACAATAAAAACTACTACAAAATGATGAGCATATGATTGATCTCAACAAAGTAAATAATGATTGTAAACACAAGAACCAATCATTAAAAAGAGATCTCAACAAAGTAAATAATGATTGTAACACAAGAACCAATCATTAAAAAATGTAAATGCTTTGTAAACAAATAAAATTTATCCAAAGATGTGCAAAGTTAAAAGGAAATCCATGATTGAAAGATGTTTGTTACAGAAGAACCAAACATCTTGTAAAAGGAAGCTCATTTAAGAATCAAATCAAATAACTCATTGTAGTATCTTGCATGAGGAAATGCAAGAGCTTCAGTTGGGGAGTATGTTGGGCTCCAAAAATGTCATACAAATATCACTCATTACCATACATTTTTCACCTATGCTTCCATTATATCACTCACTATTCACCACCTTGTCACTCCATTTTCCCTACTATTCACCATTAATGGGTCTCATTTATATTTTCCAAATATTGTTTATTTTTAAGCATTTTTGAGAGAAATTCTTGATTAAATATTAGAAAATAATATATTTTACTTTATATATGGAAAGTGGGTTGTTTTTGTGACATGTGTAGGTTCCAAGGAAACTTCCAAGACACCTTTATGTGGCCTTGAAGGATCAAATTCGAATTTGAGAAGATAAACCTCATGGAGAAGATCATGATCTCATGGAGAAGATCAAGGACAAAAGGGGGTTATGTGTCTAGATGGTTGAGAAATGTATGGAACTAAAGAGAGATTAGTGGATCATCATTATGAGTTTGTTATCTCATCCCATTTTATAAATAGGAGTACCTCCTCCATTCCAAGGGGAGGACTCTTGGAGCATGTATCCAACTTATGATGGAATAGAATAAAGCTTCATTTTACATAAATTTCCATTATATAGTTTTAGATATAAGTTGTCTTAGTGTAGTAAATGGAATAATTTGTCACTTTGTTCTTAAGAGAATTGAGCTCACTCTAAAAGGATGAAAGAAACATTTTATTTCATAATAGATCTTATTTCATTTAATTTCTTAGATGTTTGAGGATTTGTTTGTGATTGATGAATGAGTTTTAAATTAAAATCTTATCAGCATATGAGGGAATAACCAAGCGTCTAAGTTAGCTCTCTCTCAATTTGATTTGCATGATAATTGAAATTCATTCTTTTGATTTTATGTTTCAAGTATTTCATTTATTATGCTTATGAATGAATCTTAGTTTAGTTTGGATTAGTGTATGAGGGGACAATCAAGGGACTAAGTTAGTCTTTCTCTCTATTTGAATCTGAACAATAATTAAAGTTCATTCTCTTGTCTTTATTTCAAGTTTCTGGTTTTATGTAATCAATGATTTCTCTATGATACTGTAAGGAAGGACAACCAGGACCTCCTTAATTAGGAGCCTCTTCCCTTGCATATTATATTGAATCATAAATAATTTAGTTAGACATAGAGTTAGTTTCCTACTCCTACATATATTTTGCTGGCACCATCACGAGCTTACGAGTTTCCCTGGTTGATAATTTAATGAAAACAATTTAAGCAATTAAATTGCCCAACAGGGGGGATCACAAAAATCAATGTCACACCCCATTGGACCCCCCTGGTGGCGAACAAATGGGTGGAATTACCGCACCATTACGAACTAGGGTCCAATGCAATGATACCTCTGAATAAAGAAGATAATCAGGCTCCACACCCAACACAATACTCTAAAATTGTCTTCACGCTCCAAGGTATGCTACTTCAAAACTGATCCAAAGGTGTATAATAGGTATTCAAGCTTATTTTAAGTCACCTCAAGGAGATATTTATAAAATTCTTCAAAAGGTTCTTCAATCCTGCTTGAAATTCACTTTAAATGACCCTTCAAATGTTGCTCCAAAGGATTCCCAAAACCCTGATGCCAAAAACTATGAAGGAGTCTGCTACTTCTTTAATTAAGGTGTGATTTAGATTGTAAATGAATATTATAACAATGTTTTTTATACTCAAATTTCAATATCTTCTACACTTGGTCCTCAAACAAATCTCATGGGAATGATCTCAAAACAAGCCATAGAAGGACGTAAGAATCCTTTACTAGCGCAACCAGAAAGCTAGGATCAATCACGCCCATGTATGCTCCTCCATCCTACATAGGTGAATGATTGTCTCTCTATAAAATCATATTAAAGCCTTGAATCTCCCACGATTGTTTCCTCCTCAGAACAAACTCAGATTAGACCTATGGGCCAAGGTATTACCTTAGGGACCAAAATTTTATAAACTTGTAATGTTTTCACTGTGACATGTCCAAATTCTAATTGTGAAGAGGATATAAGTTTTAGTTATGCCTAGGGATATGAAGCTTGGGATCCTCTAAGATGATATCTTGTGGTACTTATATCTATTTTATTCCAATATTGTATGCACTATTGATGGTTATATATCTTGAATGACAAGTCAATTTCTTCTTAGTTAGTATCACTAAAACTAACAGTTTCAATTTGAAATGTATAATATACAATTCTAACTCCTTTTCATCTTCCCACTCACCATTATTTATGGGGAGAATTGTCTTGATCAGTGTTAGGAGGATTATCTCTATAATATCAAATTATGTTGGTTTTAAGATTCATCTCATTAAAAATTTCAAGTTCATATGGTTTATATGATAAGTATTTTGGATGGATGTCAGCTAAGTTGACACAATATACATCTATTGAGTCCAAAACAAACTAGATATGTGACTAGTTGAGATGGGCTGATGGACCTGCTATGGAACTCACTATCTCTATGATAATCTTTCCATATTTTATAACACAATTTATAAACATTTCTTAAATGGATGGAGACTATTTCTTTCCCAACTAATTACTAGCTCTGACACAAACCTGTTTTAAGTTTTCAAGTTTCATACTTTATTTTCATTCATAGTTTCGAGTAGATGGGATTGATTAGAGTCCAAATGTACAATGCGTTACCTCTTGTCATGCATGAATTAGAGTATGTGGGTCTCATTTGGGGTGACCTTGTAGGTATTTCCCTATTTCTATCAAAGTTGGAAGATAGGGGATAGAGTGTGATGCCAAAGGAAGAAATAACTATAGCAAAAACGGGGAAAGATACAACTAAAATTGTAGAGGTTAAAAATGTAACACAAATTATTGAGGAATATGCAATAGTGTGGGTTGCAACACTAGAGAAAGGGATAGAGAAAATGACTCTTCGAAAGGTAGCAAAGGACCAAATCATTTTTTTTAATTCCTTAACCTAGTTTTAAGGAATAAAGAATGGGAAGCAGTTGTAAGCCTCATCTATACATGTAGGAACTCCTTTCATTCCAAGTTGTTTTGAATTTTCGCAGATCATTTCCATAAGCCATAAATATAAAATATTTCTTGGATTTTTGGTGTTAACTACTTGAAGCTCTCATTAGAGATATATTTATGAATGTAAAAGGTTTCTAATAGACAACATCATCAATCCATTTGAAGGGAAACTTTGTCACTTTGATGGGGGATGTCTAAGGTTTATATGTCTTCCATTCTCCTTAATTGTATTTGTAAGTGCTTAAATTTTCGTATTGTTGAGGTTTATGTTCCTTGACAATAGTTTTAGTTATTCTTTTCTAATCCACCATCTTTAAAGGTTTTTGAAATTGATTGAAACTATAAAATCTTATCTTTACTCTTAAAAGATGTGGAAAGGAGAGAGAGAGGATAAAGATGATAAATTTTATTCCAATTATTTCCCTAGAAAGCATTCCAATACTAGTTATATTGATCGTAATCCCTTATAATTGAATCATAATGAAGATATTTAGAGAGATATAAGTGTAGATAACATATTTAGAGAGATATCTGTGTAACATTTATGCTCTTTATTCTTCCACTTGTTTACTTAGTTACAATTGCAAGTTTCCTTTCATGCATAATAGTGCTCATTGATGTTGTGTAAGTGATGGTGTAACTTCCTCGTAGTAGCCATATTCTATAATGTGAAATATATGACATGAGACTCTTCCTCTTTTTCCATGTCTACTTCAATATTAAGAGTCACTTCCACTTTAATTAATTTATGTTTTTATGAATTCTCCTATTTTCTAGAACAACATTGGAGCCTTGACACCTTATCATGGTGCCCTACTTTTTCATTGAGATTCATTTTTCATTACAACTTCACTACTGCAACTGCTACACTTGTGGTCACCTATTCTTCTTTTGACTCATGCTTCTTGTATTTTATTTTTTCTTTATTCCTTTATTCATATTTCTTGTGGACCTCTTCATATTTATTTTCCAGTTGCACCAGAGATCCTTTACCTTTGGAGTTGAATTTGGAACCATTAGCTTCAACACTACTACTCCTTTTTAGGCACCTACTGTGGATATTAGCTCAAGATCACTTCATATTTTATAGCCTACTCATGTAGTGAAACCCTCTTCATAACTATAAACTCCACAATGTTATTTTTGACATGGCCCAAATCAGTTTAAGATGTTTCCTGCTTGTCCATATAAGCATGGTTACCTTCATCTTCTTCACCAGTGGCTTCTATACTTTTGTGAAACTTCTTTATTTCATTTCTAGTTAACCGAAAATATGATCCTAAATTACAATGTTAATATTTTACTACTATAATATTGCTTACATATTCATTGACATAAAATTATTAGCTAAACATCAAACTCCCCAAGGAACCTCCTCCAAAGGATTTCCTTCCACATGTGCCCAAATGACTATCTCAACACAATCACCACCTTGTTTTTCATAATTTAGAGCTACTTGAAGGCATTTTATGGATTTTTTGATGTTCAATTAACATTGTTTTCATAATGATGTCCTTAATATATTATGCCTTTTCCTCTGAAAAATTGGTCATTTCGGTATCTCCTTTCTAACCATCTCTAGAGATCCAATTCATTTGAACAAGCTCAAATTTCAAGATCTGATAGACTTGGTCCTCAAAAAATTCTCATGGGAATGATCTCAAAACAAGCCCTACAAGGACCTAAGGATCCTTTATTAGTGCAACCAAAAAGTTGCAATTAATCAAGCCCATGTATTCTCCTTTGTCCTACATAGATGACTTATTTTGTCTCTTTGTAAGCTCATATTAAAGCCCATAATATCCCATGATGGTTTCCTCCTTAGAACAAGATCAAATTAGACCTTTGGGCCAAGGTCTTACCTCAGAGACCGAAATTTCGAAAACCTGTAATGTTTTCACTGTGACAGTTATGAATTCTAATTTATAGTGAAGAGGATTTGAGTTTTAGTTCTTCCCTGTGAAAAATGAATTGCTACAGGAATTCTATTGAAATACCTCCTAAGATCTGAGTTTAGGCCTATGGTAACTAGTCTGATTTTTTTATTTTTTTTGTGTGAATGTTGTAGTTAATCAAGGATCCGAAATTATGTTATTGCATAGTGATCTGAATTGTTGTAGTATGTCAAATGTATGAATTTTGCTATTGCATGGTGATCCAAATTGTTTAGTATGTTAGAGGTCTGAAATTCTATAAGATAGGCTTCAATTAAACACAAATTTGTTTTTGCTTTTTGTGTTTTTCCTTCATTGAAATAATTTTCATTGGTCCCCCAAATTCCATGTTTTCCCTCTTATCTCAAACCACTGAGTTCTTTTTCTAGTGACAATATGAATTCTTATATTTATACAAGTTCTTCACTTTATTAGAGGATCACGTCTATTGAGAAGTGAAGCAGAAATGAAGCCTACATAGGTCGGCTGGTAGACTTAATCAATTTTAACAGTCATAATTTAAAAAATTAATATCTTTGCAATGACAAAGAACTAGGAGGCATGGGGTTACTCATTGTAAATCCCTTGACCTCCTCTATAAGTTGATATAGGAACCATTTTGTGATGTTGTCATGAATGTGAAGGAAAATATTTTTTCATGTCAGCCCTAGAATTTTATTATAACTCTTAGAATTAAGGATTTAGGCTAGGATTGGGTATTTTTCATAAAATGAAGAACAATGATAATATATACATTGATTCAACTAGATATTAGGGTTTCAATGCAAGGGTTTCAACTAGGCCTTTGTTAGGGCATCAAATTTCGGGCAAGCTTCAACAAGGGCTTCAAGAATGTTAGGGAATCATGAATAAGATTAGGGTTTGCATCAATGTTAGGAATTTTTACAAGATAGGGTATCATCACACTTAGGGTTTCCTTGTCATGTCTTCATTTTTACTTGATCATTGTGCTAGGATTTTATCATTAGGCTGGGAATCATATAGTTAGGGTTTATTGCTTCCAACATTCCTTAATAGAAAATCTAATAAGGAATATTCTTCCCCATTTTATAGTTTTCAAGGCTACTTCATTTTGTTTCACCCCAACAAGGGACATGGACCAACACTTGTCATGGGGATTATCTAGTGGAGATGAGGGTGGCTAATGCTTTGCATCAAATTTATATCCTTCAATGCTAAAATACAAATATAAGAAATGTTGAAATTCGGAGTCATGGCTCAAGCCCATGCCTAAGTTACAACCATAAAAACATATACAATTAATAGAGCGGTAGTATAGCCATAAAACATCTAGATATCTTGTGTATTACAAAATAAAATAGTATCTAGACATTGCAAATAATTAAAAAAAATATTGAAAAGAGAAAAGGTTCAATACTATTGATATCGGTTGGGAAGGAAAAAATCAAGATAAATGCTATAAATTCAATTATTTTTACTTATGAAAACACATAAATTTATTTGAAAATATTCCAAGAATGAGGGTTTGTATGATTTGAAGTTACAACTAATATTGAGTGTTTGGATATTCTTTATGTGTGTAGGAAATATATGTCACATATAGCAATAAGTTTAAGTTCAAACTGACGTACTACATTAAAATTGCAGACATTATCTGTAGTAGCTTTGATTTTTCCATACCACACTCAACATCTCTGAATCTATGGTTGGGTGTTTCAAAAACCTCCAATCTCATCTATACATTTGTTGCTATTGTATTGCCTATAAGAGATGATATTCTTCTGTTTCCTATTTATTTATCTATTCAGAATTGTTGTTTCTAAAACCATGCATGAAAAAAGTATATTTTGCTTGTATGTTGGGAGTGCTGAGTAGTGACAATGTAGAATGATCGCATCTATTCTATTTTATTTATTTATTCAGAATTTCTTTCTTCTGAAAAGAAATTGTTGAATTTTAATGATAACAAACATGGTCAATTATATTTAATCTTACTCAATCATGATTAAATTCATCAACTATAATCAACAAATCTGCCATCAATTAGTACAACTACATTAGTAAATATGGTTCATATATGAGCATCATTTTCCACCTTTTATAGGTAATAGTGAATCAACATATATCAATTACATTTACACATATTTACAAAATATAATATTTATGGTTGTGCTAATATCTATTCTAATTTAGGGTGAATGGAAAATATGCATAAGGTGAAATGAAGTAAAACTTTTATAATTTTTCTTATATTATTTACTCCCTTTTCTTGAACGTATCTTAGAATATGAAGAGTATTTCCACTTGTTTATTGAATCTACGGAGGTTTTCACCAGCTTGATATTATGACTAACCAGACAGTACGCAAGGCATCCTAAGTTGGACGATATATATTTTATGATATGGATATTGTCAATAAACATCTTTGCATTACTCCTTTGCATTAAGCCTTGCTTGTATCTTGCTTGTACCTTCACTGCTTGTCAGATTTGGCTTCTTGCCACAGTAAAAGCCTTGGGCCTTGTATAAGAGGTCTGACCATGTTAAGCCCCTGCAATTGACCTCACATAGCATTTATGCAGTGTAAATGTATTTTTGTCCATTTGAATTTAAATATGGTAGATCAGTTGCCAGGGAAAGTTACTTTGCACCTAGTTTGTCATAAATGTATGTAATATTTGCATCTAAAGTGAGAAAATTTTACAATCAGAAAAAAAATAAAAAATAAAAAATAAAAAATAAAAAAATAGTAAAAATTTATCAAAATTAGTCAAACCTTCATAATAAGGCTTATACAACCCTATAACAATAGTAAATGTTTTTATCCTACTTGCTAGGGAAAAATGAGGTAAGGCACCTAGGTCAAGTAGGGCTAGGTTTGATTATTTTAGGGTTTGGTAGTATTTTAAGGGTTTTTCTATGGCTTAGGGTAAAACTCTAGATAAGTCGTTACCTAGTATGAGACTATGGGTTTTGCAGAAAGGATAAAATTTATGGTAAGAATAGTGCCTTACTCTAATCTAGGGTTAGGGAAAATGGAGTCAAAGCAAACCTAGGGCTAGGGTTGAGGTTACTAAAGGAAGGAGAGTTAATTCTAACAAGCACAAATCCAAGCACAATAAAATGGTTATCATAGATTAGGGTTTTATAAGGGCGAGGTCTCAAACTAGGGAATCAATCAACTAAGGCTTCCAAATTAGGGTTTAGCCTTCATAAACTATGAGGGCACCTAACCAATACAAGAGAGAGGAACCATCAAAGTAAATAAATATTAAACAACTAAGATGATCACAAGAGTACTTAGCTGAGAAATCAACCATGAAAGCACATAGATAATGCCTCACTAACCATGAACATCAACCTCATGCCAAATCTCTACTCCTCGAAACCAAAGCTCTAGTCAGCCTTTTGGTCATTCAATTTAGGATAACTAAAAAAATTCCTAAATGTGCCTTAGTGGTTGATGCTCAATGCCCTTAATTCAGGAAGCCCTAGAAATGCAATAAAGTTATAACCTTTAGACAATTGGAAAACTTTCTTCAAACATAAAACTGCCTCAATGAAATTACCTACGTAAAAGTTTAAACCAACATATTTTAGAATAATTTTATGGTTTTTTTTGGGATACACATTGCCATATATTTCAACAGTTATTTATGTAATGATCCTAACTAGTGTCCACACACTTTTCTTTGCAGCTTTCTATTATGTTATTTTCTTGTTGTCTATACAAAATGGCAGACCAAGTATTTATATTTCTTTTCAAGGTATTTGTAGTATTTATGTTGTTGATTTAGTTAATTTCTGAACAAGCCATTTTGGTATTTGTAGTATTTATGTTGTTGATTTAGTTAAATTCTTAATAAGCCATTTAGCTACACATATGAAAATTACTGAACTGATGAAATTCCCATAAAGTAATTGTTATTGGAAGAAGAATATAATTTTCAAAATGAAGCATATATAGTTTTTGTTTTCTAAAAGCTAGTGGGAGCTGCCACAAACCAAAATTAAAACTAGTATGATCCAAGGCCTATAAAAAATTAAAATCAAACACTATTAGGTATTTGTGTTTGGATTTATAAAAAAGAAGAAAAAGGAGAGACAATGCATGCATATATTTATACTATATCTTGCAATAATTCTTCTAATATATAGAATTTCATGATTTGGTTTAAACAATGTGTAATGATATCCCTTCTCAAGTTTTTTGCCCTGATAAATAGAACTATGACATACATAAATTGCAAAACAATCATCTGAGACTAGGCTTCAAGCTCCAATGGCCTCAAAATATGATTCAAGACATAAAATAAAATAGAATGGAAACTACAAACAAAACTAAACCAGATGTTATGACCGTGCCTAGGATGTGTCAGTGAGGATTTGAGCCTTAACTTTTATAGGAAAACCTAAAATACAGAGGCTTGATTTTTAGAAATAAATCTAAAACAAAAATTCGAAAGTTTGTTTGTAACTAGTTATAGGTTTGTTGGAACACTCTAAGAATATTTCCTCAAAGTGTTGGACAAATCTTCAATGCTCTAACCACACATTGGTAGAGTGTTGTTTATGGTTTTGAACCTAGATCTCAATGTTTTTCAAATCCGATTCCTACAAAAGCACTAAACACTACCTTGGAACAACAAAAAAATTAAAGTTATAGACAATAAAGTGATCAAAGAGCCAAAAAATACACTAAAAACTAAATATTCATATATTCACTCCCTAGGTTTATTCATTGGTCATGTTCTCTTGAAAAAGAAGTAATACTCAATTTAAAAGTTACAATCTTATTTTTTATAGCACATGGTTCATTCAAGGAAATAACACATCATCATCTAAATATTCAGATGAATGGGCAACAAGACCTGCTCCGGGGAGAGATGAATACTTCAATGAAATAATATATTGCAGTTGAAATTTGTGCCAAAATAAGAAACTAAACAAGTGTAGGCTTGTTGTTATCCATAGATTAGACCATGGAGCTTATATATAAGGGGTACACTATAATTAAAAAATTGTTATTCTTATAATAAATAAAAATCCACATTATTTAATACATTATTATTGATCATTTCAATTGATTTGTTTTTTTATGAAAAGTTTCTTTCGATTCCCAATATTCCTGAAGAACCAAGAAATGATATTGATAATAACCATTCTCAAGATGAAGGAAAATATACATTTATGGATGAAACCACTTTGTAGATAAATGAGGTTGGTGTCAATGAATTTATCCAAGACTTCTACTCATATTTTGAAGAAGTTATTCATTCACCCATAGCTCAGTTGGCTAGGACACCTCTTTTTGCAAATGTTGAATCTTCTATATTGGTGACACTTATGTTGTTGTTGAACTTGAAGGTTACACATGGATTTAAAAACACATGCTTTACTGATATATTAAGGTTGGATTTGATATTACTATAAATTAATTCTCTAGATGTCTTAAAAGTTTTAAATATTGTGTATACCTATAAAAATCATTTGTTGCACTATGTAAAATTTTGGCAAACAAAATAATTTCAAAGGACAATAAGTTTCTTCATTCTCATAGAGAAGTATCTTCAATAATGAAATACAATGGAATGGAGTACAATACATATGATGCATGTCCAAATAACCATATATTGTACTATGGAGAGAATGCAAATTTACAACAATGCCTAGTGTGTCACACAAATAGGTATCGTCAAGATCAAGTATCCAAGAAGGTTCCTTATAAAGTACTACAACACATTCCAATAAAGCCAAGGTCTGAGAGAATGTTTAAATGAAAGGAGTTGGAAAAATATATGAATTATCATGCACAAGGGAGGAGCCAATATGGTGTCATGCATATGGTTGCAGATAGTAAATATTAGAGAGAGATTGAGGAAAAATGGCCACATTTAAGAAATGAGCCAAGAAATGCAAGGATTTCTCTAGCAATATATGGTGTCAATCCTTTTGGAGAACTTAGAACACCATATTCTATTTGGTCAATGTTAATTATAAACAACAATCTCCCCCCTTGGAGGGCAATGAAAAAGGAAAATGCAATGTTAACTCTTATAATAATAGGTTCCAAAACATATGAATGAAAGTTTGTCTTGAAGATTATATAAAAATATTTCAATTCATTTAATCCTAATAAAAAAATCCTATCCTCAAGATGAACCACACTGGTTGGTTCGAAACACGTCGACCAAAATCTTCAATATGATTTCTTCTGAAAAATCCTTTTTATATAAAGTTATGGATCACAAAGGCTTGAATTCGAAAAAAATATTTGCTTACATAGGGAAATATTAACTAAAGGATATGGGTGTATACATGGAGCCCCTCATTGATGAACTTCATGAATTATGGGGTGGTGTAAATATGTATGATGTATCAAGACCTATCAATGATAGAAAGTTCCTCTTTCATGTGATTCTTATCTGGAAATTCATGATGCCTCGGGGCTCTCTATTTGTTGTGGTAATATATTATAAATTACATTTATAATTATTGTGTTCATTTTAAAATTTATTAAATATGGTTTCCAATCTTATTTTAGGGCTACGAATAAAGGGGAAACATGGTTGTCCATCACGTGGGCTAAAATTATTGCATAGGCAGTCAAAGAATCTCAATGAAACTGTCTATGATGGGTATAGAGAAATTTTATCACAAAATCATCACTATCAAGTGCATGATAAGCATAATTTCAATGGAAAGGAAGTGGAAATGAGAAAGCCCCGGCTAGGTGGAAAGCGATGTATGACAAAAAAGAAGGGACGTGTTTTCCCCTAAGAATCAAAATAATCTCTATTTTCTACAAATTAGAATATTATAAGAACTTGCCAATAGCCCACCTATTTGATACTATGCACATTGGGAAAAATGTGGTAGAGTTCTTTTGGAAACATCTAAATGGAACTAACCTTGAAGAACAAATAAAGTTACGAAAGGATTTTCAAGTTGCCAATATCATGCCGAACATGTGGTTGCATGAAGACAACTCGTATGTTCATGTTCCATGGACTTTTAAATCAAATGAGAAAGAAAACATCATTTCTACTATGAAAATCATGAGATTTTCTTCTGGATTTTGTGTGACATTAAAAAACTTATTCACAAGAGCTGGATCAGAGTTCTCAGGCCTAAAAACAAATGATTGGAACAATTGGATAAAGTTAACTTTGTCACATGTTATATCTATTGGAAACTTAATTACAAAATTGTATATCCTAGTAATAATATCAGTTCATGCATATTTGAACATGGTTATTTGTTAATGGTCATGCAATATGTGTTGTCTGGAGCAATACCAAGTACCTTTGACCATGATGTCACATTGAGTATTTACCAATTATGAAAATATTTGAGGTATTTTCAATCCATAATGCATACTCTTCCATGACTCTTGTCATTTGAAGTGCATCATTGGTTATGCCTTTATATGAGTTTCTACTTTTAGTTTACGAAAAATCACAAGTCTTTATTGTAATACATGATAATACTTGTAGGTGGGTCTCATATAAAGAGATAAATTAGGATGACTTGAAGTATTGGAAGAGGAATGTCTAAATTTTGATGTGTGGTATTCAAATGTGCTTCCCTCCAAGCTTCTTTAATTCTCAAGAGCACTACCTTTTACACCTAGTAGAAGAGATTGAACAATGTGGTCCTATTCATATTCGTAGAATGTGGCTTTTGGAGAGATATATGAAGGTATTAAAATAATTTGTGAGGCAAAAGGCTCGACCATAAGGGTCCATAGTTGAGGGGTACATAGTTTTCCATGAAATGATTCATTTGAGTGAGTACTTATCTCAATTTCATCTTGAAGCTCCACGATTATGGAATTATAAACATTCTCAATAATTTGAAGGAGAAAATTTAGAGGGTAGAGGGAATTCAAAGAGGATAAAAGGCATACAAAAATGTTAGTAGTAGTTATTTTTCTCTTAAATTTTATAATACATGGATTTAAATAGTTATTAATTCATTGAACAAATATATTTTTAATTGTAGATGCTAAGGAGTGGGAGGCATTATATTTGTATGTTGCATACAATTCTGACTTTATTTTGGAATGGATGGAGAAGTATGTTGAACAAAATAAATTAGAAGATGAAAATGCACGGACCAATATATAATAGACATGGTGAAAACACTACTCGAGGATTTCCTGCAACCCATAAAAAAAAAGTGGCTAGAGAGATGCCCATGGAATTGGCTAAATACCAATATTGAACAAGAGGCAACAAAAGGGAAGGATAGAGTGACACAACGAAAATCGAATTTCATTAAAGGATCTATAAATGGCGATATGATATATATTAATATATTTCATATATTTAATAAATTGTCTGTTAAATTTTATATCCTTGAATCTAATTAGTTAATATTTATATGAATTTAATTAATATATTACAAAGGAATGTGGAATTTTGGTCATCATTTTCACATCAGAAAAGTTGATGAAAAGAGACAAACTTATGGTTGTGGAGTTTCAGCATCAACTAAGGTGGAAAGTTGTTCACATGCAAATGATAGACAACCAATCAAAATCACACTTCGCTACTATGGAGTGTTGGAGGATACCATAGAGCTTGATTTTATGTCTTTCAAGAAAGTTATTTTTCATGTTGAACGGTACAAGATAATTGAAGTGCGAGAAGAAAAAACTATCTTGATCCATAATAATAGATTCCATATGATTATTACATCTAGGTTTAAAGTCACTTTTGAACCTTCAAGTCAATGTAACCAAATTTTTCTCATTCCAAATTTAGAACAACGTGGTTGGTCATTTGTGATTTATTATGATCCAAAAGGACAAAGAGTAACATTTGTTCAAGATGTAGAGAACCAGGATTTACTTGAAGATGCAAAATTTCCCATTGAAGACATAGATGGCCAAGATGGAGATCATGAAAATTTTATTATCAATGAGGCATATGATGAAGATGAAGATCACGAAAAGTTTATTGAAGTATCTGAAGCACATGAGAAACCACATGGGCATCAAGTCCATGAATATGATGAATTTATTTATTTTAATTTACTTGTAGCTGAAGGTGATGAAGACTATGAAAATGATGGTATTAATATATTTGTCGATTTAGGGTCCATTAATAATGGGGTATTTATGCCATCCAATGAGGAAATTTCATGTGAGGATGACATTTTTTTATCACTATGTTTACTTTAAGATAGTTGTAAGGATTCACTACAATATAATTAAATATTTACAAGTTAAGTATTGAGTTTTTAATTGTAAATAACATTAAGTAATTTGAATGTTTAAGGTTTTACTTGAAAGACACATATATATTTGGTGGAGGCACATGATCTACCAAACCTCAATTCCTTAATTGAAATTTTGAAAAACTTTATACAATTAACACCTAGGCACTTTATGCCATCAACACCTAGGAAAGAGAAACACAATACTATAAACCTAAAAAAACATTGCATATTGAGTATTGTTTATGTTTTTTTATGTATTGAAACATATTGAAATTTGTGTATGTTATTGTTCATGTGCTAGTGAATTTGAATTGTGTTATTAATGTCACTTGCATATGTTCTCAAATCAATATTTTCTTATTTTTATGTTATTATGTGTTTTTTTTAAAATGTGCCCATGGGTGCTACTGATTCTACTATGGGGGATTGGATGATCTTAACTGCTTTTATGAAAATGTTAAAAAAATTACGAGGGAAATACATTGTTATGATGGTGCATGAGGTAAGATTGAATATCCTATTTTATAGGTTCAATTATCTTATATTCCTTATTATATTATGCTAATTTATGTTTGTGGAATGCAGGAAATCTCTAAAGTCATTCCAACCCCTATCACACCCTTTAGTACATCTAAGGTTATGCTAGTGGTAAAGCTTGATCAATATTTTTGTGCATTTAATTAACTTATTTCACTTTATATATTTATTAATATTTGTGTTTTTGGCACACAATGTATTTCTAAAGTAACTCCACTAAGCATGCAGTTTTTTGGCATGCATCATTAATTTATGCGCCTCAATACATCCAATGTTGGCATGCATAAATCATTTATGCCTTGAATATATCCAATGTTATGCAAAATGTAAGATTTAACCATCTATTTGCATGAGTTTGATTATGTTATTTGTTGATAAATCTAGGGCATAACAATGAAGGTTCTTTCTCTTCTTTTTAATAACTTCTTGTGATGTATTTTTACTTCTTTAGATTAGATTTTCCTTTCATTAATTTTTTATTAGAGTTCTTATTCATCAAACAATTACCAAACCATAACAAGAGAAAGGACACAAGATGTAGGTGATCATCCAGGGAAAAAACCTCTCCAATTTGAGAGGAAAGCCCATGAGAAATATTCTTCTTATAGAATCTTCAGTTAACTAATTCCAAACCTAGACCCTCGACTAGATTGCCCCTCCAAGATCAAGTCACAATTATTCTTGATTTCTAGCAAAGTCAACTCAAGTTTCTCCCTTACATCATGAGTTTGGACAAGTACCTTGACTGTAACTTTTCAAATTCTTCTTTTTATCTACAACCTTTCTATCTCTTCAGAAACCCTAGGACAATACGTGAGAGCATAACATAGTCAACTCCTCTTCCATATTCTTCACTTGACTTCACCTTGCATTCTTGGAAACTTGACTTGAGAATGAGAATTTATTTTACCCAAAAACTCAGTTAGTGATGATAAATGTAACCTCATGATTTTGTTACAGTAGATTACCCTTTTTCATTCTCGCATGTGTGAACAGGTTGAGCTCAAAACATAATTTAGAACATTGTTATCTTCCTCCTCTTCTCTGCTAAGTATTTTGGCCATCCTTTTTCTCTTATGTTTTCTTCTTATTCAAATTTCCTTCTTGATGATAGTTGATGCCTTAGCCACAGTTTGTATCTATCTATCTATCTATCTATCTATCTATCTATCTATATATATATATATATATATATATATATATATATATATATATATATATATATATATATATATATATATATATATATATATATATATATATATATATATATATATATCTGAAACATATGCCTCTCTTGTACTATTCTACCCTTCTCTGATTTTAGAGTTTCTTGAGTGTGCTTGATGCCCTAAAAAATTAGGTTGAGCTCTCCTTTTATAGTCTTCATGTCACTGCCTTTTGAGCTGACTTGTTGTTATCTCGAGGCTTACTTGTAGTTATCATTTCGACTTGGTCTTGGAGGGTCATTTGACTCTATTTGACTCAAACAAAAATCTTCTATGCAATATGTAACATGCCCAAATGCGTCTTTATGACAATGAATCAATGATTGATGAGGTTACCAAGAGCTACATTTTCCTATGATGATTGCTACTATTATGTAGATTTTTACTTCAGCTATGAGCTCTTGCTTCAATTTGTATGCTTACCATGATGCCTTCTTACTAAGATGCATTCAACCATGGAATAGGTCTTTCATATTTTAATTTTTCCTTACTATTCATCTATATTAAGAATAGTGTCTAAGGGTTTGTATAGTTCCCTTATTTCATCACGCCTTTCAATGGATCAACCCATCCATTTTTTACTTCTTGTATCTGCAATACTATTTTAGTAAATACCCCAAGAAAAATATGATACCAAAACATGATGTCAAGTTACTTTTTTAGGGTTTTATGTAATTAAGAGGTCATTCTAGGGTTTCTTAAGTTCAAAACTTAGATCATAATCTTTTCCCTTTATGTCATTCTATAGTTTATCCCATGCCCTAGAAATATAACAAACCCTAGAAATCAAGTCACAGGGAAAAAATACCTTAAGATTAGGGTTTCTAAATACTAGGGTTTTCTTAAAATATAAACCCATAAATTTAACCCTGCTACATCTTATGATGGACCCTTAAAAATAAAATTCTTATACATACCTCATGGACACCTACCCGTAGTGCTTGGTATTTTGGTTGCCATGATTCTTTACAATATCACTATACTTGTCATTGATCATTTTCCATCTTCATGACCTTGTTTTAATGAGTCTTCAGAGATATTGTCATTCTTCTAATGTGAATTTCTTTTTCATGTGTACCTTCAAGTTATAATATGAATTCTTATGGAACTTATTTTCCACATAATATCAACATCTAGATTTTTATGACTACGACATGTGATTGCGATCAGATCGCATCACTATATCACATCAGAGCAACACCATGGAGCGGGGCCTATGCACATGTATATGTGCGGTACGATTAGCCGAACTCGATGGCTATATAAATATTATTGCATAGATTTTGAGATCCATCAAACACCATTTTTAATGTATTTTCGCAGTTTACATTTATTAAACGAAAGGCGAAGGATGAAGCGTCGATGCGATAAGCTAAACCTAAAAGGGTTCCCTAAAGCCATTGTATACTATTTCAGATCTGCCATAGGCCATTTTTACGTTATTTTTCATGATTTTTAACGAATTTCAAAATACAAATGGAAGCCTGGGAACATGCCATTAGCAACTTGCGATAGCAATTGAGGGTGGACCCAATAGAAAAAGAGGCCGGATTTGAGGACATTTGAAGTCCAGGTGAACAATGTTGTTGGCGGATTTTCACAGTTTAATGCATTTCTTTGTGTCAAATGGAAAATGATTATTTAGTATCCGAAAGGATGTCAAAAGCTCGAAGACCCATTCCGTTATAGGATAGAGGCCTGGAGACAGAGATCGGAAGGGGAAAGGAAACAGTGAAACACATCCAAACCAACAGATGATCATGGAGCATCGCTGGCACGAGCGAACCATCTGACAACACAACACATTTACCAGAATTTGGTTACTACTATTAGAAAAAGAAACCTTCGAGCTCATGCATGCCTAGTCATGACATCAAATAGTTAAAAAGACAGAGGGGATAGATTAAGACCTCTCGAGCCTCAAAAGGCTCGAGAGCATTGTAAAATGCCTATAAATATTTGAAAGTTCAGAGTAACAAGGGTTCAACTTTTGGACACTATGGAGACTCTGCTCCTCTAAGCGTCTCATCTTCATTATAGCAATATAAGATTCTTTTGTTATTACATGTTCAATTCCCGTTTTCTCCTCTGTCCTAAGCTTGCACTTGAATAGGTTATTCATGTTTTCTTCTGTGTCTAATGCCTGATAATTGTCATCTTATCTCTGCATTGATAAATTAGATTTGCAAGCTTCATTTACTTCTTGTAGCTAGCCATTCGTATATGTTTATGTATGCATCTGCCGATACAGTGAATATTCTCCATCTATCCATTGAATCTATAAACTATTGAGCATTAGTGGTCTAAAGCCTTGTAAAGCTGAGGGTTTTCATGCATGTCTTGAGTGAAAATAGAGTTGAAACAGTCACCTGACTTGATCCAAACCATCATCCATTCCATTAATTCAGAGAATTATATTGAAGATTATATGTTACTAGGCATCTCTGAGCTACAACCTAGGAGAGATTCCTGGAGTGATAACATAATTGGCGCCGTTGCCGGGGAGAGGAAACTGAAGCTCAGCTTCCCTAGGATACGACACAGATACAACTTTGATGATAGACAAAGTCTGGGCACTTTTTCGGTTGTAATCATCGATCTTGCGACTCTACTGAAGGACGAACCTCTTGGTGACTACACTTCATAGTTCTGGCTCAGTTTTTGAGGCATACTCGGAGAAATCCTTAGAAGCCACAAGATGACCCAGTATCTAACCCTGAAAAAATCATCAAAGAAAGAAAGGCATTTCAGAAAGGAGAAAAGGAGAATGAAGTTCAGATAGCTCTAAATAATATTCTATATCTCTTCAACAAAATCATGTAATAGAAAAAATACATGTCGAGAGTATAGCATCTAATACTAGCAGTGAAGAAAAATCTCAGAGATTCATAAAGCTCCTTATTCTTTAGGTTCTCCTTTTGTTGCAAGCCCAAAGGAAACCTCTCCTCCTATCCATCACGCCCCTTTAGTATTATCACTCACTCCTCAACCCCCTGTCATTCAGATTTCCAGTACCCTTATAGCCACCACAGCTATGGCTAGACCACAAGCACCTACCAAAATGGAAAGAATCATAGCTACTAGGTATGGATCTCTAGTATTGCCTACTCCTTTGAATGCCATGCCTACTGGAGAATATCAGAAGTATAGGTCTAAGTTCACTGAGACTGAAGGTGTTACAGCTGAAGAACATCTTGAATCATTCTATAGCTATGCTGATAACCTGGACATTAGTGACGATGATGTGTGGATGAGAGTCTTTGTCCAAAGCCTAGATGGAGAGGCTAGAAAATGGTTCAAAGAACTGAACCCAAGATCTATAGAAGATATTGAGGCTTTAGATGATGCATTCCTAAAGCATTAGGGGGATAAGAAGGATCTACTCTACTACCACACCGAGTTTGGGAACTTAAAGAGGGAAAATGGTGAGTTGCTGTCTGATTTCAATAAGAGATTTAACCGCATGTACAACAAAATACCAACTGAAGTAAAACCCACCACTACCTTTGCTAAGCTCACCTATGCCAGTGATTTTGATTCTAACTTTTGTCTACTGTTGAGGGAGAGGCAATGTGCTACTTTGGCTAATATGTAGGATGCAGCCTTGGAAGTAGAATCAAACATCATGGCTACAGAGAAGCTTAAGGGAAATTTTGATAGAAGGAGGTAGAGGGGTGAGTCTTCATCATCTTCAGATCCCAAGATAGATATAGATTCATTGACCTCTGAAATCTCTGAATTAAAGGTTGAGAAGCATCCTGGGAAAGGAAGAGTTCCTAATACCTTTTCTCCTAGAAATCCAAATCCATATAGAAGAGCTAATGAGTAGTTGCAAATTTTGCAAAGAAGCAAAGATACCAGTGAAGACCAAAGGGTGAAGACCCCTTTCCAGAATATAGTCATGGAAGAAGAGCAGTTTGAAGAACATGATGGGATCCATTGTCTGGAAGACAAAGGCAGTCCCTCCTTTTTGACCTCATCTGCCTATGAAAAGTCATTATTCAATGACCAAATCAACCAAGAATGGGATGGTGAAAGTGTTCTACAAACTACTGATCAGCACAGATATAATCTGAGGCTGAAGATGAATAATGCCAAAGAAAATATTGTTCAGAGAGCTGATGTCCCTACAATACAACAAGCTAATAAGCAGAAGAGACCAACAGTTGATCCCATCATCCTCAAAGCTCCATCTCACAAGGTAAGAGGCCTCGACATGTGTCCTTCTCATTTCAGTTTTCAATCAGAAATTCAGAAGCTAAGAATACCTATACCTTTGATTGAATTAGTGAAGAATGAGTCCTTCAAGATACCTATCCTTGAGGCCCTTGAGCCTAATGCCATCCAAGCCTCCATGAACTATGTAAATCTGCAAGATTACAAACCAACTGTTGTTCTTAGCCCAATGATTGAAAATTGTGAAGATAGCTCCCCATCATTTTATGTCTCACTAACTATTCATGAAAAAATCCTTCATAATTGCCTTCAGGACACAGGAGCCAGCCATAATCTAATGCCCAAGGCTATCATGGATGAGTTGGGTCTTGACATTACCAAGCCTTATCATGACCTATTTTCTTTTGACTCTAGAAAAGTGAAATGTCTGGGATTAATCAAGGACCTAGTCATCACTTTGTCTCACCTACCCATGAAGAGCATGATGATGGATATTGTGGTAGCAGATGTACCCCCCAAATTTTCCATGTTTCTTTCTAGAGGTTGGATCAAGAGAATAGGTGGAACATTAGAAAATGATCTGTCCTATGCTACTATCCTAGTTTTTGGAGGTGAGAGCAGAAGATTATACAGAGAAGCTCAGTTGGCTTATATTATCAGTGATGAAAGGAATCCCACTAATCATCCCATCTATGCTGTCGACATTGATTTTGGAGCTTCTATTCTTCAGATTGAAGAATCCCAACTGGCCTCCACAGAGATTAATAAACCAGTTTCCCATATCACAAAGGAAGAACGCCCATAGATTTGGGACATGTTCTTTGATGGAGCTTGCTCTAAGGAAGCTGCAGGGGCAGGTGTAGTCCTTGTGTCCCCAACACAGGAATGCATTCATTTATCTTTCAAATTAACTTTTGAGGTCACAAATAACATAGCATAGTACGAAGCCTTGATATGGGGCTTGAACGTTGCTAAAGAAATGGGCATCAAAGGTCTAAAAGTGTTTGGAGACGCAGACCTCATCATTCAGCAGGTCAACAAAGCAAAGCATCCTAGGCTGAAATCATTCAAAGATGAGGCATGGAATCTTAAGGAATATTTTAATATTTTCAACATTTATTACATCTTGAGAATGAAGAACCAACCTGTTGATTCCCTTGTTGTGTCTGCTACCATGTTTATTCCTCCTTTGCCTCCTAAATTGACGTACAAAGTTCAGGTGAAATATAGACCATCTCTGCCTAACAATGTCAAATACTTGAAAGTTTTTGAAGACGATGATGAAATTAATAGATTTTTACAAGTTGTTGAGGAATTTTCTGAAATGCACATCGACCAAGAAAATGAGACCATGGAAGAATGCAACTAGTCCAAGCTAAAGGACGAGATTGGCCAGGAAAGCATTGTCCATTTGCCTAGTAACCATATACCCAAACAATTGGTGCCTCTAGAGAAGTTGTTTGATCATAACGATGTACCTTATAAGCATGTCAAAAAAGAAAATGAGTCTGTTGTTCATAAACATAATATGGGGTGTCCAGCCCATCTGAAGTACATAAATATGTCCACTCACTTGTCTTTTGCCCAGAGTTCTGAGTATTGCACCCTTATGAAGCAATTCGCTGATATTTTTTCTTAGGAATACAATGATCTTAAAACCTATGACACAAACATCATTCAGCATAAGATTCCACTGGAAAAGAACACCATCCCTTTTAAGTAGAAATTAAGACCTAGCAGCCCTCTCTTATTGCCTTTGATTGAGAAAGAAGTCAGGAAGCTGTTGGATGCCAAGATCATAGTTCCCCTAAGGTATTCAAAGTGGATAGCTAACCTTGTGGTAGTAAGAAAGAAGAATGGAAAGATCAGGATTTGTGTTGGCTTTGTGTTGACTTCAGGAATCTAAACAAATACTCTAAAAAAGGCAACTACCCCCTGCCTAAGATGGAGCACTTGTGGAAAACGTTTCAGGGGCTAAAGTCATGTATTTCTCAGATGGATTTTCAGGTTACAATCAGACTGTTGTACATCCAGAAGATTAGGAAAAGACCACCTTCACTACTCCTTGGTGAACTTTCATGTACTCCAAAATTCCTTTTGGATTGATGAATGCTGGGGCTACTTTTCAAAGGGCCATGGACATAGCCTTTGTGGGAGAGAAGGACAAGTTTGTCCTTATTTACCTTGATGACATAACAATATTTTCCACCACTCACAAGGACCATTTGTAGCAATTGAAGAAGGTGTTTCTAAAGTGCTGACAGTTTGGAATTTTGTAATATTCCTAACCCAGAATATTCCTCAAACTCCAGCAAAAACTCCAACCAAATATGTGCAAATGATATAATAACCCAGAAGTGATAAAATAACAATGGAATAGCATATATAATAATGTAAACCAGAAATATAAGCAGATACACAAGACATGCAACAAGAAATGCTAAGCCATTTTATTATACTAAGAAATAAATGAGTACAAGAGGTGATTAGACAGATGGCACCTCGACTTGCACAAGGAAAGTGAAGAAATACTCTCAGAATGACAAGAATGGCCTCTCTGTGTGGATGTTGCTACTGTGCTGCTGCTATTAGAAAACAAATGATGATTTGGGACTACTCCCCTCCTCGGAAAAAGATGAAACTCTGGATTCGGGCTCTACTAAAGAAACCCAGGAAGCTTTCCTGGAATGGCCTTACACTGATCTGCATCATGGCTACTGGGACACTGGCGTGCTACTACTGCTGCTGGAAACCGAATGAGGATTTGGGGCTGCTCCCCTCCTTAGAAAAGCCTGAAACTTTGGAATCAGACTCTACTAAAAAAACCCAGAAAACCCCAAAAGGATTTTTTGAAATGGCCAACCCCCGAAAATCACTCCCTCAGGGTTCTACGCAGTTCCTCAAAGACGCTAATGAAACTGCTGCTAAAATGCTGATGAAACTGCTGTTGAAATTCTGATGAATCTACTGTTGTAATGCCAATGGAAATACCTTGCCCGAGTAGGCACTCGAAGTCCCCTGGGGCTAAGGGTGAGATCTCTGAACGGAGACACTCAATGCACTAAACAGTGTTGCAGACTAGCTAAATAACCATTGTGCTCTAAGTCGAAATGACTATCACAAATCCTCATAACCAGAATGATCCAAAATGAGGGGGCTCCTCTCTATTTTATAGCCTCTGCCTCTCACAATCCCTAGGCTCACCTCCTTGTGCGTGATTCCCCTCTTGCCATGTGTTCTTTCCTCCTGCGCAATCCCTCCATGTGTCCGCGTGGGCTCCATTTCTGCGTCCCCTTTTGGCGCCCTTGGCTCCCCTTTAAGTCACAACATTGTGCTACTAGGAAGTGAATTTTTATTCTTAAGGTGAGTTATGTCCCCCGTCCTCACTTTTTTATTTATAAATAACTATAGAAGCCAAAAATCAAACAAAATCAAATATTCCAATTAGCCATGGCTAATTAGGAATATTACAGTCTCCCCCGGAAAAATGTTGCTTGTCCTCAAGCAACTGAAGTGATGGATGTTGTACGATCTTCTCACTCTCCCATGTGGCATCCTTATCTGGCAAATTCTTCCACCTCACCAAGAATTCCCGGGTCGTCCTGCCCCGCAACTACCTCTCGCTGGTATCAATGATAGCCTCTGGCTGCAATACCAAATGCCCCTCATCATCCATGAGTGGTAGCTCATCTGTCACTGTCACTTATTGCCCCAATGCCTTATTTAGGCATGATACATGAAAAATGTTATGAATCTTGCTGCCTTGGGGCAGCTCCAACTCATATGCAACCTGTCCAATCCTGCATATCACCTTGTATGGCCCATAAAAGTGGGGCTTGAGCTTCTCAGCCCCCTTCTTCTTTAGTGACGACTATTGGTATGGCTGTAATCGTAGGTAGACCATGTCCCCTACCTTGAACTGTCTTTCCACTTGACCCCTGTTGGCATACAACTTCTGCTGGTTCTGCACTGTAGCCATGTTATCCTTGAGAGCTCAGAGGATATCCTGACTCTCTTGGATCCAAATCTTGGCTCTAGGAGCCTTGCTATCACCAAACATCATGTCAGCAAAAGATAAAGGATGATACCCATATAAGGCATAGAATGGTGACATACCAATGGACATGTGATGTGAAGTATTGTAGCAGTACTCCCCCAGATGCAGCCACTTCAGCCATGCTCGCTACTGCCCACTAACATAGTGTTGTGGCCACCAACAACCCCCCTCCTTATTTAGTATTAGCAATAACACTAGATAAGTGGGGACCCTTAGTAAAAAATTCAAAAAATTCAATTAAGGCTCATGTATTTTACTCCTTAAGAAAACATCGCATCGCGCAAAGAATGATAGGACATTTCCTTATGAGTAAAAATGATAAACTGCGAAAGTGCGACGCGAATTCCATCGCATCGCATGCATTAAGAAACACTCACATTGGAAAACTTTAAAAAATCACCGATATCCGATATGCGATAGCGGATATCGCATATCGCAATGTCGCATGAAAAACACATAACCATTTAACGATTGTAACGATCTGCGATTTTGCGATAGCGCGATACTGCGATCCGCGGTTTTGCGATAGCGCGATCGAGCAACCCTGCGATAACACATCTTAATGAAATTTGCGGTAATGTGATAATGTGATATGCGATGCGAATCGCAGAAACATTCCATCGCAGATTTTCCCCAGCTCAACATTCAAGAAAAGCTTTCCATAAACCAAGAACTGGATACACACTTTAATGATAATTAATGAATGATATGCCAGTTGTTAATGAAAGACGATTTTTTGTTTTTCGAAGAGTCAGTTCACGTTAGGTGGCATGTTTTTGTACATCCATAGAGCTTAAAGCTTTCTTGTTGATTTTTATTATCATTACTCTCTCCTCATGTGTGAACTGCAGGAACGAAAAATAGAAGTAACACAAAAACAATGTGTAGGAAGCCATGAAGGAAAAGGGTAAAACTCCAATGCTCAGAGATAGAGAAGAGATGCCCTCATAAACAGATACCGCATGCAACAGAGCCGTAGATTCAAAGAGCGCTGCTGAGATATCCATTACAGATATTTCATTCACAGCCATGGTTGAATGAGTAGTTGAACAATGTTGATATCAACAGGCGGTTTAACGCTCAAGGTTAGAAGCTCACGAAAGCAATATGTTTACAAATTTTGAAGCTTATACCCGGTGAAGGAAAAGGCGCTAAAGGCAAAAGACGCATCAGACAGGCCCAGATCAAAGAACGGAGGCAGTTTCCGATGCGCAATAACGCCTAGCGCTAATCACGCATCGCTGAGAAAATTGCTCAAAAAGCAAAGCCTCTAACTGCACAATCACTTGTAAGCCCGGAAAACACAAGAAAGCAATGGTAAAGAACAAACTGGAAACATAAAGCTAAAAGAAAAGGCAGAAGCAATTCGAGGATTAACCAAGTGGAACTTGGATTATTACTGGGCATACATAGAAAATCCACATAGCCAGAGGATGACTCTCGAGTATATCATCGATTTTGCTGAAAAAATGGTGCTAGCTCTTACCATTTCTGTTTTCTTAGCTCAACCAAAAGTGGAAGACAATCAACCGACTCTACCCAGGGAAATATTGAATGCTCGCAACATTAAGGAGCAAATGCAGAAATAATTAGATATTAAATTTAATTTTTAGAAAGGGCGGTAATTTAAACCGTATCTTGAATCTTTGTAATTAAGTTATTTATTTAGTAGTATTTAAACCCTTCTCATGCATTTAGAGAAGGGTCCAGAAATTTATCAAAAACTTGTCCTCAGAACATGCACTTTTGCACCCTCAAAGGAGGTTTTGGTGAATGAATGGATCAAGATTTGTTGATGTTTGCATTTGATATCTGCTACTGATGTTGCACTTCTGTACTCTTAGTGGATGTTAGAGAAAGGAGAGATAAATCATTGTTGCTTGAAGCTTATGAGTAGGACTAGTCATAAATGGTACTTTTATCTCTTGACCATTTCTGCTTATATGTTAAGGTGATATACAGTTTTTAGTTGTTTATGTGTTATTGCATGAATGCTTGAGTTATCATTTGGCACTTTTGTACGGTGATAGCTATTTATTTATGCCTAATGTATGAATAGCTCATTATCTGATATGCTTTTCACAACTATTTCGTTTAACTTTTTATGCGAAGTGGTTCATCTTGATTGATTTCCTTTCTTATAATCGTTGAATGATCTTTATTACCAGTTGTTATTTGAAATCTCTTTAAATTGCATAATATAAGAATTACATCTCGGTTAGTATAGATTTAGATGTGCTATTTATTAGATTGAAATAGCATAGAATTAGATTAAAGTTTGAATTAGAATATCTTAGATAGGAACTGTTAGATCAGCAACATCAAATTCTACACACACACACTCATAGATTGGGAAACTGGTCCCATTATCCCCAGTCGGACCCACTATACCAAACGGAAAAGGAGCTGCCAACCAAGGTCCGAACCGGGCGGGTATCCCCCTTGTTTTTGACCTGATTTTTGGGGCTTCAACATATTTGGTGCTAGAAGGAGGGCCTGAACTATGAATGACAAGTAAATCCAAATCCGAGTACCATTCTGAGAGTAAATCGCTCTCATCATCTCCCCCGACTTCTCCATTACATTTAAATCTAGAGTCAGAAGTCGCTTGAGTATCAACCACTGCTACACACCTTGATATTTCAGAACAATCTACCGTAGAACTTCCTGAAGTTGAATCCTTGAATCACAAACTTCAGCGATTTTCCATTTCTCCTCAGAGGTCTGATAAATCTCAAGGCAGCGTGACTTCACAGTACAACCCTACTCATCGACTGACCAGGCTAAAGAGTGAAAAGTTTGGCGTCTAGCCAACCGAATTACCTCTTCCCACCAGGAAAAGAGCAAGGAAATCACCACAAGAGTCCGACAGCGAGACTCTTTCGTCAACATTGTCCATCTCAACTACTTCACCGCGAAGTCAACCATCCACACCTCCACTCTAGATCATCATCCATCCATCCACTGGAACCCCCACAACCCCTCTTCAATCATCTACAATCATAGTAACCTCATCCTCCCAGCCGTAGGGATCATCTTCTGCACTTTCCTCTGTTAGCAGTTCAACAATGGCTCAGTCTCCATGGAATAACCCTGGGGCAGTATTAATGCCTGCACTCTTGAGTCAAATACTAGCCCATCCTAAGAAATGGCTACCTAAATTCAATCCCGAGGCAGACATGCCAGCAGAAGAGCACATAAACAACTTCATGCTTTCCATTAATCTCAATGGGGTTACTAATGAAGATGATGTTGTTCGGCTTTTTCCTTATACACTACAAGGAACAGCCGGGTCATGGTACTTTTCATTACCCTTCGGATCCATCACAAGTTGGGACATCTTCCAGGACCAATTTCTAACCAAGTTTGGTTATGACAGGTCTACGGCAACGTTAATCAATGACCTATCCAATCTTAAAGCCGAAACTAGAGAACCTATCAAGGATTTCAATCTACGTTTCAACAAAATTTTCAACAAAATTCCTACTGCTTCCCAGTCCAGCGAAGAAGTACGATGTGAATGGTATATCACCGCTCTACCATCAAACATAGCAATCTTCATGGATAGGGCCAATAAAACAACCTTAGCAGATAACATGAAAGAAGCGATAGCAGTAGAGAAACGAATAATAGCCCTGGAAAAGAGATCCGCGATAGAGGAACGTAAATCCAAAAAATTCACCTTCAAGGAAGACTCCAAGAAGAAACAAGCAAAAGATCCATTTGATTTGGAAGGATTGCAGAAAGTTCTAAAGACCATATCCAATGAAATGGTCGACATAAAGAAGTAAGTAGTAGAAACTTCTTCAAAAAAGCCCTACAGAGCTTTTAAAAGAGATCCTTCAATAGATGCAAAGCCACCCAATGCCATTTCAAATGTTGAATCCGAGGAAGAAGAAGAGGAAATTGCCACTGAAGGGCAGACTGATGATGAAGAAATTGTGGAATTACAAGGAATGTGGGATTTCATCCTCCCACAAGAGGAAGATCAAGAAATATTTCCAGTTAGCACACGAAGCAAAAATCATCTTGATCCTCCCCAAACTATCCCTAAGCCGAAGAGCGCAAGCTCTGCAATAAAGGATAAAGTCGCGACAAAGAAAATGATATCTAAAGTGACTCAAACCAGCCCAGTCCAAATAGATGAAACGACTCCATCTATAACACTGATAGTGTCGGATGAAATGGAGTACATTATTATTGAAGACATGAAGAAGACTAGGGCTAACATCACCCTTTATGAACTGAGCAAGTTGAAACATCAACAAAAGATAATGATGAAAGAATTACATGTCGTGCCAGTTGCACCTTTGCCTGCCACTGTACTTTCTCAAGCTTCCCATAACATGGGAAGACCTCCAACTAACGCGATCAATAAGAGTGATCCAAATGACATCACCCTAATTGGAGGAAGATCAAGATCTCACACTCCCCCGTTTCTCCTTACTTATGAAATCTTCAATAAAAATGTGCACAATTGTTTGGTAGATTATGGTGCTTCATCGAATATTTTACCCAAATCTATATGTGCCAAGTTAAATGTTCAACCACAGAAATCCCCAGTGTGCATAGTTCAGCTAGATCGATCTCAAGTCGAAGTGATTGGCGAACTAAATCAAGTAACCATAAGGTTGTCATTCAACCCAAAGGTATGCCAGGTTATTGACATTCTAGTTGCCGATATCCCAGAATTCTATGGCTTAATTCTTGGTAGGGATTGGTCAGAAAAACTCCATGGATACTTCGCAACCGACTGGTCGCACATGTGGCTGCCCTACAACGGTAAACCAAATCAAATAAAAGTTGAACAAGAGCTACACCAGAAGTACATAGTAACGGAGTTAGAGGGAGAAAATGAACCAATAGCATATAACAGCAACATTATTGGCAATTACTCGGTAGATTGTTTCCTCGGCAATTTCAATGCTCATGCATCACCCTATTTAGAACACTCTATTTTGTCCCAAGTCAGAAATTTTTCTCGAACTGATAGTTCTAAATGTATCAATTTTTTAGATAAACCTGTAAATAAATCTTTGTTTTGGAAATTATTTTTTGATGGTTCTAGATCTAACAAAGGAGCAGGAGCAGGATGCGTTCTGATTAGTCCAGAAGGAGATAAAATCATGCTCACATGCAGACTTGAATTCGATTGCACAAACAATACAGCAGAATACAAGGCTTTGGTTCAAGGCCTGTATAAAGAAATCGGGTTAGACGTCAAGTATCTTAAAGTTTTTGGAGACTCTAAGATTGTGGTTAAATAGGTACGTAACACTATACATTGCTTATCAGGTCATTTAAAACACTACCAATCCTTAGTACAAGATCTAACTGACCATTTCATAGCGTTTAATATTTCTTCAATCCCCAGGCTCTAAAACGCAAGTGCAGACCTTTTGGCTAATGTAGCTTCTAAGCTTATTTCGTCCGAAGATTTTAGTCCAGATAGATTCCCAATAGAATTAATCTTTAGACCATCCATTCCTGACAACATCACAAATTGGAGAGTATTCAATGACGATCCTGATATCGTAAATTTCCTCACGTCTGAAGGATCCTACTCCAATCAAATAATTGACGAAGACCAACACGATCAACAATTGCAACAAAATAGCACTAATAATGTTATACCTAAGTCGGTGGTCAAGTTAGAAGACTTGTACGATTTGAAAGATCGGTTTAAGAGGTCTACCAATTCAAAACTCCAAAGTTCAACCTTGAACTACAAATTAGTAAACCTAGGGACCGACGCTAAACCACAAAACATTAATCTAGGCCTCGGCCTAGCCCCTGAAGAGAAACTAGCGTATATTCGTCTTTTGAGACAATATAAAAATGTTTTTGCCTAGAATTATGATGAGCTGAAAACATACGACACTTCCATCATCCAACATACTATTCCCATGATCGATAATGAAAAACCTGTCCAACAAAAGCTGAGAAAGATCCACCCCAATTTAGAAAATCAGATAAAAACTGAGCTCAATAAGTTATTGAAAGCTAGGATAATCTTTCCCGTCAGACATTCCTAATGGGTCTCCAATATGGTACCTGTTAGAAATAAAAACGGAGATACTAGGATTTTCATTGACTTTCAGAACCTTAACAAAGCCTGTCAAAAAGATAATTTTCCTCTACCACCTACGGAAGAGATACTGCAGGCAGTGGCGGGCTCAGAATTAATGTCTTTCTTGGATGGATTTTCAGGATACAATCAAGTGTTGGTACATCCTGATGATCAGTTGAAAACCACATTCAGGACTAAATGGTGCACATACGCATGTCGAAAGATGCCATTTGGTTTGATTAATGCTGGTGCCACATTTTAGAGAACCATGGACATCGCATTCAAAGGTTTAGTCAATAAATCTGTACTAATTTATTTGGATGATATAACAGTGTACTCGAAGAAGCGAAGCGACCATCTCAAAGACCTGAAACAAATCTTTCAACGGTGTTTAAGGTATGGAATTTCACTTAACCCAAAGAAATATTTTTTCGCACTAAGTGAAGGGAAACTTCTAGGATTCATAGTGTCAAAATTCGGTATTCACATTGATCCCGACAGAATCAAAGAAATTTCTGAAATATCCCTACCTCATAAGAAAAAAGCCATGCAATCTTTCCTTGGTCAGATCAATTTTGTAAAGAGATTCGTTCTAGATTTTTCACGAATCATGTCTTCTTTGCAAACCATGATTAAAAAGAATTCAAATTTTAAATGGAGTCAAGATGAACATGAAGCATTCAACCTGATCAAACAAGTTATTATTAATGCTCCGTCTTTAGCAACTCTGAATTTTTCAGAGCCTTTTATTTTATACACATTTATCTCAGATAAGTCATATGCTGCAGTTCTAACTCAAGCAAATCAAGAAAAAGCGGAAGCTCCAATTGCATTTTTTAGCTCAAATTTACAGGGTGCTGAACTAAATTATTCAGATGTGGAGAAACAGGCTTATGTTGTTTTCAATGTGGTCAAATACTTCAGACCTTTCTTACTTAAAACCCATACTAAGATCATAGTACCATTTCCAGCAGTAAGGAATCTTCTAGTACAGAAGGATGTGGGTGAGAAAAGGGCCATTTGGGTTACTGCCTTACAGGAATATGATATTGAGATCAAACCAACAAACATTGTAAGAGGTCAAGGCTTCTGCAAAATGCTGGCTGGAGCATAGCAAATTTCTGAAATTCCATCTGAAGAGGTACAAATGTGTGAGGTAAGCCTAAACGATGCAGAATCATTATATGCTGATATCATTTATTATCTTAAGAATGGGTATGCTCCTTCACACCTTGATCATACTAAGAAAAGAGATCTAAGGTTGAAAACTAAGCAATATCAGCTCATAAATTATATTCTTTTTAGGAAAAATTATGATTCTGTTCTTCTTAGGTGTCTTGAGAAAGCTGAAGCTGAAAACGTTTTGCAGGAACTCCACGATGGGCCGGCAGGTAGACACTATGCTGGAGATGCTACTACACATAAAATCTTACACACAAGATATTACTGGCCCACGCTATTTAAAGACTCGCACAATTACGTGAGAAGATGTCAAGTCTGCCAAAATACTGCTGGAAGACAAAAGAATACATCCCTGCCACTACAGCCGGTAAACATCGAGCAACCTTTCAGTCAGTGGGGCTTGGACATAATAGGTGAGATCGTTCCTCACTCTTCTAAGTAGCATAGATACATCCTCGCAGCAACAAATTATTTTACTAAATGTGTAGAATCAGTTCCACTCAAGATAGCTAATTCTAAAAATATCATTGAGTTCATAGATCAATTTATAATCACCAAGTTTGGATTGCCATCCGCTTTAATGTTTGATAATACATCATACTTTTCTAGAAATGAAATGACTGAATTTGCACTTAAAAGAGGATTCAAACTTAAATATTCAGCCAATTACTACCCACAAGGTAATGGGTTAGCTGAGTCAAAAAATAAAAACCTAATCAGGATTATTAAAAGAACAATTGATCAAAATCATAAAAATTGGCACAAGGCTTTGATATATGCTTTATGGGCAGATCAGATAACACAAAAAGCTTCTATCGGCACTTCTCCCTTTAATTTAGTTTATGGGAAAGAAGTGGTTCTTCTGACTCACTTAGCAATTCCCTCTTTGTCTTTAGTACAATACATTGATGAAGTACCACTTCCTCCTTACATCTAAGACAAATGGAAATAATTAAATTAGAAGAACAACGATAACAAGCTAGGAAAACGCATGCTCATCATCAAGCACTAGTAAAATCCTCTTTTGGTTCAAACATAATGACCAGAAAAGATTTTCAGATGGGAGATTTAGTTTTAAAGTGGGACAAGGCTCATGAAGAAAAGGGAAAACATACAAAATTTCAAAGGATGTGGCTTGGTCCTTTTCGGATTGTAGAAGTCGTAGGTCCATAATAGTTTGTGTTACAAGATTTAGTAGGTAAGAGGGATCCTTTTCCTGTTAATGGAAAACTTCTCAAGAAATATTTTTCATAGAAGATTATTCTTTTATTTTTGTAGAATAGTTGTTTTTTCTTTTTCATAATAAAACCAGTTGTGAGTCCATCAACGTTTGTGTTACAGGATTTAGCAGGTAAGAGGGATCCTTTGCCTGTTAATGGACAAATTCTCAAGAAATATTTTTCATAGAAGATTATTCTTTTATTTTTGTAGAATAGTTGTTTTTTCTTTTTCATAATAAAACCAGTTGTGAGTGGTTACATTAGGCATTTACGAAAAAGACACCAATTCTCTTTCAGATTTTGAACTTTTCACTTGTATAAATAGCAAGTCTTTTGGAAAACTGATCTTTATTATTGATAGATATAGTTAAAAACTTTAGCTTAGATATGATACTAGTTTCAACTTCAAAAAATTTGATGAAAGCAACCTTTACTGAAGAAATTGTTTTATCTCAGTACAATGAAAGATATCAATAACAAAATAAAGATTCTCTGTAGAACAGCTGTTTCCAAAAACTATATTATTGTCGTCCAGAGCTATCTTAAGGAAACAATGACTTCCTCCTTGCTAAGGAAATCGTAACTTTCAGAGGAATAACCCAAGGATACACTTTATCTTGAAGAATAAGAGGTCTCATCATGAGCCGACTTATCATTATCACAGATATTATAACTTGCTGACTTTGCCAATACTGTACACCACAACAAGGCAATGACTTAAGATTGTTGCAATCAAAAGACAAGGGGTCTCATCATGAGCCAGCTTGTTCAGCAAAGTTATAAATCAAGTGAATGACTGTGTCATAATTTGGCTACCAAACCAAGAAATTGTTATTTAAGCATAAAAAGCAAAATCAAAGCAATAAGTGTGGATATGGATTCTTCTTTGAAAGTTGTAGGCCACCTTAAGTAGGATACAGGATCATTGCTTGGTTACAGGTAACCCTGTCGAGGCTATAAATGCCTGCTGGCAGCAGAGGCTCTACCTACGACAAATGAGCATATTTAAAACTGGTTTACAGAGGAGACTTTGTTTTATCTTTACAAGACCAAGTAATGGCTGATGTAAATACAAGGACTAGCCTGAGGAAGCAAATAGTCAAAGTAGAAAATGGTTGAAACAAGATATCATTGACGGTTTAGAGCGTAATGTACTTTATCTTTCCATAACAAAGTTTAATTTTCTGAAAAATTTTCTGTTTTGGAAGTTTGAAAAAATTCAATAGAAAAGCAGAGATAACTGGTTCTTCCAAGTGAATCGCCAATTGTTGTGGCCACCAACAACCCCCCTCCTTATTTAGTATTAGCAATAACACTAGATAAGTGGGGACCCTTAGTAAAAAATTCAAAAAATTCAATTAAGGCTCATGTATTTTACTCCTTAAGAAAACATCGCATCGCGCAAAGAATGATAGGACATTTCCTTATGAGTAAAAATGATAAACTGCGAAAGTGCGACGCGAATTCCATCACATCACATGCATTAAGAAACGCTCACATTGGAAAACTTTAAAAAATCGTCGATATCCGATATCCGATAGCGGATATCGCATATCGCAATGTCGCATGAAAAACAGATAACCATTTAACGATTGTAATGATTATAGAGTTCAGGCTTCTGTGATCCTGTTGATGCCCTGAAAATCGTTGCAACAACATCGGGGAAACCACCCGGTCCGGACCTTAGTGCAGCTCCTTTTCCGTTTGGGATAGTGGCTCCGACTGGGGATAATGGGACCAGTTTCCCAAGAATTATAAGTAAACGGGATGGATGAATGACTTACGATATAGGGTGGTAATAAGCGAACAACTAAACTATAAGAGAAATATAATAACTATAATCTAATCCCGGGACTTATCAATTTGTAGAGTGTAGCGTTTGATAATCTGTGCTTTATGGCAGGCATATAGATGACTCTAACACTAAAGCATAGATGTTTAAACCATTTAAGATTGCTCTGCATAATTAGTTATGCAGAGCGATGATAGCGAATTACTACACTTAGTCATTTATATCATTGCTACACGCATGAGTAAAAGAGATAACAAATCACAAAACATTCAATAGTGATATGAAATGAAGATTTGCTGTTATATTGGATACATGTATTCAATAATAGCAAAGATAATAACACAGCAATTCATATAATAGGAAAAAAACACAGATACAAATAATAGTACCATGTAAGCTATTTGATCAATCCATTATATTAATCACTATGTCGCAGTCCTTCCTTCAAACCAGAAAGCATTCCAAACAAGAGACAGTAGTGCACAATTGCATAAAACAGCCTTCTAATCAAAATTAAGAACCATCGGTCGAGTTTCACAAAAGAATATAGACTGAAGCACAATAGTGCAAACTTCAGCCTTTAAGTCTTTTACAAAATTTTACGACCCTTTCCAAAACAATGAAAGGGTCTATAAATACTATGCTAATCTAAATATCTAAATATCTAAAAACTGAAAAGCTACTAAATTGGCATTAACAAATATCATCTTCTTTTCTGGCGATCTGGCAGTCGGCGGCGATGCTTCATTCGGTGGTCTCTTTGCCTTTACTCCTTCGCTGACATATCGCCAGCATTGGCTCTACTTCTGGTGGAGTGTTGAGACGCGAAGTTAGCTGGGCATCATATGTGGCATCCCGAATGTCGAAAATCAGGTATCGGAGGGCATCTGTTAAACAGTTAAGAGCCGACCTTTGAGAGTGTGGTTTAATCAGAAAGAGCCAGTATGCGTCGGAGGTTAAAGTATTTACTCCAGCGATTAACCGTCCTTGTTTCTCCAGATCAGGATAATTTCTCTGCTCCAGCATGTTTGCTGTTGTTATGCTTCCAGGTGTGCACTGGGAGATCATGTTCGCCAGATAGAGTGTGTCGTTTGACTAGATTGATCATGTTGTTGGCAATCATTTTACATCTTGAGGCCGCCCTTTCCGCTTTCATTACCTGGGTGTTCCATTCCATGAAGAGTATGTCCTTGTACGTTTCATAGATTCGGGGCAAATTTGCCGCTTTCCCTTCTTCAGAATCTTGCCACTCAAGATATTCGGATATGGTGTCTTCGGCCTGATCTAGCTCATTTCTGGCTTTCTCTATCTGCTGACATACTACTGTGGATGTTTCACATAATGACTCAGCGTCAGTAAGTTGTCGGCACAAGAGTCTGATCTGAGATATTAATGTGCCATTTATTCGAGTTGCCTCTGTTCTGAAATCGTTAACACTCTGGGCGTCCTTGATACCTTCGAGCTGTGCCGATAGCTGAGCTATTTGCTCATCTTTAGATTTCATCATCAGCTCATTTGACGCTTTCAACTGTCACAATGCCTCCGATAATTCTTTTGCCTTTTGAACCTCACTTTGGTCTATCCTCTGTTTTTCAATTTGCAGCTGCTGGGTTAACAAATTGTTTTCTTGCTGTTGAGCCAGCAACTGCTCTTCTACCTGTGCTGCCTTGTTTTTCGCCTCAATTACTTCTGCCTGTAATGCATAAATTTCATGGTCCTTAGTCTTCAACATAAGACTTACCTCTGATGCTTTGTCAATAGTTGCTGCCGAATAAGCTCCCGCAAATTGCGATCTTAGTTAGATCATCGGAGGGGTCCAATTCCCCCTTCCAGACCACATTGCCCGTGACTGTTTGCTCAGGAGAAATAGAAGGTTGATCAAGCCTTCGTCTTTTCCTAGAGCGCCTAACAACGACTCTATGCTTTGGGCTGTAGAAAATATCTAGGGGAGGAATTTCTTCCACCTGGAGATCAATTTGATCGGACGGGTCTTGAGTGATTACCTCGACATCCTGTGAAATGGGTGGGCCGCTGGTTCCTTCTAGAACCTGAGAAGAAGTAGTATCGGGAGCATTGCTTGTTTTAGAGGTGTCTGAGTCTTTGGAGGCTTCCTTACCACTGATAATGGAGTCGAATTGGTTCCATTCTTTAATCAATTCAGGATCGGTGGAGGTTTGCTCATGTTGCTCTGTGTGGGCTTTGCTCTGTTCTTTTTCTTGTTCTGCCCTCTGCTGTTCTTCAAGTGCCTTCCGCTGCTGCTCCTCCTGTGCTTTCCGCTGCTGCTCCTCCAATTCCCTTTTCTGCCTATCTTCCAGTTCTTTCTTTGCTTTCTCTTCTTCTTCCCTTTTCCTCTGTTCCTCTATCTCTTTCTGCTTTCTTTGCTCTTGATCCTTTTGTGCCTTTTGCTGCCTTTCTATCTGCTCCTTTTTATGCCTCTCTGCCTGCAGCTTGTTTTGCCTTTCCTCCTGTTGTTTATCATGCTATTTAATTGTAACAGGAGGTGGGCGTATCTGCTGCCGACCAGGCTCGCTTGAGGAAGATGCTGGGGTTGTGGATAATAAATCTAGAGGCAGAGTTTGCAACCTCTGTTCTCTAAGTTTATTAAACTCAGTTAACGCCACATCTTCGTATCTCATTGCAGCAAGCTGTTTGGTTTGGCTTATTGAATCGGCACCTGCAAACAGGTCATCAAACTCATCCTCTTGATGGACAATCTTTGACAGTTTGGCCTGTTCCAGGGCAATGAAAGCAGTTTTGTTCGGATCATAGAGTCTGTTTGGGATAGTGGCCAGGGATATCATTTGGAGTTTTGTTGCTTCTTTTTCTGCATGCTTGTAATTATGCAGCGTATAAACTCCAATTCTTAAAGGAAAAGAGGGCCATCTTCTCATCTTTGAGAGTTTGTGTGACACTCTCGGACATAATCTGGCAGCAGATTTCCCGGGCTAACAATTTGTCTGGGATGTATAAAGGGAGAACGTGCGGCCTAGCTTTGCTTCCAAAAACTCTAATATAGGTGAAATGCTCTTCCCCGAACCAATGCGCTATGGCTGGTAAGTCAAAAGAAGCTTCATAGGAAATTCTTGGGATGGGTCTGTCGAAAATAGAATAGTGAATGGGCACCATGAAACCATTGCAAATTTGATACAAATGGTCCTTGTAAGAGGACTTCCACAATTTCCGATGGTACAAATGAATGGGTGTTGGATCATGGGTGGTCCATCTCCAACCGAGGACAGGAAATTCAGAATTAAAACACAGGGTATCCATAATGTAAGCAGAGTAATAAAATGGTGGGATTTTCCTTTCGGTGACTCTGGTTTGGCTCTAAATTCACGAACAGCTGTGACCAACTTATCAGACAGAATAGTGGCCCAATCCATAATTGTACTATTGACAGCCGCTTCCATTAGGGGAACCATGTCAATATGGATATTAGCGGAGTCATGTAATCCCCACAATCTACACATCATAATCCCAGCATAGCAATAAGGAGAAGCCAAAGAAGCATTGGCGTACTTACCCGAACTTTCATGCTTGTGTTTGGCTGGGTTCTGCCTCCAATCTCGGAGAGGTTCGGATGGTGATTCATTCTCGTTTGCGAACTTCTCCACGAAGGCTCTGTTATAGACTAGCTCTGGTTCAGGCAAATGATACATTCGCCTCAGGTCATCAGGCTTGAACGACCCGAAAATCCTTCCATCCCTTTTATGAAAAGTTCTATCAGTGAGGGTAATTTCCTCAATTGCCCAGCGTACCACATCAGTATAAGGTAGGACCTGCTCTCTGGCTGCTATTCTGTGCAAAAAGGAGTCGGCCAAGTCTTTGAGAGTTGCCTCGGACTTCCTTTGTTCATCCACACTAGCCTCAGTCACTGTCTTTGCCGGTTGCTCGGCCTCTAACAGATTATATGTACCCTGCCATGTAGTGCTAGGAAGACCAGTGCATGTAGTATCTGAGATTAGGCCTTTCTTCGAAACTGTAGCAGCTTGACCTGCGACAGGTGTTGCAGTAGAACCCGCAGCCTTCTTGAATTTCTTCCCCATCATGTTCAGGCTTCTCTCGACAGCTGAATTCTACACAAATGCAAGAGAAATCGTAACAAGGAAATAACAACGACAATCCATAACGGGATAGATATATTACTTGAAGCGTGGCAAGATTAATTCTAAAAGTGGCTGCGGATCTAATGATTTGAGAAGACACCGCAGATGCAATGATGGTGATTTTACGGCCTGCAGCTCCATAAATGACCATTACATCGTTATTAGGCTGAATGACCCCTTAAAGCGTGCAACAGATTTTTTAAAGGTCTAATCGTATGTGTTCGTTAAATCGAAGGGGCAAAGTTTTAAATACGCATGCATTACCTTATCCCTGCATTTAACGGCATTTTGAAATATGTGCTTTTGTCAACCAGACTTAAATATAACTTTAAAGCTTGAAGCAATCACCTTTAAGGAACTCTGATCATCGTTAAGCGTCATCGCATCGCATCGGGGGCGTGAGTGATACTATCGTTTGGGAGAGATCTTGGCGAATGCCGATTGCGACATCGCATCGAATTAGCGCGTGAACACATTACTAGATGTATGTCAAATGATTTGCCGACTTCCGATTGCGATATCACATCGCATCAGGGAAAAGATCTGAGCGTCTTATGAAAGTGTATGGGATTCTGCCGACTACCGATAGCGATATCGCATCGGGTCGGGGCTTATAACTTAAGGCGTTTTTCCACAAGAGGCAGCGCCGATAGCCGATCGCGTATATCACGTCGCATCGGGGTGTAAGATATGTGCTCTTTTTGTGTGTGCATTGAATACCGCCGATCGCCGATAGCGATATCGCATCGGCAAGGACCAAGGTGATATTTAAATGTGTTTCTCTTGTTATTGCGACATGCGATCTTGCGATTGCTTTTTCGCACTAACCAAAAATTGCTTGATATTTATTCAAAAAGGCTTTCATTCACAAATTTATTTGATTATCATACCTTTTTCGAACAAATTCATTAATGCCAATTAAATTTTTAAAAGGGACCCATTTCATATGTTAAATGTTTTTCAATAAAAATGTTATGAAATGGGGGGTTGTTGTAGGGCACAACAATTGGCGATTCGTTGGTAGAACCAGTTATCTCTGGACTGATAAAAATACTTAAACTTTTTCAAATAGAATCTCTATAAGGGAAAGAAAATTTCTAATATAACTAGATATCTATTGATTCTGAATAAAGCAGAATTCTTCTGTTGACTTCCTCTTTTTGTAAAGAAAAATAAATGCATTCTAAGTTTTAAAACAGGTCTTTAATGGTTCATAATGGTAAAACAGAAAACTTTTCCCAAATCAGCTTTTAAAGTAAACTCCTCTGTCATAGGTAGAGCCTCTGCTGCCAGCAAACGTTTATAGTCTCGGCAGGGTTACCTTTTAACCATGCTGTTGTCCATTGTTCCATTCACTTAAGAGTGTGACTAAACAGAATGAATTCAAAACATATTTTCACATTTTGAACTTCATTTTCTTTTCTTCTTTGCTTAAGATAAAAGCCATTGTCCTGGTTTGGTGGCCAGATAATGACAATGCCACTCACGGGTAGTAATCAAACTGAACAAGCTGGCTCGTGATGAGACCCCTTGTCTTGAAATTTCAAGCCATTACCCTGTTTGATATGCAGTTTTGGTAATGTCAGTTAAATTATTTTCCTATGAACATGGTAAGCAGGCTTGTAATAAGACCTCTTATCTTTAATCTTTTATATTTTAGAATTACACTCTGAGTAATCATAAACTTTTGGTGAATGGGATGAACAATCGTCTCCTTGAGAGTAAATGGATGACAGGTTGAGAGTTAAAGATGTTGAAGATGGATTAGCTCCTATTTTAATATAGATAACCTTTGGAGACCAGTTTCGAAAACCCAAAATGACTCATAGAACTACGTTCAGAGAGAAGTTTACAAAAGTTAGACTGCGATCTCAAAATAGAAAGATATCTAATTTCCTAGAAATGATCTCTCTTGGTTTAAGACTCTATTATCCAAAAGCAAATATTGATAGTGCCCCAGCGAGACAACTTTTAACTACAGCAAAAGGTCAATGGAAGATATCCTACATCCTTATTTTCTACAAATCCTACAAACTATAAAAACTATCAAACTATAAGGAGAAGGGGTTACCTCCTCAATTAAAGAATTTCTTCAAGATCAGACCATTGACAGGGAGAGAATCTCTCACCCCTGATAAATCTTGCAGTATAAAAGTGGAATGGCCTATCTTTTCACAGATCTGAAATGGTCCAAGCCACAGTTTCTGAAACTTGGAGTGTTTACCTTTGCCTTCATGGGCTTTGTCCCATTTCAGAACTAAATCTCCAACTTGGAATTGTTTAGGACTAGATGAGGCTAGATCAAAAGCTGCTTTAATGACTTGCTGATGTTTGGCGTGTGTAACCTTGGCCTTTTCCCTTTCCTCTTCAAGTTTGAGAATTTGATCATATCTGAACTGGATAGAGGAAGAAGGAGTTTCCTCAATAAATTGCACTAGGGCTAGAGAGGGAAGAAGAAGATTGGTTGGTACAATTGCTTCTTTTCCATAGACAAGATTAAATGGAGAGGTTCCTATGGAGGCTTTCTGTGTTATCCTATCGGCCCATAATGCAAATACTAAGGATTTGTGCCAGTTCTTATGATTCTCTTCGATTGTTCGCTTAATAATTTTTATTAGATTTTTATTAGTTGATTCTGCTAGGCCATTACCCTGAGGATAGTAATTAGCAGAATACTTTAATTTAAATCCTCTTTTGATAGTGAAATCAATCATTGCATTACCTGAGAAATAAGAAGCATTATCAAAGACAAGAGCGTTTGGAACACCAAACCTGGTAATGATGAACTGATCTATAAATTCAATGATAGCCTCAGAGTTTGCTGTCTTTAACGGAACTGCTTCTACCCACTTTGTAAAGTAATCGGTGGCTGTAAGGATATATTTGTGCTGCCTGGAAGAAGGTGGATTAATTTCTCCAATGATGTCCAATCCCCATTGTTCAAAAGGCTGTTCGATGTTGACTGGTTGCAAAGGGAAAGCTGGTTTTTGTTGTCTTCCACCGGAAGTTTGGCATTTGAGACATTTCCTTACATACTCGTGAGCGTCTTTAAACAAAGTAGGCCAATAGTATCCAGCATGAATAACTTTATGAGCTGTTGTATCAGCTCCAAAATGTCCTCCTGCTGGTCCGTCATGTAGCTCCTGCAAAACCTTTTGAGCCTCAGGTTTCTCAAGGCATCTTAATAGAACAGAATCATAATTTCTTTTGAAAAGCACATCATTGATAATCGAAAAACTCTTCGCTTTTAATCTAATGGCCCTTTTGTTTTTGTAGGACAAGTTTGTAGGTGCATAACCATTCTTTAAATAAAAGATTAAATCTGCATATTGAGGTTCGGAATCGGGAACACTTAGCTGATTAACTTCTTGAGTTTGCTCTGTATCGCTTGATTCCGGAATGTTGGACGCTCCTGCCAATATCCTGCAAAAACCTTGACCCTTAACAATCTTTGCTGGCTTTATTTCTAGGTCATATTCTTGGAGAGCCGCGACCCAATTTGCCCTTTTTTCACCCAATTCTTTTTGAATTAATAGTTGCCTAACTGCCGAGAAAGGAACTATCACTTTAGTATGGGTTTTTAAAAGAAAGGGTCGATAATGTTTGACTGCTTTAAACACAGCAAAAGCTTGTTTCTCAACGTCGGAATAGTTCAATTCGGCGCCTTGAAAGTTTGAACTAAAGAATGAGATGGGCGCTTCCAAATTGTCATCATTCAACTGTGTGAGCACTGTTGCGTAAGATAAGTCGGATGCAATGGTATATAATGTAAAATGATTAGAAAGATTTGGAGTATTCAGAGCTGGGGCATTGATTATTGATTGCTTAATGTCATTAAAAGCTTGCTTTTCTTCTAATCCCCATCTGAAGGTTGAATTCTTTTTAATCATCGTTTGTAGTGGTAGTACAATTTGTGAAAAATCTGGAATAAATTGTTTAACGAAATTAATCTGGCCTAAAAACGACTGCATCGATTTTTTATTTTGTGGAAAAGGAATTTCAGAAATTTCCTTAATTCGATCAGGATCTACATAAATGCCATCGTTAGATAAAATAAAACCTAAAAGCTTACCCTGGTTAAGAGCAAAGAAATACTTTTTTGGGTTAAGAGAGATACCATGTGTTTTGCATCGCTGAAAAATCTGATTTAAATCATGCAAGTGATTATATCTCTTTTTAGAATATACAGTAATATCATCAAGGTAGACAACTACTGTTCGATTAATTAACCCTCTAAAGGCTGTATCCATAGCTCTCTGGAATGTCGCTCCTGCATTTATGAGTCCAAAAGGCATTTTTTGATATGCATAAGTCCCCCATTTTGTTCTGAATGTGGTTTTAAGTTGGTCATCAGGATGAACTAGCACTTGGTTATATCCTGAGAATCCATCGAGAAAGGACATCAATTCAGATCCTGCTACCGATTGGAGGATCTGCTCCATAGTAGGCAATGGGAAGTTATCTTTCAAGCTTGCCTTATTCAAGTTTCTGAAATCGATACAAATTCGGATGTCGCCGTTTTTCTTCCTGACTGGTACCATATTAGAGACCCAGTTTGAGTGTCGGACAGGGAAGATAATCTTAGCTTTTAAAAGCTTATTAAGTTCCGACTTTATCTGGCTCTCCAAATTCGGGTGTATTTTCCTTAACTTCTGCTGGATCGGCTTCTGATTGGGAAGCATAGGAATAGTATGCTGTATGATAGATGTATCATATGTTTTGAGGTCATCATACTTCCAAGCAAAAACTTGTTTGTTTTTCATTAACAGTTTGATAAATGCTTCCTTTTCTTCTACAGAAAGTCCTAATCCTAAGTTGATATTTTGAGGAGCTTGATCTGTTCCCAAATTAATCAATTCAAACCTAAGGGTAGAGCTCTGGAGTTTTGTATTAATTACAGGTTTAAACCTGTCTTTAATGTCATAAAGGTCTTCGAGCTTTACCACAGGCTTAGGAATTGCGTTGTCTTGAGATGTTCTTTTCATTTGAGAATCATGCTCATCTTCTTCAATGATTTGATTGTCATAGGACTTTTCAGAGGTTAAGAATTGCAAGATATCCTCGTCATGGTTGAAAACCCTCCAGTTAGTGATATTATCAGGAACTGAAGGCCTAAAAATTAGTTCTACAGAAAATCTATCAAGGCTATAGTCTTCAGAAGGCAGAAGTTTGGAAGCTACGTTGGCTAGTAAATCGGCTGCTGAGTTCTGTGATCTAGGAATTGAGGAAATGTTGAATGCTGAGAAATGTGAGGTAAGATCTTGCACTAGCGATTGATAATGCTTAAGGTGGCTTGAAAGGCAGTGGATTGCATTTCTTACCTGCTTAACAATGATCTCACTATCGCCGAACACTTTAATATATTGGACTTTAAGGTCGATTGCCTTATATAATCCTTGCACTAAAGCTTCATATTCGGCCATGTTATTAGTGCACTCAAATTCTAATCTACAGGACAGCATTGTCTTTTCGCCTTGCGGACTAACCAAAATGCAACCTGCTCCTGAGCCCTCGCTGGACTTAGAGCCATCAAAATACAAAGACCAAAATAAAGGAGAATTAACAAAAATATTTACATCTTTTTTATTTTCATTAAAACATCTGGATAAATTCGTTTGTGAAAAATTTTCTATTTGAGATGTACAATGGTTAACTGAAAAAGGAGAGGGTTGGGCAACAAAGTTGCCAAAGAATGATTCTGAGGAATAATTTCCCAAAATGTTGTTGTTGAAGGCCACAGGCTGGTTTTCTTGTTCGAAATCAGTTACTGTGTGGGTCATGTGTTTCTCACGGTCGATCCTTATTTGATTTGGCTTACCCTTGTAGGGGAGCCACATATGTGACCAATCAGTGGAAATGTACCCATGCAGCTTTTCGACCAATCTCTGCTCAAAATTAAACCGTAGAATTCAGGTATGTCAGCAATCAAAATATCTATTCTATGTACAATTCTGGGATCAGCAGACAACCTGATAGTCACGGAATTAATTTCTCCTACAACCTGTACTTTGGTTCTGTCTAACTGTACAATGTGAATAGCAGATTTCTGGGGTTCTATGTTCAGTTTAGAACAAACTGAAGCTGGCATAATGTTAGATGAAGCCCCTAAATCGATTAAACAGTTATGCAGATTTCGATTATAGATTTCATAGGTCAGCAAGAAAGGTGGAGTATGAGAATTGGATCTATCTCCGATTAGAACTGAATCGGTAGCTTCAACCATACCTGGAGGGGGTTGTCCTGAATCATTAGCAGCTTTTGAACTGGGAAGAGGAGAAGAGGGGACAGCATTCAACTCTCTTAGAAGTAATTTCTGCTGATGTTTTAACTTACTAAGTTCAAACATGGTTATGTTTGCCTTAGTCTTTTTCATATCATCAACAATATTATACTCCATGGAGTCAGATACCACTAGTGTCTTAGATGTTGAAGGAGAGTTAGAAGTTGAAGGCTGGTTTTGGGGAGCTGCTACAGGTGACTTCTTTGGGAGAACTTTTTCCTTTGGTGTGGCAGCACCTGCGCTCCTTTTCTTTGTAGTTGCCTGGGCAGGTTCAGAAGCGATTTTACTTCTTGTAGTAACAGGAAAGGCTTCTTCTTCATTCTCGGTGTCAGAGTTTGGGAGTATAAAATCCCACATGCCGTGGCATTCGGCTACTTCTTCTTCATCATCTGTTTGGGAGGTTGTTTCCTCTTCCTCTTCTTCCTGTTCTGAGTCTGCATTAGATTTAACATTGGGTGGCTTTGCTTCAGTTTTCTTGAAAGTCCTAAATGGTCTTTTGTTTGAAGTCTCGGCCACCTGTTTTTTAATCTCAACCATTTCATTAGACAATGTTTTAAGGACTTTTTGTAAACCTTCCATGTCATACGGGTCCTTTGGGGTTTTCTTCTTAGAATCCTCTTTAAATGAGACTTTTTTAGCTTTTCTATCCTCCAAGGCAGCTTTCTTTTCTAGAGCGTTGATGCGCTTCTCAACAGCAAGTGCTTCCTTCATATTTTCGGCTAAGGTAGGTTTGCCAGCCCTGTCAACAAAAATTGCTATGTTGGCAGGGAGGGCGGTAATATACCATTCGCTTCTAATTTGTTCACTTGGTTTTGAAGCGGTAGGGATTTTATTTAGGAGTTTATTAAATCGGGCATTAAACTCCTTTATTGGTTCCCTATGCTCTATTCTCAGATTGGAGAGGTCATTTATTAAAGTGGCCAGGGACCTGTCATCTCCATATTTGGTAAGGAACTGCTCTTGGCATGTGGCCCAGCTGGTAATTGAACCAGAGGGTAAGGAAAAGTACCAGGATCCTGTCGATCCTTGTAAGGTATAAGGGAAAATCCTGACAACAACATCTTTCTCTGTCACTCCTTTTAAGTTAACTGCTAACATAAAATTGTTAATATGTTCTTCAGCTTGTGTTCCGTTATCTGGATTAAATTTAGGCAACCATTTTTCGGGAGCATCAGGTAGATCATGCAATGGTACGGGCATGTTGACTGCACCTGGCCTAGTCCAAGGGTCTGCCATTATGCTAGCGACAATAGTTGTCACTACTGTTGGGATTCCAGATGATCGAGGAGAAGAGAGTGTTGAAGGGTGAGTAGTTTGAGATGCTGTAGTACCTAGTCCCTGATGAACAACAGTGTGTAATAGAGGAGTGGATGGTTGACTTTGCAGATTAGGAGATGAGATGGAGGATATGGAAGAAAGGTCTTCACTATCAGATCCTTCAGTAATCCTTTTAGCCTTTTTCCTTTTCGGTAAAGGGAACTTAGTAGGTTCAATATCGAGTTTTTCGCTCTGAAGTCTGGTAAGTGGATGAGATAGATTGAACTGCGAGGTCGCACTGCTTTGTGATACTTCAGATTTCTGAGGCGAAATCGAGAAGCTCTGAAGTTTATGGATAAGAGACTGGACTTCAGGAGATTCAAGACTTAATTGTTCTGAAATATGATGGGTGTGAGCAGTGGTGGTTGATTCCTCTTTTTCTCGATTGTGTGCCGGAGAACCAGCATGTGATTGAGAAGGAGGAGGGGATTTGGAGGGAGAATTACTCTTAGAGTGGCTTGCAGACTTGGGTCTGCTTGCCATTCACAGTCGATGCCCTCTTTCTAGCGCCAAAAATGTTGATGCCCCAAAAATCGTTGCAACAACATCGGGGAAACCACCCGGTCCGGACCTTAGTGCAGCTCCTTTTCCGTTTGGGATAGTGGCTCCGACTGGGGATAATGGGACCAGTTTCCCAAGAATTATAAGTAAATGGGATGGATGAATGACTTACGATATAGGGTGGTAATAAGCGAACAACTAAACTATAAGAGAAATATAATAACTATAATCTAATCCCGGGACTTATCAATTTGTAGAGTGTAGCGTTTGATAATTTGTGCTTTATGGCAGGCATATAGATGACTCTAACACTAAAGCATAGATGTTTAAACCATTTAAGATTGCTTTGCATAATTAGTTATGCAGAGCGATGATAGCGAATTACTACACTTAGTCATTTATATCATTGCTACACGCATGAGTAAAAGAGATAACAAATCACAAAACATTCAATAGTGATATGAAATGAAGATTTGCTGTTATATTACATACATGTATTCAATAATAGCAAAGATAATAACACAGCAATTCATATAATAGGAAAAAAACACAGATACAGATAATAGTACCATGTAAGCTGTTTGACCAATCCAGTATATTAATCACTATGTCGCAGTCCTTCCTTCAAACCAGAAAGCATTCCAAACAAGAGACAGTAGTGCACAATTGCATAAAACAACCTTCTAATCAAAATTAAGAACCATCGGTCGAGTTTCACAAAAGAATATAGACTGAAGCACAATAGTGCAAACTTCAGCCTTTAAGTCTTTTACAAAATTTTACGACCCTTTCCAAAACAATGAAACGGTCTATAAATACTATGCTAATCTAAATATCTAAATATCTAAAAACTGAAAAGCTACTAAATTGGCATTAACAAATATCATCTTCTTTTCTGGCGATCTGGCAGTCGGCGGCGATGCTTCATTCGGTGGTCTCTTTGCCTTTACTCCTTCGCTGACATATCGCCAGCATTGGCTCTACTTCTGGTGGAGTGTTGAGACGCGAAGTTAGCTGGGCATCATATGTGGCATCCCGAATGTTGGAAATCAGGTATCGGAGGGCATCTGTTAAACAGTTAAGAGCCGACCTTTGAGAGTGTGGTTTAATCAGAAAGAGCCAGTATGCGTCGGAGGTTAAAGTATTTACTCCAGCGATTAACCGTCCTTGTTTCTCCAGATCAGGATAATTTCTCTGCTCCAGCATGTTTGCTGTTGTTATGCTTCCAGGTGTGCACTGGGAGATCATGTTCGCCAGATAGAGTGTGTCGTTTGACTAGATTGATCATGTTGCTGGCAATCATTTTACATCTTGAGGCCGCCCTTTCCGCTTTCATTACCTGGGTGTTCCATTCCATGAAGAGTATGTCCTTGTACGTTTCATAGATTCGGGGCAAATTTGCCGCTTTCCCTTCTTCAGAATCTTGCCACTCAAGATATTCGGATATGGTGTCTTCGGCCTGATCTAGCTCATTTCTGGCTTTCTCTATCTGCTGACATACTACTGTGGATGTTTCACATAATGACTCAGCGTCAGTAAGTTGTCGGCACAAGAGTCTGATCTGAGATATTAATGCGCCATTTATTCGAGTTGCCTCTGCTCTGAAATCGTTAACACTCTGGGCGTCCTTGATACCTTCGAGCTGTGCCGATAGCTGAGCTATTTGCTCATCTTTAGATTTCATCATCAGCTCATTTGACGCTTTCAACTGTGACAATGCCTCCGATTCTTCTTTTTCCTTCTGAACCTCACTTTGGTCTATCCTCTGTTTTTCAATTTGCAGCTGCTGGGTTAACAAATTGTTTTCTTGCTGTTGAGCTAGCAACTGCTCTTCTACCTGTGCTGCCTTGTTTTTCGCCTCAATTACTTCTGCCTGTAATGCATAAATTTCATGGTCCTTAGTCTTCAACATAAGACTTACCTCTGATGCTTTGTCAATAGTTGTTGTCGAATAAGCTCCCGCAAATTGCGACAGCTTAGTTAGATCATCAGAGGGGTCCAATTCCCCCTTCCAGACCACATTGCCCGTGACTGTTTGCTCAGGATAAATAGAAGGTTGATCAAGCCTTCGTCTTTTCCTAGAGCGCCTAACAACGGCTCTATGCTTTGGGCTATAGAAAATATCTAGGGGAGGAATTTCTTCCACCTGGAGATCAATTTGATCGGACGGGTCTTGAGTGATTACCTCGACATCCTGTGAAATGGGTGGGCCGCTGGTTCCTTCTAGAACCTGAGAAGAAGTAGTATCGGGAGCATTGCTTGTTTTAGAGGTGTCTGAGTCTTTGGAGGCTTCCTTACCACTGATAATGGAATCGAATTGGTTCCATTCTTTAATCAATTCAGGATCGGTGGAGGTTTGCTCATGTTGCTCTGTGTGGGCTTTGCTCCGTTCTTTTTCTTGTTCTGCCCTCTGCTGTTCTTCAAGTGCCTTCCGCTGCTGCTCCTCCAATTCCCTTTTCTGCCTATCTTCCAGTTCTTTCTTTGCTTTCTCTTCTTCTTCCCTTTTCCTCTGTTCCTCTATCTCTTTCTACTTTCTTTGCTCTTGATCCTTTTGTACCTTTTGCTGCCTTTCTATCTGCTCCTTTTTATGCCTCTCTGCCTGCAGCTTGTTTTGCCTTTCCTCCTGTTGTTTATCATGCTCTTTAATTGTAACAGGAGGTGGACGTATCTGCTGCTGACCAGGCTCGCTTGAGGAAGATGCTGGGGTTGTGGATAATAAATCTAGAGGCAGAGTTTGCAACCTCTGTTCTCTAAGTTTATTAAACTCAGTTAACGCCACATCTTCGTATCTCATTGCAGCAAGCTGTTTGGTTTGGCTTATTGAATCGGCACCTGCGAACAGGTCATCAAACTCATCCTCTTGATGGACAATCTTTGACAGTTTGGCCTGTTCCAGGGCAATGAAAGCAGTCTTGTTCGGATCATAGAGTCTGTTTGGGATAGTGGCCAGGGATATCATTTGGAGTTTTGTTGCTTCTTTTTCTGCATGTTTGTAATTATGCAGCGTCTAAACTCCAATTCTTAAAGGAAAAGAGGGCCATCCTCTCTTCTTCTCATCTTTGAGAGTTTGTGTGAGACTCTCGGACATAATCTGGTAGCAGATTTCCCGGGCTAACAATTTGTCTGGGATGTATAAAGGGAGAACATGCGGCCTAGCTTTGCTTCCAAAAACTCTAATATAGGTGAAATGTTCTTCCCCGAACCAATGCGCTATGGCTGGTAAGTCAAAAGAAGCTTCATAGGAAATTCTTGGGATGGGTCTGTCGAAAATAGAATAGTGAATGGGCACCATGAAACCATTGCAAATTTGATACAAATGGTCCTTGTAAGAGGACTTCCACAATTTCCGATGGTACAAATGAATGGGTATTGGATCATGGGTGGTCCATCTCCAACCGAGGACAGGAAACTCATAATTAAAACACAGGGTATCCATAATGTAAGCAGAGTAATAAAATGGTGGGATTTTCCTTTCGGTGACTCTGGTTTTGGCTCTAAATTCACGAACAGCTGTGACCAACTTATCAGACAGAATAGTGGCCCAATCCATAATTGTACTATTGACAGCCACTTCCATTAGGGGAACCATGTCAATATGGATATTAGCGGAGTCATGTAATCCCCACAATCTACACATCATAATCCTAGCATAGCAATAGGGAGAAGCCAAAGAAGCATTGGAGTACTTACCCGAACTTTCATGCTTGTGTTTGGCTGGGTTCTGCCTCCAATCTCGGAGAGGTTCGGATGGTGATTCATTCTCGTTTGCGAACTTCTCCACGAAGGCTCTGTTATAGACTAGCTCCGGTTCAGGCAAATGATACATTCGCCTCAGGTCATCAGGCTTGAACGACCCGAAAATCCTTCCATCCCTTGTATGAAAAGTTCTATCAGTGAGGGTAATTTCCTCAATTGCCCAGCGTACCACATCAGTATAAGGTAGGACCTGCTCTTTGGCTGCTATTCTGTGCAAAAAGGAGTCGGCCAAGTCTTTGAGAGTTGCCTCGGACTTCCTTTGTTCATCCACACTAGCCTCAGTCACTGTCTTTGCCGGTTGCTCGGCCTCTAACAGATTATATGTACCCTGCCATGTAGTGCTAGGAAGACCAGTGCATGTAGTATCTGAGATTAGGCCTTTCTTCGAAACTGTAGCAGCTTGACCTGCGACAGGTGTTGTAGTAGAACCCGCAGCCTTCTTGAATTTCTTCCCCATCATGTTCAGGCTTCTCTCGACAGCTGAATTCTACACAAATGCAAGAGAAATCGTAACAAGGAAATAACAACGACAATCCATAATGGGATAGATATATTACTTGAAGCGTGGCAAGATTAATTCTAAAAGTGGTTGCGGATCTAATGATTTGAGAAGACACCGCAGATGCAATGATGGTGATTTTACGGCCTGTAGCTCCATAAATGACCATTACATCGTTATTAGGCTGAATGACCCCTTAAAGCGTGCAACAGATTTTTTAAAGGTCTAATCATATGTGTTCGTTAAATCGAAGGGACAAAGTTTTAAATACGCATGCATTACCTTATCCCTGCATTTAACGGCATTTTGAAATCTGTGCTTTTGTCAACCGGATTTAAATATAAATTTAAAGCTTGAAGCAATCACCTTTAAGGAACTCTGATCATCGTTAAGCGTCATCGCATCGCATCGGGGGTGTGAGTGATACTATCGTTTGGGAGAGATCTTGGCGAATGCCGATTGCGACATCGCATCGGATTAGCGCGTGAACACATTACTAGATGTATGTCAAATGATTTGCCGACTTTCGATTGTGATATCACATCGCATCGGGGAAAAGATCTGAGCGTCTTATGAAAGTGTATGGGATTCCGCCGACTACCGATAGCGATATCGCATCGGGTCGGGGCTTATAACTTAAGGCATTTTTCCACAAGAGGCAACGCCGATAGTCGATCGCCGATATCACGTCGCATCGGGGTGTAAGATATGTGCTCTTTTTGTGTGTGCATTGAATACCGCCGATCGCCGATAGCGATATCGCATCGGCAAGGACCAAGGTGATATTTAAATGTGTTTCTCTTGTTATTGCGACATGCGATCTTGCGATTTCTTCTTCGCACTAACCAAAAATTGCTTGATATTTATTCAAAAAGGCTTTCATTCACAAATTCATTTGATTATCATACCTTTTTCGAACAAATTCATTAATGCCAATTAAATTTTTAAAAGGGACCCATTTCATATGTTAATTGTTTGTGAATAAAAATGTTATGAAATGGGGGGTTGTTGTAGGGCACAACAGATCCATATCAAGTTTGTGAGAGACTTTTCGGCGAAAATCACATGGGATACCATTTGTTGACGCGTTTCGAACCAACTGGTGTTGTTCATCGTCAGGACAAGTTGAAGAAACAGATCTAGCTTAGCAAGTTAAATAGTCTTAGCAGAGTCTCCAATAGCTAACTTGACCAACGGCTAGTTTGACTATAGGACCAGGGTCAAAATTATTTTATTAATTTAATTAGTAATATTTAGGACCAATCCCTTAGAAATATAAAAATATTTTTAATGGGTATTTAGTTCCAAAAATATTATTAAAATTATAAGTTAAATAGTATTTGAAAGGAAATTTAGTTAGATAAAGGATTTTATAAAATATATAAAGTAAAAGTTAATTAATAATTAAATGGAAAATTAGTTACATAAAGGACCTTATAATAAAATAAAGTAAAACCATAAGGATGTTAGGTTAGTTAGAAAATTAGTTAAAAATATAAGTTGATTAGAATTTAAATGGAAAATTAGTTATATAAGGGACCTTATAATAAATAATATATATATATATATATATATATATATATATATATATATATATATATATATAATTGAAAAGGGTGATTATTCAGAAGTATTATTAAAATTAAAAGCTAATTAGAAATCACATGGAAAGTTAAAGGACTATAAGAAATGAAAAAATAACTCTAAAAAATAATTAAATAATTAAATGAAAGGAGAAAATAATGAAGAGAAAAATAATAAATAATAAATAATAAAAATAAATAATAATAATAATAATAATAATAGTAAATAAATAAATAAATAAATAAAAAATAAAAATAAAAATAAAAAACCTTAAGAGGAGGGCGGAAAAAATGATTAGGAAGAGAGTGCTGGGACCCAACACCTACTGATTTTCCAGCCATCCTCTCTATTGAGATTGCTTGGCCTCTTTTCAATCTCAAGCGCTTCCCTAAATTTTCGATGATGGAAATGTGAAACTCTATCAATAACACTAGCCTCCTCAATACAAACATGATGATTGGTTTTCTCAGCATGATTAGCTAAAGCGGAAGACTTAGCTCTCCTATGCTTAAGGTCCACTGCGTGTTCGCTAATCTTTTGATTAATGGAGCGACCAGTCTCCCCAATATAGGGTGTCCCACAAGAACAAGGGATCATATAAACACCTTTCATATCCTTAGGGTCGATAGGATCCTTCACTGATCTGAGGGACATACGAATGGTGTTCAGGGGCCTAAAGGTCACAGGGATACTATGCTTCCTGAGAATCCTTCCAATTCTATCAGTGGTCCCCTGAACATACGGAAGATGGACACCTGGAATTCGTTCTTTCGGTTCCCTTTTGGTCAGAGAATTCTTGGAAGCTTTAAGGAAAGCCCTATGACCCATGTATCTACTATAACCATTCTCAACAAAGACATCAAGTAGATGGGATTTTTATTTCTCAAAGCTCTTCTTGTCTGAGATCCTTAGGGCCCAAGTAGCAAGGGTATTGAGAACACCCATCTTTTGAGCCGGGAAATGGTGGGAACTGGCATGAAGATACTGCTCCGTATGAGTTTTCTTCCGAAAAACTTGATGGGCGAGGGAACCATCACTATTCTTAGAAATAAGAATATCAAGGAATGGAAGGCATCCATCAACTTCCTGCTCCTTAGTGAACTTAATGGCTGAGGATTGATTGTTGAGATGATCAAAGAAGAGATCAAGCTCATCCTGGCCATGAGACCAGATGGCATTGGTGTCATCCACATACCTTTTCCACAACTTTGGCAAGAGCCGGGAAGAGTTAAGAGCCTTGGACTCAAAATATTCCATAAACAGATTAGCAACGACAGGGGAAAGGGGTGAGCCCATCGCAACCCCACAGGTTTGCTCGAAGAACTCTCCCTCAAAACTGAAGAAGGTGGAAGTGAGACAGATCTCAACTAACCTGGCCGTGTCAGGATCTGTTAGGTGGTTTATCACCTCCATGGCCTCATTAATAGGGATGCAAGTGAATAGGGAGACAACATCAAAACTAACAAGAATGTCCCCAGGCTCAAGCTTAATGTCCTTGAGTTCCTCAATAAAGGAAGCAGAGTCTTTTACAAAGGACTCCGTACGACCAACTAAGGGCTTAAGCTTTAACGCAAGGAACTTCGCAAGAAGGTAGGTAGGACCTCCAATGGTGTTGACGATGGGCCTTAAGGGGGCTCCTTCCTTGTGAATCTTGGGGAGACCATAGATTCTAGGAGTAATAGGGTTGCTTTCAATGAGTTTATGGAGGCCAGTGGTCAAATTAGCCATTGGAGGCTCTGCTCAGACTATTTAACTTGCTAAGCTAGATCTGTTTCTTCAACTTGTCCTGACGATGAACCACATTAGTTGGTTCGAAACGCATCGACAAATGGTATCCCATGTGATTTTCGCCTAAAAATCTCTCACAAGCACCTGCATTCATCAGAGAGATACATGGAGTAAAGAATTTTTATTTTTTTCCCTTTTTTTCTTCTAGGCCTACTAGCCATCTGAATGAGGTTTTCAACTAGTAGATCTACCTAGGTGCCTCAAAGGAGGTTTTCACCTAGGATGTTTTCTTTTTTCTCCTTTTCATTTTTTCCAAACCAATTGAACACCTCATGGAGGTTTTCAATCAATGAGCCAATCTCAGGCGCTTAAAAGGAGGTTTTCACTTGAGATTTTTTTTTCTCTTAGTTTTCATTTTTTATTTCTTTTCCTATCCTACTCTATTTGAAAAAAAAAATCATTTTCAAGTGTAGGAATACTTCCAATGAATCCATGTGCACATCAAGATGACATATAAACTAATGTGTAGGCTTGCAATATATGATTTGACATGTACCTGAATTTAAGAGACCAAATTCTTTGACTTTGAAAATATCAAGCACAGTTGAAGAGTGCATCCTTCAGGTATATGTCCTTCTATCTTTCGAGTTTGAGGAGTGGTAATTCTTACCAGTGCTTTACAAGACATGGTCAGATTCATTTCTTCTTTCTCTAGGGTTGGTTCTTGGTGTACATCCTCTTCTTTTGATGTATTTTTATCATTTTCTTCCTCATCTTCAAAATCTATGTAAAAAAATTTCTTCTTAGCACACTTATGACCTTTAGTGTATTTGCTATCACAATTGTAACAATGCCCTGTTTCTCTTTTTTCTTCCAAATGTTGTGGTTTAAACCTTGTAGGTTGTGGAAGGCTAGGAGAAAAAACACTTCCATATTTATAGTTATGAGAGGTAATATTCCTTGTTTCCATAATTCCGCGTTCAATTTTTCTTGCCAACTTGAATGATTTCTCCAATGAATCAGGTTCCCAAAGATGAACCTCATGTTGAATGTTATCCTTTAAAGTCCATATGAAGACATCAATCCTTTGATTCTCTGGAATATCATTTACCCTTATATTCAATTTTTGGAAGTCCTCAATGTGGTCTGCTGTTGAACCTTTTTGTTTGAGATTTATCAATTGGCTAAAGAAGGTGTTGCTCTTTGTATCCTTATAATGTCCTATCATTTCCTCCATGAAAATTGACCAAGTGACAAGTGGTTTACAAGAATAAAGCCCTTTATACCATTAAAAAATGATTCGGTTCTAAATATAAAGATGCAATATGTACCTTTTGTAACAATTGTACACCATGTAGATCAAAATATTGCTCCATATGTTGTATCCAATTTACTGGATCATTGCCATCAAACTTCCTCATATCATGTTTTCTTGATTTTAGGAGCTCGATCTTGAAATGAATGTAACTCTATAATTTCGAATCTCCAATTTCTGAAATTGTGCCTTCTGGTAGCTCTATTAGTCCTCTTTCTAACCCTATTTGTTTGATCAATATTGGATTCTTGAAGAAAGCATTATGCCAAATCTCCTACGATGACCTAGTTATAGACTGGTTCAGTAGAGAAAACTTGTACGAAGGGCCACATGTCACTTTTTCGACCTTCGGACTTGAACGAAATACACAGATAATTAAAGTATGTCCTCTTTCTATAACTTCTTATGAAATTTCAATCTGATGCTCAGAGAGAAAGTTATGATGATTTTCCAAAGGTCACATGTTTGGGATGCAATTTAGGAGCCTGCAAAAACCCTAAAGGCCTTGGACCATATCTACGAAAATGTAGTGAAAAAAGATTTGAAATTCTACCCCAAGCTTCACCAAGATTTCGGCTCAAATGGTTTTTAATTTCATAGTCTGAACCTTCGCAGAAAACATATTATAGCGAAAATGCCACGATGACCTGTTTGAGATGGAATTTTGGAGTTTCCAAAAACCCTAACTTTCTCAAATCATATCTCCTAAAATATAGCATTACATGATCTGGAATTTGGATCCAAGGTTTATTACAATTTTGTATCAAATGGGTTTCTTTTTTGAGCTTCTGAAATATCACAAAAAAAAAACAAAAAAAATTAAAAATTAAAAAAATTATAGTGAAAATTCCACGATGACCTATTTGAATTAGTGAAACAATAGAATCCAAAGCTATAATACCAAATGTTATGAAAACAACTCACAAAAGATAGAAAAGATAGATCAACGAATTCAAAATCAACCTCTTCGATGGGGAAACCTCCTTTAAATTAGACAAATGAACAATTCTTGGATGATACAAATGACAATAGCATATTTCTATATATAAGAGTCTAAGTGGTCCCAATATAATCAGAGCCTACATAACAATAATATTGTAGGGGCACAACAATAACAATAGTGGGCTTCTATGAGGCATAATAACAACAACATGGGGAGTATATGGGAACAATAATACAATAAGTGGGTTGCACTATTAACAATAAGGGGTTACACTAGTAGTATAGGGACCTAACATATGTGCAGCATACAATGTGTCCTTCCTTCACTGTCATGATGTAATGGAGTGTATGTAATGAAATCAAATCTTTAACTAATTGCAGAAAATGAAATGCTCGAAATTGAAACCTTAACCTATTGCAAGAAAGAAAATACAAGGAAATAAACCTATTCTAATTGCATAAAGTATCATTAAATAAATGTCAACCATTACATTTCAAAGAGTTTAGATCCATTAACAAAGTTCATTGGATGTGGCAATCATCATTGTATTATCTATTTCATAAATATGTCCATTAGCCCAAATTGTTGAAATATTTTGCACAGGTAAAGAGGCAAGTAATAAGTGGTATTTAGTCTTCCCTAATAATTTATTTAGAGCCTAGGGGTCATGATTCAACACTAAGGGACCAAAAAAAAATTTCTTTAGCAAATCTGGGCAAGTATATACATGTTGGAAGAGTATTAAAGGAAATAATAGATTTACTATAGGAAGCTATAATTCATCGAATGACCAAGCAAATAAAATCCAAATTGGATGGGGATTTTTTTTATTGACTAGGATGTATTAGGTTTTCATTCCAAGTGGAATCACTTGAAAATACCTCTATTAACCCATGCTAAAAAAATAGTAGAAAATTACTAGTTTAAAATCTAGAAATTCGAGAATTAGTGAGCCAGTAAATCTATCAAATACTTAACCTAATCAAGTGAAAATGAGATGGGGTAATTTTTGTTATTAACTAGAATGTTTTTTGATATAATGCAAGTGGAATCAACTCGATTGAAGCTCGTTAGCATGCTCTAAAAAATAACATAAATTTATTGTTATTTGCCACAAGGGAGTTCTAGAAATCTAGATTTGGGAATAAGAAAACTAATCCAAGTAGCTCAATGATTACTATGACCTTCCAAATATTTTCAAAGGATGAAACGATGTTTGTGATCCTACAAAAGAACTTAATTCAACCATTTAACCCAATCCTACAACAAGAAATCATCAATGGTAAGTGCAGAAATAGAAAAAGACAAGGACAAAAGATGTATGTGAATAAGAAGTGAAAGGAAGAAACGTAAACGATACATAAGGGCTTTGAGGCTCCTAGGATCGAAAATCCCAAGGAAAATCATATTCCTATAGAGAAGACTAAAATTTAGGAGCTGAACATGGCACCAATCTTCATTATTTCCATCAGTACAATTACATCCCTGCAAGAAATGATAATGGAGTTGCAAAAATACGAGTTCTCTCCATACGAAGACTAATAAAAGTCAACACCTAGAGGAAAATTCGACTTGGTGCTTATACAAAATGATTAGGAAGCATTCCCCATGAAATGTGGAAGTTTTCCCTACCAAAATCCCTTAATTAGTGGATCTGGTTCCAAATACTAGGAATCTGCATTAAATGGCAAGGAACACATTTCTAGATTTTCTCAATCATTGGAGCTCCAGAATCTGTGAAATTATTTCAGAATATATTCTTGATTTATTATTTAATATTGATCCTCCTGTAGTAGGGAGCAAGTCCCTAGATTATCTCCTCCTCCAAATCTCCATAATTTGCCCAATATTCTCATAATATTCCACAAAAATAAATAATATTAGGCACAAATATAAAATTATCCATAAACCTTCGTAATGAACATATTAAAGTTAAAAATACATTATTTAATGAAAAAAGAGAGGTTGAATGTGCTGAAGGATGGTGAGATGGGCCTTAATTTATGTCTAATTTGAAGGCCCATCATACCCCCTACTGAAAGTGTTTCTCATCCTCTAAGCAACTTAGTGATCTCATTGTGCCTCATTCATGACCCTGGTGGCCTCCCTCATTTTTACAATCCTACCTTGTTCCCCTTATGAAAAATGGGTTCTCTAAGATTCATGGTCTCTTACCTTTCTATAACATCTTTTAGGCCTTGGAAAAAAGCTAAAAAGAGATTAGAGACCTCTTGTAAATCCTCTTTCCATCGCTGCAATGTGAGTTCTATTTTGATGGTGAATTTCCTCTTGCCTTTTGTTGCCTTTTTCTTCTCTTTTGTGGCTTAGATGATTGCCTAATGGCCTTGGAGTTCTCTGTTTTAATTATGTCTCTCTTTGGTACTGCCATTTTTTTTTAGCACAATTTATTTGTTTCTTCCTTCTTGTAGCAACATTATGTCTTCCTGTAGGAGCTAGTCCTTCTCTTTCAGGGTTTTCTAATTATATGAGAGTAATGAGAAATGATGTAGAGAGTTTGGAGGATGATTCTAGGTCTCAGAGGGAGTAGTGTAGGTTTTTGAAAATGGAGAGGATGTGTTGTGTGTGTTTTTTCAAGAAATTTTCGGGGCGAGACAGAGTGTAGGGTTTGTTCTTGAAAAATATTATTTTTTCTTATGAAATGGGATGGATGAATGATGGATAGATAGTGGATATGAAGTGGATGGAGGGCTTGGAGTGCTTTGGTGACTTGGCCTTTGCACAAATTTCGTCTTTTAACTATTGTCCCCATTCCTCGAAATCATCACCCTTCATAATTTAGCTTTTCCACATTGCATGAGTGAAGGAGTGAGCTGCAATTAACTAGTTGAAGGTGGCCGAGACTGTTGACCCATCCTTAGCTTATAAAACTTCATCCCTTATGCATTGACAACAAATTTCTAACTATAATATGCTCAAGAGAATAGGACAAGAATATTGCATACTTGTACCTACCTGATGGTTGTTGGAGAGACATGTATGCTATTGTTGAGGTGATGATCGATCCATGGTTCTCTAGAGGTGATAATTTCTTTTTTTTTGCTTCTGCACAGGTCTTCATAGCTTGGTGATTCTAAATCTATGTCTTCTAGTTACCATGAGCAAGCTATATTTGTCAAATTCGGCCTTCTTATAGTGTTGGTCATGGCCATGGGTGATGTTCACCTTCCCTATACCTTATTCCACCATTAACACCTTTTGTACCTTCCTATACCTTCCAACCTGTTTTCTGTAGTAAACTACGACATCTTGTAGTACTACATGAAACCATGTAGTATAATGTTTAAATCCATATCTCCCAAATGATATACTAGATTGATATGAAATTTTTTGAGCATGTTGCCATCATCCTTATGCACATCCCCATAAAAAACGTTTAGCCAATGGATGCACGAATCTTGGGAAAAATTAAAAACTGGTTGAAGTTGATGGAGGCCGATTTATTGGAAACCGTGCACTGGAATTTGCTGAAATTTCTTAGGCATGTTACCATCATCCATAGGTATCTCTCCATGAAACAACTTTGTAAATGGATGCATGAATATTGAGAAAATTAAAACATGGTTGTAGGTGATGGAAGTTGATTTATACAAAATTGTGCACTAGAATTTTCTGAAATTGCTTGAGCATGTTACTATCAACCATATGCATATTCACCTAAAACAACGTGGCAAATGGATGCATGGTTTTCAAGATATGACAAAAATAATTTTTTGCTCTATGTATTTCTGTTTTCTATAATGAAACAAAGCCTTCCTGGAGTATTTTAGGACAACAAGAAAATTGAATGGGAAAATATTGGGAATGATGGGTGAATGGTGGAAATAGATGAAGGTTATGGATTGACATGACCTTGGTCCTTTTGGAGCATCTGAGCAAAGGACGAGAGTCCAAGTTTGACTTCCTTTGACTGTAATTTTGATCAATTTTTTCCTTTTCGTACAATTTTTTTTTGTTTCTTTCAAATGTTGGAGAGCACCTGCATTCATTAGAGATATACATGGAGCAAATATTTTTTATTTTTTTCCCTTTTTTTTCTTCTAAGCCTACTAGTTGCCCCAATGAAGTTTTCAACTAGTAGGACTGCCTAAGTGCCTCAAATGAGATTTTCACCTAGGATATTTTCTTTTTTCTCTTTTTTCTTTTTTCCCAACACATTGACCACCTCATGGAGTTTTTGAATCAATGAGCCAATCTCAAGTGCCTCAAAGGATGTTTTCACTTGAGATTTTTATTTTTTCTCTCTTTTTTTTCCTATCCTACTATACTTGAAAAAACAAAATCATTTTCAAGTGTGGAATACTTCCAATGAAGCAATGTGCACATCAAGATGACATATTAACTAATGTGTAGGCTTGCAATATATGATTTGACATGTACCTGAATTTAAGAGACCAAATTCTTTGACTTTGAAAATATCAAGCACAATTGAAGAAGAGAGTGATGCTCCATCTTGTTGATTTTCTAGAGCCAAACCTTAATATAACTTTGAAGCCCTTGGTTTTATTTCTTATCTAGATCATTCTTCATGTCTTGTTCTATCGTGACGTTCAAATATTCATATTTTTGTTGATTTTTCTCTTGAATACATGGAGGATTTGGTCGTAACTATGAGGGAGCTTTCTCAATCTCTGATTTGATGTCTTCTCTTCATGAAGTGCAACCCATGATTCTTTGGTCTTCTCTTTTGAATCTTCTCTTTCTGGATGTTGTCCTTTAATGGCATCAAAAGAATCTCTTTTTTGTAATATTGTTTATGAGCTAATATGAATACCATTGAGATCAAGAATATATATTTTGAAGTGTTGTATCTCAACATTGTAAGTGGGCTGAGCTACTTCATTGTGTGGGTTTGGAATGGTGGTACATGTAGTTGAGTTGGAGTGGATATTTGAGATGGATGTGGTTGGGGTTGTGGTTATGGTGAAGGTGGATGGTAGGGATAACATGGAGTTGAGCATCTAGGATATTGAGGTTATTGTGGATGGATCCCATAAGTTCCTTGCCAACCTTGTTGCCAATATTGATTTTGGTGTTGAGATGGCCAAGGTTGCCAAGGAAAGGGGGTGTTCCAATTACTTTGAGATGAATGTGCATAGACTTGAAATTGTGAATTAGACTCTTGCATCATATCAGGTTGAATAGGCTTCCATGGTCCTCTTGGAGCTACATAACATAGATGCATTGTCAATTGACTTGCTCCTTTGTCCTCTTGGTAAACTTCCTTCAACCTTGGTAATGAGGGGAAATATTTAACATCATGTGATTTTTCATTGACAACACAAACAACAACATATTCTTTTTGCTCATTTTGTATTCTTAACATTTCTACTTGTTCACTTAGATTGCTAAGAATTTCTGTTTTAAAGTTATCAAGTAAATTTCCAAGTTTAGCTTGATTTACCGATCTTAATGCTGATTGACTTACTCTTGCCCTTCCTCTTGATAAGTGTTTTCATGTTTCACAAATTTATTTAAACAATAATGGGTATACATCACCTCTACTTATGAGATCAAGGAGATCAATTCACTCATCCTTAATTGTTCTAAGTAAGAGGGTTTTTAGTGTGTCGGATCTTAAGTGATATATTTTTCCCTCTTAACAGTATCCATGAACCTTTCTATTAGATCCTCGAGGCTCTCATATTATTTTTTATTCATTCTAAAGATTTCTTCTTTAAGATCATGATCTTTATATTTTTCTGCATCTCACTCCATCATCTTATTGAATTAGTCTTTAAACTCATGAACCATTTAAGATCTCTATCCTTCAATGTTTCCAGAAACAATATCAATTTTTGAGTGTTTATTAAGTAACCATAATATCTATAAAGGATTTCAAATTCAAAAAGAAAGGTTTCCCGATCTTTTGACCTTAGACCATGAAATTTTGGAAGAAAGTATGGAGGTATGTTCTTCATGTGCACACTACCATCAATATCTTGAATGGGAAACCCCGGAGGATATTCCTCATTATCATAATCTCCGTCCATTTATTATACTTTATTTTCCATAACTTCTTCTTATACCTGGAAAAGTGGATGGTAATGTGACTCTTACTGCACCACATGATCAAATGGGGGGTGGGTTGGTGTTGGAGATTTTTGTTTTGTTTTTATGATTGAATGAAAACACTATTGCAATGCACTTTTCTATTTTTGAAATGAAATATGCCTAATGTTTTTTTTTTTTGCAAAAGGTTAAAAGAAATGAATCAACTAGGGAAGAAAATAATGCATACTTTGACACATCCTTGGTAACGGCACCAAAATGTGATGAGCCTCAATATTGCAGCAAGAATGTTGCAACTCCCAAGGCTACCAAATTTAATTATTAACCCGGGGTTCATACAAACTTAAGAGGTATCATCACTATATGTGCAGCATATAATGTGTCCTTCCTTCACTGTCATGATGTAATGGAGTGCATGTAATGAAATCCTAAACTAATTGCAGAAAATGAAATGCTCAAAATGGAAACCTTAACCTATTACAAGAAATAAAATACAATGAAAGAGACCTATTCTAATTTCGTAAAGTAAAGATCATGAACTAAATTTCAACCATTACATTTCAAAGAGTTTAGATCCATTAACAAATTTTATTAGATGTCGCAATCATTGTATTATCTAGTTCATAAATATGTTCATTAACCCAAATCACTGAAATGTTTTGCATGGGTAAAGAGGCAAGTCATAAGTGGTATTTAGTCTTCCCTAATCATTTATTTAAAGCCTAGGGGTCATGATTCAACACTAAGGGACCAAAACCAATCCTTTTTAGCAAATCTGGGCAAGTATATACACGCTGCAAGAGTACTACAGGAAATAACAGATTTACTACATGAAATTATAATTCACCAAATGAACAAGAAAATCAAATCCAAATTGGATGGGACACTTTTTTTTATTGAATAGGATGTCTTAGGTCTCCATTCCAAGTGTAATCACTCGAAAAAGCCTTTGTTAACCCATGCTAAAATATAGCAGAAAATAACGAGTCTAAAATCTAGAAATTTGAGAACTAGGGAGTTAGTAAATATATCAAATGCCTAACCTAATGAAGTGAAAATGAAATGGGGTAATTTATTTTATTAAATAGATTTTTTTTTAACATCATGTGATTCTGCATGGATAAAAAAAATATCAACATTTTCTTTTTTCTCATTTTGTATTCTTAACATTTCTACTTTCTCATTTATATTGCTAAGAATTTATATTTTAAAGTTATCAAGCAAATTTCCAAGTTTAGCTTGACTAATGGATCTTGATGCTGATTGACTTACTCTTGCCCTTCCTCTTGATATGTGTTTGCATGTTTCCCAATTATTTTTAAACGATAATTGGTATACATCACCTCTACTTAGAGATCAAGGAGATCAATCCACTCATTCCTAATTATTCTAAGTAAGAGGGTTTTTAGTGTGTCGGATCCTAAGTGATGTAGTTTTTCCCTCTTAAAATTATATGTGAACCTTTCTATTACATCGTCAAGGCTCTCATCTTCTTTTTTATTCATTCTATTTCTTCTTTAAGATCGTGATCTCTATATTTTTCTAGATTACCTTGACTTGTACATCTCCAATCAAAATTTGTTCGAAAACCTCACGTTTCTAATCACCTAATCCCAAAAAAGGAGGGGTTGTGGATGTATATTTTGGTCACCTCAACCTCACACTGAGAATGGTCTTCATTGGAATTGATGTGGTGTGGGCCTCTGGTGGGAACTCAAAAACGATTATACTTGAATTTGAATTCTTAACTAAACTTGCGTTTTCATTTTTAAATAAATAACCAAACGAAGGTCGTATAAATGTCTCAATTATCATCACGCCAAACATAGTAAGTATGACTAAATCTAAACAGACAATAACCATTCAATCTCCTACTCATTCCACGAAAAAAATGAAAAAACAAGGATATCCGGTGGTGAAAAAGGACCAAGCCAAACAAAACCAAATGGTGAATCGGTTTTAGTCCACATTTTACTATGTTTTCAGGCATGCATAGGCTAAGAGAATTTCATGGGATTCTAGTAATATTATCTAATGGTGCACTTATCCCATATCTATATCATTTTGTGTATACATGGTATTTGAACAATTTCATTCGAGAGGTTTTGTATCTGAGGAGATCATTGCAGGTGGTCCATATCTTTGTCTTACTAGTTTTGTAGTCCTGTCTATATCAGGTTTTTATAACTGAAATCATTTTTCTGTGCACACACATATATTTTGAAGAAAATATTTTAATATTTAAGAAAAGTACGTCAAGATTAGCCTACAAACTATACATGAAGCTCAATATGGAGTACATGCATCACATAAGCACATCTTATAAAATTTATATATGTACAAAAAATGAAGTATCTAATACTGATGTTAACAACAAAAAACCAGTAAAAGTGTGAAGTGGCCAATCCAAAACCCCTTCCTATAGATCGCACACCTTTTTCACTTCTTGATCAACCATTGAATTGTTTTCACTTTAAGTGTAGGTAAATGTGATGTTGTTGAACTTCTTACTAGTTATAAATTATTATTAACTGCAACCATCAAACTAATATTCCTACATTTTAGTAGACCTTCTAGTTCTAACTAGCCACAAACAAGATGGGAATCTCCAAACACTTTGAGATCCTAAATGCTCATTTTCTTTGCGAGTCGAAGAAGGATGTAGGTTGCCTTTATTTATGCATGGTTTTTTGTCACACTCTTGAATGAAACTAAAATTTGATAGAGTGAGCGATGTTGAGAGTTAATAAATTCCTTGTGCTTCTCTTCTAAATGGACCAAACTACCAGCAAACAACATGAGTGTTGCCTCATTGCAGCCAAGGGTCCATGGGGAAGAAGAGTACCCAAGGAGTAGGTTGGGAGGTCAACTTGTGGTTCACCAATGTTCAATCAGAATGTATTATCCTTTACATGTGGATGTGAACATTAGAAAGGGAGCGCAAACAACAAAAAAACTAAGAAATGAAAATTCACTCCTTGGTGACTGGTACATTGTGTATTTATAATTTATGTTATATGATTATTGGTTTATTTATAATGAGAAAATGTAAATATGAATATCATGATGATTGAATTGCAATGTATGGCTATTGATGTATGCATCTCAATTCATGTGTTTTCAATAGTGATGTAAATTATAACTAGTGTGGGAACTTGATTACTAATCTGAATTGTAAATTGGAAAAAAATAAAATAAAATAAATTGGTGTCATATGAAGGTTCCTACACTTGCTATCATAGCCAAATTGAACCCCTAGGACCTATGGAGCCACCAACGTTAATTTCTATCGATGACATGTTATGTTATCAATGACATGTTATGTTATGACTTATATATGAAATTGATTACATTGTAAAAGCAAAGGAGACTAAGACCTCTTATTATGCCTTTCCCTCTATGGTTTCAAAAATTTAATCGAAAAAAATTAGAGTTCAATCATGTCCTAGATACCTCATCTAGGTTTAATCTCTCATGATTCCTTCCTCATTGTTTAGACATTGTTATTTGTTAGGTAATCGTTAGGAATTCTTTAGGTTGTGCATAAAATTTCTATAATGGAGTATTAAATTGAACTGGATACACCGATTATACCTCTTGTTGATGCTCCATTTGCAATGAATTTGTTGAAGTGTTGGATTTGTCCATGGAAAAGAAAAAGAGACATATATACAAAAATATGAAATAAATGGCATATTGAATAGAAGTTGATACTTCATTCTGAATCATTTATATTCCATTATGAACTCAACTTATACGTGTCTAGCCACTATATTCTTAAGTAAAATCCACTAACACTCTATCTCTAGCTGTGAAATACTTCAAAGTGTGGAGAGAAGCATCACTACTATAAGATTTGTGCCACACACATATGACTGCAAGGTTTATATATAGCCATCCATTTAGTGATTAAATTATTGTTGGTATATATATAACATCGTGTTTTTAAATTCCTTAAGTATCACCACAATATCATATTGAAACTATTATTATAATGGCATTTGAAGAAAAGTTGAAATGATTACACACATAATGTAATCCTTCACACAATTAAAATTATAAGTAAAAGTTTAGCTTTTTGGCAGCCCGAAATGGAGTCCTCTTACATTGTCAGGAACTGGACTGTTAGACTTTTCTGTGTCCTGTAATCTCTTTTTTCTTCCATTGACGACTTACCTTTTCTCTTGGAAATTCCAGAGATTTCATTTTCTTTCGGCATGATTTGAATTGTTGTACTTATGGAAGAAGAAGATGAATGCCCCTATGAACCATAGGGGAAAATGTTTGGTCATATTTTGTATCATTATATAATATATATCATAATTCCCTCATCATTATCAATTTTATATAGCAGAATTAACCAAAAACGCTGATTATGCATCTTCTTGTTCAATTTTCTCTTCATTTTATTGAACTTTCTACCGCTGCCAGTAATTGACACTCTAGTGTATCTACTTGAAAGAATTGTCCCACGACCTCAAAATCATCCTTCATTCAAACATGGGCTAGAAGAATTAAAAGGCTCTGGAGATTTAATGACAACTGTAGATTCCGAAAAATTAGTCAAACTCGTCTTATGACTAGGAAAATATCAGGATGGAGGCTAGATTGGAGGGGTTGACCAAGACTTCACTATTGTCGTAAGACAACTAAGCTACTGCTAAATTAGAAATGGAACAGGGTCAAAGTTACTTATGATTATGACTTCTCTCTTTAAAAAAAAATAATAAGATTCTTCATTTGGCCAAAAGATGTAAACGAAATACAACATTTAATACAACTTTAAAATAGACAAAGCTACTAGCAAAGAAAAGAGGCATCTGGCCATGAGGATGAATGTCGTGCTCGAGGCAGTAAAGTTCCCAGAAACCACTTCTGACCTAGATACCAGATTTTCCAATGTGGGTTGAGATGCACTCACTCATTTTTGTTGGTGATGAAGAAAAAGAAACCCTTAGAAAATGAGAAAAAATTGTAAAGGAATGACAAATGTAAGAAATCGGATGAGGCAGGCATTTGTAAAGGTGCCTCCCACAATACCATCACACCTCTTACTATTATACTCGAAGTGCTCACGTCATAATATTGGAGATATTTTAATGGGGTGATGTATTGTTGTACTTTAAGTGTTCAGCACGTCGTTCAGGAGAGAGTTTAATGGGTGTCACGAATTCTGAGAGAATTTAACAGGGTGATGTACTTCTGTACTCGAAGTGTTCAACTCATCATTCAAGAGAGCATTTAACAGGTGCCATGAATTCGGATAGAGTTTAACAAGGTGACATATTGTTGTTGGCATTATGGCTAAAGTGTTGTCCTTGATGGCAACCCATTCAGGTGATAGATCACAGTACTTCAAGTCAGCAACAGAGATTGATGATCAGCTATCAAATATTGAAGAAAATAAGGGGTACGTAGGTACACCTTACATAAGGTGCGTACACGCAGGTCGGTGTTACATAAAGTGCATACATACCCGCAGTTATCTCGTTCAGGAGGTGCGTACCCCCAGTGCACACATTTCAAGGCAAAGAAAAGCACACGTGGGGTTTCTTATGTTTAACCTTTGGTATTTAGCTGACAGTATTTGTGCTATTATAGTGTCGGCCCGTGGTATTGATCCATGATTTAAGGAAGAGCTTTCCTATATAAAGCAAAGGAGATCATTTGGCTTGAGCATGTTTTGTGTTGAATATCTTATGAGGGCTAGATCTGAAATATTATGATCTCTTGGGAATAATGTCTAGATCTAAATAAGGCGAATCTACTGATGGATTGAGATTTCTTCGGCGCATGTTCAGATCTGTAGATCTGACTGTCTGGGTTATTTCTGAAGTCTTGAAATCATCTATGCCCGAAGGTACGTAGGTACAGTTAAAGAAAAGTGCGTACATACGCAGGAACGAAGTGTTTCAGGTGCGCCGGTACGCAGGCACAGAAGGGTTGCAGGTGCGGAGGTCCGCAGGCAGTTCAATGGATACAGTGCGTATGTAAGCAGGCGAGCAGTTGAGCAGGGTGCGTACGTAAGCAGGCAAACAGTTGAGCAGGGTGCGTACGTAAGCAGGCGAGCAGTTGAGCAGGGTGCTTACTGTAAGCAGGCAGTACATGGGTGAAGCTGCTTAATTCTCTTAAAATCTCTGTTTATCATTGCTGTGTTCTGGGTTTGGTTCTATTATTGTTACTACAGTTGACTGGGTGATTCTCTTATACTTGATGATCATTTGATGCTTATGGATCCAGTTTGAAAATTTATGAAAAGTGGTCCTTGTAAGAAAAGAAGTAGGGGGTTGTAGCTCCCTTCCAGGAGAGACTGGAAAACGAGAGAGAGTTGTAGCTCTCTGCAGGTTGCAGCCTGCGTACTGGTAAAGGACTACACCAGTACAAAACCATTGTAAAAGGAGTTTCTAATTTGAAAGAAGATAGAGACATATTGCAGCAGGTGGTTTTCACCCACATTGGGTTTCCACCTTACATCTTGTGTTCTTTGATGTGACTATCTGTTTTCTTTGTTCATTATTTTACGGTACTGACATGCAAAACTAATTCAAAGAACAAATAAGGAAGATTTATTAAAATAATTAGATAATACTGATTCACCCCCCCTCTCAGTATTATTTCCAACAATTGTTTTACTCGAAGTTTTCAGCTCGTCGTTCTCGAGAGATTTTAACGGGTGTCACAAGTCTGGGTGATACTGTTGATATTCACAACATCTGTTGAGGATGAAGAATCTCAACAGTGTCACTAACAACAACCTCACAATAAAATGCCTATCGACATAATTAGTACTTATTTGTTGCTGCCACATGTTATATTAATTGATCATTAAGGTAGTTTTTTTTTTAATTCCTAAATACCTAAAAACACATACACTGCTTTAAGTAATGTAACCAACTTCTCCTCACAAATAAAGCAATCATAAAAAGACTCAATGCATTTGACATATTCACTGATGGATATTATCCATACCAATAAAAATTAGGGGATGACTATGGATATTTTTTTTAATTAAATTAGGTTTTGTAATTGCATGCATGTTCTTTATTCATATGCAACATAAATGTGGTTTGTATTTGAGATGAGAATAAAAATTCAGGATTGCATGCACGCTTTTCTTTGTCATGTAAATTGTAAGTGATTATTATATAGTTAATGGTGGTGTAATAGGATGAATAATGTTGCTTTTATGCATTTAATCAATGCATATATAGGCATGTTTGACATATTTTATGCATTTTATTTAATGCATGTGTGATATGGATAAGAAAACATGTTTTATAATTATATGAATTTATTTAAAATATGTGAAATATGAATAAAAATGCATGCTTTATAAGTTTATGCATTTGTTTAATGCATTGGAATAAAAACAACAAGATTTTAGTTGTATTTTCTATTGTTAACCAATGTTATTACAATGGTACAAAGAAGAATGGTTTTGTACTTTGATGCATGTGAAAGTAAAAGATTAAAGATAACTTTTAATGTTATTTATGCATGTGCAAGTAAGTGGTTTTGCACTTGGAGATGCATGTAAAAATAGATTATTAAGGATGATTTTTAATGTTATTATGCATGTGAAAGAAACTCAAAGATGAAAAGATGTATAGCACATAAAATATTATTAGTGATAACTGGTAGAGGTTGTTTCTTTCCATTACGATAAATGGATATTTTACCTAATAATGATGTTAGATTTGTTGGTAATATCAATTGCATGAAAGAATCGTGACTTATGTGAAGAAAGGATTTATAGTTTCTAATCTATCCTTTTTGCAACAACTAAAATATTGATGATAAGTAACACTATGGTAGGCAATGAGATCATCATGTTTGACTATTGAAGCATGCATAATAAGGGATCGACAAACGTAGTTTACAAGGGATAATTTATCATGTCATGAAGATATTGTGCTTGATAAATGTGGGGTAGTGTGTTTGAGAAACATGACATCATGTTAAATATATTGACCTCTAGTTAATTATGATTGAATTAAAAATTATGTTTTTTGTACATTTTAATAATGGACAAGGGATGGACTCCCTTGTTTCCATTGAGTGAGGTTTGAACTCCCTCATGAAATGTTTAATAAAATAAATGTTTGTTGATTTTTCCATTTGGGGTTTCCAGGGTATATCGATGTCCATTTATGTGATTTCCTTTTTTTTTTTTGATGATATTGCTACCTTACATGACGTTTACATAAGAAAAATATGTTATTAACTAGATTAATTAAAAAAAATAATGATAATGGTCCAAGGTTACAATAGAAAGCTTTATGTTAACAAGTTGTGTTAAAGGTTATATGTTATGTGACTTTCTATTCCATTTATAAGTTTACTTTATTTAACGATTGTGATTTTATCTAATAATTAGTTAAGGAATATGGAATAAGTCAGTGTGAATATTACATGCTAGTAAATGTGGTAAAAATTTCCTAATCTTGTGTATTTTTGCATGATGTCTACCGAGGGATGTTATAATATTTTTGTCTATTTTCTTTAAAGAATCCATATATATGTGCACCAGAGATCTCTTGGGCAATAATTATTTAAACAGGGTAGTGGTCTAATTATCATAGACTCACATATTTAATCAGATTTCTTTTCTTGAACATAATTCAATTGAAAAAGGAGTATACGCAAAGATAAGGAACTCCACACAATTAAAATGTTCACTACCCTTCCGCACTCCACACAATGTAAATGATTACTTCCCCTAGGAAATCTGCACAATGAACTTGTGCCACTCAGTTGAAGGCATTGGTTTTTTTTTATTTTAAATGAATTGTAATGTTTATTTCTCTTGCATTTGTGATTTCACATTTGTGCATTAAATACTTATTATTATTATTATTATCATTATTATTATGCAATATTAAATCAAGTGTGTTTTTAATTCGTATGAACAAGATTTCTTACTCTGCACTCCACATAAGACTAATTTAATATGCAAAGTCGAGGCATGGAAAAAAAAGACTAATTTTGTGATTTGTGAAGGAAGTATAACTATGTGATTTGTGGAGGAAAGAGAAAGGTTGTAGAGGAAGTGCAAGAGAAAGAGTGTGCAAAGAAGTTATGTGCATAATCATTTGTTACTCAGAATCATGTTTTTTTCCTCTTTAGTGTGCATAATGTTCACTTCCCCTACACACTCCGCACAATGAAAATATTATCGCCCCTATGCATTATGCACAATGAAAAGGTTCACTACCCTTCTGCAGTTCACATTTTTCGCTCACCCTTTTTTCTTATTTTTCATTGTGGCTCTCCCCTATGTTTCTGTTCTACATATTGAAAGATTTTTCACCTCCGTATTTCGTACAATGTATAATTTTTTTTTCATTTTCCATTATAATTCCAAGACACATTGTTGGGTGGCCTCATGTGCAAAGTTTGGAGGTTCTGACAAAAGTTATGTGTGGAAATAAGAAAAAGCGGAGAAGCACTTCATACAATAAAAATTTTGACTTCACTTCCACACTCCACACAAAGAAAACATTGACTACCCTTATGCACTGCACATGAGAAAATGTGGGCCCTTCTATAATATTATATGAAGTCTCCTTTTAATGTGTAGCTATTAATTATGTTTAGTACAATGTATGAATCTACTCCTTAACATTTCGTACAATGTATAAAACAAATATTGATATTACGTACAATAAAATTTTCGACTCCACTTCCAAAAACCACAAATATAAGAAGTTCATTTCCCTTATTCCTACACATAATTAAAGATTTTATTTCCCCTCCATATTCCACACTTCCTTCATCTATGCAAACTCATAAATAACAACAAATTGCAGAAATGTGGGCATTTTCAAATAACGAGAAATTGTAGGTCCAGGAACAAGAAAGATATCCTTAGTATCTAAGACACAATGTTGAAGGGCCACATGTACGAAGTGTGAAGGCACCTATAGGAGTTACGTGCATATATAAGATAATTCAACACCACTCATATAAGAGAATTCAACTCTCACTTCCCTTCTGCATTGTAGCCTTAGTATGTAATATCAAATGAAATCTCCTTTTAACTATTAACAATGTTCAGTATAATGTATGAATATGCACCTCTGCATTTCGTACAATGTATTATAAAACCTTGATATTCCATTATAATTCTAAGACACATTTTTGGGTGGCCACATGTGTGAAATGCAGAGGTGTGAACAATACCTATTTGCAAAGATAAGAAAAGGTAGTTAAATTTATGATTGAAGTTTCAACTCCACTTTTGCACTCCATAAAAATAAAACATTTGCAGCCCATCTGTACAACGCACAATTAAAATGTTTACCATCCCTCGGAAATCTGCACTTCTTGCACTTATGTGAATGTGTATATAATGAAAAATTGTGAAAATGAAGAGTTTCTCAAATAATGAGAAAATGAAAAATTGCGGAAATGCAGGTATTCCCTCATATCGTAAAATCACATGGTTCACTTCTTCTCCATTACTTAGTGGGTCATTTCAGTCGTTGCCAATGAAATGCATATTCATTCCAAAGCCAAGATCAAATAAAACCATCCAATTACAATCACATTTCCTATAGATATGATGATAATATTTTGCTTCGAGCGATGCATTGCCTTCTTATTGTTGTGGTATTCAACAACCCCCATTTGTTAATGATAGTAGTTAATGTTACGTTTATAAATGGGGATCCTTTAAAAAGTTTTATCCAAAAAACAAAACTTAGCATTTAGTCATTTCTTTTGTTTTTTGAATAAAGAAAATATAACAATCAAAACCTTTTTGGGAACTACTAAAGACTTACCTTTTCATTTATAGCATGTCTAAAACCCACCAAAGTACCTTTCTAAAAGACCTCCAAAATCAAGTAAAATGATTAAATAAGAGCTCCATGGTCTAAATTATCATAAAATCCAATGAAAATAGAATTCCTTAAGCTTTTTAGGCTTAAGTCTCGCATCACATATCACGAATTATAAAGAACTCTCTCTTAAAAACGATATAGCAAAATTTGTGAGATGTGAAACTGCGATGGCGCTTTTGCTTTTATCGCATCGCATTTTGGGCATTCAAGCAAATTCTTTTCACTTACCACCAACTGATATTGTGAAATGCGATTGGCGCCCAGACCCACATCTTAGAATATTAAAATTAAATATTTCGAGTCCGTCAAGTCTATTGCATAGGATAAACATAGTGATTAGCTATACATCAAACAGCTAACGGACGGCTCGCATCTCGCATCTCGCAAAAACACAACAGGAGGTAAGAATGCTAAAAGGTACATCTTGTGATATTGCGATCTGCAATATTACTTCACAAATCGCACAATCGCTATCATCGCAGTATAATGGCTCGCCACCCTAGAAGCTTTCATCCCGTTTTACGATGCAAACATTTATGAGAAATAAAGCTAAGGGATAAAAAATCATTAGTGGGCATTAGTGGGAAATAACTGCATTAATGTGTGAAAATTCATTTATATTGATATGATATCTTGCTACGTGTGTTCAAATAACACTTCTTTTACCACCTTTAGAAGCTATCTACATTATTTCATTTTTACGTTCATCTTTGCGTGTCTGATAGCTGTTGTTCTTCATTTCAGGAAAAACCGGCAGATCAGAGCATTGAGAACAATGGGGAAGAAAGGCAAGGTTGTAGCCTCTGAGAAGACATAGATGACTCCCTATGCACAGATACCACATGTAGCAGAGAGGGAGGAACCTCTACATGGGAGGCTATGTACAACTCACTAGAGGAGGAACAACTGAGGATTATGGAAACAAACGTTACATTTGACGAACGAGATTCCTCAAATGCTTCCATGCTAGAGATAGCTTGCTCATTTTTGCATCGCATAGCTGCTCAGCCGAAGATAATCCCTTATAACGACATGGTAAAAGGGGTTATCGATGAAGCCGACATCTCAAATAGAGAATTCAAGATGAGAAGCCAAGAGGTCATCGAACCTTTTACCTCGGACAACATATGGCTTATGTACCACCTACTAGAGCCACAGGCCATCTACAATAGGCAATTCGTAGAGAATTTTGCTAAAGAGAACATTGACCCAGCGGATTGCACCCGCGCCTAGTCGAATAATGAAGAGAAAATAAAGAAAGACAAAATTTATATGTACACTACTGCGTCTATTTGTCACCCTTATAGTTTTGCAGCGGCTATGTTACGTAGACTATTTAGCAAACTGGATAGTACTAAGTTCTCCCCAAAGTGGTTGCCACTAATAGACGAAGACGTTAATACAACTATAATGAATTGGGCCCAAATCTTGTCAGACAATTTAGCAAAAACAATTACCGATTATAAAGGGAGAAGAAGTATTGCTTCGAGGGTTTACCCTCCATTTTTTATGAGCGCCTATGTTATGGATACTATTTGTTTTAGTTCAAAGTTCCCCACCATGGGATGGAAATGGACTATTTGAAATCCACTTCCCATTCACATGTACCAAAAGGTCATGTGGGAATCCAATTTTCAACCACATTTTTTCAAGATTTGCCATGGAGTTATGCTCCCTATTCACAAGCAGCTTTATAATCGAGATGCCCCCAGGTTTTCCCAAGAAGCTGAAGTTGACATCCTCCCGGTGGCCAAATGGTTTGGAAAGGAAACATTTACATATATCAAAGTTTTTGGCAGCATCACCTCCCCCTATATCCTCCCATACTATGTTCCAGATAAATTTATGGCTAGGGAGATAGCCTATCAAACAACTAGTGAGGGAAGGAATGAGCCATACACTGAAAGAGTAAAAAAGGCCATTTTGGCCCGCATTCCCTATAAAGTGCGGAGCATTTTCTCTACACAACCTAGGGCATGCATTCAAAGAAGTAGAGAACATGCTATCTTTGCAATTACCCAAATTCCATGGACGACAATATGACCCATTTGGCACTGTGAATAATTTCACCACTTTGGTGAAAATAAAAGTATACACTAATGAGGAGGATGTTTTTGATGATATATTTTTTCATAAAAAAACACCTTTACAAAGGTGAAGCATATGGCACAACTACTTTTTGACCATGAAGATCTGGAAAAGTTTTATAGTTACAAAGAAAGAAGGCTGGAAATGGTCCCATTAGACCAATTATTAATTGAACCAATAAGGGATCCTACTCCCAGTGTCACTATAGAAGGTGACTCCAAAGAAAATTCCAAATCTGATTCAGGGGCAGAGTCTTAAGAAAAATCTATCGGGGAATTGTGATAGTCATCACAAAATGGAAAAAGCAGAAGCATAGATTCAATAAAGGATACGGCCCAATCTACACAGAAGGTAGCTAAAGAAACTTTAGCTACCAAGCAGTTTGAAATCCCTAATACCTCTGCACAACCAATAAAACCAACGGTAATTGACTTAGAGGAAGAGTGGGATAATTTTAATAAAAGTATCAATATAGATTAACAGGTGCTGGAGTTGCAAACTCCACAACAGAAAACAGCTCTGGAAATTACAGTGGAAGAAACTGCAAATGAACAAGAAGTAGAGCATATCCTTGTTATCGCCACCTCCGAAATAATTTTGAGAATTGAAGAAATACCCCCTCTAGATGTACTCTATAGCCCACAGCATAAGTTCATGGTGAAAATGTTGGGTTGTGTTATATTCTTTCCACAACTAGCCCACGTAATTAACCAGGGGGTTTTGCCCCCCTTTCGTTGCACCGATTGTGTAGCGGGGGAGTCACAAGGGGTTTGAGGGATGCAGGTAACCCCTCTCTATGGGGTCTGGGACAGTGCCCCGGAAATTTTTGTTTTTTGGACCCTATATTAGGTTGGGTGGACATACCTGTGGTTTTGTGCATGATTTTCGCACATGGTTTTGGACGCAGTCGTTTTCAGTCCATGGTATTGGATTCTTCGGCATGTATAAATACGTATTGTAACATTGAAAGGAACATAATGAAAAATCAAGATGGTAGTCCTAGTTTTGGGATCCAGGGGAAATCTCTGTGTATATGTGTTTTATGTGTTATTCTCTTGCATTGTTTATTTTCTGTGTTTTAGAATTCGTATGCAGTTAATTTTTGTACAAGGTTAAAGCCTACAAAAAAGGAAAAGAAAGAAAATAAAATTGGACTCTATAGCTATTACTACCCCTAAAAATGAACTAATGGATGTTCTATGGAAGGACTCGCCTATTGATACATCTGCCAACCTAACTAGACTCTCGCAGTTTGTAGGTGATTATGCTACAACAACCATAGACAAAGCAACAGAAGTCCAAATGTTGCTTAGAGAAAAGGAAAATAAAATAACGTCGCTTGAGCAACAATTATAGCAAGTCAAATCCGACCAGCAAGTAGAGATACAATTGGCCAAGCTTCAACAGGTATTTGAACATATGCAAATAGAACAACCAACCAGCTTAGCCCAAAAGGAAGCACGGGTGCAGGCAATAACTGATCTACATAAAGACGATTGAAAAAATGATCAGTTTATTACCGAAGCACTCGGACTTAATTCCCAGTTGACACATCAGAAAGAATTATTGTGCCAGAAGATTTCACACTCGAAATCTTATTGTGAAACAAACGATAAACGGACAAGTCAAGTCGTAGAAATGCGACTTGAATATGATGAGATATTTAAAAATGTCTATGATTTCATCGTCTAACAAAATACAGAGGAGGGGAGAAAAGCTAACCTGCCCAAGCTAGAAGAATCACATAAGGAAATTATGTTTGCAAGCTGGGATTCTCGGCTTAAAGAAGCAGAAAAGGCAACAACAGACGCGGAGGCAGCAACAAACATTATCATAGAAAATATCAATGATAATTTGCATGGAACCAATCTAGTGGCAAATTCCATTCCATCATTCCTTCCAGATGCGAAACAACTCAAACAACAATGGAAATAGGCAAGGGAAGAAAAAGTGGAAATTATAAGGCAAACAACCAAGCTAGACTGGGAGGCGTATTGGAAACATTTGGTCAAGCCTCATAGCCAATGGATGACCCTGCGATGCCTAACCACTTCTGCCATGAAAATGGCACTAGCACTGACCAATGACATATTCAATGGACAGTTGAAAGCTGAAGTCGGCGAGCTTACACAGTTGGAGCCTATGGTGGATATTTTCTATCTAATGGATCAAATGCAACATAGTTAGTCACCTTTTTTACTTTAATTTTGATTTTATTTTTGTATAAATTGAGGTAGGTCGTTTAAACCTCCTCAATTATTTTTGTAATAATCTATTTTTAGATTTATAGTTTTAGTATTTAAACCCCTCTCATGCATTTAGAGAGGGGTCCAAAATTTTATCAGAAACTCTCTTCAAAACATGCACTTCTGTCCCTTTGAGAAAGTTCTAGTGAAATAAATGGAACAAGATTTATTTTTATCTGATTTAGAATCTTCTACTGAAATTGCACTTTTGTATTCTTAGATGATGTTGAATGGATTGAAGATAGATCAATATTGTTGAAACACATGAGTAGGACGTATTATAAATGGCAATTTTATCTCGTAATCCTTTTTACTTACGTATTAAGCAATCATTTTTTTCCGAATTATTTATGTATGCAAGTCTGAATTTTGATTACCATTATTGCACTTCTGTATGATGATGATCTTTATTTTATGCTAAATATATGAATAACTCTTTATGCAATATATTTCTCACAATCGTTTAAGCTAACTTTTTATACGAAACGATTATTGTTAAAACATATTCACTTCTAATCGTAATTGAATGATCTTTATTACCAATTTCTTATAGAAATTATTGTAGATCGCATATATCAAGTTTATCCTAGGCATATTATGAGTAGATAGTTTTTTAAAATTAGAAGTTAAATGCATTTGTGATTGATTAATTTAGACTAGATTATTGTCTAGATTACTGTTAGCTTAAAAATTACTTTAAAACATCACACATCACCCCATTTAGCACAAGCGTTAAACATATTGGGAAATTGGTCCCATTATCCCCAGTCGGAGCCACTACTCCAAACGGAAAAGGAGCTACCAACCAAGGTCCGAACCGGGTGGTTTTCCCCCATGTTGAAGCAACGATTTTTGAGGCTTCAACACCTACTAACCAAACCTTCCATGACTATATAATTGATCATATAGTGCGGAGGAAGCTCATTGTGCGGGAGTGCGGAGAAGTGCAGAGCTTCTGCACTCTCGCACAATGATATTTATATGCACAATGAAGAGAATTTCATTGTGTGAGAGTGCGGAGAAGTGTGGAGCTTCTGCACTCTCGCACAATGATATTTATATGCACAATGAATAGAATTTAATTGTTCAGGAGTCTATATCCTTTGTACAATGAGATATGCTTAGCTTCAAGGATAGAAAGATTCAGTGTTGACAATGATGTCAAACCACTGATACATCACAAGAGTCTTTTTTCAACAAGGTTTATATGCAAACGAGCCATTTATTCATATTCATGCAAACACTATGGTACGCATTTTTCAATGTAATGGAAAGAATGTGTTAGAGACTAAATCTACCTCAGGTTGAATGAAGGTAGGTCTAGGGTAACATCAAACCACACTTAACCTGGTAGCTATCCCTACCAAGTCAGGAGAGGGCTCTCTCCTTGTCAATCTCAATTGGATATTGGCAACTAGGGCTTGAGATGACTAAAATGAATGTTGATTTTAGGCTAGGTATAGGATATTAGGGTTTCTGGTTTGATTTTAGGTTTTGGTTGCTGGATCAATTGGAGAAGGCGGATTGGGTTTGGGAAATCAACTCAAGGATATAGTCATGTTCTGTGGGGTGAGGTAGACAAGTGTTTATGTACTCACAATGGATTTGAGATGGTAGAGTAGACAACTCAGGAGCTGAGGAGAGCATAAGAAACTATGAATCCTCTTCAAACAGTGAAAACATTGAAAACCAAAAGTGTTCCCAAGACAAAGCACTGTAAATTAGTGTATTTTATCTTTTCACCTTGAATCATTTAGTTTAGAAGAAAGAGAGAGATGTGGATACATGTAAAACATCAGAGAAAACTCATTACAAAGAAGAAACAATACATAAACTCACTGTCACAAGAATTTGACAAAAATAGCTATGAAACTTGGTTTTATTCCTTGCCAAACTGCTGATACAAAATGTTCAGTGAGTCCAACACTTCTGCCAAAGTCCAACCTTTACAAATGAATCAAAAAGTACATGATATAGGCAAGGAAACTACTCAAGCTAGCTATCAAGTTCGAATCCACGAGAAGAGGGGTGGTTTCAACCATATCTAAACTAAGAACAGGAATATAGGCAGTGGAACAACTTGCCTCTAAAACCAAGGAAACCAATTCATTACAGCTCAAAACCACTTGGAACTTGATGTATCTACCTTATGAAGTGATTTTCAACCATATTTACATAAAATTCATCATTTACCATACATACATTTATCAAGAAATGAGGAAAAAGTGATCTCCCAAGAAAACTACGAAAAATCTGGGAAATCAGGCAAAATTGGCAAAATCCATTTAATGCGCAGCACCAAAATTTTAATGCGCAACACTTTTTCTAGGCCAATTTTGGAAGGCTTCCCGGAGTCCAAATCAGGTGCATGATAGCTCTTTGGAAAGATTGATGAGTATGCTTTCTGGAAAAACTTGAATTTATGAATTTTGAGTCCCTTTTCCACTCCAAAAATTGATTCTCCCAAGACTACTTCCTGTGTGGCAAAAAAGTGGCAGAGAGGGCACTTTTTGGGTGTTTTTTGCCCTTTTGGAGACCTAGAACTTGTCCAAAATTCTTAGCCATTTTTTAGATTTCATATTTTTCCATGTTGATTCCAAAAATGTAAACTTTTTTGCAAGAAAGTGTCCCCAACAAAAGTGTAGCGCCACCTATTGGAAAAGCCTATTTTTCACATTAAAAATTTCAAAATTGACAAAAAATTCTCCAAATTTCTTGAAATATGGCATGATTGACCCTTGTTAAGTGATTTGATGAGCCAATGATACTTCAGACAAGATATTGAGTTTATATTTCTCTTTTTTTCTCCTCAAATCTCTTTTTAGCTTGGCCTTTAGCCTCTTTACCCATGTTTTGCAAATTTTGTTCCGAGTTAGGTAGTGATAGGCCATATGGTGCAACATTTTCTTCTCTTTTTTTGCTTTCTCAAGGATCTTCTCAAGGTGAATGTTCACCCTCTCCAACCATGATCCTCGGTCATCCTCAATTTGTTGCTCAAGGGAGGTCATCTTGATCTTTCTCTTCTTTGCCTTTTTCCTATTTTCCCTAATCATTTGTAGCTCCATAATAGCTTGCTTATATGTCAATTGTTTGTTTTCCTGCTCAAGAAAGTTGATGATCCATCTAGCCCTCTCAAGGTCAAGTGATAAGGCTTGTATTTCAGCCTCCTTCTCTTTGATAATCATGTTCTTGAGTCTTCAGCTTTAAGAGCCCAAATCAGTGACATCTTCCTCAATCAAAATAAAATCTTTGTCTTTCCCTTCAGGAAGGACCTCCTCATGCATCTTTTGTTTCCATTTGTCTTTGCTCTTTGACTGTTGGCCAACTTGTATAGCTAGAGAAGAAGGCAAATCCCCTTTCACCCTCGGTGAAGATAACATTCTCCTATGGTTTGTGAAGAAAACGAGACCCCTTCCACCTTTGGTGGAGATAGGACTCACCTGGCAGCAGAAAAAACCTCCTGGTGCCTCTCTCATAGGTGACAAACACCAGCACACCTATAGTTTCAGTCTCATAAACACCTGGCTATCCTGATGGCCCTCCTTCCTCTTGAGGCACTGATGGAGTCACCTAAGGGCCTTTGAAAATCTGATGGGCAATAAAGGTATCCTGTGGTATGTTTAACAAGCTTAGTTGATGCAACACAACAATTTTAATCAGTGAGAAGTGGTAAATGTTGTTGAGTTGTTGAGGAAAAGGTTTCCTTTGCACATAGTGATCCATCTTCTCAATATTCCTGCATATAAAGTATGGGAGGTTCATCATCCTTACTCTTGTGAAATGCATCAAAAACCTAATATGATATGTATATAGGCAGGAAAACCTTCCTTTATAGGTGAAATACTTGATGATGAGTTTCATGAGAGGAGCATAAGTGTTCTGCAAGTATTTGAAAGGAAAAACCCTAATGATTTGTCTGTGATATCCAGCATTAATGTAAGGGTCATAATGTTCTCTGCCCACATATTGCCCCTTATTCCACTGTTCACCTACATTAGGGATACTTGTTGCTGCTGAAATGGTGGCAGGTGTCAAGGTGAAAGAGACACCGGTAAGGTTCACCCGGCCATTATGGAGATGAATAACAGACAACCTAGCAAGATCATGATGAAATTTCACCCTCTCTACCATTTCACAAAACTGATAACAAGACTGGTGTTTAAATATAGTTACACCAAGAGGGCAAGCAAGTAATTCTATAAGAGTGGTGGGCTCCTCCCGGATGATCTTTCCCCCTTTGTGTGGCTTTCTTGGCACATGAGCTTCTCTGGAAGAATCACTTATAGCTTCTTCTTCCCTCTCATAATTTGAATTTGTCTCCATGCTTATGAAATTTGAAGTGAAAGCAGATGAGTATGAACAGATTTTGAAATATGAAGTAAGCACTGTGTATAAGGAAGTGAATGCTAGGAGGAAGGGTTTCTTTTTGGAAATGAGGGAACTGAATGGTGTTATGAATGTGACATAAGGGTTTGATAGTGAAGTGGATGTAGTGAAAGAGTAGGATGTGGGAGTTAGGGTTTGGGAATAGGGTACAGAGCTAGGGTTTGGTAAATGGGAATGGGGTTTGGGGAATGAATTTTGATGATTTAGGAAGAGGGAATGGAATTTGACAAACTCAATATGAATGGAGTGAGAAAGAAGAGCAAATGACCTTTAATAACTTGCAAGAGATGATTTAGCAATTAGCTAGGGTTTGTGTTAACCATTTAGCTAGGGTTGTCTCTAAAGGAAACCAAACACATCCAAGCCACCAAGCATAACTTTCCTGAGCAAGGAGGAGTGATCTACTTACTTGGAACAGGCATCAATTTTATTTTTAGGAAGTTTGGAGGTGTCTTGAGGCGATTATAGATCTTGTAATAGGTGCACAGTGCCAATGAACAGGTGTGCAATTCACTTTTAATGCGTAGTGCCAGACCAAAATTGAACAGTAAACGTGCAACATGTGCACAACGCCAGTTTAATGCACAACACCAAGGCACAGGTGCGTAGCACCAGCAAGTTGTCTCAATTTTCCCCTATTTTGTCTTCTTTACTCAAAATTGTGTTTTCTCCTTTTGGCTCTTTCAATTTCAACAATGAAGACATAAAACACATAAATTGGCTTCTATATCCCTTCTCATTTAATTTTCACTAACCAAGACTCACTTTTCTGATGTTTTGCCAGCTTTTGTAAAATACTTTGTTTTACTTACATTCTGACTTTTGCCTTTTTGTAGGTGGACTTATAAATTGACTTTTTATAATGGCAGGAGTTGACTTTGTCACCAGGTCACCAGGAACAGCTATTGAATACTTATTACATATAGAAACATTTAAATTACATGAAATTTTTACAATAATGGAAAAACTATGTTTTCACCTCAAAACAGAGTTTTGAGGTAAAAAGATTTATTGAGCATAATAGAAGTCAATTTATGATTTTATGCAGTTTTTTGTCCTTCTCATGTGCCTGCTGACCCTTTTATTCAATTAGGATGACCATGATGACAAACCCTAAGACCTAGTGAAACTAAACCCTAAAACTGGTTTTTTAGAAATGAAATGAAATAGGATGACTGAGAATGAGTAAAAACATGTGTAAACAGGTCAGCAGGTGAATATCATGAGGGAAATTTACATGAGACCACTACCATTAGTTGATCCATGACTTAATGGAATGCAGCTGATCGGATGAGACACCTCATATGCGTGCAAAAGAGCAATTTGATCACCGATGGAAGTGTGAAGATACTGACACAGTTCAAACCTTTGATGTAGCTAAAAATTTCTAATAATCACTCTTCCATGATGCTTCTGCAACTAGGTTGTTACTTTGAGATTTCACCACATGCACATGTGTTTTACAACTTCTCGTTGTCAATTGACAAGAGTTTTGTGCAAAGAGAGGTGAAGGAAGATAAGTGTTACATACAATAAAATTTTTGACTCCACTTCCGCACTCCGCACAAAGAAAAAGTTCAGTGGCCTAACTACACTACGCATAATTTAATTTTTTATTGTCCCTCGACAGTTTGCACTTCTCGAAGTTATGTGAATGCATAAACAACGCGAAATTGTAAAAACATGTTATGTTGAGTCATCTTCCGTTTCGCACAATGTGGAATGAAAAATCTGAACATGAAAATAAGAATTGATATGTAATATTTCTCAGTATTTTCTTCATATGAATCTTGACAATCTGCACAATGTTTAAATCTACACATAATTTTATGGGCTTAGTATTCCTCAGTATATGCTTAATATGAATTTTAGAATTTCGCACAATGGACAACCTTGCACTCTAAATACATTCCCCTCCGCACAAATAAGACATAATATCTTTTAAAAGAGAAGCTAATAGGGAGCTCTGGAGCAATGAATTTTCTCTCACCTCTACATAAAACACACTAGCTAAAATAATTTATAAAGTGTACATTGCTCACTACTCACTGCAAATATCATGTTTTAATATAAATTAACTTCTCTAGAGTCTTAATGTTTTTAACTTATGCAGAGAGCCTTCATTGTGCAGAGAGCTTTGTTTGGATAGCTTTATGATGAGAGATTTCATTATGTAGAGAGTTGTGTGTGTGCAGAGATTTCATTGTGCATTGCGGAAATATTTCATTGTGCAGAGAGTTTTGTGCTGATAGATTTCAATGAAGTGTCGAGATTTTTTGCGGAAAGATTTCATTGTGTGGAGAACTTTCATTGTGCAGAGTTTTATCTGCACTTCGCACAACCTTTCATCAATTAATTAGTGGTATAGGCAAGGACTATGCTGCACTGCAGCTATTGTACTTGTTATTAATAACATTAATCATTAATATTAATAATATTAACTATTATTAACTAACATTAATATTAGTATTCTTGATATCCCTTATCGGCATATATCAACCACATTTACTAATGTGGTTGTGCTAGTATAAAGTTTATATATGTTCTTAATATAATCTAATGATTAACATTAATGCACAATGATCATTAAAACAACAATTTGTCTATTTACAATATCATGATTCCATCAAAACTTATTTAATTTTATAACATAAAATTGTAAAATTACAAAATTTTGTTTATAATTTTAAATTTGAAAAAAAAAAAAAAAATTAATATATTATTTTTTAATAATTTTACATATCTTTATTATATATCAAACCAATGAAGTTACATCATATTTAGCATATAGTTTTAATTCACTATTTTTACATTAAAAGCAATCAATAACCTTTGTTTAAAATCAAACATAAACTTCAATGGATTGTGACACATTTACCTAGGCGTTCTTAAAGAATAGGTAGAATTTATAATAAAGAGACAAGTTATCTTTGTGTACATGTTTACACTGAATGTGTTTCTGAGGGGAAGGCTCTCTAAGAATTTTTGTATTTTGTCCAGATCCTATAGACATATGTTGTGTCTCTACACTGCATTGTCTGTGAATCTCTCAAGAAGATGTATGGTCGGGGAAGGAGGAAACAACATGACAGAAAATATTCCTTTGACTCGACTTTCCCGCCCCATGTTACCAACTTTCCTTAGAACTCATGTGATCTAAGCTGAGACAAGTATTGTGAGTAACAAGATGCATGGCTTTTAGGTCTCAAGGAAGCATAGAGGAAGGGAAATATATTATAATTATGATGTTGGATGTGTGATAGCGACCCATACATGTTTTGTATCTTCATTTATTTGTCAACAATGAACCACATGTCATGTGATTTTTTCTCATCCTTCCTTTGGTTTATTTGTTGTGATCTCATTTTTTCTTATGGTAGATGGAGGATTGAAAGAAACACATTTGAAGAATAGGCCACCTCATATTTTCCCAACAATGGAAACCCTAGAACAAATATAGACTAAAGCAACACAATTTGTGAAACTTCAATCGAGTTTGTAATTTTTGCACTTTCCCTATCACGAAGAGTGTGTTTTTTGAGGTTTAAAAAGGAAAAATACACTCACGGGAAAAATGAGTTGATGATGTCGAGTTATAGAAATTTATATGTTCAACCATCTATCAACCTAAACCCTTTTGCAAAAATGGAATGATAAGAGCATGAAAAATGATATAAATTCAAAAAAATCAAGCGATGATATTTGTTCAAGGTTTCAAAGTCAAGCTAATTTGGTATCATTAAATAAGTGCCATGTTAGGAATCTTAGTATTGACTTGGGAATGATATTTTATAGCTAGTGGTTTCAAGCACATGGTTTTGTGGTCCATGGTATTATACTTGTTAAACTTGGTTGGAAATAAGCCTATAAATGTTTATTTTTCTCCATTGTAAGTGTGTCAACCACCAAGGTGCCAAGGGTTGAGTAGGGTCTCCCCAGCCAGTGCGAGGGGCCAAAGGTTGAGCAGGATCTCCCCAATTAATGTAAGGGACCAAGGGTCATGCCTTTGTAGAAGTTATTGTGTAGATTTGAAACTACTCATGAAATTTACTAAATCACAAGACTCAAAGTTACTCTACTAATCTACAGAAGTTAATTTACTATATAGAGAATAAATCATAGACATGCAAAAGGAAACATCACACATGCATGGACATTTATCTATGGGAAAGCAACTGCTCAAAACCCCTTCCTATATGTATTGTATTAATTAGAGAATAGAGATGAAATACATATGCTTGCTCCAGCCTGAGCACAACCTGCAAGTGTATAGTCTATCCCTCTGCCTAACTGACTGAATCTGACCAACACTTAGCCAAATTTCAAGCCCTCCAAGCTCCTATTTCCTTGTGTTGTTCCTTGAGGAAATTAGCCCCTATTATTTAAGAAATTCACTCAATTGGAATGTGTAATTCCTCGCAGTCCTTCCTCTGACTGCATGCACCACCTGTACAGATGGGAATACTCTACAACAGATAGTACACTGCCTTGGAATCTCCATCTCAAATGGGTAACTTGAATTCTTTGCATGTAAAAATTATTTTGGGTTGATTGATTAGTTAACTAGTTGATCACTAAGTGTGGTTGAAGTTCCACTTCCACAACTTGACCTCCACTAGTTCTTCTGACAGTTAGAACCTGTTTAACTGACCATAACTCTATATAATTGAAATAGATTGCTACAAATTAGAAATCAGGCATAATGAACTAAAATCAATCTTCCCCAACTCGAATTAACTGAGTCACAAGTGCCATGTCACCTTAGTTAACTACTTGCAAGATTTCTACTGAAATAGAAATTCATTTTTTGCTAATTTAACTAAGGAAAAGTCAAACTGATATTTTCTTGTCGTATTTTCAACACTCCCTCTGACCAAGAAATGTATTATCAATCACCTCTATCCTACACCTATGGAACTCCAACTTCCTTATTCACAAGGCCTTTGTTAAAATATCATCATCATGTTCCTCTATTGGAATGTACTGCAACAAAATTATACGCCTCTGCACACAATCTCGTAAATGGTGATACTAGATATCAATATGCTTGGATCAATCATGAAAAATAGGATTTTCAGAGAGCTTGATGAAACTCTGATTATCATATTAAATCATAATAGGATCCATCATCTGAGTAAACAATCCAACAAGTATATTTCTCATCCAAATCACCTCACATGTTTCTCGACTTGCATCCATGTATTATTCTCTTATCGAGCTAAGTTCCATGGATCTTTGCTTCATGTTGTAACAAGAAACCGTTACAGACCTAACATTGAAAATTCCACCTGATGTACACTTCTGGTCTAATGGACTTCCCGCCCAATATGTATTTATGAAGCCACACAACTTCACTCCCTCTATCTGCCTGTACCATAGTCCAAACTGGATAGTGCCTCTAAGGTACCGTAGATCATGCTTAGATGCCCTCAAAAATAACTTGGTTGGCCTAACCATAGCTTCACTCAGATGGGTGACTGCATAGCACATACCTATTCATTTGTTCACAAGATACATTAGTGAACCCACCAATTATTGGTAAACAATAGCATCCACTTCCTCACCTGAAGTGGCATCCTTTTTCCTCTAGTTGGTCACTAAAGGTGTCTCCGTGGGTTTGCATCTGTCCATGTGGAACCTCTGAAGTATCTCATTGGCATACTTTCCCTAAGAGGCAAATAGTTCCCCATCACCTTTCCATACTTCCAATCCAAGGAAGTAATGCATGAAACCCATTTCCTTTATTTCAAACTCTCTTACAAGGTCGTCCTTGCAAGATCTGATCAGCTACACATCACCAATTAAAATAAAACCATCAACATATAAGACAAGAATCAACAATTTACCTTCTACCAAGGTATGATAGAGGTTTGCATCCACTTCACTTTTGGTGAATCCCAAACCGATGAGATAACTATCGATATTAGTGTAGCAAGCACGAGGTTCTTTCTTGAGACAATGAAATGCTCACTTGAGTCTACACACATGAGACTCTTGATCAAAAGTATCGAAGCCTTCTGGTTGCTTGATATACACCTCCTCCTAAATAACTCCATTGAGTAATTTTGTTTTCACATCCATCTAGTGGATCTTCAACCCCATCTATGTAGCCAGAGAAAGGATCGATCTAATGGATGAGTACCTTTCTATTAGAGCAAAGGTCTCCTCATAGTCAATCCCCTAAACCTGAGAGTATCCCTTGGCCACAAATCTAGCCTTGTAATTTTCTATCCTTTTGTATGTTGCATGATTTACCTTGAAGATCCATCTTGAACCCACCATTGATTTCTATGTTGGTCTTTGGACCACTTCCCATCCACTGTTGTTTACAATGGATTTGTACTACTCCAGAATTTCATCAACCCATACAAGTTTCTCTACTTCTTCCTCAAAAGAGGATGGCTTAGTCTCTACAAGCTCAATCATTATAGCCATGTAGGTAGTGTACCAATATCGTGACCTTATTTGTTTGCACTAATTTAAAGGAGCACCCACATTCTCCCTCGCATCCTGCACAAGTCTCTTAACTTCCTTGGTCCTTTTCCTGCCTTCTTTAGATGGTTCTGCTTGAGTGGTTATCTCCACTCTCTACTCCTCAACTTGTGGCTACTCCACAACATCTTGAGACTCCTCTTTTGGAGATAAAAGCTCCTCCTCTTGTGGGATATGAAGCTCCCTCTCAAGAGAGCATTGCATGGCTTTATCTTCATCAAATTTTACATCTCTTCACACAATTGTCATTCTAAGGGATAGAAAGTACACACGGTAGTTGTGGGGAGTTTCTATGTAACCCACAAATACCCCCAATTATGATATCTACTCTAGGTTCTTCCTTAATTATTTGGATACATGGTAGTAAACAGAGGCTCCAAAAATCCTTAAGTGCGACACATAAGAATTTTTCCCCAAGAAATCCTCCTCTCGTGTGATCGTGCCAGGAATTCAATGAGGACTCTTGCTTTGAAAATAGACTTCGATGTTACATGCTTCAACCAATAAGTGCAGAGGTAGGCTTTGGTCATGCAATATCGCCCTTGCTTCTCCCACAACGCTACAGTTCCTTCTCTCAGCCACCCCATTTTGTTGTGGGTTGTGGGGTGTTGTTAACTCTTATCGAATGTCTTCTTTTGCACAGAAATGTTTAAATTCATTTGACACATACTCACCTCCATTATCACTCCTAAGAGCCTTGACCTTCTTTCCCATTTCTTTCTCAACCAGTACTTTTAATTCTACAAACTTGAAGAAAGTCTCATCCTTCTTCCGCATGAAGAAGATTCAACACTTCCATGATAATTCATCAATAAAAAGGAAAAAATATTTATTTTTGGAAGTGGAGGTTGTCGAAAAAGGTCCACAAACATCAGAGAGGATCTTTTCAAGGATTTCATGTGATTTTCTCTCCTGATCGTGGAAATTGGTTTTTATGTACTTCCCCAAGGTACACCCTTTGCATGTATCATGCTACTCTAGTGCTCATTTGGGGAGGCCTATGGTTATCTGCTACATGATATTTAAAGTGATAAGATGAAAATGGACATGTATTTTATGCCAAATTTCACCAACATCACAACTTTTCACCTTCTCCACATTTGTACTCAATGTAACACAACCCTCCACATCTAGCTTGTACAGTTTCTTCACACGAACCTCGATCTGCTTCCCCTGTCTCATTGCTATGTGTCTCTGGAAATCTTTTCCTTTGCTAAAGATCATATCATAACCATGGTCTTCCAAAACAACAATGAAGATGATATTTTTCTTTAGACCCAGAACAAACATCACATCCTTGAGTCTGAGAGGGGAGCCTGACTCCCTCTGAAAGGTTATTGTACCAATCTTGGTCATGTTGTACCTTCCATCATATCCCATCTCTATGTGCATCTAAATATTTCTCCTCCAAATCACTAAAAAATTATCTATTCCCCATCATATGGAACGAGGCATCGATGTCCAAGTACCACATGCTCCCCATCACTATGATGGTCATGGATGCAATGAGAGAAAAATAAAGCTCAAACTGTGAAGCCAAAGCTTCACCTTACGCTCCTCTTGAGGTCTTCTTACTTATATTTTTGTGTGGAAACTTCATGGAATATGCTCAAATTCTTGATAGTGAAAGCACTTGATTATGGAAAAGTATTTCTTCTTGCCCCCTTGACTAGATTCTACTTTGGATTGGGATTTATTCCTGTTTCCCTTATTTTCCTTTCCATCCAAGGCACAATTTTCTTCATCCTCTCCCTTGGATGGAGTCTCATCTCTGGTGTTCTGCCTGTACCAAATTGGACCATAAGAATTCCCTATTTGGTAGTTTCTCCCTCCCATTCACTGAATCTTGGTGGTTGTGTGAGCTCTTGGGAAGGCCTAGAAGGGCTCGTATTACCAAATCATATTCTACTATAGTAACACGAACTTGACCAAGTTCATGAGGACATTGTATGAACCTGCTAAGGTACTGCGAAATAGTCTCGCTCTTTTGCATCTTGATACTTCAAAATTTATCCTTGAGAACCAGGTTCCTATGGTCACTACTATTTTGGAAGAAATCTGTTAATGCTTGCCACATTCCATACATAGACTCTTTCCCATGGATATTTGAGTCAATATGGTATCATACTTCCTCCAATATTATTCTCCTCGCCTTGGTTACACACTTCTTTCATTCTACTAAATATTGAGCATCAACTGTTGGTGGTTTCGAAATTTCATTATCGATGAATTCCTTCAATCCATTATTTTTTAGTACTTCCTCCATGCAATCCTTCTAAGCAACATAATTTGAGCTTCCCTCAAGGGCATACTCGAGTCTTTGTCCATAGAAATCCATTGTTTTAGCTCTAACAAAATTATCTGGAAAATCTGATCCTCCTGCAATAGTAACTTCAAAAATTTCACTCTACCATGAATCTTGCTTTGATTTATTCGGAAAATTTGATCCTCCTGAAATAGTAACTTCAAAATTTTTGCTCTATTGTGAATCTTGCTCTGATACCATGTATAAATTATTGTGTAGATTCAAAACTAGTCATGAAATTTACTAAATCACAAGACTTGAAGCTACTTTACTTATCTACAGAAGTTAATTCACAATGATTCTAGAACAAAAATCATAAACATGCAAACGGAAGCATCACACATGGTAGAGATTTACCTAGGGGAAAACAGCTGCTCAAAACCCATTCCTATTTGTATTGCATTAATCAGAGAATAGAAATGAAATACATATGTTTGCTCAAGCCTGAGCACACCTTGCAAGTGTATAGTCTATCCCTCTGCCTGATTGACTGACTCTGGCCAACACTTGGCCAATTTTCAAGCTCTCCAACCTCCAATTTTCTTGTGTTGTTCCTTGAGCGAATTAGCCCTTATTATTTATGAAATTCCCTCAATTGGATTGCACTTCCGCTAGGTCCTTCCTCTGACTACATGCACCACTTGTACACATAGGAATAATATACAATTCATAGTACACTACCTTTGAATATCCATCACAACTAGGTAACTTGAATTATCTACATGCAACAATTATTTTGGGTTGATTAATCAGTTAACTAGTTGATCACTAAGTGTGATTGAAGTTACACTTCCACAACTTGACCTCCACTAGTTCTTCTAACAATTAGAACTATTTTCACTAACCATAACTCAATTTAACTAAAATATATTGATACAAATTAGAAATCAAGCATATTGAACTGAAATGAAGCTCAAATTCGATTCACTGAGTTAACTAAGTGACAAGTTCATGTCACCTCAGGTAACTACTATAACAACCCTGGTTGATTTTCCATGTAAAAAAAAAGAATAAGATCAAGGTCGTGGGACACATATTCCAAGTTGAATTTTGGGAAAAACATCCTAGTGGTTGTTCATTTGGTTTATTATTCCTAAAATAAATTGGCAAAGGTATTGGAAAAGGAATTTGAAAAGGAAATAGGCATTAGTTGGTGTATTATTTATGAAAATAATGGAAAATAAGAGAAAAGGAAGGTGAAAGGTCATAGATTTTCATGAGAGGGAAATAAAAAGAAAAATAAAGGAAAATGAAGAAAATAGAGGCCTCAATGATAAAAAGGCTTCTGAGGATCAGTTCATGGTTTTTGTGAGTGTTAGACTATTTAGCACTCCGTAATTTCTCTTGGCTGAAGAGAGAAAACAAGAGGTAACCACAAAACTACTTGTAAGCTAGAATCTAGCCCTTCTATATATACAGAGGGCTATCTCTATCTGAAATGTTCAACTACTCTAATATTGTGCTAGGTATGGTGCTCAGTAGGGCATAAATTTTCAAATATTTGCTAGTAGGAAAGGAGGTAGATACATTGGGCATGGAGTCATGTCTACATGATTAATTTTCCAGTGATGAAATGAAAATTAAGGGGAGGCCCCTTAGGGACAGGGTAGGTATTCTCTTTTGATTTTTCAATTTAAATCCGTTGTAGGAGGGTGAGTGGATGATGAATGGAAAATGACAATAGAGCATCAAACACCAAGATGAATTCTAACTATCATTTAGAAGAAAACATAGAAGTCTAGCAAACTGAATCAGAGCATTATTTGAAATGAATTTTGAAATCAATATCTTTATTTAGCTAAATCAAAAGACACATTTAAAGCATGAATTTCATATAATATAACTTACAAAGAATAATAGCACATCTCCAAATCAAACTAACACAAGAATCCCTATAAATTCCACTTTTGTTCTTCATTCATTGTAAAAATATATCAAAAGAGTGCAATACATAATGTTATTTCTCCTCAACCTGACCCACTCTTTTTTCATTACATTCACATCATAAAATAGACTCAAATGAGTCAGTTCCCACATCTAGGGGTCGAATTCCTAATTAGGAATGTTGTTTCTAACTTCTGCAATGAAAATAGAACTAACTATTAAAAACTAGGGATTGCTTAGCCAAATCTTTTCTAAGCATTTTTCATTAATTCCTCAGCCCCAAATCAAGCTTATGAGTTATTAAATGATTTATTACAATTAATAAGACCATAAAAATGAGTTACATAATATTTTGACTTAGGTAACTCGGTCAAAAAGATGATTGTCTGGAAACACAACGCCACCTGTGCAATGAAATCGCAGTGCCAAAATGCAATGACTGTAATTTTGACATATCTCCTAAAATGTATGCCGAGTTGAGCTTATTTTTTTACACCAAGTTAATATCATTATAACCCTTCTCCACACCAATTTTGAGCCAAATCCGACTCACGGATCTCTAGAAAATAAAAACATGGTTGTAGATTATGGTGGCTCATTTCTCGGAAACCATGAACCATTTTGACCTGACATTAAGTGATCTTATTCATCTCACCTCCATGCATATACTATAAAAATTGCATGGAAAATAGGTACATGCTTTAAGATATATTGTGAAAATATAGTGACCGTGTGAAAGCACAATGCTCCATGCTTATATTATCTTCGGCCATCCTTTGAACTGCTGAAGGTACTAGGTTGGTAAGAAATGGTTCATACAATGTTTTAAACTTATGATAAGAATTCTAGGCCAACTAAAAGCCTTCCAACCCCAAAAATTCTTCTTACGGCCAAAAGTGCAGCGCAGTTGCGCAACGCGCCTTCATCCACATGACTTGACCAAACACTGGCCTTTTGATTGAGACAAATGGCTTGGAGAGGATCTTACCATTCACAAGAACAACTCCATGTTTTCATTCATGGACCAAATTCCAAAACCATGATTCATCATCAAAATTTGATGCCTTGGTATAAACGCACCATGAAAGCACAACGAACCATGGCTAATGTAGCTTCGGTCACTCCCTAAGTTGCTTGATGAATTTATCATGTGTGAAAAAGCTTGTAATGGACAATTTACCCCTTAGAAGATTTATTTCACCACATAAATCCTCCAACTTCAAAAATTTCATATATAGCCAAAAACGTAGCGCCAGTTGAGAAAGCGCAGCACCACTTGTTCTTTATGCTTTTGAGAAATAGTGAGGTCTCTGCATAAGATGCACATGTTGGTTATGATGCTAACACAATGCTAATCCTATTGTAGACCCCTTTCAATCTTCCTTTCACCAGAATGCAAAAAATTCATCTCCACATCATAAAACCCTAACCCTAATGCATGCATATAATACAAAATTACTTGACAAGATGTCACTAACTCATCACAATGCATGCCCAAGACCATCATAGCCCCACTCATGATATTTTGATGAAACATGACCTTAGACCTACTTAAATCAATCTCTCAAGACATCAATGAATATTTTCATGACTCTTCACATGCTTTGACATATTTACATTGAATAATGAAAAAATTATTCTAAACTAAGACACATAGCTTGACCTTCTACAAGATCATAGCCAAAGATTTATAAATTTGTCATAATTTGAAAGATAAAACTTTTTTTGTGACTACTATGAATATAGGATACTGAAACTACTTTTGTCAATTTTAGCTTGGAGCTCTATATTCTATTCTCTCTCTCATAGTCTTTCACACTTAGAGTTTTCTTGGAGCATTCTTGGAGGATTGTGGCATAGCTTGGATTTGGAGAAAGGAGGAAAAGGAAAAGTTGGAAAGTGCAAGGGAACGAGTGGATCAGTGGCTTTAGCTAGATTTGTTTGCAACTATCAAGTTGCATCTATGGTTTCCTAGTAGTTTTGGCATGCATGGCACATGCACGTCGTTTCTTGGTTATGATCTGTCATTGCCAAGAAGGATTTCCTAGTTTGACAGTGGTTTTTCCTAGCATTTCCATTTCCTAGATGGCCATGGTGTTGTGGGTTTATCTTTGTTTTCTGGTTGGTGCTCATGTTCCTTATGGTTGTGGGTTGAGCTACTAGTTCCTGGAGCTTTGGTTGGACAAACACTCTGAAGCCAAGTAACATCTTAGGTTGTGTTACTAGTCCTGGAAGCCTTGGTTGGGAAAATTCTCTAGAGCCTCGTGGCAGTTGTGGGTTGAGTTACTAGTCCTGGAAGCTGGATTGGAACAAAAGCTCTGTGTCCCTAGAAATCTTGGGTAGAGACCGATCTGGTGATGGTTAGTTATGTTTGATCGTGCGGTGAAATCACTAGTTAAGGGTTGAGGTGGTTTGGCCTCTGTAAGCCCTGGTTTGGTTTTGTTTTGTCTATTCCATGAGATCCCACATTCATGCTCAGAATATGGCGTGGGGGTGATTATCTCAAAGAAATATTTGGTTCATCCCAATATATGGTCACTGGTACGTGGAAGTCCCTGACTTGGTTGGCATTTTCATATGTTAATAAGAGGTATTTTCTATTGTGATCTATGAGCGTATGTATTGATTATGATGGTGATATTATGGCTAAGTTTCCATGGATTATATGTTGCTTATTTGTTGGTTATATGTTGATTATATTACGTATATTGTCTATGTCTCTTGACGTGTTTTTATTGGCAAATGAATGGTTATTGAATGTATGACCTAATAGATGTTATTGCAACTATTATGAGAAGGGTTAGACCAGCTTGATGTTTCTCATATAAGCATGAGATCCTGTTGATGGTGATGGACCCACCAACATTCAGGGGATCACCCCAGTATGAAGTCCCAACTAGACCTCACACCATTTGGTGTGGGATTCCCATCCGGTGTGATGGCCCGGTCGCCATTATCTTAAGGACTTGCCTCAACTCTTGCTTGTCAGCACAAGAGAGTGGTCTACTTTGTCATCAAGAAGTGAGGTTCATGTGCCTGGTGACTTCTAGTGTTACTTGTGTCAATTTTTCTTTCACTGTAGAGGGAGAGGGTGAGAGTGAGTCCCAAGTCAGTTGGGAGGAAGCCTCAACTCTGCTAGTAACACACAACAAAATAGGACGTGCACAACTTCCATAGGAACAATCCACATGGATGTGGCATTCACAAAAAATAAGGGAAGATAACACATACAACACTCAGTAGATGAGTCTGCAAGATTGCAACAGTTGTTACAACAAGTTTTATGTGAAAGGTATGTCTGATGTCTCGGGAGGTATCCATTGCGGGTGAGACAATGTTAACAACATATACAACACATTTTCATCAATATATTATGTATTACAACAAGTGAAATGAGTTCAAGTGTTCAACGTAGGTTAAAGCAACATGCATTACAAGTGTTCAATATTAGTCTTACAACAGTTACAATACATGTGTGAAAATGTGTTGGCCCCTTAGCAGGCTTCTGAATTAAGCAAAAGTTCCAAGACACATCATTACACCATACATCACTAACCCCATGGGCAGGGCATTGAAGCCACTACTTACTCCTCAAAGAAAATATTACAGACTCTCTTGGCTATGTGGAAGGAGCTGAGGTGAAAAATTCCTTTCCATGTACAAATGAGGGGGTATTTATAGCCAAGGGTGAAACTGACCCTTATGGTTGTTCGACTACCCTCATGACTGTTTGACTTCCATGACTTTTTGACTTTACATGACTCTTTGTACAACAAGTGGGTCTCTTGGACTTCAACATTACATTACATTTATTGACAGTATGGCTCACAGTAGAGATGTGGACGACATGACTCATGACACGACTTTACATGACAGTGCTAGTACATTCGTTATATTGTTGGTGTGCATGTCAAGCTATAGTGTTGCTGGGTGATGGATGTCCTCATGGTGTGTCACAGCTTCACCTCCACATGGTGAAGTGTGCAAAGTCTTTCATGGTCTTTGGTTTGCTTGAAGTTTCTTTTGCACAGTTCTCCTTGTTTGTGTGTTGGAAGGCTTGACTGGTTCATCTGTTCGTGAAAGGTGCTTGTTCGTTCGTTCGTCCATTCATCCATCAATGAGCACATCTCTTATGTTTGTTCATCCGTCCTTCAGCGAATATATCTTTTCATGATCATCCGTTCATGAGCACATCTCTACGGATGCATATTTTGTTCATCTGTTGGTGAAGCTATCCTTCTGCACTTGTTCTCTTCATTCATCCCATTCGTCGTCGCACCATGTTTGTTTGTGTACCTATACCTGCAGTCACTCATGACGAGATGACATCAAATCCAAAAACCTCCTAGTCTACCATGATACATGATCATTTTGGATGCAGGTGATCGGGAGAGGTAACAAGGTTGTAAGGTGTGATGAAGGCTCCGGGCACTGCTGATGAAAATTGCACAAGAGTCATTGGGTAATGAAGTTGGGCAATCTGGATCAAGAGAGACTGTCTGCAAGGTCTTGCTCAGCTGGTGTACAAAAATGTGCAATTTTTGACAGGAACAATCTGGGTTGTGGGAAGGCAAGGCAAGCAAAATCTACGCATTTTTCGAAACAAGCGGGTAGTGGGGCGTGGCAACAAAAATTACGAAATTTTTTGGAGGAATAGGCCAGGCTGTAAGGAGGTTTGGCAGAAAAAATTGTGCAATTTTTTGGTGGAATGGGTCGGGAGCTTGGAAGCCAAAATTGAGAAACTCCTCGAGGGAACTAGCAGTTGGCTATTGGGTCACTGGTAGCAGAAACTGCACAATTCCTGAGGGGAACTGGGAATCAGATGTTGTGAGCTTGATAGCAGAAACTATGCAATTACTCGATGGAACTGGCAATCTACTGCTGCGAGAAAAACTACATTGATTCTAAGAGGTCAGCCTATTGATCACCTCTGCACAATTTCTAGGCTGAGCGGACTGCTGGGCAGCAAAAGGTCTGCTCATGAAAACTGTGAAATTTTCTAGGTGAGGAGCTAGTCGACTATCGAGAGGGTTGGCTGGAAAAATTGCGTAATTTTTTGAGGGAGACAGGGATGGGCACTGGGTGTCTATCTTCCCTATCTGCGCAATTTTCCCAGCCAGCGCAGCGGGCAAGGTTTGTAGCCCCTGCGCAACTTTTGAGGGGAATGAGTCCTAGGGTGGTTGCCGGGTCAAATTCTCTAGTTGACCAGCATCAAATATGATTGGTTTGCTTGTGGGTAGTACAACTTGAAATGACTTGTTAGGTGCTTCTGTGTTGTTCTGTGTGACATTTGATCGAGTTGATAGCGGGCTAATGGTTCAGCTTTCACAGGGGATTCGAATCGTCAGAACTTCAGTAAAAATGACTAAGTGCGTGAATGAGTGAAAGATGCATATGTGATCCTGCAAGCACACACTTGCATGACTTGACGATGAGACGACTCAAACCATCTGGACACACATGTTCAATGTGACTAACCGACTCTGTAAGCGACAAGCATGACACTTGTGATTGACCATTGGTCGACCATGGTGACACTTGCACGATAGTGAATGTGACTTCGTGTGTGAGTGCGATAGATATTTTAATAGTGAACACAAAAAGTACACACAAAGTGAAGACTTTGAGCATAAATGGAACATGGTCGCAAGCATGACTTTGACATCAACATGCAAGACTTGACAAGATGAACAAGAAAGGCAAATGCAAAGACTCACATGAGCTCATGGAGTGAACTCGAGTGTGTGTATTCATCAAGTGAAACTCTCAAGGGAGGCCCCAAAATTGGGTGCATGCCAACATTTTGGAGGGTGGTTGTAGCCACTACAACACTTGTGGACATACTGGTAGAATTCTAGCTTCTTTGTTTTGGTTCATTGCTAGCATAAGGCCTTGGTCTTCCGGGAGTATTGAATCACTGTGTGGGTTACTTCGGCTTCCCCACTTACCCCAATGACATACATGGTTCACCTTTTTCCAACTTAGTCAAACAAAATCAAAAGTTTAACTTGATCACAGTGTTTTGAATTCGGGAAGTGTATTTTAGCTCACGAGTTGAAGATTTTCATAGTATAAGTTTTCATCTCTGGTGTTTCTCCACTACCAGCAAGCCTAGACAGTACCCCGACGGAGTCACGCGTGAACACACGCATTGCTCCACTGCCAGCAGGCTTGGATAGTACCCTGATGGAGTCAGGCATGAACACACGCATTGCTCCACTGCCAGCGAGCCTGGTCAATACCCTGGTGGAGTTGCATGCTTCACCTCTCTATGCAGGAAGCATTTCTCTTCTTTCGCCTTTGTATTTTTTCAAGAGGACTGTGCATAGGCACTTATTTATTTTTGGGGTGGAAGAGGGATCCCGAATTAATGATAGCAAGAGAGGTTGTTCCTTCAGAGAAGCATGTAATACCTATGACATAGGTTTTCTCATTTAGATTTTCCCCTTCTCCGTTTCTACTAGTTGGATGAGCTTGAACGCATAGAGCAGAACGCTGAGTACAAGCATGGGGCTTCCCAGTGTGGACACAGGTTCGTGGTTAGACCAAAACTTCCCTTGTAGATGGTTTGTATTTTCTGTCAATACTTCATCGGCCAAAGATTATAAACAAGCATAGAGAAGATAGACACAAGACTTGCCAAGTGTTGTAGTGTCACAAGTTTCTTGAAATTTTAGCCACATACTCTATTCAAAAGCCAGAACATGGTAGTTCGAAACACTTATTTCCGGAAACAACAATAGTAATATATCAAACAAACAAAACAAACGTAAACAAAAATAGTAAGAAGAACAAAGATAGTAAGAAAAGAAAACCAGATGAAAACAACAAGCAGCAAGCAGACTATGTACATGGCATGGGGCGCGTCCCGACCTACTGAAAATAATTCTTGAGATCTTGGTCGTTGATAGGAAGGTTTTCAATCCTCCTGTCAAGTGATTGAAAATGATACATGTGTGGGCCAAGATTCTCATGGACTGTGTACAGACCAATCCATAGGGACTGGAACTTCGTATGTTTTCCCTTGTCTTCATGGGACTTATCCCATTTTAGAACTAAGTCACCAACTTCGAAGTTAGATTTCCTTGCAGACTTCTTATCGAACCATCTCTTGATATGGTTCTGGTGGAGTGTGATATTTTATTTTGATTTCATCCTTTCTTCTTGAAGCTTATGGAGAGAATCCATCCTACGTTGAACTAGCTGGCAAGGCTTGCCTTGGGATTCTTGGGAAAGATGAAGTGCAGGCAAGTAGATATTTGGTGGAAGGATGGCTTCTTTTCCATAAACTAGGAAGTATGGTGAGGTATTCAGAGAAGGCTTTGGTGTTACATAGTTAGCCCATAAGGCATTCGTTAGGGCGGTATGCCATTTGCGTTGCTAAGAGAAAATGATGTTCTTTATTATGCGGATGAGGTTTCTATTCGTGGACTCTGTGAGACCATTTCCTTGCGGGTAATAGTTAAATGAATGATTTAGCACAATACCATTCTGTAATGCAAAATCATAGAGTTTCAAATATGAAAAGTAAGTTGCATTATAAAAAACAAGCAATACCAGAACACCGAAGCGTGAGATGATGTTCTGCTAGACAAAGCTGATGACCTCCTGGTAGTTCATTTGTTTGAGTGGAACTACTTCTGTCCACCACGTAAAGTAGTCGGTTGCTGTCAGAATGTATCGATTTTTCTTTGACGAATGTGGGAAGATGTCCCCAATGATGTCTAGGCCCCATTGTTGGAATGGTTCGATCACTACAACAGGGTGCAATGGGGTTGTTGATCTTCATCTTCTGCTAGTGCATCGCTGACAAACCGGGCACTTACAGGTATAAGAAGCATGTGCATCCTTGAATAATGTGGGCTAGTAGAAACCAACTCGCATAACTTTATGCGTAGTGTTGTTTCTCGCAAAGTGGCCCCCGACGAGTTCGTCATGTAGATCTTGAAGTAACTTCTCTAATTCATGTGCCTCTAGGTACCAAAGACTGTGCTTTCTGTAAAGCACTCCGTGCACTGACTAATATGCTAACGCTTTAAGGCACAATGCCCTCTTTTGTCTGATGAAAAAGTGAGAGGGTACGGTGCCGTGCTCAAGGTACTGGGCCACATCTGTGTACCAAGAGGTTTCATCTTCAGTGGGTGTGACCCGCCTTATATCATACATATCAATTTCTTGCTCCCAGCTGACGAGCTCTTCTTCACTCTCTAGTGCATGTACCTCTTTAGATGCAAGTCTGCAAAGCCCATGTCCTTTGATAGTTTGAACATGCTTGATTTCAAGATCATACTCTTGCAAGCCTTTCATCTAGTTCAAACGTTGTTCACCCAGTTCTTGTTGTAAAAGTAATGTGTGAATTGCTGGGTGAGGGACAAAGACTATGCAGTGGTTCTTCAACAAGTAGGGCCTGAAGTGTTTCACCACCTTGTAAACTGCATAAGCTTGCTTGTCAATAGTGGGATAGTTGAGTTCTAGTCCTTGTATGCTTGTGCTCATGAAGGGGATTGGACATTCATCGTTCATCTCATCCTTCTGAGTGAGTACTACAGCTAGTGAATTATTGGAGGTGAAGGTGTATAACAAGAATTCCTTCTTGAAGTCTAGGCTGTAGAGTGCAGGTGCTTCTGCAATGGCTTGCTTGATCCAGTTGGATGCATACTTTTTCCTCTTGCCCTAGCTATAGACTGCATCTTTCTTGATCATGTCTTGCATGAGCTTAATTATCTATGCATAATCCGAGACGAACTTCCAAAGGAATTTTATCTTGCCCAAGAAGGACTGCATGGCTTTCTTGCTGGTTGGGTGAGGGATCTGTGTAATAGTCTGGACCCGATCCGGATCCACCTTGATCCTACTTTTGGAAACAATGTGTTCGAGAAGGTTCCCCTCAGACACTATGCATACACTCTCTCTGGGATTCAAGGAAATATCGTATCTCCGACATCGCTCAAAAATTTTCTTTAGATGGCTTATGTGGTCTTCTGGTCATTTTGCCAACACGGTCACATCATTGAGGTATACCGCTACGATCTATATGATGATTCCATGAAAAGTGATGTCCATGGTGTGATGAAAGGTTGCGCCTGCATTTACAAGCCCAAATAACATTCGTCTGTATGAACCACTTGGTACATAAAGTATTTTTAAGTCTATCAGGTTCTGCTACTAGAACCTGATTGTATCTTGAGAAACTGTCAAGAAGAGAAAACATCTGTGCCCCAGGTACTGTTTTCAAAATTTGGTCCATAGGCGACACAGGGTAGTTGTCTTTATCCGAGGTGCGGTTTACGTTTCGGAAATTTTCACACAAGCGGATTTCCTCGGACTTATTATGTACAGGAACAAGATTTGAAACCCATGTGGAATGATAAACTTCATATATGATCCGCGCATCCAACAACTTAGTAAGCTCTTTATATATGAGGGGTTCAAGTGACAAATGTACTTTCCTCAGCTTCTGTTGATATGGCTTGACCCCTTATTTGATCGGGATGATGTGTTGGATGATCTGTGTGTCATAAGTTTTCAGATCATCATACATCCACGCGAACACATCTCGGTACTATTTGAACAAGAGGAAAAAGTCTTGCCACTCTTGCTAGGTACAACATGTACCAAGATGGAAAAACTTCAGACCTTGTTCTGTTCCCAGGTTTATAAGTTTGTGCCTCATGGTGGAACTATGGGTCTTGCTATTCCTTGGCCCCTAAATGTTAGATGATCCAAAAATACAATTTTATCATAGATTATAAAATTAGAATAAAATAATTATTAATTTAAGATATTAAATTATTATTCTAGAATGTTTAATTATTTAATGGAGACTTTTAGAACTAGCATATTGTTGTAACTAGATATGACTCTCCAAATGTGTCGTATCTTAGGCTCTATTTTAGGAGATTAGTTAGCTAGTTGGTTTGAATAGCATTTATTGTAAATGGACACTTGTTATTTAATAAGTGATCCATAATTAGAGGTATTTAGGACATGGAGCTTATAAATAGCTCATTGCAAGAGTGTTTGGTTGTTCGGGTGTAAACTCTTGCAAAATCAATTATGTAATTGTTTTTTTCTGATTAATAAAATTACGTGTCTGAGGACACTTCTTCCATTATTGTGGTATCAGAGCTCCAGTAATGCTGCAGTGGATTTGAGGAGAAGATTCCAGCTCTACAGGTTTTTAGAAAACTCTTTTGATTTGATCAAGTGAATAATTGGTATGAAATTTCCCAGTTTTGTGATTTCAGATTTTAATCTGCAAATTGATTATGATTTTTTGATGCTGGAACATACGCCCTGCCTGGATTTAATGCAAAGTTGGATGGAATTTTTTTATTAAGTGTAATATTGAAAGCATTGAAGAATGTGTAATAATGAAAGCGTTGTTGGCCAAAATTCATTAACGCTGACAATCAGCATCTAGTTGATTTTCTGGATGTAGTTGCAAGGCACCTAAGATTCAGAGACTGGTGATTCACGTAATTCTACAAAGGAAGCACAGTAGAAATGCAAAAAGCGGAAGCGTGCAGCTGTATTGGGTGCCAAGCTTGAGCCCATCTTGGAACCCACTTCATTGGAGGTCGAGGATGTCTCCTATCAGCACGCAGGCCATGAAGGTCTTAAGGGCACTGCTGCCACAGAAACGCATTTCAATCTAAAAATTGTCTCTCCAAAATTTGAAGGACAGAGCCTCGTTAAACGCCACCGGCTCGTGTATGATCTGCTGAGCGAAGAATTCAACGTAAGTTTGCAATGCAAAAATACACAGGAATTTCAATTGATTATCACCTTAATTACTGCGTGTGCAGGGAGAGGAGATACATCCTTGAGGTTCTCTCCAATGGCCTGAGAAGGGTCGAATACAAAGGATATGACTCCGCAGGAATTTCAATTAATTCTCACCCAACAAATGTATCCATAGATGGCAGTTTCCAGTCCGGATTTTCTCCCCCTTTGGTTTTTCGCCAGGAGGGTAAGATCGACCAGTTAGTCAAGTCGGTCTATGAAGAAGCCGATGTGGCAGACTTGAATTTGGAGGAGTTATTCACAAACAGTGTGGGGATTGCTCATACACGTTGGGCAACCCATGGACCCCCTTCTCTATTTGCGCATTTGAATGATATTCTGTTTGGTGTATCGACTTGAAGTCGCTGTTTTGTATGGCGTTAAAAACAAAAGTTAAATTGAAGAGTGAAGACGCAGACAGATAAGGAGTTATTTTTTTTGTATTTTGGAGAGATATGGTGTTTTTTAATTTATTGTGTGTGAAGTAATAAGTGATTTTTTTGGGAGAAATAAGGTGAGCTTTGTAATCGAGTGATGAGTGAGCTTTTTAAAGTATTTTTTTTAGAAAAAGGGCCTTGTAATGGAGTAATAAGGGTGATGTTTTGAAATTTTTTTTGGAGTAATAAGGAGGTTTATTTGTAATTTGTAAATTGGGGAGATAAGGTGTGTTGGGTAATTTGTTTTTAAGAAGTTTTTTGGGATCATCACATTGTAACTCAAAGTAATTTTACTATGAGGGGGGGTAATTTTTTTTTTACCAGATTGTGCAAAAGCACCATTGTAAAAAGTCAAATTTTGAAAGTTGCCTTGTAAAAGTTTGAGAAATTGACTAGAGCCAAGTGTAAAGCTCAGTCAATTGTCTCCTGTTTTGACGACTATTCGAGGGTCAAGGCCAAGCCCCGATAGATCGTGTTTTTTGCGTGTTGTGTTGACTATCTTGTCATTTCTGTTCTGATTCTTGGTGCGACGCTACAACGCTAAAATGTCTAAGTTGATTAATTTGTTTTCTGATTCTAGACAAACTTGAAGGCACCAAATCTTATAAAACATGGCATCATCTCATCGAAAGCACACTCATTTACAATGAATTATGGCAGGGAATATGTGATGGAGATGTTAAGCCGAATAAACCCACAGATGTAGATGCACTGGCAAAATGGGAAATCAAGAATGCTAAAGCCTTAACTCTTATTAAATCGTCTGTGAATGATGAAATGTATGTCCATATAGAAAATGCTTTAGATGCATGGACTGCCTTGAAAACTTTTAAAGACCTCTTTGATACTCAGCCTGAACCAAAGAAGGTTGATCTACAGTTAAAATTGTTGCAACAAAAATTAACTGAAGATGGTGATATTCTTGAATATCTCTCCAGACTTAAGAATATTAAGCAAGAAATTATTAATGTTGGTTTTCCTGCAATTGATGATAGCTTTATGGTCACAATTGTAATTGCTGGGCTTCCTTCTTCCTATACGCATTTTTTAGAGACTTTACAAGTAACTGGGAAATTAGAAAAACTAAAGTTTGATGAACTTTGTGAAATGTTAAGTCAACATGATAAAACTTTTGGGAAGAAGAAGAAAGTTGGTGAAGATGTTTTTCTCACAGAGGCCAACACTAGTAAGTCATCAGCAGATAGTTCTCGAGGAAGAGGCAGACGGAATCAGAATCAAGCAGCACATAATCGAGGTCGAAGCCAAAGCAGAGGAAACAATTTTAACAGAGGAGGAAGAAATAATTTTCAAGGTAGAGGAAACAACCAAGGAAGAGGCAATTTTCAAGGACAAGGATATAATAATCAAGGTAGAGGACAATCTCAAAATAGAGGTCAAAGCAGAGGCAGAGGACAATCTTCAGGAAGAGGAAGAGACTTAAGTCAAATTGTATGTCGAATATGTAACAAAGTTGGCCATTATGCTGAAGATTGTCGAACATCACTTAATAAAATTCCCAAGTTTCAGCAGCATTCAGCACAATTTGTAAATGATCAAGATGAAGATAACTCAGAATATGTTTTTACTTCCTCACCAGCATCACAAATTCCATCCCATCTTAGAAGTGTCTATGAAGATGCCTGGATCTTGGATTCCGGGGCAACTCAGCACATGACTTGTCGACGCGATTTTTTCTGGAATTTTCACGATTGCCAACTTAATTCTATTTTTCTTGCTGATGATACAAAACATACTCCTTATGGAAAAGGAGTAGTAAAATTTTTTGTCCCTGGTATTGGAGAAAAAATGATTTCCAGTGTATGATATGTACCCAGTTTCAAGAAAAATTTGCTCTCTTTAGTCACGATTCGATAAGCAGGACATCAGGTGATTATGGAAGATGGTTTAGTGAAGATTAATTCAGTGAAACAGAACTTGAAAAAAGTCATGATAGGTTATGAAGATGGAAAACTGTTACGGATGAAAGGGACAGTTATTCCAAGGCATTCTGATTTTGCAGGGGCAATGACTACAAGTATTTCACCTATAAGACTATGGCATGTAAGATATGGACATTTGAATTTTGAGAGTCTTTCTCAATTGCATAAACAAGGAATGGTTAAAGGACTTCCCACATTCAAAAGGGAAAATGCAAAATGTGAAGCTTGCATTTATGGCAAACAAAATCGAGAAAGTTTTCCAACAAGTTCATGGCATGCAAACAGACGGCTACAACTAGTTCACAGTGATGTTTGTGGTCCACTACAAACTTCATTTGGTGGTTGCAAATATTTCTTACTATTCATTGATGATTTCAGCAGAATGACTTGGGTTTACTTCTTGAAGAACAAGTCAGAAGCATTTGATAAGTTTAAAATTTTTTGCCAACTTGTTGAAAATGAAGTCAAAGAAAAGATAGGTACTCTCAGGACGGATAATGGGGTAGAATTCACTTCAAATGAATTCAAAACTTATTGCAGTGAAAATGGCATAAGACGACATCTCACTAATGTTTACACTCCACAGCAAAATGGAGTAGTCGAAAGAATGAATCGCACTTTGTTAGGAATGGCGAGATCCATGTTAACATTCAATAGGTTAAGTCCAACATATTGGGCGGAAGCAATACATACAACTGTCTACTTAAGAAACAGATCTCCAACTACTTCTTTAGACGGAATCACACCTTATGAAGCTTGGTTTGGTTTCAAACCTCGAGTTAAACATCTTAGAGTTTTTGGGTCAGTGTGTTATGCCTTAGTTCCGAAAGAAAAACGAACTAAGCTTGAATCAAGAAGTTTAAAATGCACAATTATTGGTTATTCTGATGACAAGAAAGGGTATCGTCTTTTGACTAATGGAAAATTCATTGTGAGCAGGGATGTCATTTTTGATGAAACAGAGAGTAAGAGTGCTGAAGAAATTGAAAATCTTCTTCAGAAATTAGAAACTAAGGGAAGTAACAGAAATGGAAAAATGCAAAGTCAACCAACTTCACCAAATTGGTATGAACTTGATTTTCCTTCCTCTGAAGATGAGTCATCTAGTCCATCTACATCAACAACATCATCTGGGTCTTCTATCAGTTCATCTGCATCTCCAAGCAGCACCAGTTCTTCTGACAGTGACTCTCCACATTCTTCACCTGAACGACGAACATCAGTTTATATTAATCCTCTTTACAATGATGGGGACTTTACAGAAGCGCAAACAAGTGAGCACCAACTTCCGAAATGGGCAGCTCAACTTTTGAAAGATGTCAAGCCTGATGAACAGAATAAAACTGGCACCAGAAGGGCACATAGAAGTGAAGGCAATTTTGCCTTGATAGCAAATGATTTTACTGAACCTTCCACATACAAAGAGGGAGTAAAACATAAAGAATGGCAACAGGCTATGGTTGAAGAATATCAAGCAGTAATTGATAACAACACTTGGAAACTTGTTGATTGTCCAGCAAATGTTAAACCCATAGGCTGTAAATGGGTTTACAGAATTAAGTATAATCAGAAGGGTGAACTTGACAAGTATAAAGCACAACTTGTCGCAAAAGGTTTTGCACAACAGGAAGGCATTGATTATGAAGAAACTTTTTCTCCTACAGCAAAATGGAACACCATTCGATTAACACTTGCATTGGCCGTTCAAAAAGGATGGAAAGTTCAGCAAATGGATGTGAAAAGTGCTTTTCTCAACAGGGATTTACAGGAGGAAGTGTATATGACCCAACCACCAGGTTTTGAAGTTGAAGGACAAGAACATAAAGTCTGCAAATTGATCAAGGCTTTATATGGATTAAAACAAGCTCCCCGAGCTTGGTATGCAAAGATGGACGAATACCTTAAGAAAATTGGTTTTCAACGAAGTGAATCTGATGATACTTTGTATGTGCGACAACAGGGAAAATATCTGGTAATTCTTGTTATGTATGTAGATGATTTGATCATCACTGGCAATCATGATGATCATATTGCACAGGTGAAAAAGGAGTTACATGCCAGTTTTAAGATGACAGATTTAGGATTACTTCACTACTATCTTGGAGTTGAAGTCTTCCAACGTCCACATCATATTTTCATTTCTCAGAGTAAGTATGCCACAAAGGTTCTTCAGCGATTTGGCATGCAAGATTGCAAGCCCGTTCTCACCCCCATGGAGCAAAACTTGAAACTTTCAAAATTTGAAGGGGGGAAAAGGTGGACAGTAAAACTTACAGACAGTTGATTGGCAGCTTGATTTATTTGACAAATACTCATCCTGATCTATCTTATGCAGTCAGTATTCTTTCACGTTTTATGCAGGAACCACGAGACAGCCACTGGAATGCAGCCAAAAGAGTTCTTCGATATATCCAAGGAACAAAAGATTTTGGTCTTCTTTACACAAAGACTAAAAATTTTGTACTTGGTGGATATTCTGATGCCGACTTTGCTGGGAGTATTGATGATCGAGCATCAACATCAGGTTATTTAATGAATATGGGGTCAGCAGCAGTATCATGGAGTTGTAAGAAACAAGCTACAGTGGCCACTTCTTCAGCAGAAGCATAGTACATTTCAGCATGGGAAGCAGCATGTGAAATTGTTTGGTTACGCAGAATTTTGCAGGACTTGGGCATTTCTCAGGCAGAAGCTACATCGTTATTCATTGACAGCCAGTCAGCCATCAAACTTGCCAAGAACCCAGTTTTTCATTCAAAGACAAAGCATGTGGACACCAAGTATCATCATATCAGGTCTCTCATTGCCAAAGATGTCCTCAAACCAGTTTATTGTCCTTCCGAACATCAGACCTTCGACATTTTCATGAAACCACTTGGCAGAATAAAATTTACTAAGTTCAGGGATGAACTTGGTATCTGTTGTAATGTATCTTTGGATCATAGGGGGGAATGTTAGATGATCCAAAAATAAAATTTTATCATAGGTTATAAAATTAGAATAAAATAATTATTAATTTAAGATATTAAATTATTATTCTAGAATGTTTAATTATTTAATGGAGACTTTTAGAATTAGCATATTGTTGTAACTAGATATGACTCTCCAAACGTGTCGTATCTTAGGTTCTATTTTAGGAGATTAGTTAGCTAGTTGGTTTGAATAGCATTTATTGTAAATGGACACTTGTTATTTAATAAGTGATCCATAATTAGAGGTATTTAGGACATGGAGCTTATAAATAGCTCATTGCAAGAGTGTTTGGTTGTTCGGGTGTAAACTCTTGCAAAATCAATTATGTAATTGTTTTTTTCTGATTAATAAAATTACGTGTCTGAGGACACTTCTGCCATTACTAAAAACGTTCTTGTAAGTCATAAATCTTTTCCAATGTTGCCACTCCTTTTTTGATAAGGTGGCCTTTCCTATTACCAACTTCTTCTTGTAAGGAGCACTCATGATCATCATTATCTATCGTTGCATCTTTGAAGACATCGGCATTGGCCATGAACTGAAATATCTGTTGATCATCGTTAAACACACGTAAATTAGTTATGTTATCTAGGATAGATGGTTTGTACAAAATTTCAATAGTAAATCTATCCCTAATCGGTGAAATTCTCGAACCTGCATTTTCCAAAGCATTGGCAGTTGCATTACATGTACGTGGTACAAAAATGATGTCTAATTCTTGGAAGTTTAAGATTAGTAGTGATACCAATTGCTGGTAACTTTTGAGATGTGGTAACAAACAATGAATGGCATTACGTACCTGCCATGCCACTATCTATGAATCACCTACCACTTTGAGCGTGACCATGTTGAGGTTGATGAATTTCCGCAAGCCTAACACAAGTGCTTCATACTCATCAATGTTATTCACGTACTCAAACTCCAAGCAACTTGAAACTGGATGCTTCCTGTTCTAAGGGTTGATCAAGACACATCCGGGTCCTAAGCTGTCCTATGTCTTTGATCCATCAAACTACATTGTCCACAACTTGTCTGTACATGGACCACTTAATGTGCTAGTAATACTCCTACTACTGATGCTGCTACTACTGCTACTATTGGTAAAATGTGTTGTACAAGTTTCATTACCATAATTTGGGTAAGGAAGGTGTCCCAACTACGTGTTTGGTGGGGTTGTAGCTAGCCGTGCAGGATAACACCCCAATGTTGTTTCAAGGAGGCAGTTGCCAAACATGAGTTCTACGAAGGCTAACAGTTCATTCTTGCTGTTAAGGGGAGTGACATTATGTTTCATGTACCTCTCAGATAACACCTAGATCTAGTTGCATTTTCCCTTGTACCAAAGCCACATGTGAGACCAGTCTGTAGCAAAATATCCGTCTAGCTTGTTGGACCAGTCTCTGCTGAGTAGTAGACCGTATGCTTCCGATATGTCCACAACAACTATGTTGATGCATTGGTGGACTTGATCATCATGAGATGGTCGGATGATCACATCTCGTAGTTCACCAATGGCTGGTACCAATATTCAATCAATCTATATGATTCATGCAGATGTCTCACTCCATTGTGCATTGATCTTTTTCGCAATGGAGGGAGGCATGACGTCGGCTGTCGCGCCAAAATAAACTAAGCAATTGTGAACATTACAGTTAAAGATTTCAAATGACAGTAGGAATGGAGGGCAACCTGAGTTTTCTTCTTCCATCCGGAGAGTATTGAGCACAGTTGAAAGTGATCCGGGAGGTGTGCTTGCTCCCTTGTTGGTAGAGGCTATACTGTCCATTGTTGTCTGTCCCAATGTGCGCAGCACGATGTCTCGTTGAATCTAGATCTTAGCTAACTCAAACAAACTGATGTTCGCTCGAGTTTTCTTCATGTCATCTACATTGTTGTATTCTAGAGGTGGTAGACTTGTCAAGGTGTCTGAGGTAGAACGGATGTTCACGTCGTCTGATAGAGTGTTTGTAGCTTATTTCTCATGGATGTACTTTTGTCTACCGCTGTCTTCCCAAACTTGTTATGTGTTTTCTTCTTTGCGGTAGTTGGTGGATCAGACTTCCTCAATAACAACCTCATATTTTCTTGTGCTTCCCCAAGTGTAAGGGGAGCCCCTTTACTCCTGAGATTAAATCAGTCATTTTTCTTTTGGGGCTGCTTCTTGTTGTTTGTCTTTGACCTTGCTTATGAGCACTGATATACATTCACCACATGCCTAGAACTTGATGGTTCATCAAGTGCAACCTCTTTATCATCATCAGTGTCTTCCGACTGCTCCTGCATATTGTTTTCTACATCGAAAGTATGACTGCATACAGAGTTCATGACTCGCTTCCAGTCCGAACAAGAGTTCTTAGGGTGTTGTTCTTCGTGGAATGAACAAAACATAGGATCTACACACTGTTCAACTTGGAATATAGAGCTCAGCGTAGTTTTTGGAGCATACCAGTTGCTACTTGATGAGCTTCTTGCCTGTCTCTCCTTGGGCAGATGGTTGTTTGCAAATCTGTCAGTTTTCCGTTGTTTGAGCTCGAACACTTCCGTAGTCAAGTTCTTTACCAGGCGAGTAAGGGTCTCAATATCAGTTGCTTCATTGTCTCTACCCTTGCTCGCCATCGCTTGGGACTTCCTACTCACATCTTTGGAATCCTTTATTGATTCGTCATCCTTGATGACTCCAATTGAGCACAGGTCTTTCTCAACAACAATAGCCTCTTTGCAGTTTTCTATGAGTGTTGGTTTCACAGCTCACTTGACGAACTGCGCAATGTTTGTCGGTAGTGCGAATGTGTAGTAATCAACCATGATGGAGTCATGAGGTTTAGTGTTTGCTGAAAACTTGTTCAATATGCATGTAAACCTCTGATTGAAGTCTTTTACCTTTTTTTTTCCCTCCATCTTTAGGCTTCCCAATTCTTTGAGCAGCATGGTTGGGGAATTGTTATTAACAAAATTATCAAGGAACATGCATTTAAATGCACCCCAGTTTTGTATAGAGCTCAGTGAAAGGTTGTGATACGATGCAGTTGTGTGACCATCCAAGGTACATGGAAACAATCTACATGCTATGTCATCATACCGAACCTCAAGGGTTTGCAAGTACAGGTAGAAGTTGTCCAAGTTATCTTCTTCCTTCATCATGTTGTCAGGGTTAAGCTTGATGCTCATTCTCTCCACTCACTTCGAAATCTTATGCAAGACACCCGGGAGACCCAATGGTCCCTCAGTCATCCATTCTAGATTTGGGTCAACCATCTCTTCTTCTTCTTCATCCTACTCCTCTCTTTTAGAATATGGTGGTTCCAGCCTTGAGTCCATTGGTTCGTATCCGCCTCCACCTCCTTCATTGCCTTCCCTCCCACCTCCTGTACCAGAGTCTGTTCACAAGGGTGTCTTGTTCGCCTTACCGGAAAACTGGAGGGAACTGGAGGCTGGCTGCTGGGTCACTGGTAACAGAAACTACGCAATTCCTGAAGGGAACTAGTAGTCGGCTACCAAGAGCTCGGCAGCGGAAACTGTGCAATTGTTGGAGGGAACTAGAAGTTTGTTGCGGGCAAGAAAAATTGTGTTGATGTTGAGAGGTCGACCTACTGATCACCTCTGTGCAATTTCTAGATAGAGTGGACTGTTGGGCAACAAAGGGCATGCTCATGAAAACTACTCAATTTTCTAGGTGAGAAGTCGATCGACTATTGAGAGGGCTAGCTAGAAAAATTACGCAATTTTCTGAGGGAGACAAGGATGGGCACTAGGTGTCTACTTTTCCCTCAGTGGAACAAGCAAGGTCTGCAACCTCTACACAAGTTTTGAGGGGAATGAGTCTCGAGGTGGCTTCCAGGTCAAATTCTCTAGTTGATGAGCATGAAAGCTGATTGGCTTGCTTACGGTCAGCACAAATTGAAATGACTTGTTAGGTGTGTTTGTGATGTTTTTGGTGATAATCGATCGAGTCGATAGCGGGGTAATAGTCCGACTATCAGAGGGGATTCCAGTCATCTAAACTTCAACACAAATTACTAAGTGTGTGAACAAGTGAAATATGCATATGTGATCCTCCAAGCACACACTTGCATGACCCGACGACGAGAAACTCAAACCATCCAGACACACATGTTCAATATGATTTACGACAGTGTAAGCGAAAAGCGCGACACTTGTGATTGATCATTGGCCGACCGTGATGATGTTTGCATGATAATGAATGTGAATCTGTGTGTGAGTGCAACAGATGTTTTCATATCGAACACAATAAGTACACACAAAGCGAATACTTTGAGCATAACCAAAACATGGTCACACGCATGACTTTGACATCAACATGCAAGACTTGGAAAAATGAACAAGCAAGGCAAATGTGAAGATTCACACGAGCTCACGGAGTGAACCCGAGTGTGTGTAGTGATCAAGTGAAAATCTCAAGGGAGGCTCCAAAATTGGGTGCAGGCCAAAATTTTGGAGGGTGGTTGTAGCCACTACAACATTTCCCTATGTTTAAATATGTAATTATGACTTGTAGATTACATGTTTATGACGTGTTTGATGAAATATCTTTCGTAGTTAGGCTTGGTTAGGTCAATTCATTGATAAAGTTTTGTGTTAGAAGATTTTTCTTTGTGTCATTTACTGTTATGGAAAGTTTCATCAAGTTCTGAGGAGTGACCTGGAGTCTACCCCTAAAACCGTGGCACAGATTTCGCTGTCTCAGGCACAAAACTAGCTGAAATAGACTGTAGTCGCACCCTTGCTGTGGTTATGCCTGTGATTGGAGGCCTATAATCACATGGATGCAGACTTGTGCATGTGACTGGGAGTCCATATCAGTGAAAAGGCAACTTAACTCAAGGTTTGGACACCTAGAAGGTTGATTTAGCCCTTGAGGGTCCTGTAGCACTTGAGGAAGGTCAATAGTGTTTTTTTTGTCGATTCAACTTCCTTAAGGTGATATAGGAGGTCGAATCATATCATAGTAACTCTTCGTCACATATTTACCATGGTGGACCAGTAAAATTGGGTAAGTGTGGGAGGAGGTTGTCACAGAGTGGTATTAGAGCATGGTTCAACTCTTTAACTGGATGGGCAGAATGTGTTTGTCTTGCATGCATGTAGGTTGTATATGCGCTTCTTATGTATGCATGGTGATGCTTATTGTTACAGTTGTGTTGTGATGTAGAAGTTGATGATGTTGATGTTGGGATGTGTTTGTCATGAATATATGTCGGTTGTATATGAATTTGTTATGCATGTCAGTGTTTATATGTTACTATGCATGCATTGTTATGGTTATGGTTATGCATGCATAATATGATAGATATGTATCGTGAGGTAATTGTATGTATTTATGTCATCATGATGTTGTTGATAATATATGCTGGCTAAGATAGAGTAAGAGATACAGACTATTAGAGCGAGGTTGTAGCACTGGACTTCGGGGTAAGAGCATATCACCATACAAGTTTGTATGTTTGGCATTCAAGTATGTTGGTTAATGGTTGTTATATGCATTATGGTTCTGTATATGCTTGTCATTCTATTGTTGTTTTGGTTACATGTATGATAGATTCTGGTTAATTAGTGCGGTCATATGCATGTGTCTCAGATAGACATGCATGGTAGTTAAATTGTTGTTATATGAATTGTGGTCCTATGCATGGTGATTATGGTGATTGCATCTTAAGATCTTGATGTTATATGCATCGTGCTAATCTTGACTTGCCTATATATATGGTCATGGTTATAATATTTAGGTATGAGATGATATACTTATGATATTGTGTTGTACTAATCTTGACTGACTATGTAGATGTGATAGCCTCCCCTGAGATACATTGAGGTATGAGTTGATTGTGTTGTCTATTTGGTTTATCTAACATGGTATGTTTAGAGGTTGTTTGAATATTTGACTAATTGCATGATATGAGTATGTGTCTATGAGATTGCTGAAGGAATGATCTTGTTTTAAGATGGTTTTACTAACATAATATGTGTTGAGACAATTGATATGCACTTAAGTGTAAGTGGGTGCTAGTTGTAGTATCATGATTAACAATTGTGGGTTAATTGCAAATTATGACATGGTTGTTCGTCTTGGTAGAGGTTGATTTCAAATTAATAGATATGATGTTTTGATCTTTGGAACATGTGGATGAGATGTGTGAAAATTTGGAGGGAAACATGCTTGGTATTAGCATGACAAGGTAATAGTTGATCTTTTTATATAACTATCAGTTGGGTGATGTGATAGTAAATAGTAAGACTCAATTGCAGAAAGGTAAAAGGATAAAAGAAAGGAATTGGGTGAGGATTCCTTTGGCTATTTTTGGAAACCAAAATTCCAAATGAATGAGTGCTTTGCATACAAGAAGTCTTCTTAACCTTGATTTCCTCTGACATTATGTGGATATGTTTTATATTCATGAACATGTGTTTGGAAAGTATATTAGTTAGTTTCTAGTTATAGCTAAATCTGTCAAAGGGAATTGGACTCCCTTGAGATATGATATATGTATGTGTTCAATTACAAGGCAACGTGCCTGGCACAACAAAGTAAGGTAACCGATACATTTTTATGTTTATTTATACACTGACAATTATGTTTTTATGGTAGTTTGTTGCATGGGATTGCATGGAAAAAGAGACTGCCAAGAAATATTGAAGAAGGCTCGGGTTGAGCTTTCTTTGGGAACCATGGGGATTGAGTCATGGTGTTTGTTGCTAGTCTTGTGTTTTTTGCATTTGGTGATTTGTTGTGCTCGATTGCTGCTTTGTTTATGTTTAGTGTATGGCCATACCACTTTGCTTTTGGCGTTGTATTGCTATTGGTTTTTAAGGTTTTCTCTTGTTTTCTTCTTAGTCTTGTCGTTTATGTTTTGAGAGTATTGGAATTTGGTTGGGAAAGAGGAAAGTTAATGGATCTCAGGAAGGACCGAATGAAACTTGACAGGTAATGTAAGACTCAAATGAAACCTGATGCATGTATAAGGGCAACTGAATGTAAGAATATGACAGGCGGTTGGACTGGTTGGTCCATTTGGATAAATGGAAAATGGCAGTACAAAGATGAGAAAGGTAAAGTAAATGGATTTGAGGCATCAGATGCCTTGGCTATGTTGGGAACCATTGTTCTCATTGTTGTGCATGTTGTGCAAAGATAAAGGGATTTCTCTTAACCTTGACCTTATGATATCTGGTAATTATGTTGTGATCATGATTATGATGATGTTTATATATGTATACATGTATGTATGTGCCATTTTCTGACAGGATCATGATTGTTTTATGCTAATGTTTATATATATGTATGTATGTATGTATGTATGTATGTATGTATGTATGTCATTGTCTGAAAGGGCCATCAAGGATCCTTCTTGTGGAGGAATGATTGCTTATGCAAGTGAATGACATGAAGAGGTTCATGGTTTATGAGGAATCAAGTGGGAAGAGTAACCCTGACAGATCTATGAGGTTAGTAGCATGTGGATATGAATTGATATTATGTGCTTGTACTATGTCTATATTTATGCTATGGTAGGTAATGCTGAGGGATACATCAGCGGAACGAAAGCATTGTGATATGCAACATGCTGGGACAAGCATGGAAATTTGATAAGACACTAGAAGCAAGGTTGCTTGGTAGAGTTAGTATGGTTTCTAGATGTGCAGTACTATTGTTGTATATATGTTGTACATATTGTACATTTTGTACCTGTGATGTTGTGTACATGTGGTGTTGTGCATATATGATGATGTGTACATGTTGTTTATGTAGTGTTGGTATCAAATGGTGGTGTGCATATATTGTTTATGCAGTGGTGTGTACATATGGTGTTGTGCGCATATTGGATATGTAGTGCTATGTATATATGGTGTTATGGGCATGTTGGATATGCGGTGTTGTGAACATATGGTGTTATGTGCATGTTTGATATGTGGCGTTGTGTACATATGGTGCTTTGTGCATATTGCATATGCGGTTTTGTGTACATATGGCATGGTGTGCATGTTGTACATATGGCGTTCTGTGCATGTGGTGTTGTGTGCATGATTGGACATGTGGTGTTGTGTACATGTTGTACATGGGGTGTTGTGTGTAGGTGGTGTTGTGTACATGTCGTGCATGTGGTGTTGTGTACACGTCATGCATGTAGTGTTGTGTACACGTTGTGCAGGTGGTAGTGTATAGGTGGTGTTGTGTACATGTTGTGCAAGTGGTGCAAGTGGTGCTATGTATATGTGGTGTTGTGTACACGTTATGTAGGTGGTGTTGTGTACAGGTGGTGCCATGTACATGTTGTACGTGTGGTGATTCTATACATATGGTATTGTGTACATAACATACACAATTTTGTTGTATACATGTGGTACTATGTTATGTGTAGTCCTTGTATCGTGACATGTGTATTCATTGCACTGTACTCTGTGTACATATAAGAGAAAATTTTAAGAATAAAAAATTATTTTAAAGTTTATAAATCTTGTCGAATGTCACTAGTGTCTAATATGAAAGTTATATAATGTTTTTTGATATACTTATAAAAATATCAAACTTTCTAATTATTTTATAGGTAGAGTCCATATAATTTTAGCGATTTTTATGGTAAAATAATTGTATACTGTAAAATTTGGGTGAATCATTTTTAGAAGAAATGGAAATTGGAAAATATATTTTTTTGAAAATCATGCAATATTAGCCCACTTGCGAATATTAGCCCCTAAAATTTTCCATGGTATATTGTGTTGTACATTGGGTGTAGGTGCATGTATTGTGTTTTATTGTACATCGAGTATAGGTGTATGCATTGCAATGTATACCGAGTGTAGCTACATGTATTGTGTGATGTTGTACGTCATGTGTGGGACCTGTGTGTGTTGTAATGTATCTTGTGTCTATGTGTACATGATTGAGGAGGAGAGAAGGAACTAGGTTCTTGTCAAGTGTGGAAACCAATCCAGTGTGTGTACGAAAAGGACAAAGGACAAAGAAAGAATTTATTGTAGGATAAGTATCAATATTTTATTTCAGTTCTAATTATGCATGTGATCTATGACTCTGATTTATGATGGTTACATGTGATCTACGATTTTGGTTTATGATGATTGGATGTGATTCATGATTTTGATCTATGATGGTTGTGCTTTGAACTAACCAGATGTGATAGGTTTATACACGTGGATTTGGTGAAGAGTTGGTTTGGCTTGTTGTGACAGGAAGTGAACATAAGTGTAAGTGTGCCTTATTAACGGGCCACCAATGAGGTGTGATTTGAATTTATTTTAATCCGTTTTGAGTCTAATGGAAATTATGTGCTTGGTACAAGAAATCATACAAAATGCTTGGGTTGGGTAGTTGAAATTGATGCAAGCATCAGCAACAGTAGCAAAAAGGAATTGGAATAGACAATGGTATGTTTTTAAAGCTCTTCAGGAGCTGGGCCATGTTGTGCTATACAACAACCCCCCATTTCAAATTTTTCTTGATCTTATTCTTCAATGCTAAATAGGAAATAAGGTCCCTTTAGTTTGTAAACGAAAATAAAACCTTTACATAGAAATAAATTTCTATGTTTCTTGCTTTTTAATAAAAAGTGCTTCAAAAACTCTCTAAAAAAATCAAACATCGCAAATCACAACCACGTAAGGCTAAAAGACATTCAATCTAAAAATTAATGTTGCAATGCGAAGTTACCGCAAAATCCTAATCATTGAGCTTATTAAAGCAATTCATTGATAAACATGCAATGCGATAAAACTATCGCATATCGCATATCTCTGATTCCAATAAATAAGATTTAACAAACCATTGAAACTCTACGATGCGATGAGATACTCGCATTTCGCATATCGCTGAAAACCAAAGGGAAGCCACACTCGAAAACTTGTGATGCGATATATATTGATCGCATATCGCAGTCCCAGTGGAAATAAGTAATACTCACCTCGAGGGCGCACGATGCGATGTTAAAACTTAATAAAGTGGGTTAATGATAATAAAGAGAAAACATGATGTGGCCGGTTAAATAAGGGTCTTCCCAACTCTATGTGCTAGGTCATCACTGATCGCAATCACAGAAATTCAAAAGAATTTTAGAACATGGTGCTTACACCTCCTGACTTGCGATATGAAATGGCTCTTAAAATATTAAAAATATATATATTGAAATCGCTCATTCCAAAATCGAAAAACTTACGACACATATTCTAATTAGGCCTTAGGAAAACTGTGATGTGATCTATTTATTGAGCATTTAAGTTTCATGTCGTTGAATACGGCAAAGCATTAAGAATAGTAATGACTGCGGTCCTTCAAGATTTCATATTTCGTGTTAATATCAATTCATAATGTGAAATCTTTCGCATCAAATGCTCCTGCCCTGATTTTCAAATGTACTATTATCACCACTATCTTTTCAAGCATTAGCCGCTCTGAAAGTTTTAGTTTATCGTTGTTCTCTGTTTCATATTTTTGCAGTTTGAATCTGTAAGTATGCAGCCAGCCAAAATGATAAAGAAAGCTCGAAAGGCGAAAGCTCCCACTGTAGTGGCGGAAGGACAAGAAAAAATTGTGTTAATCTTGGATACCACATGTCAATATTGCAGGAAGATTTCATGGGAAGGTATATATGATATGTTGGAAATGGAAAAGCCAAAGGTAATGAAAGGACATGCAACGACTGATGGACCTGCAGAATCAGAAAATACACTTGGTGATTTAGCTGATTCTTTCCTTCACCGAATAGTGGCCCGCCCAAAGATTTTTCCATACAATGACATGGTGAAATGGGTAGTTTAAGGCATCAATATAACGGATAGGACGCTCTTCACAGCTGACGGAAGAATGTTTGGGTCCTTCAAGCCTAAAGACTTGAAGAAAATGTATCATTTGCCAGAGCCTCATAAGTACTGTAATAAATCATTCCTAGAATATTTCTCGAAGCAAAATGAAGTAGAGTCAGATCCCATCAAACAATGGAGGCACTTTCCTAACAAACACAAGCACGAGTCATTCGGTATGTATTCTGTGGACTCTCTAGCGTCTCCATATTGTTATGTTGCCATAATGATGTGTAGATTATTTGGAAGCCCCAATTCTGCTAAGTTTTCCATTGAAATGGTTCCATTAATTGAAGCAACGTTGAACTCTTTTGTGATGGATTGGGCTAACATCCTATCAGATAAAATGGTTTTCCAAATACTTGACTATAGGAAAAATAGGTTTGTTACCACCCAAGTTGTTCCCCCATTATATATGAGTGCATATATAGTCGATACCATTCGTTTCAATTCCGATTTTCCTATCATGGGATGGAAATGGACTATCTAGGACCCAACCCTCATCCATATCTACCATAAAAACTGTGGAAATCTCAATATAAGAAACATTTCTACAAAATTTGTCACGGTTTCATCCTACCCATTCATCAAGCCATTTTTAATGGACCAGCTCCTCGGTTGTCCGAGGATGCTAGTATTGATCTGACTTTAATTGGCAGTTGGTTTGGGGAAGAATTGTTTACATACATTAAGGTTTTTAGTAGCATCACCGACCCACATGTCCTTCCTCTTTATGTTCCAGGCAAACTATTAGCTAGGGAAATAGCCTGCCAGATTGTTTAAAAATGGCTCACAAAAAATCTCAAAGATTCCAAGAAACAGTTATGTCCTGCCTTCCCTATTCGCTGCAGCATCTATTCATTGCATGACTATAAGCATGCCCAAATTGAAGCTGAGAAAATAAGGGGTTTGAACCTAGCGGTTATTCCTAAGAGACAGTATGACCCAAATAAAGTTGCTTATAATTTTACTAGTAAGGTAAAGGTTAAGTAATTCATCCATGAAAAATATGATTTCAATGATTTATTTAGATCAGTAGAGACGTTCACATATGTGAGCCACTTGGCAAAGTTCAAGCTGGAACTAAGAAAAATGGACCAATTCATCCAATACAGGACGCAGAAGCTTCAGACAATACCACTGGACTTATTGAACACTACACTAGTCATCCAGTAGACAAAGCAAAAGATGGAATAGGATACAAAGAAAACTTCTAGTGTAGCGAAGACAAGCGACAAGGCAAGTGAACAATTGGACACAGATGTTCACATTGATCTGATATTGATCAAAGAATGGGAGAAATTCGATCAACAGAATAAAGGTCAAAGTGATACCCAAACTATTATCACACCGCAATCTCCCTTAAGACAACAGCCCATGATTCATGATCTTGTGGTTAAAAAACCATCTAGCAAGGACTCAGCTATAAGAGAAATCGAGATAATCCCTGAGCATCCTTCATCAGATATTACATTGGGCATTGAGGAAATCCCACCGCTGGATGTGTTTTATAGCCCTAAACACAGGGATGTAGTCAAAAGGCAAGGGAAAAAGACAAAAATAAACCAAGCATCAGCAACAGTTCCTCGAGATGAATCCATGAATGTCATTTGGAAAGATTCATAAGTCGATCGCTCTGAGGACTTGACTAAATTATCTCAGTTTGCAGGGGCATATACAACGGCCAAAATTGATAAAGCAACCGAAGTTGATCAATTGATCAAGGAAAAAGATCAAAAGATTAAACAACTTGAAGAACAACTAAGGGCAGAAAAACTAAGGATTGATCAGCAGGCTATTGAAAGACAACAACAGCTATCCCAAGAGTTTGAACAGCTAAAACTGGCACATCATGAAGAGATTAAATCTAAGGACGAAGAAATAATGCAGCTACAAATCTCAATAGAAAAATTCAAAGAAAATCCCAAAGTTGAAGAGTTTATAAAAGAAGATTTAGCAATAAATAATTTCTTATCTCAACAACTAACCCAACTCTGCCAAAAGATATCCCTCATTCATCCATTATGCGTCAAAACCAACACACTGATATATCAAGCAGTCAATTCCAAGTTGGAATTCAAAGATGCCGAAGATAAGATTACAAATTACATCTCTTGGCAAAAAACAAAAAAGGGGAGGGCTACTAAATTGCAAGTGATTGAAGAATCTCATAAAGAGATATTATTTCAAAATGGGAGACATAGTTGATCAAAGTGGAAAGAGCAACTTCAAGGGCCAGAACAATAAAAAATAATATCTTTGAGCTGATAAATGATAATTTACACAACACCAATTTAATTTTTGAGTGTTCCTCTGAAAATCTTCCAAAGGCAAAAGTACTGGAAAAACAATGGAAGCAAGATTTGAACACTAGAGAGGAGAAACTCAAAAAATTAAAAATCCTCAATTGGGATATGCATTGGATCTATTTGATCAAACTGCATAGCCAACAAATGACAATCAAATTTCTTGCCGATGCAGTCAATTACATGATGCCAGAATTCTCGGATGCAGTATACACAGGTCAGTTGCATGCTAGGTTGAGTCATCCACCGGAGATCAAAACCATGCTCGAGATATGTCAGTTAAAGCCGCAGGAGGAATGATAGATGCAATGCATCTTTTTAAAAGTTATTGCAATTCTATTTTTATCATGCAATCCCATATTTTGAGAGAGGTTGTTCCAACCACTCCATGCATCTTTTACGAACATCTTGTTTTTTATTTTTACTATAAAGACCCTTTCATGTCATTTTAGAAAGGGTCCTAAATTTGTATAAAATTTGGATTGAAGAAGATAGCATTTCTGCGCTTCTTAATTTACTTTTGTAGAAAGCAAGGATCAAGGTTCAAACTTTATGTAAAGAGATTTCAAAAGGACTTGCATTTTTGTATCTTTTTGGATTTTTTAGAATAAGAAGAACGAACCAGACTGTTATTTCAGTAAGCCGATTCAAATACATATGGTACTTTTATCAATGTATTTTGCTTCATGTTATGCAATTTAACAGTCTTTTGATTCGATATTGTTGTATATGTGAATGTTCATTCAATTCTGCATTATATCACTTTTGGATAATTTGGAATTGATATTTTAAACATGTATGCTAAAAATTGATGTTATTATGATATGCGATATGTTTTATATCACTTTGTTTAAAAGTGATCATCATTTATGCTTAACCTTTCTTTAGTGAAGTGTTTGATCTTCATTAGCATTTGATTACCAGAAATCATTATAAATCGCATTGATATTGGATTACCTGGGTTATCTATATATATATATATATATATATATATATATATATATATATATATATATATATATATATATATATATATATATAGATATATATATATATTCATAAGTTTATTATCCAAACCATCTATCATTTTGTTATATATCTCAAACACCAATTTGTCAAAACACATTCTATTGGGAAACTGGTCCCATACTATCCAGTCAGAGCCACCATACCAAACAAAAAAGGAACTTCATTAAGGGTTGGACCGGGTGGTTATCCCCAATGTTGGTGCAACGATTTTAGAGGCATTAACAAGTCGTTGTGGGACATTGGTACACAATAGTGTCCATTGATTTCTATGAGCATGTTATGATTGGTATGATGGTTTTGAGGCAGGGATATGCCTTGGTTTTTGGACCTTCCAATGCAAGGAAACCTTGCCAAGGGAGGGGTCACCCAAGGGACTGTGTAGCAAAGAAAATGATGCCCACATAACTTGGAAGATGTGTGACTACACTGAAGGGGGTGACCGGATTGCCTAAGACACTGTGTAGCATAGAAAGGAAGGATGGGGGGTGGATTTTTTTGGTCATTAGCATTTCCATATGGAATCAGATGCACATTAGGAGTGTGCCCTAGAACAATGAGCCGATAACTGTTCACTAAGAGGACAAGTGGCACAGGATTGTAGCGTTGGACATTGGATGCGACTTTGGCTTTGGAAGTGGATTTTGGACTTCCTGGGAAGGAGGTGAATCTTGGTATTACTTTAAGGGTGGATGCGTGAGCCTCTAGATTCCCTTATTACTGATACAAGCATTGTATCCTTTATTTTTTGATTGATAAAATGTGCATATGTGTATTTATTGTAAATATTGTGTCGAGTTGTGTTTATAAAGCTCCATAGGCAGTATGTTTATTTTTTGGATGAAGCAAATATGCATGACAATATATGTAGTTTTTATTGTAAATACTAGCCATGTTATAAAGCTCTAATAAATGGTATGTTTGTCATGTTTTCAACAATGGGCATTGTAAATATTGCAACAACCTATATTATAAAGCTCCATAGGCACTGTGTTTTTTTTCTTTAGCGTTTTGTTGATTTATAGGTGTCATTGAACACTGAGGATGGTGTTTGCCCAAGGGGAAAGGGTTTTGTAACAACCCTGGTTGATTTTCCATGTAAAAAAAAATAAGACCAAGGTCACGGGACATGTATTCCAAGTTGAATGTTGGGAAAAACATCCTAGTGGGTGTTCATTTGGTTTATTATGGCTAAAGTAACTTGGCGAAGGCATTGGCAAAGACATTTGAAAAGGAAAGAGACATTAATTGACATTTTATTTATGAATATAATGGAAAATAGGAGAAAAGGAAGGTGAAAGATCACAGGTTTGCATGAGAGGGGAATTGAAGGAAAAATAAAGGAAACTGAAGAAGATCAAGGCCTAAATGAAAAAAAGGTTTATGAGGATGAGTTCATGGTTTTTATCATTGTTAAACTTTTGGCAATTTTAGCTTAGAGCTCTCTATTCTATTCTCTCTCTCATACTCTTGCACACTTTTATTTTTCTTGGAACACTCTTGGAGGGTTGTGGAATACCTTCGATTTGGAGAAATAAGGCAAAGGAAAAGAAAGAAAGTGTAAGGGAACAAATGGGTCAATGGCTACAACTAGATTTCTTTGCAGGTATCGAGTTGCATGTATGGTTTCTTTGGTATTTTTGGCATGCATGTGGTTTCTTGGTTATGATCTGTCATTGGCATGGAGGATTGTCTGGACTGACAGTGATGTCCAGCCTTTCCATTTCTTTGATAGCCATGGTGTTGTGTGTTTATCTATGTTTTATGGTTGGTTCTGATGTTCCTTATGTTTGTGGGTTGAGTTACTAGTTCCTGGAGCCTCGGTTGGAGAAACGCTCTGAAGCCCTGTAACAACTTAGGTTGAGTTACTAGTCCTGGAAGCATTGGTTGGAAAAACGCTTTGGAGCCCTTTATGGGTTGAGTTACTAGTCCTGGAAGCCTTGGTTGGAAAAATGATTTGGAGCCCTGTGGTAGTCATGGGTTAAGTTTCTAGTCCTGGAAGCTGAGCTGGAACAAAAGCTCTCGAGCCTTGGACAACTTGGGTAGAGATCGATCTAGTGATGGTTAGTGATGTCCGACCGTGAGGTGGAATTATCGGTTGAGAGTTGAGGTGGTTTGGCCTCTAGAAGCCCTGGTTTGGTTTTGTATTTTTTATTCCATGAGATCCCACATTCATGCTTAGAATATGGCGAGGGGGGTGATTGGCTGAAAGAAAGATTTGGTTCAGTGCAATCTATGGTCAAGCGATACATCGAAGTCCCTAACTTGGTTGGCATTTTGATATGTTAATAAGAGGTATTTTCTATTGTGATCTATGAGCATATGTATTGATTATGATGGTGATATTATGACTAAGTTTCCATGGTTTATATGTTGGTTATTTGTTGCCTTATATGTTGGTTATATGTTGGTTATTTGTTGGTTTATATGTTAATTATATGATGTATATTTTTTATGGCTCTTGACATGTTTTGATTGGTAAATGAATGATTATTCAATGCATGACCTAATAGATGTTATTATAGCTATTATGAGAAGGTATTAGACCTTCCTGATGATTCTCAGATAAGTATGAGATCCCTATGTTCAGATATGTAATTATGACATGTAGATTACATATTCATGATGTGTTTGACGGAATGTATGTCATGGTTAGGCTTGGTTAGGTCAAGTCCTTAATGAAGTTTTGAGTTAGAAGTTTTATATTTGTGTCATTTACTGTTATGGAAAGTTTCATCAAGTTCTGGGTAGTGACTTTGAGTCTAGCCCTAAAACATGGCACAAATTTCGCAGTCTCAGGCAAATAACTGACTGAAAAATACTACATTCACACCCTTCCAGTGGTTATGGATGCGACTGGATGCCTACAAGCGCATGGATGTAAAATCGTGCATACGATTGAGAGTTCAGATCAGTGAAAAGGCAAGTTAACGCAGGATTTGGACACTTGGAAAAGTGGTTTATCCGTTGAGGGTCCTATAGCACCTAAGGAAGGTCAGTAAGGTTTTGTTTTGTCAATTCTACTTCCTTAAAGTGCTTTAGGATGTTGAATCATATCATGTTGAAAAATAACATGAACATTTACTCTCAAAATTTAGATCTAGCTTCTTCCTCTTTTGTGTCTCCTTCCCCTGTTTCTAAGTATAATAGTGTTATAATTAGTTAATAAAATAGTTACTTTTTCCTTTTAAATATTATAAGTTTTAAGATTATATATATATATATATATGGGAAAATTTTATGGGCTAATATTGGCCCATTGGATAATTTTCTATACTTTTTCCAAAAAAAGGATTCGCTAATTTCCATTTTTTTGTAAAAATGATTGGCCGAAATTTTATAGAATGAAATTATTTTACCCTAAAAACTGCCAAAAAAATTATATATAGACTATATAAAAATATTATAAATTTGAATATTTTTACAAAAATATCTCCAAACATTTTATAGATTTCATATTATGGACTAGTAAGATTGGCCAAAGTTTCTAAACTTTAAGATATATTTCCATCCCTAAAATTTTCCATATATAATTTCCAAAATTGTAAAGTAATATCTATTATAATAATTAAAATAATTTCTCAAAATATATTAAGTCTCAAAATTATGTCAAAATTTAACTCATTGTTATTTAAATATAATTTTTTTTCAAAAATTATATTAAATACAAAATATATTAAATTTTATTTACTTTTATTAAAAGTCAATTTCATATAATTTCAGAAATGTGTGCAAATTTTATTTTAATAACTTTAAAAAAATGTTCCATAGTAAAAAATCAAATGAATAAATTTGATTTATTAAATCAGTCAATTTCACAAGAACATGAAAAAAATTGAGACGTGGGAAGGTTATTATGCTCATACTTTTTGTAACACCTATGAGTTCAAATGGCATTGCTTAGATTTGTCCATAAACATAGGGACCACCACCACCTAGTGTTAGTGAACCGCCTTAATATATTTTTAAGAAAATCAAAACTTTAAAAATTCAATATCCCACGCTTACGCTCCGGGGGCAAGATATAGAGTGACACTTCATCCTGTCATAATTCAATGGTTATATATATATATAAATTAATTAATTAATTAATACGTACTTATTTTTGTTGCCATGTTTTATATTGATTGATCATTAAAATAGTTTATCGATAATTCCTAAATATCTAAAAAGGCGTATACTAAGTAACGTAACTAACTTCTCCTCACAGACACGCCAACCGTTAAAAGACTCACCGCGTGTAACGCAATCACCGATTGATACTTCCCATATCAATCAAAAGTAGGGGATGAGAATAAAGAAAACCTGAGTAACACGCTATCCTGTTTGTCATCTCCCTGTGAGTCAAAAGGAAAGCTATGAAAGTATATATTATTGTATTGAGTGTTACTCTATAGTTTAGTATAGAGTAAATTTGTAGATGTAAGGTAAGTATGTGAATAATTTTAAAGATGGTTTTATTAAAAAATAAAAAATAAAAAATAAAAAGTTAAAAGTGATATTGGTGATGAGTGTAAATATTTAAATATAGGTTCAATTAATAATAAAAAGTTAAAGTAATAAAAAATAATTTGTTATATTTTGATTTTGTGAATAGGTTTTGTAACAATACCATGGGCCAACACCATGGCTTATCAATACCACATGCCCAAAAACCATAACTTATTTCACAACCAAAATATCTTATAACAATATGAAAAAAAATTTAACCATGGATATTCACCCCCATTTTACCGTAGATATTATTAACTTGTAGTTTAATTAGGTTTTGTTACAATATCATGTCTTATCAATACCACATGCCCAAAAAAACATAACTTGCTTCACAATCCAAATATTTTAGAACAATATGAAAATATTCTTAACCATGGATATTCACCCGCACTTTACCATGGATATTATTAACTTGTAAATAAACTTTGTTACAATACCATGGGCTAATACGATCACTGATGAATACCACCTGCCCAGAGAACATAACTTATTTCACAATCAAAGTATCTTATAGCAATATGATAAGATTCTTAATCATGGATACTCACCCCCACTTTGCCATTGATATTATGAACTTGTGATATTGATATTATGGGCCATTATCATAACTTATCAATGCCACATGTCCAAAAACCATAACTTATTTCACAATAAAAGTATTTTATTTTAATTTAATTTTATAAAAAAATTCAAGCTAATTAGAAAAACATTATAATTACTTTCTACATATATTGAAATCCTCTATCTTGAGGACTACTAAAAATATTTTTATAGAAATTAAATTAAGGTTTTAATATCTAAGTGATCTCAACAAACAAAGTGAAGGGAAGGGGGGGAGATAGTGACAAAGTTGGAGGGGGAGAGGGAGGGGGGTAAGAACAAAGGAGAGATGGAGAGAAAGTGAGGGAGACAGGAGAGAGAGAGACGAGACACATAGATAGGGAGGGGGGAGAGAGAGAGATGGGGGGAGAGACACAGGTAGGTGGGAGAGAAAGGGAGAGAGAGGACTCAAGAGAGAGAAGGAGATAGAGATCAATTTGCAGGGGAGAGAGAGAGAGAAGGAAGAAGAAAGCCAGTGAGGGAGAAAGGTGAAGAGAGAGAGGGAGTGAAAAGAGAGCAATGGAGAGAGGAGAGTGGGAGGGAAGAGAGAGAGAAAAGGAGAGAAGGGGAAGAGAGAGAGGTAGGGAGGAAGATGGAGTGAGGGAGAGGGAGAGATAGATATGGAAAGAAAGTGTGTATGCTTGGGGTGAGATAGAGAGAGAGATGCATAGATATAAATATAGATATTATATAGTTTTATATAACCAGCCTATATCCATCTTAACTCCGCATCTATCAAAAGCCAAGAGAGATCAAATCTCTAGAAGTACAGAACTTTCCTCAAGTTTTGCAAGCACTCAAAAAAAAGGTTTGCACCTCTAGAGATTGAATCCCTCTCGGCACTGATAGATCTAAGATTAAGATGGATCTAAACCGGTGTTATAAAAACACACATAATTATTATTAGAGAAAAAATTTCAAAATAAAATGATATATTAAATTTAATAATAATGAATAAATTAATATATAATAATCAATTTTGTTTGATTTAACTCATAATCATTTAAATCTTGAATTTCATTGTTTTATATAATATTTTATAAATAACTATTTGAATCTTAAATCTTATTGTTTTACATAATACTTTATAAACAACCATCAGTAATTAAACTGCATCTTATAAACCATTTTGTAATAATAAATTTATTTATTAAATTCTATCTCAATTTCAAACCCCACTTTTATATTAAAAAAATAAAAAATAAAAACTATATTTTATGTAATTTATTATATTACCTGACAAATATTAAACAAAAACACCCTGCAATCAAATATTTTATATACTAAATATTAAACACCATACAATAAAATAGAATAAGATAATTATTAACTTCACCATACAATAAAATAGAATAAGATAATTATTAACTTATTGCTTTTTTTTATTTCTTTTTCTATCACTTTGCCATTTCCATCTCAATTAATGCTGATGATAGTCTGGTTGACAGCTGGAAATGTGGGAATCCTCTTTGCATTAACCAATACGAAACGGATAGAAGAGAAAAAGTCGGCTGCATCTTACAATAGTACTGGTCAGTGGAAGAGTCGGTGAGGAATTCCATATATTTTACTCTGGAGGAAAAGCAACTAAATCAGCAGAAGTACACACTGTTAATCGTCCTTTGAAAAAAAGGGGGTAAAATGAGATAAGCAGTGCCCAAACCAGAATTCGCAAGATGCAGTCTCTGCTCAGGAACCCCTTCCGTCGAAGGAAAAGCAATAACAAGTCCACTGAACCTGCCGCAAATAGTGAGATACAGCAACAACGCCTTACTACTTTAGAGGAAACGGACGCAGAGCAACAATTGCAAGATTCTGATCAGGAGGGTGGAGGGGATTCTGCTCAAGAAACGTTGGTGAGGATTCCAGGAGTAGCAGTGGTGAATTTGGTGGAGGCCGGAGAGGAAGTTAGCGACAGCGTGCAGTTGGGGAGCGGCGAATTTTCCATTGCGAGACTTGTTCAGGGGAATACAGGAATCGCCCTTTTTGTCAAAGTTGGGGAAGATTTGCATTGGCCTCTCACCAAGGACGAGCCAACGCTCAAACTCGATTCTCGCCACTACCTCTTTTCCATCCGTCCCCCGCCTGACAAAGAGGCCACAGATGAAGATAAAGCTGAAGAGAGAGAAAATGATAAAGATAGCTCTGAGATACTGAACTATGGTGTAACTTTTGCAGACGAAGAGGGCTTGGATTCGCTGGACAGTTTTCTTGAGCAGCACTCCTGTCTTTCGTTGCCCGCGGAATCGATCAGCGGCACGCCCACGAAGGCTTCTCGCTGCACGTGCATTCCATGGTGGAAGCGCCTTAATCCGCGATTAGGGAAATCAGAGGGAGCATACTGGACTGCGTTGGCGCCGAGGGTCGAAGACTATAACGGTGTTGTGGCGAAGGCCATTGCTGAGGGGTCGGGGCAGATCATCAAGGGCTTATTCCTCTGCTCCAATGCTTATACTTCTCAGGTGCGGAAAGGCGGCGAATTCGTGCGAGGCCGAGTGAAGAAAGCCACCGCAGCAGAGGACCATGAAAAGAAAAAAAGCAGTGCTGCCAAGAGCAGTCATCAGACAAAGAAAAACATTCGAAGGTGAATGGAAAGAAAACTAACTTCTTTATTGTTTTTTCGCAGTAGTTAATGGTTTTTTTGTTCTGAAAGTTATGGAAATTGCGGTTATATTTTGAAAAAATCGAGTAGGGATTTTTGTAAATCCAAGTAAAAACTGTCAAAATTCATAATTTTAAGTGTCCTAGACGATTTTGATGATATTGAATCCACCATTAAAAAACATGATTCAAACACTCCATCTGCTAGATTACAAGAATTCTAACCCTACGCTTCTACTTTTGACAGCTATATTAATATTATAGTCATGTTGTGAAATATTATATAAATTAAAAAGTTTATTGGGCAGTTCAATTGTTACTCCAATTATATATCGTCATAAAAAATTCTTAGGTACTTGAACTGCTACTCAAATTGTATATCTCCCATTTTAAAATATTAGGTAAATTGAAAAAGCTTATTAGATAATTGAATTGCTACTCAAATTGTATATAGCCATATTTTGAAATATTATTTAAATTGTAAAATTTAAGAAATCCCTAATATTATGAATTACCTGGTGAATTTTAAGATTTAAATCCTTTGAATATTAAAAACAAAAACAACCATAACCAATTCATGTGGTATCAAGAACCTTAATCTGGTATTGAATTTTGTGTTGGCATGGATCCATTATGTATGTAGGGTGAAAAAGCTTTCGAGGATGACAGAAAAGCTAACTGAGGACGTGCTGGCGGGGATTATCACAGTAAGCGGTGCTGTGACTGCTCCGGTTGTTGGCTCCAAGGCTGGCCAGAAGTTCTTTAGCACGTTACCTGGAGATGTCATTCTTGCTTCCCTGGATGCTTTCAGTAAGGCACTGTATTTATGTATTTATTACTAAGTTTGAATTTGAATTCGTATGTATTACTAAGTTTAAATTTGAATTAATGTAGGATTTAGGATTTTGATTAATTTGATTAAAAATTTCAATTGGAAAATAGGTCGTCAAGATATTTTAAGAATTTATTTGTAATTCAAGTTTTTTCTGAACTATGATGCTGGTTGTTTTGGCTTGCCTAGCTCATTAGTTTTTTTTCTCGAAGTTCTGAAAAATATAAATGATAATATTAGTGTTTTTGAGACAAGGTTTTAGCAATAATCAGGTAACTTGTCTGAAAAATTTGATATAAATCACAAAAGCTTTAATTCAATAAATATTAATATTTTTTAATATTCTAAACAATAGCTTGTTAAGACTCATTATCTTTTGTTTTTGGATGGCTTATCATGCCCTTAAGTAATTAAATAGATTTAGTTTCTTATTAATAGAAAAATCTTACCAACTTACCCCAAAATACAAAATTGGACATGAAAAAGCTATTATTAAATCAGTTCTGATGTTCCAGACCATGAAATCTTGAATTGGGGAATTTTTGAATTTTTGTTACTGACTGGGTCAAATTGGATAGCTATGGTGTAAATGAAATGAAATGATATTTTAAGGTCCAAAGACTAAAAATAGTCTATAAGACCATTAGTTTTGGGTAACTATGGTGTAAATGAAATAAAATGATATTTTAAGGTCTACTAGACTAAAAATAGTCTATGAGATCATTAGTTCTCTTTTTGCAATTCAATCATTTTCAGATTCAAAGTGATGACGAGCTGGCCCAACTTTCCAATAATTCTCTTTGTTAAAAACAATGCCAAAAAACTGATGCTAACATGTTCTCGTAACTTTCTCTGATGTATCGATCCCAATACCTTAAAACAGTTATTAAATGAAATTTTAAACACTGGGTATGATAATAATTAGCTTTTTATTCTTGAAATTCAGATCAAATTTTAGACGCCGCTGAACTAGCAGGGAAGGATGCTATATCAGCCACTTCTGAGGTTACAGTTGAAATTGTTTCACACAGGTACTGCGATTTGGATTCTGTTTGTATACTTTGCTGGACCAGGAATTTTTATATGTGTGCAGGTTGAAATTGCAAATATGAAATTTATTTGGGTGCAGGTTTGGGGAGGATGCTGGGGAGGTAACAAGTGACACGCTTGCAGTTGGGGGGCATGCTATGGGAACTGCGTGGAATGTGTTTAAGATTCAGAAGACCATCGATCCTGTAACGAATGGAAGGTTATCAGCATCGGCTTTGAAGGTTGTAAAACTCAAGAAAACCAGCGACGCAATCAGGACTGCATCCAAAACTGCATCCAAGGATTTACGCTAAGGGTGTTGCTCGAATTGAAATGCTTCTCTCTCTATATTTTTATCTTGATGGCTCCCAACATGTATATGTATTTATTTTGATGTAAATAGAATCTGGAAGTATGAAGATAATTTTCGCAAGAACACAAGTTAGGTTTATGTAAACGCTGTGATTTGGAGTATATATGGGAGAGTATATTAACAATGTAACCCCCTCCTGATAAAATCGATGTTTCTAACTGTGTAGAATGCTGGTAAAAGAATGGAAGCCAAGTAGAGCTTTTATTTTTTATATATATTTGTATATTTGAATTAATCCCAATGTCATTGTGGGATGTTATCATCAAAATTGCTGGATGTTGAATAAATTTTATATACTCTTTGTGATAATTTAATTCTCCTAAAGTTGCATCCACTACAACACAAGATAATTTTTGGATAATTATCTTAACTTGAGACAAAATAAAACTTGTTAAATATTGTCTTTAAGCGGTGTCTCAAATTAAATTGTTTTAAAATATTGTCTCTATAAAGACAATATACAACACAAGCATTTTTGTCTCTATAAAGACAATTTCATTTTTGTCTTTCTAGAGACAATAGTTGATTAAAGGGATATTGTCTTTAAAGAGACAATATCTTTGATCCTAACTATTGTCTCTTTAGAGACAATAAAAAATTACATTCAAAGATAATACACCATCACTTTTGTATCTTTAGAGACAATATAAAATAATGAATCTAGAAAAATATCTCACTATTAAATAAACCAATATTAAAAAATATTAAAAGTATTTAATTAAAAATAAAATCCAATATCATTGATTAATTCATATTAGGACACAGTGGAATCAAACCACCTTCTGCTCTTCCATTGAGCTAGCGCCCTTTAAAGAAATATTTTGGAGTTATGTTAGCCCTTGAAATTGCATATATCGACATTGATTTTAAAACTAGCGTGCAAAAGAACACCAATAAAAATGGGAATTTGGAAGCCAATAAGCAAGTGAAATATATATGGAAAGTGAAATAAAATCGAAATTTGATTTTCTATATATCTTCTAAAGCATGTAGCAAGGAGGTTAAATTTAAGAAGAAAATTACACTAACATAAATGTCCCAGAACATTGCAAATATTTACAGGCACAAAGTATATTAGCATCTTCACAGAATCTCAAAAAAATGAAAATTTTGTATAGAGGTTACACAAATCTAAAGGAACAATGGAAATCATTTGTTTACTAATGTTGGAGATGTCCAATCCCCCTTCATCACTTGGTAAAGTGCAATTACAAAAAAAATCAAAGACACCACGCCAATCCTTCTTACCCCACCTTGCTTCCCAATAAAAGTTTTGGAGTACCTGTTCCAACATTTTATAGGAACAGGTACCAATGTGACCCATTGCTAGAAATTTATCAACAATTTCAATCTTCTTGGAAGGCAGTACGTCAATATTACTCCAAGCTTGAATTTTTCTTTTTTAAAACTTGGCTATTATCCATCTCCAACAATCAACAACTGAAAAACTATTTACCGAAGGACCTACCCAAATAAGAAATAGTCTCCCCAAGATTCATAAGCTTTCATTTATGATTCAGACAAGTAGGGGATTCATCTTGGCCAAAACAAAACCCTGTTTTTTCCTTTCTAACAACTACTCTTGCTCCTTTTGCAAAAATGTCCAAGCAAAAATTAGTACCCTCCATAAACTGTTGAATCAACGAATGTGTTAAATTTGAGCCATCTGCAAAGTGGAAATTTGGGTATATTACAATACATATCTTGAAATTTGATATCATATGAATAACTTACATAAGAGAGATAATGAAAATCTTTTACAAGTGAAGTTTTCGTGGTTGAATGTCAATTCTCCAACACCTTTATTAGAGGTAATAATACTTCGATATTTTTTCCAAAGAATATCTAATACTCAAATAATGAGGTGGAGATTGCAAGTTACCTTTAAACTGGTGTTCATCACTCATTCCAGCCACTGAAATGGTCTATATATCAATGCATGTTTTGTACATAGTAAAAGTGGTCAACTTTTAGGAGCTCTTTCTGGTGGACAAATTCTTGGACTAGCCTGGTGATCTTACAAGGGTGTGAAAGGCTTCACCTAACACTCAATCCATTTCCTACATCCCATCAACATCTAGCACCATTTTGTGATCTTTCTTCAAGCAGGTATCCAATCTTGCAAAAGCTAAATACCTTCCCTAAGATTGTATCTAGATACAACAAATCTTGTTGCTCTTTGCTTTTGTGTTCGACAAATAGAAGCAAAGAAACAAAATTTGGGAAAAACTATCTTCTGCAATGGTAATTGTGTCCTCTGGCTCCAAGTAACAAGATACTAGAAATACAAGAGAATATTGGAGCATGAAACTAGATCTGTCACGCCCCCAATTCTTTTTTCCTTAAATTGGCCGTGTGCGACACCGCCTAAGTTAATAACTTTATCCATCGTTAATTAACTTTACGAACTACGACTTCAACAATTCATAATAACATGAATTTAACATTATTAATGTGCGGAATCCATTAATAATACAAGAACAATAATAACCCAATAATATAAGAGAAGTAATCTTTTTATTATATATGAGAAAGATTACAATGACCGGGAGCGAACGCTCCATCGACATTTATAAACAAGGTTGGGCACTGCCCGTGCAAGAGCGCACGACACACTCACCGCAACCTTCACCCAAAATACCACAACATACAATAACACAAGTTCATTTGCCAGCAGGCGGGCACGCCGTGCACGACCCACGCCTGGCTCAATCCAACTCGCACCAACAACACCGGCGGGCGGGCGCCCTAGCGCACCCTCCACCCGTGCCTCAACCACAACGACTTTGTGCTAAATCCGTGTAGACTGCCCGGCGGGCGGGCGCATAGAACTGCGCCTTGCCGCGGCTTGCTTCACCCTTCCTTCGAACCTTAGCTCGTAGATGAGAGCGACTTGTGTTCGTTGCAAATGTCTTCCCACATCGCAACACTTATATGCAACTTCGTGTGGAGGTCGCCCCCATGGCCGACTTCTCCACCAACGCGTTCACAATGAAACGAAGCCCCTCCACAAGGTCGGCTCGCCCATCGTAACACCGCACTCCTACACGCCATATAAACTCGTGGAGACGCCATTACACCCGCACATGTGCTTGCCCTTGTCGCTCCATGCACCATCGCATGTTTTAACCGCATCGCACAGAGGTAAGGACGCGCGCCTGGCTGCCCGATGACTGCAGGACGTTACATCCTCCCCCACTTGAAATCATTGTTGCCCTCGACAATCCTGCTCGTCTCATCAGCTTCCTGTTGTACTTCTCGATCTTATCCTTCCATCTCCAAAGTGAGTCCTTCAATTCCCAACTTTCTTCCTCCGGTGCATTCTTCCATCTGACAAGAAATTCCCTTCTCATGTGGCAACCAACCCCTGTAGTTCTGAGTCTCAAAATCTTCTCCAACTCCAATCCTGGCTTGTCCACAATCCCGGCTGGTCCTCTCGGCGGTTCAACTCTCTCTGGATGGTCTGAATCAAGTCTACATCTCTTCAACTGACTCACATGAAAAACTGGATGCTTCATGTGCATATGGCGTGGAAGCTCCAGCTCGTAAGCAACTTCCCCCACTCTCTTCTTCACTCGGAATGGTCCCTCATACTTCCGTGTCAGTTTGCTCGTAGTCCCCTTGGCTGGCTGAAACTGCTCCCCGGTAATCCTGAGAAACACCATATCTCCCACACTGAAGTGTGCCTCCCATCTCCCACGATCAGCATACTTTTTCATCCTCCTTGCAGCATCGTGCAAGCACAACCGTGCTAACTCCAAGGTCTCCTCCCAAGCCTTCATGAACTTCTTCGCATGAGGACTTCTCAAGAAGCCTCCCGTCACTATGGTATGTAGTGCAACCGGCATCTGCCCATTCACCAACTCAAATGGACTATACCCCGTCGCAGAACTCTTTTGAATATTGTAGCTAAACTGAGCAATATCCAAGAGTTCAGACCAATTCTTCTTATCAGCCGTCACATAATGTCTCAAGTAGTCCTCCAGTAATGCATTGATCCTCTCGGTCTGCCCATCTGTCTACGGATGGTAACTCGAACTCATCAACTACTCTGTCCCGACTAACTTGAAAAATGTGGTCCAAAATCTGCCTGCAAAAGGCAGATCTCTATCTGACATAATGCTTAATGGTATCCCCCAATACTTCACTATGTTCTTAAAGAACAACTCCACAGTCTGCTCGGCTCCACAAGGTATCTTTGTAGGAACAAAGACATCATACTTGGAAAAACGATCAACCACGACCATAATCCCATTATACCCCTGAACCTGTGGCAACTGAGTGATGAAATCCATCGAGACACTCATCCATGGCATCTCTGGAATCGATAAATGCTGCAACATTCCTCCTTGCCTCTTAGTATCCGATTTGTCCTATTGACAAATGATGCATGTATGTACATACTCCTCTACATCCTCCCGCATCTTCTCCCAAAAGAATCCTCTCTCCAACAATGCCAAAGAACGACACATCCTTGGGTGGCCAAACCATGGCAAGTTGTGGCACTCCTTCAAAAGGTGCCTCCTGAGTCCAGATGACTTTGGAACATAGAGTCGATTTCCAAAGAACAAGAACCCGTCTCGTAGAAAGAACTTTCGTGTCTTCCCCTCCTTTATCTGCTTCACTATATTCTGCGCCAAAGTATCGGTTTCAACACTTTCCTTGATCTTATTCTGCATCTCTTCTGACATCTGAACTCGACTCCTACTCCTAGCTGCCCAGTCTTCACCTTCCAATGTTGCAAGTTGACCCTTCCTGCTAAGGGCATCTGCTACCGCATTGTGCCTTCCCGGTCTATACTCGATAGTCATGTCGAATTCTGCCAAGAAGTCCTGACAACGAGCTTGCTTTGCAGAAAGCTTCGGTTGTGATGCAAAATAACTTGCTGCAATGTTGTCCGTCTTGACAACAAACGACTTCCCAATCAGGTAATGCCTCCACACATGAAGACAATGGATGATGGCAGTCATCTCCTTCTCATGAACCGGATACCTCTGTTCTCTATCATGCAACTTCCGACTCTCATACGCCACCGGATGCCCATCCTGCATAAGAACCCCTCCTATGGAAAAATCTGAAGCATCAGTGTGCACCTCAAACGGTCTCTCGAAATCAGGCAACTTCAGTATCGGTGCTGTAGCCATCCTCTTCTTCAAGTCATCAAATGCCTCTTGACATTTTCTCGTCCAACTCCACCTCTTGTCTTTCTTCAATAAGTCTGTCAGTGCCGATGTCACCTCGGAGTACCCTTCTACAAACTTCCGTTGGTAGTTGGTCATGCCCAAGAACACCCTCATCTCATGGACATTCTTCGGTTCAACCCAGTCCTCGATCGCCTTCACTCTGCTCAGCTCCATCCGTATGTACCCTTGACCAACAATATGCCCAAGGAATGGAATCTCGGTCTGAGCAAACACACACTTAGACTTCTTCAAGAACAATTGATTTTCCCTCAATGCTTCGAACACCATCACCAAGTGCTTCTTATGATCCTCCATGTTGTCACTGAACACCACTATATCGTCCAGGTACGCTACTACGAATGAATCCAAGTATGGTCGTAGGACATCATTCATCAAAGTGAAAAATGTAGTAGGATCATTGCACAACCTGAATGGCATAACAAGGAACTCAAAGCTACCATACCTTGTTACTATCGCGGTCTTCTTCTCGTCTCCTTTAGCTATCCGCCCCTGATAATACCCATGCCTCAAGTCCAGCTTGGAAAACACTCGGGATTTCGCAAGCTTGTCAAAGCAATCAGTAGCCAATGGCAAAGGATACCTGTTCCTTACCATCTGCTTGTTCAATGCACGATAATCACAGCACATCCGTAGCTCATTCGTATCCTTCTTTCGCTGGAACAATATCAGAGCTCCATAAGGGGACCTTGAAGGTCTAATGAAACCTGCATCAGCTAACTCCTTTAGCTGTCGTTTCAATTCCTCCAACTCAGGCCCTGACAATCGATAAGGTGCTTTAGCCGGGGGTTGCTTTCCTGGCTCAAGCTCAATGCTATGGTCCACTGCACGCCTTGGTGGAAGCTTCTTTGGTAGCTCATCAGGCATCAAATCTGCATATTTGGTCAGCACCTCGGAAATCTCAGCTGGAACAGGTGTCCCCACTCCATCACCTTCGACATCCTTGAACATCACCGCATATGTCTCCATATCTGATTCCTTCATAGCCTTCTCCAAACTCAGTGCCGAAACATGCTGCACCTTGACTTCCCTCCTTTGCCTATGAGTGGGCAAAGTCCAAGTTTGTGTCTGTCCAACCAGCACCACCTCATCACATAAGCGGACAACAATAGCCTTGTTGCCTTTCAAGAAATCCTGTCCGAGTATCATATCAAAGTCATTCATCTCCATCACTGTGAAGTCCAGCTGACCCTTCCAGTCTTTTATTTGCACAGGTACTTCGTGTACCAAACCCGCCACTTTAGATCTCGAGTTCACTGCCTTGACTTCCACATTCGATGGGAAGATCATCAGTCCAACCTCTTTTTCCAACCATGTCGTCATGAAGTTATGAGTGGCCCCCGTGTCCACCAGAGCTTGAATGGTCTTGCCATGAACCATCAAGTCCACGAAACCCAGGCTATTCATCCATGATTTCTCCATAACGTTTCCTTGCATACATGTCTGTTCTCTGCGTTCATCATCAAGCAACGACTTCACTCCCTGTGAACCTGCTCTGATACCACCTGTCACGCCCCCAATTCTTTTTTCCTTGAATTGGCCGGGTGCGGCACCACCTAAGTTAATAACTTTATCCATCGTTAATTAACTTTATGAACTACGCCTTCAACAATTCATAATAACATGAATTTAACATTATTAATGTACGGAATCCATTAATAATACAATAACAATAATAACCCAATAATATAAGAGAAGTAATCTTTTTATTATATATGAGAAAGATTACAATGACTGGGAACGAATGCTCCACCGGCGTTTATAAACAAGGTTGGGCGTTGCCCGTGCAAGAGTGCACGACACGCTCACCGCAACCTTCACCCAAAATACCACAACATACAATAACACAAGTTCATTTGCCAGCAGGCGGGCACGCCATGCGCGACCCACGCCCGGCTCAATCCAGCTCGCACCAACAACATCGGTAGGCGGGCGCCCTAGCGCACCCTCCACCCGCACCTCAACCATAACGACTTCGTGCTAAATCCGTGTAGATTGCCCAGCGGGCGGGCGCATAGAATTGCGCCTTTCGGCGGCTTGCTTCACCCTTCCTTCGCACCTTAGCTCGTAGATGAGAGCGACTTGTGTTCATTGCAAATGTCTTCCCACATCGCAACACTTATATGCAACTTCGTGTGGAGGTCGCCCCCATGGCCGACCTCTCCACCAACGCGTTCACAATGAAACGAAGCCCCTCCACAAGGTCGGCTCGCCCATCGTAACACCGCACTCCTACACGCCATATAAACTCATGGAGACTCCATTACACCCGCACATGTGCCTGCCCTTGTCGCTCCACGCACCATCGCATGTTTTAACCGCATCGCACGGAGGTAAGGACGCACGCCCGGCTGCCCAATGACTGCAGGACGTTACAAGATCAATTGTACTTTCCAACAACAACATTGGCACTACCAAGAAAATACAATTTTACATTCCCTGTGTCTTCTTAGAAAGACTGGTGGGACTTTGATCCTAAATCTAGCAAGGTCAAGGATCATCTTTTTGTTGATCTAATGTTTATCATCTTCCAATGCTTGGAATATACATTGTCAATGCAAGATGCTAGAGATCAAGAATCAATCAGTTTTCCTTGTAAGAGGGAATCACATACATATAATTGTCTCTTGTTTTAGTATCGCCAAAAATCCCCACAAGAACACATTCCATCCTTGAAATGATGATACCGACTGACATCCCTCACAATAAGTTCTCACCCTGCAATTTTAGAAATGAGTTTGGAAGCAGTATGACAATCACCACAAATGCAAAGATTCTTGATGATTCGAATAGGCATTCTCCCAGGAATACTAATAAGCCCAAACACAATTGCCAGTTTCTCACTATGATAGGATAAAAAATGTTCTTTTTGCTCATCCTCTACATCGTGCAAAACAAAGTTTGTATTGGACACATACCTTTCCTCCTTCATCAACTTGGTTAATTCCTCCAGCTTCTCATAGATCACTTTTATTTGTGGATGCCTTTTGTCTTTGAAAGTGAAACTATGCACCCTACCTTTCACCTCAATCCAGCTAACTCTTGGTTATTTTTTCAATGCTTTCTCTTTCATCTTTTTCCTCACATTTGCGAGAAAATCCCACCTACCAGTTGCAACATATATATTGGACAAAATAACATATGTCGGAGCATCTTGTGGTTCCAACTTGAGAATATGTTTTGTTTCTTGTTTCATTAAATCCACATTTCAATGGATTATACAAGAAGAGAACAAGGTTTGACATACCAAAGGATTTGGTTCAAACAACATATTATTTATTAAATCTTTAGCCTCATTCAATTTCACTGTCTTTCTAATGTCTCATGTTGTCTGCTACATGGCTATAAGGTATGGTCACAATGACCTCTAGTTGTGTTCTGGATAATCTAACTGAAGCAAACTTCAGTTGTGTGTGTTGTGATGTTGAGACTCGAGAGCAATGGATGGAACAATATCAAATGTCTGATGATGTGATGGAGTAGTGGATTAACGCTAGTAATAAAGAACACCCTATAATGTTCGAAATCATCAAAAGTTTGACAAAATAGAGCCCACACACAACAAGTCAACCTTGAGGGGGGCCTAGAATGAAAGTCACTTGTACTGATGGCGTGGAATGAGGGAATCATGAGAGTGGGTCTAGGCATAAGAACAATGCAAGCAATAACAAGGATAATTAAGAAGCTCATGAATGAATCCATCTAAAAATGAATGATGACGAGGATATGCAAGTAGGTCATAAATGAATCCATGTGAAAACCAAAATTCTGGATTACATTCTTTAAATATAGGAGCTAACATGTGACTACATAAAGCCTTTGAGATTGTATGCAAGAAAATGCCCTGGGATTTCTACAAACCATTTTAGAATGCAAAAAAGCTTGCACAAGATTGCTACATATGCTCACCCGCATTTTTTTTATTGTCTTCAACTCCTCAGTTCCTTCACATCGTTGTGCTTAAGCCTGCATATTGCATTATTATATTGAATTAACACTTTGGAAATTCACTGGAATATATATGTTGTTACATGTACCTTTAGCTTTTTCTCTGCACAATGTTTTTCACAATATGCTTTATGTTGAACCCTTCCACCATGAGTAATCACAGTGATGTAAAACCCAGAGTCTCTTGCACATAAGGGATGGAAAGTGCTTTGGCGGTGACCAAAAATACATTGTGAAACCACAAAATATTTCTGTGAGTTAGTGCAGAAACAAAATATAGATTCTGTGAGAATTACCAAGGATAGAACAATCTACTAACCTAACAAGTGTTATTATAAGTTTCAAACTTTCATATACATTGAATCCTAACCTTCAAACAGGCACCTTGCTGATGACAAATACTGCAAGGCAGCATATATCGTTACCTAAAAAGTATTTCCTGAATTTCATAGCATACCAATTGTTAATTTTAACATTGCACAGATCCACCTTCATCAATATGTTAATGACCAAATCATTCAATGAGATGCTAATATAGGTCTCTAACAACATTCCACTAAACAAAATTGAGATGCAACAATCATGCACAGAACAGGTAAAACAAAACAATTCAGCATGCTCAAACTTATATCCATTATTAATAGTTTAGCAGTATCTCAATTCAAACATACCATCTCTTCAACAAGCTAAATTTGATCCCTCTTGAACATATTCTCCAACAACCACGATAGGTTCAATAAGTAAATGAAGACACCATAAGGGAGAAAATATATTTCTCCTCACTAAATCATTAACACAAAATATAAAATCAACGATAAGATTTTGGATAAATAACTTCTTACATTCTTCTAAAGCAAACACTATTCAATCATAGATTTTTACCTCAACGCAAAATCCATGAACCCATTGGCCATCAGTAGTCTTCTTAAAAGAACCACTCAAACCACTACATAGAGCACAATTCACACCACAACCAGGCATACCATGGCTAGATATGGTTGGATGCCTCATGCCTTGGAGTTGGTATTGCCAGTTTAAAGCTTCACATGGCTGACAATATCATCCTCCAACAAAATTCCTTAAAATACCATATCAATCTTGGTAAATTTCTACTTGCAATATAATTTTGACATGGAAATTTTAAGATACCCAGTATAATCCACTGTAACAATACTACAGTGAATAGAGAGATAAAAATAAAATAGAGAAAGGAATAGCTAGATTACCTTGCAGTAATTGTAAACACAAATCTTCTTTGAGCAAGTAGATTCTGGCAATCTACAAATATCGCACAAAAGAGATTCTTCTCTTGGTGAGCTAGATGACACCTGGTAACAATCAAAATGCCTTTCCGATGGAACTTTTACAACAAGGGGCCGAGACATTGTCTCTTTAGCCCGCAACATTGTCTGAGAAGAAGAGCTTGGGCGTCCAGCAGTAATGTTCCCTTTCAAATGTTTCTACAGTGATACTTTAATTGGCTTTGATGTAGAAAATATGCCAGAAAAATCAGATTTCATGTTATTCCAATCATCCAAGTGTGAATGCTTTCTAGGAAAGCTAACCTGACACAGATTGTGCTCTTAAATTGCATCTGCAATTCCATCCTTCCTGGATGAACTAATCCTAGGAGAAGCTATAGCTGCTTCTGTGGCTGCAACCAAGATAACCTATGCCTCCTTATGCCTCCTCTCTTTCCTACCCTGCTTCTTAGCTTCTCTTGCCTGATTGAGGTAATCTTTCACCAGCAATGCATCACATCTTTGCTTCCACAATGCCTACTGCTCTTTAGACAAATTCATTATCACCCTGAGAATTAAATTCTCTGCAAAGATATTCATGGAAATATTATTATCAAAACAAACAGTAAAAGAGATATTAAATCAAGATATTCACTGATCTAGAAAAGAATGGATGTGAAGGGTCCAACCAAAATGAGAGTGATTTTCCCTTGCATTTTCAAGCATGTTGTTTTGCAAGAATAGTGCCATATGTAAAAATCATGTATTCCCTGCCTTAGAAAGTTGCTTCCATTGAGAATCTTTTGATATCATTTCAGTAGTGGACAAGATATAAGCAATAGTTTCTTGCTTGGCATCTAGTATTCCAGAAACACAATTTTCTTTGGTTATTCCATCCCCTAGTTGTTTCGCTCCAAAAAAGTCGAGATAAAAGAATTCAATAAGCAAACGAACATTAGGTGATCCCACCTCTAGTGTTGCCAGGGTCCGGGACAAGTGTCCTCCAATCCTCCATTTTCGTGTCCGTCTGGCTTTCCTGTTTGACTTCCTCTTCCCATTCCTCTAGAATTTTACAAATACCTTCATCTGTGCCCTCACAGTATGCCTCTACTGCCTCACTGATAAGTCTTTCCACAATTTTCCTACCTCTGTGTGCCTCAGACGTGCCTGAGTCTTGTTTCCTCTCTGGTCGCTTGGGCTCGTCTTCCATGACCATGACTTTCGACAAGACGAGCCATGGTTGTGCTGTCCCAGTCCTATTCATTGCAACAATTCATTAACCAGAAACAATTAAACATGATATAACAATAGTCTCACCCCCAGGTGATATTATTACAAGTTCCCACCCCGCCTTGTTCCTCCCCTTTCGCATCGATTACATTTCAAGGGCCTTCATGGTCGTAGGTCAATTCCCTAGAGGGGGCCGACACACTACCATCCGCAGTGGTACCTTGTCACCACAACCACCTCCTCTCGGCCTCAGGCCAGTTAGCTGCCATTCCCTAATTACTAGTTGGTGAGCACTGTCGCATGCCTTCGTTCAACTAACCATGGTATGCATACCCTTTTCCCTCTGCCCAAGACACAATCAGAGAGACCAACCCAGTCATCCCCTCATCCCTAAGCCCCATGACGTTGCCATCGCCTATCCACCTATTATAGCCATTACCGTTCCCTTGCCAGACTTCCCACCCATAGTTCTTAGCCTTTCCCTCTCTATTGTGGTTTCTATCTACCACCCAACAGCTACACTTGCATCTACAACAAGAACCTTCTCCTAAATTGCAGGTGGATTGACACACTCTCCCCCCCCCCAAGCTTGTCTCTCTACTTATATCCGCAGGACCTCTACAAGCATCCCCACTCAGCCCTCTGCCTAGAATTCCCAGGGTTCCCATGCGAGACAACATAATTTCAAAACAAAGGGAAATGGAAACAATACTAAGCGGATGCAGGATACAGACGCAAGACCATGCAAAAACCACCAGTCTCCACCCCCAATTCCTCCATCGCTTCTCAATTTCACAGTTTTCACCCATAATTCTCCCCCTCTCCCTCCAACGAAAACAAAACAGGTCAACATTGTGAGGGATGAGAGATACCAAAATACATACCCGTGAACTCCTGCAATCGGATGAATTGCTTGGTTCCCTAGATGGCGTCACAGAACCCGTCTAGTGCACCAACCTGCCCATCCACGATCAAACCAAACTACAACACCCAATTGTCTCCCTCTTCTCCTATTTATGCCTTCACAACCATAACCCTCGCTGCCAACTTTCCCACCTTCCCTGCATGAAATCATGCAAAGGGCCACCACACCCATCGCCTCGAGTGTGTGGGGCGGTGGTACAGTGCTCAGAGGTACCCTCTATTAAACCTCTATTTGATTTCCCAACCACCAGCTCGCACCCCAATCAGGATGAAAGTACACATATTTATTATTAGGGAAAAAATTTCAAATTAAAATCACATATTAAATTTGATAATAATGAATTAATTAATTTGTAATAATCAATTTCTTTTGGTTTGATTCATGAACATGTTAATCTTGAATGAAACATGTTAATCTTGAATTTCATTGTTTTATATAATATTTTATAAATAGGTATTTGAATCTTGATGGTTTTACATAATACTTTATAAACAACCATTACCAATTAAACTGTATCTTATAAACCATATAATAATAAAATTATTTATCCAATTCCATCTCAATTTCAAACACCACTTTTTATATAATTAAAAAAATAATTAAAACAACAAATATACTATTTTATATACTTTATAATATTACCTAACAGATATTAAACAAACACCATACAATACAATAAGATATTTTATATGCTATATAATATTACATAATAAATATTAAGATAATTATTAACTTAATGCACCTTTCCATCCCATATATCCTTATTTCTTTTTCTATGACTTTGCCATCTCATCTGTTGGATCCTTTTTGAATTTAATGCTGATGGTAAACTGGTTGACAGCTGGAAATGTGAGAATCCTCTTTGCATTGACCAATACGAAAGGGAGAGTAGAGAAAAAGTAGGCTGCATGTTACAATAGTCAGTGGAATAGTCGGTGAGGAATTCCATATATTCTAGTCTGGAGGAAAGCAAATAAATCAGAGAAGTACAGTGTTAATCCACCCTCAAGAAAAAGAGGGTAAAATGAGATGAGCAGTGCCCAAACCAGAATTCGCAAGATGCAGTCTCTGCTCAGGAACCCCTTCAGTCGAAGGAAAAGCAATAACAAGTCCACTGAACTTCCTCCTGCGAGTAAGATACAGCAACAACACCTTACTACTTTATTGGAAATGGACGCAGAGCAACAATTGCAAGATTCTGATGAGGAGGGTGGAGGGGATTCTATCGAAGAAACGTTGGTGAGGATTCCAGGAGAAGCAGTGGTGCATTTGGTGGAGGCCGGAGAGGAAGTTAGCGACAGCGTGCAGTTGGGAAGCGGCGAATTTTCCATTGTGAGACTTGTTCAGGGGAATACAGGAATCGCCCTTCTTGTCAAAGTTGGGGAAGATGTGTGTTGGCCTCTCACCAAGGACGAGCCAACGCTCAAACTCGATTCGCTCCACTACCTCTTTTCCATCCGCCCCCCGCCGGACGAAGAAGAGGTCCCAGATGAAGACAAAGCTGAAGAGAGAGAAAATGATAAAGATAGGATCGAGATACTGAATTATGGTGTGACTTTTGCAGACGAAGAGGGCTTGGATTCGCTGGACTGTTTTCTTGAGCAGCACGCGTGTCTTTCGTTGCCCGCGGAATCGAACAGCGGCACGCCCGCGCGGGCTTCTCATTGCACGTGCATTTCACGGTGGAAGCGCCTTAACCCGCGATTAGGGAACTCGGAGGGAGCGTACTGGACTGCGTTGGCGCCGAGGGTGGAAGACTATAACAGTGTGGTGGCCAAGGCCATTGCTGCGGGTTCGGGGCAGATCATCAAGGGCTTATTCCTCTGCACCAATGCTTATACTTCTCAGGTGCGGAAAGGCGGGGAATTCGTGCGAGGCCGAGTGAAGAAAGCCACCGCCGCAGATGACCATGAAAAGAAAAAATCCAGTCAGGCCAAGATCAGTCCTCGGACAAAGAAAAGCATTCGAAGGTGAATGGAAAGAAAACTAATTTCTTTATTGTTTCTTTTTCCTTAACGTTAAGATACATCTGCGTCGAGGGAGCTTATTGGGCAGTTGAATTGCTATTTAATATAACCAATTCCTGTGGTATCAAGAACCTTAATCTGGTATTGAATTTTGTGTTAGCATGGATCCATTATGTATGCAGGGTGAAAAAGCTCTCGAGGATGACAGAAAAGCTAAGTGAGAACGTGCTGGCGGGGTTGATCACAGTAAGCGGTGCCGTGACTGCTCCAGTTGTCGGCTCCAAGGCTGGCCAGAAGTTCTTCCGCATGTTACCTGGAGATGTCCTTCTTGCTTCCTTGGATGCTTTCAGTAAGGCACTGTATATTTCATAGTTATTAAGTTTGAATTTGTATTTATTATTAAGTTTGAATGTGAATTTGTATTTATTATTGAGTTTAAATTTGAATTACGGTAGGATTTAGAATTTTTATTAATTTGATTAAAAATTTTTAATTGGAAAATAATTCATTAATATATTCTAAGAATCTATTTGCAATTTAATTTTTCGGAACAAGGATGTTTGTTGCTTTGGCTTGCCCTAAGATGTTTGTTGTTTTGGCTTGGCTTACTGACTAGTCTTTCTTTTTGAGTTTTGAAAAATATAAATGATAATATTTGTTTTTTAATATTTTAGATGTTAGAAAAGCCTAGGAGTCAAAACAAATAGCTCACACATAAATTTTTTATTGATCACAGAAAACATGATACTTACAATGAACTTGAACAAATCTTCTATTGATCATAAAAAACACGATACTTACAATAAACTTGGTGAATGGTATTTATCCTTTTCCAACTAACTACTCGCCTTGACATGCAACCACACACTACACCATTCTATTGTGGTGTGTACATGGTTGTAAATTGTCTTCTGATTCCATGTTGTTTGCAGTAAACATGGAATGCCTTTGAGTCATATTCTCACCTCAATACCTTAATCTGTCAATCACTTTGGTTCTCTACTAATGCTTTGAATTCTTTGAACCTTGCAAAAGTTTCTGATTTCTGCTTCAAGAAGTAAACCCATGTGTTTCTGTTGTAGTCATCAATGAAAGTGAGGAAGTAAAAACTTCCACCAATCCACTGTGTCCTCATAAGTCCACACAACTCTGTATGCACTAGCTCAAGAGGTTGTTTTGCTTGGTATTCAACTCCCTTTAGAAAACTTTCATGGTGTTTCTTTCCTAAGATGCAGCGATCACAAGTACTAGCAGGTTCTTTGATGGGAGGTAATCCTTTGATATCAATTTGTTGGAAAAGCGAAGGAGACAAAACAAATAATTTACACATAAATCCACGAGTTGCAGCTCTTTTATTGATCACACAAAACATGATACTTACAATGAACCCGATGAACGGTATAAAACATGATACTTACAATGAACCCGGTGAACGGTATTTATCATTTTCCAACTAGCTACTCGCATTGACATGCAACCACACACTAAAAGTCATCTATCACTTAACTCGATTTGACTCAACACTCAAATACACAATCATTCACTCTGACTCTCTATGGTTAGCCAACTCCTCGTACTTGAGTAATTGGCTTATTTTAACATTAGATAGTGACTTGTTAGACTCATTATATTTTGTTTTAGGATGACTTATCATATCGTTAAATGATTAATAAATTTGGTTTCTCAATAGGCAGGTTAAACCCAACTACTCATCTAAAATGTAAAATGTGAATGTAACCTGCGTCTTTTTTGACAGAAAATTAATAAAAAAAATGGGTAACTATGTTGTATCCAACTGCCTTGAAACAATTACTAAATAAAGTTTTAAATAGTCCGTCTGATAATAATTAGGTTTTTGTTCTTGAATTTCAGATCAAATTTTAGAAGCCGCTGAACTAGCAGGGAAGGATGCTCTATCAGCCACCTCTGAGGTTACAGTTGATATTATTTCACACAGGTACTGCGATTCGGATTCTGTTTGTATACTTTGCTGGACCAGGAATTTTTATATGTGTGCAGGTTGAAATTGCAAATATGAATTTTATTTGAGTGCAGGTTTGGGGAGGATGCTGGGCAGGTGACAAGCGACACGCTTGCAGTTGGGGGGCATGCTATGGGAACTGCGTGGAACGTGTTTAAGATTCGGAAGACCATCGATCCTGTAACGAATGGAAGGGTATCAGCATCGGCTTTGAAGGTTGTAAAACTCAAGAAAACCAGCGACGCAATCAGGACTGCATCCAAAACTGCATCCAAGAATTTACGTTAAGCGTGTTGCTCGAATTGAATTGCTTCTCTTTCTATATTTTGATATTGATGGAGTGGAATTGCTCCCCAGATTTGTATATTTATTTTGATGTAAAGAGAATGTGGAAGTAGAAAGATAATTCTAGCAGGAGCACAACTTGGGTCAATGGAAAGGCTGTGATTTGAAGTATTTACGGGAGAGCATATTGACGATGTAACCTCCTCTGGATCAAATTGATGGTTTTAACTGTGTAGAATGCCCGTAAAAAATTGAAGCCCAGTAGAAAACTAATTGGATTCTCTTCTCATATTCAAATGAGAACTCATTTAATAATATATGTAATTGGAAAACTAATTGGATTCTATTTTCATATTCAAATCTCATTTACTTTTTGATTTGTTAACAAATTGGGCAATCAGAAACGAGATCTTGAACTTTCATCCCGATGGCCCATGTGAACCAATCAGGAACGAGATCTTGAACTTTCATCCCAATGGCCCATGTGAACCAATTATCGTTGGTCTGTTTAGTTGGACAACATTATGGAGACAGACAAGGTTTCCCAATAGCAGTGATAGATCTGAGCGAAATTGGATTTGGTGTGGGGACTCCACCCCATCGGCACTCTCAACAATTAAGAGGGGGGTGTGGCACCCGGCCGTTATGTAGTTCCTGTGCAAAATGAATCTCCTTTAAGTTGATGAGAGGGTGTATATAGTTATTGGTTTATAAGGACCTTTTGCTTGAGAATTTTTCAAGGGACTATTGAGTTATTAGTGTTGCTCGGTTTTTGTATGATGGAGTGTCTGTTGGATAGGGACTATTGAGTTATTAGTGTTGCTCTGTTTTTGTATGATGGAGTGTCTGTTGGATTTGATTTTGGAACCTGTGATTAGAAAAAAGGTAAGGGACTTCTTTTGTTTCTTACGTTAATGATAGAGATTTTAGTGATCACCTCCATTATGGGGAGTATTGGAATTTTTTTATTAATTTTGGTAGGAATTTGCTTCATTGTTGGGCCTAGGTTTTTAGTGTTCAGTGGTTTTCGTGGTGTTTTGGGGCTTGGCCAGAAGGGGCATCATTGTGTTTGATTCTCGGCAATTCATCTTGTTTGTTGGTCACCTTGGAGGCCTCAAGGTATTCTGTAGACACAGGGGCCGAATTGGGGTTCCGAGGTCATTCCCTACTACTCGAGCCCTGGGGTCTAGCACTAGGTTAGGCAATGTATCATTTCCCTCTTGCTAGTGCTTGTTTGGTGGCGTTTCTATTTCTTGGTGGGTCTAGGTCATTTTCTTAGGGGCCATGTGAAGACACAATTCCTTTCCTCCCAGGTTTTCCTGTGACATTTTTTTGGGTGGTGGGGACCTGAGGCTCTATTTCTGTTGATATCTGGTGGAACGTGAGGTACAAACTGTTAGGTCCCTATAATACTAGTGTATTCCCTTATTATTATTGTCATTGTAGCCTTTATTGTTATTGTTGTGCCCATGTTGTCCCCATATTATTATTATTATTGTGCCCCATAGAAGCCCATTGTTGTTATTGTTGTGCCCTTACATTATTATTGTTATGTCGGCTCTGATTATATTGTGACCCCTTAGACTCCTATATATAAAAAGGAAGTCTTGTCATTTGGATCATCCAAGAATTGTTCATTTTTGTAATGTAAATGAGGTTTCCCCCTCAAAGAGACTACTTTTGAAGTCCTTGATCTATCTCTTTCTTCTATTTTGTGAGTTGGATGCATAACACAAACTTATTTGTAGGGTATATTACTTTGAAGTTCAACTGATAATGCATCATTAGAGCGGGAGAGTAAGAAGAAGTATAGGATAGAGGGGACGAAATGTGGCCATATTTTGGGGACCCTAGCCTTAGTGAGGTTGTCAACCCCAACCTAGCACAATCACTTGGAACTCTGGAACTCCGCTGCCCACCCCTCTAGATAATTTTGACATCCAACTATGACATATTACCCTCCTCGTGGACCAACTCAACAGGGACCATCATGATGATAGGAATGCAATCATCATATTTATGAATGAGCTCCAATGTAATCAGTGGAAAATGCAAGGCTGCCTGGCCGGCTAGCAAAAGGGACAAAGTAGAATACAAGCGAAATTGGGATGCTTTGAAGGAAGGTTTTCCTTCATGGAGAAACATGTCCACTGTGACTTTAGACCTCCCCCATCACTTGCCTTTGGTTCAAAGAATCCCGCTCCGATCAATTTTTATGATCCTTAAACGCTGTTGGCTACATTCTAATTTTGAAATTTTTCTAGTATCACTTGACAATTTGGTTTTGGTTAATACGGTTGTTTTGACAATGAACTATATGTTTTAGTTGTCACCTACTAGCCATTAAATTTGATAAATGTGAAACCAATAAAATTTTGAAAAAAATTATCAACTATATAATCGTTTAAATAAAAAATAAAAACCATTGTAAATTCCATATATCACATTATGTAAACATAAAAATCACCTTACTTAAAGCCTATATATGTCACATTAAGGAATTAAGGAATTTATTCTCATTAAACTCAATTAACCCATACATACATACATATTTTTTGAAATGAGTGGGAAGAATCATTTATCTTTTATATGGGAATGAAAAATAATAATCGAAAACATGCAACTTTGCCCTTTTGTGTTTCTTAATTAGCTGGAAGAATCATTTATCTTTTATATGTGGGTGAAAAATGTAATTGAACACATGCAACTTTTCCCTTTAGTGTTTATTTACTAGCCATGAAATATTGAATATGAGGTAGGTGGTATATAGGTTATCGAATTTAAATTATTTCCAAATGTTTACCACCCATCTAGTATTAAACAATGAGTAGATGATATATAAGTCATCAAATCTGAATTATTTCTGAATCAGATAACCTACCTCACCTCAATAACCTAGTGAAAAGACATAACGAACTTGCATATTTCGTGGACATTCACCCGAGCTAACATGAACAAATATTTCCATTCAGTGTCATTTACGGTTTTAAGTGAAAATTAGATAAATAATCTGTGAGAATTACCCTTACTAAAAGGAATTTAAGAACCCCTTCTATCTAGTATCATTATCAAGTGAAACACTTATGTCCCACTTAACGGAAAGTCATCGGAAAGAAACGATGATAATGATGGGAAAAGAAGAAAGTAAAGAAATTTGTATGTATTATCATTATCAAGCGAAACACTTGTGTCCCATCGAACCGAAAGGCATCGGAAAGAAACAGTGAGAATAATTCCAAAAGAAGTAAAGAATTTGATTTGATTGCGAACCAAAGAAGTCACGGACATATTATGACATTTAAAATTCGAGCTCATTAAGCTACTCTCGAGTTTATATTGGTTGAGGCTTACGAGGATAAAATACTATAAAGTGTAAGATAAAATACCATAAAGGCTGTATTTTTTCTAAACGCATAGTCAATAAGGTAGAGGAGTTGTCTGTAAAGTTATGGAAATTTTGGTTATATTTAGAGAAAATATGGCAAGGATATTTGTAAATTCAAGTTATAGTTGCTAAACTTCAAAATCTTAGGTGTCTTAGACGTTTTTGATGGTGCTGAATCCATTTCCACCATCAAAAACACGATTCAAACATTGCCTCTACAAGATTTTTTGAAATTTTTTTGCCCGGCTTCTAGCCACTTTTAGTTGTATGGGCAATTCCTCCGCCTCATTAAACTACTCCTTTTCTAAATGAAAAGAGCGTTTATTATTATTAAAATTTTATAAGTGAAATTTAACTATATATATATATATATATATATATATATATATATATATATATCTATGGAAAACTATCTAATAAGTTTATTCATTCTCATGTTATAATGATTTCATGGATTATTATTTATTATTTATCTTGTTATTTAAAATATGAATAATTATATTAATAAAGTGGTTGGTATATAAATATAGTTAATATTTTTCACTTATAATGGTACTAATTGACACATGAAAGGTGTAAAATGAGGTTGATCAACATATATCAATCACTTTATTAATGTGATTGTGTTAGTTGATGGACAACACCCATGCCACTGATTAATAGACCATAGTTGACAATGGTCAATAAGGTTGATCATGGTTGAGGAGGGTTGACCATAATTAACTAATGCTAACCATGGTTGACCATTAATATAACATTGTATTTATGTTACAATAATCTTGACCATTGTTACATTAATGGCTAACCAAGGTTGGCAAAAAATACCATGATTGACCATTGTTAGCCATTATGTTTGACAACATGTTTATGTCACATTAATGTAATATTGTTGAACACGGTCAACCATGGTTAAACTTGGTGACCATGTTTGACCATGGTCAAGCGTGCTTGACCATGTTTGAACATGGTTGAGTATGATCAATCATGGTCAAGTTATGGTTATCCATGAACATCGTAGTCCATGGTTTGACCATGTTGAGCATAGTTGACTATGGTTGACCACGATCGAGGCTTTTTTGAACAAGGTAGTGTATGGTTGAACTTGGTGACCATGTTTAACCATGGTTGAATAGCTTGACCATGTTTGACCATGGTTGATCTTATTTAACCATGGTTGCATTTGGTCAACATTAAGAGATTAGTGTTGTCAGCATTTACCTATAGATGACTGTGGTCGACCATCGTTGACCATGATGCCCATGTTGACCATGGTTGACCACAATTAACCATTGTCAACCATGTTGACCATGTAGATCATTATCAATCATGGTTTGGCCATGTTTGAACTTGGTTGAACATGGTTGGCCATTGTGACCATGGTTGACATTATTGTCTACTATTGACTATGTTCAACCACATATGACCATAATTGTTTATGTTTAACCATGGTTAAAGAGGGGAAGAACATGGTTGATTTGGTCAAGCACGGTTTACCATTAGTGTTAATGGTTTTATTTGTTGCATTGCGACATTTTTTTTTGTCCAATTGCAATGACATTTGATGTTCATCAATTGTGATGTCATTTATTCTACATCACATTGCAATGACATTTATTGTTCATCAGATTATGATGTTGTTTATTGTTTGTCACATTCTTGTGACGTTTGTTGTTCATCAAACTGTGATGTCATTTTTTGTTTGACACGTTGTGATGTCATTTGTTGATCATCATATTGTGATGACATTTTTTGTTCATGACGATGCAACGATGCTTTTTGTTCATGATGTTGCAATGATGTTTTTGGTTCATCACATTATGATATTGTTTATTGTTTGTCACAATTTGATGCCCATTATTGTTCATCATATTGTGATGACATTTGTTGTTCATTAAATTATGACATTTTTTTCTTCACATTGCGATGATGTTTGTTGTTTGTTACATTGCGGCATTTTTTGTTTTTTTCATAATGTGATAACAATTATTGTTTGTTACATTGTAATAAAGCTTGTTGTTTATAACATTGTGACATCCATTTTGACCATGATTTTCCATTTTAACCATGCTTACCATGATATACCATTGTTAACAATAGTCAACCATGTTGACCATGGCGTGGCCATATTTGACCTTGGTTAAACATATTTGGCCATCTTAAAATTGTTAACCACATATGACCATCTTGTTGTCTACAATTAAGTATGCTTGAGCACATATGACCATTGTTGACCATGTTTGTCTTTGATCAACCAAGGGAATATCATGGTTGACTGGGTTAGATATGGTTTCCACGACTCTCAATGGTTTTTTTATTGCATTACAACATCATTTTTTTGTCCAATTGGTATGGCTTTGATGTTGATCACATTATGATGCCATTTGTTGTGCATCATGTTGTGACATAGTTTGTTGTTCGCCATATTGTGATAACATATATTATTCATGACATTGCAACATTATTCATCACATTGGAACATTGTTTATTGTTAGTCACATTGACACGAAATTTATTGTTTATCACATTGTAATAATTTTTGTTGTTCCTTATATTACAACGATGATTTTTTTTTGTCATCTTACGAAGATGTTTATTATTCATTACATTGCTATTAATTTCATTGTTCAACACAATGTGATGACTTTCATTATTTATAACATGGTGATGACTTTCATCGTTCATCATATTGTGATGATTTTTATTGTTTATTACATTATGATGATGTCTATTGTTCATCACATTGTTAGAACCTTGACTATGGTTGACTTTTGGTTCATATGATTGACTTTGGCTAACTTTTGTTCATAATGGTTGACCACTGTACATATAATTTCCAAAACATTTATTCCCATATTGATTATGGTTGACCTTTTTTACTATCGTTGAGTATGGTTGACTAGTATACATATAATTTCCAAAACATGATGCCCATGTTGACTATAGTTTATTATGGTTGACTTTTGTTCCTTGTGGTTATTTTTTGTTTATCATAATTGATTATGGGTGATTAATGTACATGCAATGTCTAAAACATTATGCCCATGTTGATTATAGTTAACTATGTTTGACTTTTCTTGACTATGCTTGATTAATGTTACATATAATTTCCAAAACATGATGCCCGTGTTGAATATAATTTACTATGGTTGACTTGTTGAATATGGTGGACTTTTGTTAGCTATGGTCAATTTCTATTGACCATTGCTAAGTACAATTGACTTTTGTTGACTATGGTTGACTTTTATTGACTATATTTGACTTTTGTTGACAATCATTGATTCACCTGTTGAATTTTCTTGAGAATGGTTGATTGATGTACATACAATTTCTAAAAGATGATACCCATGTTGACTATGGTTGACTTTTGTCAACTATGAATAAATTTGGTTGACTTTTGTTGCATATGAGTGACTTTTGTTGACTATGTTTTATTTATGTACATGTTATGTTGAAAACAAGGTGCACATGTTGAATATAGCTGACTATGGTTGACTTTTATTGACTAATGTACACATAATTTCCAAAAATGATGTCCATGTTGACTATAGTTGACTTTCATTCTAAATTTCCAAAATACGATTTGAATGTTCACTAGATTTCACTGTGGTTCTATAATCTCCAAAACATGATTCCCATATTGACTATTGTTCTCTATGGTAGACTATTGTTGGCTATGGTTAATTAAAGTACATATAATTTCCAAAAGATGATGCATGTGTTGAGTCTCAATAGAGTAGTTAACATCCTTGGAGTGTGGGGGATAGTGTCCTGTAAAGTGCCAAACTAAGATTAGATCATATCAAAATGTTGGGAACTTATGATAGTCTACCACTTAATCGCTCAACCTTGCATTGCAATGCCAATGGAAATGGGTGGTAACAATGATTTGGTAAACCAATTTGTTGAAAGTTCATTTAAAATCTTTTCCCTGATGAGGTCATTCCTCCTTCTCCATTCATGGATATGATCATAAATATGGCGGGTAGTGTTTTGAAATAATGACATCAAAATACCTACTATAGTTTCATACAAAATATTTAGCTGAAATTGCTTTAAAATGCCATAGTTAAGGAAACTATATCATGATAAGAAGTGATTCCTAACTTAATGTACCATTTAGTAACACTTCTAAACAAGGTTCTCTAAAAAAGGCACAATCAAATATTGTCCTCAACCAAAGTGTTTAACAAGCACTAGAGGTGGTGGGCCATAATGTGGTTTGAAGGGTCTTTTTTCTGACTTTCAACCAAACTTAGGAATAACTGATGGAAATTTCTTGGGAATTGCTAGCCACATAGGGTAGTGTTACGTGGGGTCATTCATTGAAAGTAATAAAATAGGAAGATCTAGTATTGTTAGGAAAAGGTAACACATTGTTGAAAAATGAATTGAGGTCAAACAGAGGTGTGGCTTGTAACTTAGATGGACCTTATCTTTTGCCCATATAATAGTTTCTTGAAGAATACATTTCTTAAAAGGTATTTCCCCTAAGGATACTTGTTCCCCTAAAGAAATTACTATGGTTGGGGATATTAGAAATCCCAAAAAACATTATTACCCCTTGGTATATGAGTTCTCTCAAAGAGATCACTGCCCTTGGGGATATTATGCATTTCCAAAAATGTTGTTGCCCCTTAGTACTAGTGAAAAGACTAGAAGTAGGACCAAACCATTGATTAATGTTCCAACCAAATGGTAATCCAACATTTCGTATTTCCATGCCACCTATAGCGATACCAAAAGAATTGGGGAGTCCACTCTTAGTGTTTCTATCGATGGATTGTCCCCCATTGAAAACAAATATGGATGTGAGATTTGGAAAAGAAACAAAGGGAAAACTAACGCTAGATGGATCATTATCGTAATTAGATCATTATATTATTTGTCATCTATCTTGATGTTTTTAGAGTGGAAAATTTGGAGGAAATATTTGGCAAGGTCAATTTTACGAGCAAGACTCAGTTTAGAGCATTGGGGTTTAAAACACTTCAATGCCATTTTGATGCCTTAAACAACATTTTTTTGCATGAAAAATTTCCTACTTTTGCATCAAACCCTTGGAAATTATTCTACACGTAGTGACCTTTCCTATGGTGCATGAATCACATCAATTAGAGTTCATATGCAAAAGATGTGATTCCTACAAGTTGACCTATTATGTTGACCACCATGACATGAGTGGATGCCACATCATCCCTCTTTACTCATGTATATGGGGCTAGCCACATATGGACTATGAAGAATAATGTTGAAGTTTTAAACCCACAAGTCTAGTTAAGGGTTAGAGGATTCAAATCTAACCCCTAGTTGTCTATCAGGTACTATTATATACTATGCTACTATTTGGTATTATTATATCTTGTCCCATAGTAGAGTAGAGAATTTATGAATGGGAGTTAGAGAACATAATAGAGGGGCTTAGTGTTTTATGCAAACCTAAGAGGACATAGGTATTAAGTAACTCCATAGAGAGTGCCTTCTCCTTTGTATTTGTATTATCTCCATATTAGAGAAAAGAGAGAAATACAAGCTCCCCTTTAGCTAGTTTTCTCTCATAAGGGTCTCACAATGAAAATATTTATGTGCATTGTGGGTGGCATGTGATTTTGTTGCTCTCTATTTTCTACATTTTTTATATTTCATACATAAGTGAGAAATAAATAATTAACAAAGCTAGAATCTAAAGGAATCTAACCTTCACTATGTATATTTTGGGTTATTTTATCAAATATGTTGTGATGAAGTATCTAGTGGAATATCCACGATAGTTTAGAGATCATACTGATGGAAGGAAATGATATAACCAATGGAATTATCCATATGAAATAAGTAAATGTTCTAGGCATTGTGGTGGAAGCACTTTACCACTAATAGAAATGAAAGATGAAGTCAAAGAGACTCCCTTCGATCTAGTAGGTGATGTTGAGACATGGCCTCCCATGCTAGGTGAACCACTCACACTCAGCATGTTTGGTCCCTATAATACTAGTGTAGCCCCTTATTGTTATTGTTATGCCCATGTAGTCCACATATTGTTATTATTGTGCCCTATAGAATCCCACTATTGTTATTATTATGTCATTACATTAGTATTATTATGTAGGCTCTGATTATATTATGACCCCTTAGAATCCTATATATAGAAATGAGGGTTTTTCATTTGAATCATCCAAGAATTGTTAGTTTTTGTAATGTAAAGGAGGCTTCCCCCTTGAAAAGGATAATTTTTAATTTTTTGATCTATCTATTTGTGAGTTGGTTGCATAACATTTGGTATCAAAGCTTTGGATTCTAGGGTTTCAATGCTTCAAGCATGTCATCGTGGAATTTTCACTATAATTTTTTTTATATGAAGACTAAAAAGTTGAAATTGCAACCATGTGGAGCCGAAATCTCGAATAAATCCATGTACAAATTTCATATCTTGTCTCATTATATTTTTGGAGACATGATTCTAAGAAGTTAGGGTTACTGCAAGCTCTAGAATTCCATCTCAAACACGTGACCTAAGGAAAATCGTCATAACTTTCTCTTTGAGCATGAGATTTAAATTTCGCAAAAAGTGATGGAAATGAGATAGACTAGAGTTTTTTGGGTATCATTTTCAGGGCCAAATGTTGAAACAATGATACATGGCACTCCATACAAGTTCTCTCTACTGAACTAGTCTATAATCAGGTCATCGTGGGAGATTGGGCATAACACTTTCTTGAAGAATCCAATATTGGTATGACTTGTTGGGTTGGAAAGAATACTTAGAGGGATACTACAGGACATAATTTTAGAGCTTGGAGATTCACAATTATAGAGATACAACAATTGCAGTATCTATGTCCTACTAAGAAAGAGAAAGGTGTGTATTTTTTAAATTTTGCGTAGCTTTTGTTTGAAAAATCAGTTTGAAGTGATTCAAAGGGAACAATAAAGAACATATATCATTGTTTTATTTCAAAATGCCTCAAAACAAAAAAATGGACACACCTAGTAAGAAACTATAAATCTCTTCTACGACTCATGAAGAAGAGGAAGAAATGCAACATGATATATCAAAATTATGAGACTAAGTGCAACAAATTTCTCTCTCGCAAAGGTTAACCAAAAATGAAATGGAAGCTAAGATAGATATTTAAAGGATCGTTTAAAATCAGACATGGAAGATTTGAATAATGGTTTAAAAGCAAACATGGAAGGTTTGAAGGAAGGTTTGATAAAGTTTCTACAAGAAATGCTTCCTAATGGAAAAAAGGTATTAGATGAAACTGACGATGAGAATGCAAGAAATGTTACTCATGATTTCATAGAATCTAACATTGGATTGAAGACCCACCATATTCCAAAGATAGATATGAGGAAGTTTGATGGAAAGGATCTAGTAACACGGATACTGCAGATGGAGCAATATATTGATCTCCATAATGTTAAACACACACAAAAGGTATGCATTGCAACTTTATATTTAGAAACCAATCAGTTTGTATGGTATCGATAACTTTGTTGTCGTAAACCACTTGTCACTTGGTCAGTTTTACAGAGGAAATGATAACACATTATGAGGATATAAAGAGAAACACCTTCTTAGCCAATTGATAAATCTCAAACAAAAGGGTTCAATGGAAGAGCACTTTGAGGACTTCTAAAAATTGAGTATAAGGGTAAATTATATTTTAGAGTAGCATATGATTGATGCCTTCATAGGTAATTTAAAGGATAACATCCAACATGAGGTTCACCTTTGGGAACCTGATTCATTGAAGAAGGAATTCAGGATGGAAAGAAAAATTGAAAGAAAAATTATGGCAACAAGGAAGCCTACGACTCACAACTATAAAGATGGAATTATTGCTACTCCTAGCCTTCCACAACCTAAAAGGTTGACACCACAATAATTGGAAGAAAAAAGAACAAAAGGGCTTTGTCATAGTTGTGATAGCAAATACACTAAAGGTCATAAGTGTGCTAAGAAGAGATTATTTTACATAGACTGTGAAGAGAAGGAAGAAAAGGAACAAGGAACTTCAAAAGAAGAGGATATACACCAAGAACTAATACATGGGGTCAATTTAGTGCTCAAAATTCAAAGTGTTCGATAGATTTCAAAACCTGTATTATTGAATAGATCTCGATGATCTGAATCCGATGCAACTTGTTTCACTCAAAACCAATATCATATGCTCCTGATATCATGTTCTGATAGAATCTCCAAACAGGGAAAATTTTGCAAAATTGATAGGTGACTGGACATTTTGGGCTAGTGGCAGGCTACGACTTTACCACTTCTGATTGGTCCAAAATTTCAAATTTTCTTGGCTAATGGGTTTTTTCCATTTGTCCTTTTGTGATTGGCTCAGAAATTATTTTATTAATTAATTGGATGTTGACTTTGTAATTGGAGGACCAATGGGGGAGGGTCACGTGGGCCAAAAGGAGGCAACCACGTGGCCTCCCAAGGGTGGTATATATATATATATATATATATATATATATATATATATATATATATCTATATATATATAGATATTAATGGAGGCTGTGCAACCCACTGAATTCGAGCCCGATACCTCTAACAAGCAACACAAGGCCTTTACCACTATGCCACATAATGTTTCTTAACCATATGCATTGGCAATTTTGATTTAAAATGGCGCATGTTTCAGATCGGTGATTGGGGATAAGGCTAAACCCCAGCCCTCGTGCTCGTGCCCTTGGAACCAAGGGGCAAGGTCTTAGCCCCATCCCCATGGTCACAGACCCAGCACCACAATACAACAATGTAGGAGCATGACCGTAGGCAGAAATATTGGGGGGAAACCCTAGGTCACATGGGACTGACACAAGACCTTACATGCAGAGTTAAAAAGGGACCAACCCTTGGGGCCAACCTGGGGTCACATGACCCGTAATATGCCTAGGTGCACAAAGATAATGGAAATGGGCCAACCCTAACGGCCAGCCCCCGTGTCACATGACCCTTCACAGGACCGAGAGCGCGACGCACGAAGTGGGCCAGTCCCAGGCAACATTTGTGCCTATGAGAGCATGCCACAACAAAAAAGGAGTGCCTATTTAGCCCACGACCCCGAGAATAAAGGCCTATAACTTTTTCCTATGCGCAACCACATGACTGAAATTTTCAGAACTAGACATTAATGGGTAGTTTAACTGTCCTATCATTTCTCCCATCGAGTGGGATTGTAGGTGACATTTTTGCATCGATTCCGGGTTTGGGGCGCTCAAGCTAGATTTTAGTCGAATTGTAGGATGACTAGCCATAGAATTTGGGAAAAACTTGTAACATGCATAACATTTTCAATTTTTGGCCAAATGAGGTGTAGAAAGAACCTAGATGGGGGTTTTTGACAGTTTTGGATCCATTGGAGACATCGGTTTTGTTGTTTGAGCATTGTAAATCCATGTAAAATCTTTTTAGCACTTAATGAAAGAGGCCCTACATTGGAAGCTAGATCGAGAGATGTAGCCTAAGAGAGAGGTCATTAGGGTAATTTTTAGGTCTAAAATGGGCCTCCTAAGAAAAATGTACAACCAAATAAAATTTATAAGAACCAATAGGATTAAAGATGATGATGTCAACCACGGGGGATGATTCACCATTTTTGGAGTAAAAGAGTAAAAAGATAATAAAATAATAACACTACATTTTCAACTCTTATTTTAAACTTATCTCCCTAAGTTTTTACTCAAATTTTGAGCGGGAGTACTCGTTGGATGAAAAATTTAATTTCTCATCCAAGGAGTACCCATGTTGCATACTTTCGATGGACCCTACTACATGAAAAATGATAAATACATGAAAAACGTGATTGCAATCACATTTTTTCATGTATTTCTCATTTTTCGTGTAGCATGGTCCATCAAAAGTATAAAACATGGGTACTCTTTAGATGAGGAATCAATTTCTGCATCCAACGAATGTTTTCACTCGAAATTTGAGTAAACTCATAGCGAGATAAGTTGAAGATACGAGTTGAAAAAATAGTTTTTTCTTTTTTCCCTCCAAAAGTTGATGATATAATCAAATATTATTTTATTATTTCCACTATTAATTTATAATTTCCTTAGGAGGCCCATTTTAGACCTCAAAAGTCCCCTAATGGAACTCTTTTATCATGTTTTGTGTTATGTGTTTCAGATATGGTTATTTGTCTCTATTTGGCTGTAAAATTTGGTTAAAAATCACTTGTTTATGTGTTTAGTAACTTGATCCATTACCCAAAACACATATAAAATTTCACTTGCAATTTGTATATCACCTTCAATTTTCAATTACAGATCATTTTGGTATCATAGCATCAGGTTATTGTGAAGGTTTGATTTTGTTTGCAAGTGTTTTTCTGATGCTTACAAGGTTGAAGCTCAAAAGAGGAGAAGGAGAACTTGTGGAGCCAAGATATCAAATTGTTTCAAGGAGAACAAACACACCTCAAGATTCAATAGTCATGGCACATGAAGAAGGTCCTGAAGGGATGTTTGAAGATGAAAGAACTTTCAAAAAAACATTCTTTGAGATGTCTGAAATGGTAAAGGTTATTTATGAAGAGAGAAATGCAAGGTTGTATGGAGAGAGATCAAAACCTCCAAAGGAGATGGGGGAAAGGGAGACAAGCCTCCAAAAGGGAATGGAGGGAATGATTTCAAACTACCACCTTCACCTCCATCATCCTCATCTTCTACTTCTTCTACCCTTTCACAAACACCTCCAAATTCTCTAAATGGACATGGTAATGCTCCTATGCTAAAGCTTAATATTAAGTTTGAATGGCCTATGTACAATGGCAAGGTAGATGTAGAGAAATTAGATAATTGGGTTCGTCGGATTGAAGTAAATTGCAAGTCTATACAAAGAATCAAGGATGATGAGACCAAAATTTAGCTTGATTCTCTTAGATTGGAAGGTTCAACACTTATTTGGTGGTAACCAAAAACTCAATAGGACATGAAGAAACATGGTAAGGCTTTATCCTCTTGGAATGATTTTAATGTTGCAATAAGAAGACAATTTTATCCATTAGCACAGATGCAGAAGCTATTATGGATTGACAAAACTTTAGGCAAGATAAAGTTCAAAATGTGCAAATCTATACCCAAGAATTTAGTAAAAGAGCTTTAATTTTGGGTATAAATTTGTCATATCAAGATAAATTTCCCAAATACATTGGAGGATTACATGGTACTTGAGAAATACCATTTTCATGTTTAACCCTACAAAACTAGATGAAGTTTGTGTGTAGGCGACTCATTTAGAGGCAAGAGGGAAAAATTCTTCTAAAGAAACTACTCAGAAGTCATTCAAGTTTGGAGAAAAAGGAAAAGTGAAATTTAAATGTAAGGATGAAAAGAATGTTGCAGTCAAGAAAGAAGGGTAAAATCTCATATGTAAACAATATTCAAAAGAAGGCCATGATGAAGACCACTATTGGAAACTTCATCACGAGTTGAGACCCAAAAAGTTTAATAACAAGAAGAAACAAAAGATTGTTGCAACTACACAACAAGATCTAGGATCTGATTCTGGAGATTAAACAAAGAGTATAGCTATGGGATTGAAAATTAAGGATTCAATTTCAAGCACTACTTCTTCTAGCAAACTCGTAGAAACTCAAAATGAAGAGAAATAATAGAGTTGCTCCATATTAGAATCATTACAAAACATAACAAGGTAGATACTTCGTTTGATATTGGTTCACAAGCAAACCTCAATTTAGAAGAACAAGAAATTTAATTTTGAAACCATTCCTCATCCTAAACCATATCCTTTGGGTTGGGTATGTGACAATGCCAAGTTGAAAGTAACAAGAAAATGCATACTTAGATTTTCCATCACTGCAAATTTTATTGATGAGGTAGAACTTGATGTGGTACCACTTGACATTTGTGTGATTGTTTTGGGAAGCCCATATCTATATGATAGGAAATCCATCTTTCATCACCATGAGAACATGTACCACTTGTTCAAGGATGGGACTAAGTACATTGTTAGAGAACATAGCAAAAAGATGAATTTATTTATTGTGAATGCTGGACAAATGAAAAGGTTTGTAAATGCTAGTTAGAATTTTACGTTGTTGATGATTAAACTTAAAGGTGATGATGAATTTAAAGTCTTTCAAGGATATGAATCATGTTTGAAATTTGATTTTATTGATATTTCTAAGCCCCGTGATAAGATATTTCAGGAGTCTAACATGTTGCCTCCTAAAAGAGGAAAACAATGTGAAGTTCATTTGTAGTAGGATGCATCATTGTTGAACATTGGTATGAACAAGATACTAGTGTTAAAGAATGCAAGGGTCAAAAAGAAATTGAAAAATCTATTTGACAAAGAAGACATTGGTTCTAAAATATCTTCTTGTGGGTTTCATAATGTTTTCACTCTGAGGAAGAATGGTGAATGGAGATGACATTCACATTTGGTGAAGAGTCAAGCCAAAACCAAGGCGAAACATGTTAATGATCATTATGACTACAGTGGTCAAGATGAAGTGAACTTGAAATTGAATAATTCTCCTTTTCTTGAAGGTTGAGGAGAGAATGTTCATATTTATTTAACATCTATTGAATAAAGTTGTCATTGATGGCATCATAGTTGAATTATTGAAGCAAACTCTAACCCTAGATATTCTACAAACCCTAAGAGTCTTAAACCCTAAACCCCAAATTAATCCTACAAATTAATGTCAATTAAATTACAATATAGTAAAACTCTTCATATAAAACCCTAACCCTAATGATTGAAGAGGACATAACGAAACACTAATTATTAATTATTAATGTCTACTTGTTTTTATAAATCCTAAACATTAGTTCTAAAATCTTAATTCCTAAACACCTACGCAAACATCATAAATATATACCATTACCATATACATAAAATTACTTTTTTTAATGGAAAACAAACATGGAATACATGTTCCCTATGGCCATACATATTACACAATGTATAATTTCAACATGTACATGGCAAATGGGATACAAAGGCACGCAAGGTCTTTTACATGGTAGACATATGTAATGCATTTATGATACATCACATGGTAGACCAATAAAATGTTTGTTAAATAATATCTCCCCACTAAAAGATCACCGTTCATTTAAAAATGCAAATCGAATCCTCTAAGTCTTGGCTATTAATATTAAATAAAATGAAGTAAAAATTAATCCACTTTATGTCAACCAGCAAAAAAAGGGACATGATAGTACTATCAGCTTCTCCATAAACAATGGTGTCTCATCCTCCAAAAGGATATAAATACGATGATAATCAAGTCATTTTTGCACAAGGAAGTTTGGTGAAGGCAATTTGGTGAAGAATATAATAGAAGAAGAACCAAAGAAAACATGAGGTTGAGGAGGAGGAGAAAAAAATATTTCTTTTAGGCATAAAAAAATGGACTGTTCTAGAGAGGACATTGAGATTTCTGTTTGGGCCAATTTATTGGGTTATCATTCCAAATATCAAGAAGCAGACTTTGGTGTACTTGTGACATCAAACTCAGATCTATCTAGACCAGAATTTTAAGGTTCGGGTAGTTTTCCTGTAACAATATTTCTCTCACTCTCTCTACTTTTCTAACAGGTTGATCATTGTAAGGAGTGTCGTGACTACTCCATTGTCGTCTCCAAGGCTAGCCAGAAGTTCTTTAGCACATTACTTGGAGATGTCCTTCTTGCTTCCTTGGATGCTTTCAGTAAGGCACTGAATTTATGTATTTATTACCAAGCTTGAATTTGAATTCGTATCTATTACTAAGTTTAAATTTGAATTACACTAGGATTTAGGATTTAGAATTTCCATTAATTTGATTAAAAATTTTCAATTGGAAAAAACTCATCAATATATTTTAAGAATTTCCTTGTAATTCAAGCTCTTTTGGAATAAGGATGTTTGTTGCTTTGGCTTGCCTCACTGACTAGCCCCTCTTTCTTCGAGTTATTAAAAATATAAATGATAAATGATAACATTAATGTTTTTGAGACAATTTTTTGCCTATAATCACATCATAATTCATTTGTCTACGCCACCAACAAGTGTGGTTCATCGTTAGGACAATATATGGTTCATTGTCTTATTGTCCTGATGATGAACCACACTTGCTGGTTCAAAACGCGTCGGCAAATGAATGTTGATGTGATTATCACCTAAAACTTGTCTCAGAAACTTGATATAGATCACAAAAGCCTTAATTCAATAAATATTGATGTATTTTAATATTTTGGATAATGGCTTGTTAGACTCATTATCTTTTGCTTTTGGATGGATCATCATGCACTGAAGTGATTAACATAACTAGTTTCTTATTAATAGAAAAGTCCTACCAACTTACCCAAAAAACAAGTTGGACATGGAAAAACTATTATTAAATCAGTTCTGATGTTCCATCCCATGTGATCTTGAATAGGCGAAATTTTGAATTTTTGTTACGAATTAGGTCAAATTGGGTAACTATGGTGTATCCCACTACCTTAACAGTTACTAAATAAAGTTTTAAATAGTATGTCTGATAATAATTAGGTTTTTATTCTTGAGTTTCAGATCAAATTTTAGATGCCATTGAACTAGCAGGGAAGGATGCTATATCAACCACTTTTGAGGTTATAGTTGAAATTGTTTCACACAGGTACTACGATTCAGATTCTGTTTGTATACTTTGCTGGACTAGGAATTTTTATATGTGTGCAGGTTGAAATTGCAAATATGAATTTTATTTGAGTGCAGGTTTGGGGAGGATGTTGGGCAGGTAACAAGTGACACACTTGCAGTTAGGGGGTATGCTATGGGAACTACATGGAACATATTTAAGATTCGGAATACCATCAATCCTGTAACGAATGGAAGGGTATCAACATTGGATTTGAAGGTTGTAAAACTCAAGAAAACCAACGACACAATCAAGACTACATTCAAGAATTTATGTTAACGATGTTGCTCGAATTGAAATGATTCTATTTCTATATTTTGATCTTGATGGAGTGGAATTGCTCTCCACATGTTGTTAGAGATAATGGATAATATCTTAGAATAATGAGTTGGTTCACGAGACCTCAAGATAGGAATTAGTTTCAATTTTTTAGGTTATGGTTCTAACTTCCATAAATTTGTGATTACTATATAATGTGTGATATACATGAACAATGTAGAGCATTTTGTAGAGCTAGACTCTCCTGGTTCAGACTCTCTTTCGCAGAGCTAACCATTGGGTTTCATTTTATTTAATACAGAACATTGCATTTTTAACATGGTATCAAAGCGTCAAGGTTGAGGAACCTGTACACTGAGTGGAGGGTGCGACTGAGCCGAAGTCATTGCAAGTTTTAGGTGCACAAACAAAACGATCCCACTGTAGACCTTCTGTGTGTTTTTATTTTGCCACCTGTCGCTGATCTGAGGTGTACGGTCATGAAGACCTTCGCAAGTTTGTGGTGCTAACTCGCATCGACTTTGTAAACAACTAAAGGGATGCATGGAGGCCAAGAGAAGGTTGTGTCCAAGTAGAGGCTGACAACAGAAGGCTGCCTAGAGGTTGAGGTTTGCCAAGGAGGCCATGAAGGAAGCCACGGTGATTTGCGTGTGTGCTGCAAGATCAAACAATATTGGAGATCAACGATCTTTGTCTTTGACACAGATCTAGGGTAAATCTAATTTTTTTTTGACCTGCCAATTTTTTTAAATCGCCAAGATGAATAATCAAATGTTTGAAGCATGCTTGAATGAGCATAACAAGCTCGATGGCTCCAATTATGCGAATTGGAAATTCAAGATGCAGACTCTGCTAGAAGTGCAGAGTGCTTGGATGATTGCAAATGGGGATGAGTAGAAGCCAGCAGCTGGATCAACATCAGTCCCAGACTAGGAGAAGTGAGAAGGTAAAGCAAGGACGCTGCTGAAGATGTCAGTGAAAGACTGTATCATACCACACATCAGAGAATGCAAATCAACAAGTGAAATCTAGGGAATATTGAAGGATTTGTATGAGATCAGGAATACAAATCGTCTTTTGTTTCTGAAGAGCAAGATCTTATCCCTGAAGATGGAGGAGAATGAAACAATTGCTTCCTTCATAGCAAGGATCAAGGATCTGAAGAAAAAATTGTCAAACATTGGCGATATAGTTGCAGATACAGATCTTGTAACAATTACCATGAATGGTGTGACCGATGACTACCAAATGTTCATCACTGGGATAAATGCGAGAGAGAAAATCCTGAAGTTTGAAGAATTGATAGGAATACTGATGCAAGAAGAAGAAAGAAGATCGACTCTAAAGCCCCAGAGTGTCAATCTTGCATTGATGGCGAAAAAGAAATTCTTCAAAGGAAAAGGAAATCTGCAACAACAAAACGGAGGAAGCTCACAGAAAAGACCAAATCCGACCCAAGGTATGAATCCAAATAGAAACAAATCTGTAATTAAATGTTTTTATTGCGGAAAACTTGGTCATATAGCTAGGGAGTGCAGGAAGAAGAAATATCATGAAGAACAACAAAGGTAGAAATGATATGCAGGTCATCTCGCGAATGATAATCATGATCAGAACTTTAGATTGTTCACAGAAAACTTTGATGAGAACGTTGATGTAGACATCTGGTATGTAGATTTGGGAGCATCAACACATATGACAGGGAACAAGAAATGGTTCGAAGATTTTAAAGAAATCAATGACGGAGCACAATTCTACCTTGGTGATGATAGAAGTCATCAGATCAAAGGGTGTGGGAATTTTTTTTTCATTTTACCTAATGGTAATGTAAGACAAATTCATAATGTCATGTACATGCCCAGTGTAACAAAGAACTTGATTTATGTTTCCATGATTACAGATCAAGATCTTAAAGTTGAATTTTTTAAATCTAACTGTTATATTAAAGATCTGCTAGATGGCATGAATACTATTGCTACAGGAATTCGAATAGGAGGTCTGTACAAATTAGATGTAAGACCAGCACCAGTTCGAGCTTTAACAACAACGGGTTTGACTACAGAAGAGCCGTGGCATCAAAGATTTGGTCATATCAACTACAATGATTTGCTGTTACTTCAGAAAAAGGAAATGGTAAGAGATCTTCCAATTTTAAAACAAGTTCCTAATTATTGTGACGCCTATACATTAGTAAAGATGCATAGAGAAGAATTCCCTGTCCGAGTAGAGAGGAAATAGAGAGATATACTTGAATTAGCGCACACAGATATTTGTGGACCCATGCAAAAAAAGTCATTAGGAGGTGCACTGTATTTTTTACTGTTCATTGATGACTGCACAAATTTTTCTTGGGTATATTTTTTGAGTAAGAAGAGTCACAAATTTGAATATTTTAAGTAGTTCAGAAACATGATTGAAAAACAAACAGGGAAGTAGATAAAAATTCCCCGCTCCGATCAAGGGGGAGAATACATGAAGGATGAGCTTATCAAGTATTGTAAAGACCATGGGATTTTACAACAATTCATAGTATCCCATACTCCTCAGAAGAATGGAGTAACAGAAAGAAAGAACAAAAAATTAGTGGAATGCACTAGAAGCATGCTGAAAGGTAAGAATCTTTCGAATGGTTTTTGGATTGAAGCATTGAATACTGCGGTTTATTTGAAAAATAAGATTCCTAAAAAGAGTCTTGATTTTAAAATTCCTTATGAAGCATTATATGTATTTAAGCATGCAATAAAACATTTAAGAGTATTTGGGTCTAAAGCATTTGCCCATATTCCAAAAAGACAGAAGAAAAGTAGATTCAAAAGCCATAAGATGTACCTTTATAGGGTATTGTTCAGAATATAAAGCTTATAGATTATTTAATCCCTCTACTCACAAGATTTTTGTTAGTAGAGATGTCATATTCCATGAGCAGGATCATGAAGAATCTAATAAGCACAATGAGGAATGGGATAATCCGTTCTTGGTGGAAGAAGAAAGTGAAGAAACAGGAAACAATCAGAATCAGCAGACAAAGGCAGAAGATGAACAACAACAGATACAAAAGATACAACAGATACAACAACATATACAACAAAAAATGCAGCAACGGCAACAACAATGGGAAGAAAAAGAAAATGATGATCAGATAAGGTTTGAAGCTACCCCACCACTCAAGAGATCAGGTAGGAAATCTCAATTGCTTGCGAGATATAGAGAAAATGATTTTATAACTGTTAATCCTTCTAGTTATAAGGAAGAAAATGAATGTAGTAAATGGAAAACAACTATGGAACATGAATATGAATCTATAATCAGGAACAACACTTGGGAACTAGGAGAAATTCCTAGAGGGAAACAAACCATAGGTTGTAAATGGTTGTATAAACTCAAGATTAATGTAGATGGAACCATAGATAAATTAAAATCTAGATTGGTAGCAAAGTGGTATTCACAAAACGAAGGCATTGACTATGAAGAAACCTTTGCCCGTGTAGCTAAACTAAATACCATTAGAATGTTGATTGCTTTAGTTACTAACAAACATTGGATGATTCACCAACTAGATGTAAAGTCAGCATTTTTAAATGGAGAATTGAAAGAGGAGATTTATTTAGAGAAACCTGAAGGATTTGTCCAGAAAGGGAAAGAACATTTAGTTTGTAGATTAAAGAAATCTCTTTATGGACTAAATCAAGCACCCAAGTCTTGGTGTGAAAAGATTGATTCATTTGTTTTGCAATTTGGCTACAACAGAAGTAAAAACGACCCTAATCTATATACCATGCAAAATGAACAAAGGAGCATAGTGTTGACTTCTTTGTATGTAGATGATTTGATTATTACAGGTGATGCTACTTATCTAATCAAAGAAATCAAGCAATAGATGTCACAGGTGTTCGAAATGAAACACGTTGGTGAATTAAGATATTGTTTAGGTCTTGAGCTTTGGAGAGATTCAAGACAAACATTTTGTCCCAGGGAAAGTATGTCAAAGGAATATTAGAAATATTTAGGATGGATCAGTGTAAGGTTGCAGCAGTACCATTACAATAGAACATCAAACTGCAGAGTGAGGATGGCTTTGAAGAGGCAGATGCGACACTTTACAAACAGCTGGTTGGAAGCGTAATATACCTGACCACTACTGGACTGGATTTGGCTTATGCAATCAGTGTGTTAACTCAATACATGTCTAAGCCACTTGAAATTCATTGGAATGTAGTGAAATGTGTTTTGAGGTATCTACAAGGTACCGTAGATTATGGTATTATTTATACTGATTCCTCTTATGTTAGATTGACAGGATTTACAGATTCATACTGGGCTAGAAATGTAGATGATCGTAGATCCATAACAGGCTATGCATTTAGCATTGGATCTAGGGTGATTACATGGAGTAGCAAGAAAAAAAACACAGTTTCCTTGTCATTAGCGGAAGCAGAGTATCAAGCTATGTGTGCAACAACGTGTGAGGTAGTTTGGTTGCGAAGACTTCTCTAGGTTGTTGGGGAAGAATAGAAAGATGCAACAACAATCTAATGCAACAATTAGAGTTCAATCAAACTTGCTAATAATCTGGTGTTTCACAAAAACACTAAACACATTGATACACAATTCCACTTTATTAGGGAAAAAGTGCAATCAAAAGAAATCCATTTGGTATATTGTAATACATGTGATAATGTTGCAAAAATTTTCACTAAGCCTCTTGGGAAGATCAAGTTTGAAATGTTTAGGGAGATGTTAGGCATATTTGTGAACCCCTTCTCCATTAAGGGGGAGTGTTAGAGATAATGGAGAATATCTTAGAATAGTGACTTGGTTCACGAGACCTCAGGATAGGAATTAGTTTCTATTTTTTAGGTTATGGCTCTAACTTCCCTAAATCTGTGATTACTATATAATGTGTGATGTACATGAAAAATGTAGAGCATTCTGCAGAGCCAGGATCTCTTGGTTCAAAATCTCTTTCGTAGAGCTAACCAGTGGGTTTCATTTTATTTAATACAGAACATTGCATTTTTAACACATGTATATGTATTTATTTTGATGTAAAAATAATCTAGAAGTAGGAAGATAATTTTCACAGTAACACAAGTTAGGTTTATGTAAATGCTGTGATTTGGAGTGTATATGGGAGAGTATATTAACAATGTAACCCCTTCTGGATAAAATTGATGTTTCTAATTGTGTAGAATACATGTGAAAAAATTAAAGCCAAGCAAAGCATTTATTTTTTATATATGTTTATATATTTGAATTAGACTAAGTTTATGCAGGCCAGTCCTAATGTCATTGTCAAATGTTATCACCAAGATTGCGGGAAGCTCAATCCAATTTATATACTCCTTGTGTTAGTTTAATTTCCTTAGAGGTGCTTCCACTACAACACAGGGGTTTTAAGACAATTTTTTGGTAAATTGTCTTAACTTGAGACAAAATACAACTTGTGTATTGTCTTAAATATTGTCTTTAAGCAGTGTCTCAAATTAAACTGTCTGAAAATATTGTCTCTATAAAGAAAATATACAACACATCCATTTTTGTCTCTCTAGAGACAAAAGTTGGCATTAAAGAGATATTGTCTTTAAAGAGACAATGTATTTGATCCTAACTATTTTCTCTCCAGAGACAATAAAAAAATAAATTCAAAGATAATACACCATCACTTTTGCCTCTTCAGAGACAATATAAAATAATGAATCTAGAAAAATATCTTACCATTGAAATAAACCAATATTAAAAGTACTTAATTAAAAATAAACTACAATATCATTGATTAATTCAAATTAGGACACAGTGGAATTGAACCACCAACCTCTTAGTTATGAAGCAGACACTCTTCCATTGAGCTAGCGCCCTTTAAAGAATTATGTGAGAGTTATGGTAGTCCATGAAATTACATATATAGGCATTGATTTTAAAACTATCAATTGCACTGAGAGGTGCAAAGGAACAACGATAGAAGTGGGAATGTGGAACTGAGTAAGTAAGTGAAATATATGAAAAGTGAAATAAAAATGAAATTTGAGTTTCTATATATCTTCTAAAGCATGTAGCAAGGAGGTTAAATTTAAGAAGAAAATTACACTAACATAAATGTCCCAAAACATTGCAAATCTTTACAGGCACAAAGTATATCAACATCTCACAGAATCCAAAAAAAATGGAAATTTTGTAGAGATGTTACACAAATCCAAAGGAACAATGGAAATCATGTGTTTACTAATGTTGGAGATGTCCAATCCCCCTTGATCACTTGGTAAAGTGCAATTACAAAAAACTCAAAGACACCATATCAATCCTTTTTACCCCACCTTGCTTGCCCAATAAAAGTTTTGGAGTACTTATTCCAGCATTTTATAGGCTACTTGAGAAGAAAAAAAAGACACAAAAACCAATGTGACCCACTGTTAGAAATTGATCAACAATTTCAATCTTCTTGGAAGATAGTAGGTCAATATTACTTCAAGCTTGAATTTTTCTTTTTTGAAACTTGGCTATTATCCATCTCCAACAATCAACAACTGAAAAACTATTTATCGAAGGACCTGCCCAAATAAGAAATAGTCTCCCCAAGATTCATAAGCTTTCATTTATGATTCAACCAAGTAGGGGATTCATCTTGGCCAAAACGAAACCCTGTTTTTCCTTTCTAACAACTACTCTTGCTCCTTTTGCAAAAATGTCAGAGCAAAAATTAGTACCCTCCATAAACTGTTGAATCAATGAATGTGTTAAATTTGAGCCATCTACAAAGTGGAAATTTGGGTATGTTACAATACATATCCTGAAATTTGATATCATATGAATAACTTACATAAGATAAATAATGAAAATCTTTGACAAGTGAGTTTCCGTGGTTGAATTTCAATTCTCCAACACCTTTATTATAGGTAATAATACTTTGCTATTTTTTCCAAATAATATCTAATACTAAAATAATGAGGTGGAGATTGCAAGTTACCTTTAAGTTGGTGTTCATCACTCATTCCAACCACTGAAATGGTCTATATATCAATGCATGTTTTGTACATAGTAAAAGTGGTAAGCTTTTAGGAGCACTTTCTAGTGGACAAATTCTTTGACTAGCCCGGTGATCTTACAAGGGTGTGAAAGGCTTCACCTAACGCTCAATCCATTGCCCGCATCCCATAAACATCTAGCACTATTTTGTGATCTTTCTTCTAGCAGGTATCCAATCTTGCAAAAACTAAATACCTTCCCTAAGATTGTATCTAGATACAACAAATCTTGTTGCTCTTTTCTTTTATGTTCAACAAACAGAAGCAAAGAAACAAAATTTTGGAAAAACTATCTTCTACAATGGTAATTGTGTCCTCCGACTCCAGGTAACAAGATACTAGAAATAAAAGAGAACAGTGGGGCATGAAACTAGATCACAATAGTGCTTGCCAACAACAAGGCTGACACTACCAAGCAAATAAAATTTTACATTACCCGTGTCTTCTCAGAAAGACTAGTTGGGCTTTGATCCTAAATCTAGCAAGGTCAAGGATCAACTTTTTGTTAATTTAGTGTTGATCATCTTCCAATGCTTGGAGTATACATTGTTGATGCAAGATGATAGAGATCAGGAATCAATCAATTTTCCTTGTAAGAGGGAATCACATACATATAATTGTATCTTGTTTTAGTATCGCCAAAAATCCCCACAAGAACACATTCCATCCTTGAAATGATGATACCGACTGACATCCCTCACAATAAGTTCTCACCCTGCAATTTTAGAAACGAGTTTGGAAGTAGTATGATAATCACCAAAAATGCAACGATTTTTGATGATTCAAATAGGCATTCTCCCACGAATACTAGTAAGCCCAAACTCAATTTCCAGTTTCTCACTATGGTAGGATAAATATTGTTTTTTTGCTCATCCTCTACACCGTGCAAAACAAAGTTTGTATTGGGCACATATCTTGCCTCCTTCATCAGCTTGGTTAATTCCTCCAACTTCTCATAGATCACTTTTATTTGTGGATGCCTTCTGTATTTGACAGTGAAACTATGCACCCTACCTTTGACCTCAATCCAGCTAACTCTTGGTTACTTTTTTCAATCCTTTCTCTTTCATCTTTTTCCTCACATTTGCAAGACAATCCCACTTGCCAGTTGCAACATATATATTGGACAAAAGCACATATGTTGGAGCATCTTGTGGTTCCAACTTGAGAATATGTTTTGTTGCTTGTTTCCCTAAATCCACATTTCCATGGATTCTACAGGAAGACAACAAGGTCCATCAAATGATTTGAAAATCACTCGTGAGTGATCTCGGTTAATTAATTAATGAATGAAGGTATTACAGACTCATGTGCTGGTGTGTGTCTATGTTATCTTAGGCAATGGATCGATCAGATTGGAAAATACATAGACATTGGAAAATGGAAAACAATAAGGGAAACACAGTAAGCAAACACAAGAACACAACAAATTAAAAAGGAGTTCACCCAATCCTCTTAGGCTACGTCTCCGATCCAACTTTCAGTGCTGGCCTTTTCTTATTGTGTCTTTAAAACAAAGTTTTTATAGTGAGGAGCTCAATTTTGAGTCTCCTAAAACAGATACTGCTTAGTAGGGTGGTTCTTGGATTCCGCAAGCCACTAGAGTGCATAGACTCTTTCCTTACCAAGTCTTAACCTCAACTGGTCTTGAATGGGATGAGTCCAATGTGGTTCTCAATTCCTGATAGATATCCTCACAGGGATTGCTTGATCCTCTCAAGCCTTCTGTCTGCTCGATGCTGCCTTACGCTGCAGGTCAACTCAAATCTCTATTTTTTTCTTCTTGCTTATTCTCTGTTCTGTCTCTCTATCCCACTGTCTCCTTTCTTTCTTACAGTGCTCGCTCACTTTCGCTTCATGCTCTCCTATCCCTATCTCTGTTTCTGTCTGTTCATGGCTTAAAGCCAATACAACTCATGACTATTCGCTTCCTCTTCCACCCCTTTGGATCGCCTACTGCTATTCACTTGGAGTTCCCTGCATCTGCATCATCGCCAACGTCTCATAGGGAAGTGGCCACTTGTCCTCTCACGAACTACACCAGGTCTTCCTCAAACAGTTCGGTATTTCGGTTACGCTATGTAATGATTCATCCGCCAACTCAGTAGTCAAATCAGACTTCAGAATTTTATATGCCGCAGCTTAATTCTCCCTCCAAACCCTGTCATTCATCGGGTGCAATCTCCGCCATCAGATCTGGAGCCCCCAGATCCTATGGTGTTCGCTCTTATCATGCGGTTGACTTGCTCAATCGTTAGCCCGCGATGAGAGGCAATTTTCTCTCTCATCCGCTGGACAAGCATTGTGCAATGTATGGAATCGCTTGTTCTCCTGCCAAATCTGCTTAGTGCCCAATATGCCTCCGATATTCCATCAGTTTTGGAGCACGGGGCCCGCCTTTTGCTATAGCGCTTTCCCTACGATTTCCCAGCTTCCCATGCGACCAAGCGCTTCGAGGCTTTTCCTTCTCGAGGGGTTTTTCCCAAGTGCTATTCGCACATCAAAAACGGACTCCGTTTTCCGATCTGGACTTCCTAACTGCTAGTTTGCATCCTGCGCAGTCTCCATGGGCCTCGGTCAGCGCACTTTGACTGACATCCTCGTCGTTCCTTGCTGGCTACAAACTGCCAATGTCCAGAGGTCCTTCCTAATAGCTCTTTGTTCACAAGTTTTGAAGTCTGTCATGATTTTTATACAGTCATAGCACTTTCAGAATTTCTAGGGATCGCATTCAGATCACGTCCTTCCCACTGAAAAAGTTTTTGGACCACCAAAATTTGGTTTTCAAGCATTGATTAAGTGAGGGTATAATTGTCTCACTTGTCCAATCTCTATCCACTTTGCACTGCTCGGCTTTGAACCCTTGAGCCCAACTCTGAGCTACTCAACATCTCCCCTGCACATTGTCCTCACCTTCCTGTCCAAAACTGTGGCTTCCTGCAATTCATTAAGATATTTAGGTAACAGGTCATCAATAGAAGGCAATTGACTCTACTCTTCAGGATCTTCAATTAGTGACGTTTCAAACAATCTCAAGCAATTTGCATTCATGACTGAGTAGATGTGCATGTAAGTTGGTAGATCAAGGCGAAAAGCATTCTCACCAATATTCTAAAGTATCTTGAAGGGTCCATACCTGATAGGCTTTGGATTTTTACCTTCACCTTGCATCTCGTCCTTGCTGATATACAACCAGACTTGGTCACCAACTTGGAAACTATGCTCCATCCGATGCTTGTCATGCCTTGCCTTGTATTTGGCTTGGCTCTTTTCCAGCTGTTCCTGTATTGGCTGGTGGATCTCTTGGATCTGTTCAATGAACCTAGTTGCCTTGTCCACATCACTGTGTCCCTCAACTGTGGTGTATTTACCAAAGAAAAAATCCAAAGGAGACCTTGGTGTGAAACCAAAACATGTCTCAAAAGGAGATCTTTGTGTAGAAGAATGTCTTGCTCTGTTGTAAACATGTTGCACATAACAGAAGTGTTCATATCAAAGCTTAGGATGCTTGCTGCAATATCCCATGAGTAACTAGATCACTGTCCTGTTAACTACTTCTATTTGGCCATCAGTTTGTGGATGGAAAGTTGTGCTTTTCTTCAGTTTGGTGTCCATCAGTTCCCACATACTTGACCAAAACTTTCCCACAAATCGGGTGTCTTGATCAGATACAATGGAAGTGGGTAATCCAAAATGAACCCATACATGTTGAAAGAACAGTTTTGCAGTTTGTTCAGCTGTAATCTATTTATTGCAAGGTATCAAAATACACATTTTGCTGAACCTATCCACAACAACATATAGATAATCATGACTTTCCTAGATTTAGGTAGTCCTCCAACAAAATCCATGGAAACACTTTCCCAAGGGTGAGAAGGAACCGGTAATGGAGTGTACAAGCCTAGTTTTCTATTGCCGGGCTTACTTTTTGCACACATAGTACACCCTCTTACATATCTAGAAACTGTCTCATTCATTTTTGGCCAATAACAAAATCTTTTCAGTTGTGAAACTGTTTTACTTACCCCAAAGTTACCTGATATTAGAAAAGTGTGTGCTTCTCGAACTATATTTACTCTCTCAGTTTGTGGAATTCATAACTTCCCGTAATGATATAAGAGTCGGTCCTTTACATGATAATCCAATTCTTCTACTCGTTTGCCTTGACATAAAGTTGCATGTACATATTTAAAGTCTATATCTTGAGCATATTGTTCAATGTAACTCTCATGTAACACAAAATTATGCTTAAGTATAGTAGATGCATTTATAATGGGTCTAGATAACATATCTGCAACTTTATCGTGTATGCCCTTTTTATATCTGATGAATAAATGAAAATGTTGTAGAAAACCCATCCATCTATAGTGTCTTGATTGCTGCAACTTAGTTTTGGAGTGTAGATATTGAAGTGGTTGATGATCAGTATGTATTACTGTCCCTTTGCCCATTAAGTAATGCTTCCACTTTTTCACACTCTGTACTAATGCATACAATTCTTTATCATATGTAGGATAGTTAAGTACTGTAGAATTAAATGTCTCAGAATGGTAACATATGGGTTTACTGTGCTGTGTCAACACTGCTCCCATGGCATAGTCACTGGCATCTACTTGGATCTCAAAGGGTCTTTGAAGATCAGGGAGTGCTAGTACATGTGTTAAACTAATCTTTTCTTTCAAGGTGTCGAAGGCTTTCTGCTGTTTGCCTCCCCACTGAAACACCTTGTTCAATCCTGTTAAAGAATGTAAGGTAGCTGCAATTGAGGAAAAGTTAGAAATAAACTTCCTCCAATATTGTGCTGCTCCTAAGAAGCTTCTAACTTCTGCAGCGATTTGGGTTTAGGCTAGTTCACAATGACTGCCACTTTAGAGGGATCTATCTTCAATTCACCACCCCCTACTATATGACCCAAATAATTCAAATATGTTTTGCCAAATTCACATTTTGAGAGTTTAACATAAATTTTTTCTCTTTTCAAAACATCTAATGTCTTCTTAACATGCTTTAAGTTTTCTTCCCACGTTTTTCTAAATATCAAAATTTCATCTAGATACACAATAACAAAATCATCAAGAAAAGGTCTGAGTACATCATTCATTAATCTCATGAAAGTAGTAGGAGCATTAGTTAAGCCAAAAGGCATAACTAGTCACTCACACAATCCCTGCTTTGTTTTGAAAGTAATCTTCCATGCATCTTGTTCTGCAACTCTGACCTGATGGTATCCACTATCCAAGTCTAGCTTGGAAAAATAAATAGCTTCTTTCAATTGATCTAAAAGATCATTGATGCGAGGAAGGGGATAATGAATTTTGATTGTTATCTTATTCAGTGCTCGATAATCAATGCACATTCTCCACGAGCCATCTTTCATTCTCACAAAAACGATTGGTGACCCACATGGTGATGTGCTAGGTATGATGAACCCTTTCTTGAGCAACTCCTGCACCTGCTTCTTGATTTCTATGTTCTCTAAAGCGGACAACCTGTACATTCCAATCTTAGGCAATGGAGCATCTTGCTGCAAAATAATATCATGCACCATTTCCTTTTTGGGTGGTAGACCTTTACGTTCTTGAAACAAGATATCATACTCTGAAACAACCTTCTCTATATCATCTTGTTGTTTAGCATTACAACCCTCAAATACATTGGTTTTATCAGGTTTCTTTTCCTTTACAACCATCAGTAAGAATTTTTTTCATGAATTTATCATTCTTTTCATCTACCCTAAGTTTATGAGAGTATAATTATTCTTGAGATTATGAGCTCTTACAAAGTATTTGATTCCATCTTTAACAAGTAGATACTTGTTCTCAGCTCTATAGAAAATAGCTTTTCTGTCATACAAGTAAGGACTACCTAAAGGAATTATGTCTAACTCAACCTCATCTACAAATGTTGATCCAGAAGAAAACTTGAATTTGCATTGTCTAGTCACTTGTAGTTGTGCTTTATCATTTAACCATCCTAATGGGTATGGTTTCTTGTGAGGTGTAGTCACTAATCCCAAATTCTTTACAATTGCTTCAGAAATTAAATTTACTTGTGAGCCACTATCAAACAAAGTATTAATCTTTTGATGTTTGGAAATAACTCGAATATGGAAAAGCTCATGTCTTTTTCTCTCATTTTCTTCATCGATAATAGACTGTGCAGAATTACTAGTAGATGCTTTAGAATTCTTACCTCTTATACCTGTGGCTGCAATAGTTGTTTCATCTCCCGAGTATGACCCCAAAACTTTCTGAATAGCTGTAGTAGTCTTCTTCTTCTTGCCCTCGAACTTCTTAGGTCTCAGCTCTGAATGCAGAATCCAACAGTGCTCATCACCATGCCCATCCTTTTTACAGTGAGTGCATGAAGCCTTGCTTTTCTATGCAGTGTTAGCCTTCCTTGATTTCCATTTCTACCTTCTTTTCTCCTTACTCTTGCTTGTAGTGGGTTGGGATGACCCCCCAACTTCTGGACTTCCATTCTTTCCTCTAGCTTCCAGATGAGTAGCTTGTACATATACCTCATCTATACTAGTGGGATTAAACATGAGGATAGTGTACCTTATGTAGTTGTGTAGACCACCAATGTACTTCAACAGAGTCTCAGGTGAGTCTAATAAGATTCCTAGAATCAATGCTCTCTTTCTAAATTCTTGAGTGTATCCCTGTACACTTTGCCCTTTGAACTATCAAAGAGTTTGCCAGCTCATCATGGCTTGTTGCATGTAGGCCAATGGATAGAACTTCTTTTTGATTGCAGAAACAAATTCACTCCAGACAGAGATATTCTTACCATGTCTCTTCAGGTCAGCTTGGGTCCTGCCTTCCCACCAAACCAAGGCAGTGCCTCTAAGGCATAAGCTTGCCAGCTAAATCTTTCTCTTGTCTGAATCGATATTCTGCACTTTGCAATAAAGATCAATTTGTCTAATCTAATTATCCAACTTTTCTACATTCAACTCTCCATCATATATAGGTAAATAAAATTTAACATCCAGTTTAATCAAAGATGCCTTATTTTTATGTTCAGGGCTATTAGGTGGTGTGAGAAAGCTTTCTTCTTTCCGCTTGCCTTTTGAGTGGTCATGGAAGTGAGACTCATCTTCTCCTTTATCTTGTTTGGAGCCTGATGAATCTTCATCTTTGTGTTTTCTAAAATCCCTATACATTTCCTCTACCATGGACTTTATGGCTAGGAAACTATCTATGAATTGAGGGTCTGGCCCCATAGAACCTTCCTCTGAAATTGTCTTCTAAGGATAGACTCTCCCAATTTCAGGATTAGTTTCAACCAACTCTCCTTCTCCAAATTCGAGCTTTGATGTAGTTAGCATTCAACATCTAAGTCCAACACAAGCTTGTCTAACCTTAACAGCCTTGACCTCTGATACCACTTGATCTAAAAATCACTCGTGAGTGATCTCAGTTAATTAATTAATGAATGAAGGTATTACAGATTCATGTGCTGGTGTGTGTCTATGTTATTTTAGGCAACAGATCGATCAGATTGCAAAATACATACACACTTGAAAATGGAAAACAGTAAGAGAAACACAGTAAGCAAACACAAGAACACAACAAATTAACGAGGAGTTCACCCAATCCTCCTAGGCTATGTCTCCAGTCCAGCTTTCAGTGGTGGCCTTTTCTTATTGTGTCTTTAAAGTAGAGTTTTTACAGTGAGGAGCTCAATTTTGAGTCTCTTGAAACAGTTACTACTTAGTAGGGTGGTTCTTGGATTCCCTAAGCCACTAGAGTGCACAGACTCTTTCCTTACCAAGTCTCGACCTCAACTGGTCTTGAATGGGATGAGTCCAATGTGGTACTCAATTCCCGACAGATATCCTCACAGGGATTGCTTGAACCTCTCAAGCCTTCCATCTTCTCGATGTTGCCTTACGCTGCAGGTCAGATCGACTCTCTATTTTCTACTTCTTGCTTATTCTATGTTCCGTCTCTCTATCCCACTCTCTCCTTTCTTTCTTACAGTTCTCGCTCGCATTCGCTTTGTGCTCTCCTGTCCCTGTCTCTGTTTCTGTCTGTTCATGGCTTAAAGCCAATATAGCTCATGATTGTTCGCTTCCTCTTTTGTCCCTTCAGATCACCTGCTGCTGTTCGCTTGGAGTTCCCTGCCTCTACGTCATCGCCAACGTCTCACAAGGAAGTGGCCACTTGTCCTCTCATGAACTGCACTAGCTCTTCCTCAAATGGTTCGGTATTTCGGTTACGCTGTGTAATGATTCATCCGCCAACTCAGCGTCAAATTAGACTTCAAAATTTTATATGCCACAGCTTAATTCTCCCTCCAGATCTGGTCATTCATCAGGCGCAATCTTTGGCATCAGATCTGGAGCCCCCAGATCCTACAGTGTTCACTCTTATCACACAGTTGACTTGCTCGACCGTTAGCCTGCGATGAGAGGGGGTTTTCTCTCTCATCTGCTAGAAACGTGTCATGCAATGTATGGAATTGCTCGTTCTCTTGCCAAAGTCGCTTACCGCCCAATATGCCTCCGATATTCCGCCGGTTTTGGAGCACAGGGCCCACCTTTTGCTTTAGCGCTTTCCCTACAGTTTCCTGGCTTCCCATGCGACCAAGCGCTTCGTGGCTTTTACTTCTCGAGAGGTTTTTCCCAGCGATGCACAATTAGTGCTAAGCGCTAATCACGCATTAGAAACAACCTCCATTTTCCGATCCGAACATCCTAATTGCTAGTTTGCATCCTACACGGTCTCCATGGGCCTCGGTCAGCACGATTTGACCAAGGTCCTCGTCATTCCTTGCTGGCTACAAATTGCCACCATCTAGAGGTCCTTCCTGATAGCTCTTTATTCACAAGTTTTGAAGTCTGTCATGATTTTGATACAGTCATAGCACTTTGAGAATTTCCATGGATCCCATTCGGATCATCAAACCAAAGCATTTGGTTCAAACAACATTTTATGTATTAAATATTCAGCCTCATTCAATTTCATAGTCTTTATAATGCCACATGTTGTTTGCTACATGGCTATAAGTTATGGTCACAATGACCTCAGATTGTGCGTTGGATAATCTGACTAAAGAAAAATTCAGTTGTGTGTGTTGTGATGTTGAGACTCGAGAGAAATGGATGGAACAATATCAAATGTCTGATGATGTGACGGAGTAGTGAATTAATGCTAGTAACAAACAACACCCTATAATGTTCAAAATCATCAAAATTTTGACAAAATAGAACCCACACACAACAAGTCGACCTGGATTGGGGCATAGAATGCAAGCCACTTGTACTAATGGCCTGGAATGAGGGAGTCTTGTGCAAGCAATAACAAGGATAACTAAGAAGGTCATGAATGAATCCATCTAAAAATGAATGATGACGAGGATAGGAATAGGTCATAAATGAATCCATGTGAAAACTAGAATTCTAGATTGAATTCTTTAAATGCAGGAGCTAACATGTGATTACATAAAGCCTCTGGGATTGTATGTAAGAAAATTCCATGGGATTTCTACGAACCATTTTAGAATGAAAAAAATCTTGCACAAGATTGCTACATATTCTCACCTACATTTGTTTTATTGTCTTCAACTCCTTAGTTCCCCTGCATCGTCGTGCTTCAACTTGCATCTTTCATTCAATAGAGACAGGTTAAGCAAGAAAATTATTATATCGAATTAACACTTTTGAAATTTACTCGAATATATATGATGTTACATGTACCTTTAGCTTTTGCTCTGCACAATGTTTTTCACAATATGCTTTATGTTGAACCCTTCCACCATGAGTACTCACAGTCATGTAAAACACAGAGTCTCTTGCACATAAGGGATGAAAAGTACTTTGGCAGTGGCCAAAATTGCACTGTGAAACCACAAAATATTTCTATCAATTAGTGCAGAAAAAAATATAGATTCCGTGAGAATTACCAAGGATAGAACAATCTACTAAACCATCAAGTGTTATTATAAGTTTCAAACTTTCATATACACTGAAACCTAACCTTCAAACAGGCACTTTGTCGATGAAAAATACTGCATGGCAACATATATCATTCTCTGAAAGGTATTTCTTGAATTTCATAGCATACCAATCATTAATTTTAGCATTGCACAGATCCACCTTCATCAATATGTTAATGATCAAATCATTTAGTAAGATGCTAATATAGATCTCTAACAACATCCCACTAGACAGAATCCAGATGCAACAATCATGCAAAAAACAAGTAAAACAAAATAGTTGAACATGATCAAACTTATATCCATTACTGGTAGTGAAGAAAAATCTCAATTTAAACATACCAACCCTTCAATAAGCTCCGTTTGACCCCTCTTGAACGTGTTATCCAACAAACACTGCAGGTTGAAAAAGGAAATGAAGATACCATAAGGGAGAAAATATATTGCTCCTCACCAAATCATTAACACACAAGATAAAATCAACAATAAGATTTTGGATAATTAAATTCTTGCATTCTTTTGAAGTGAACACCATTCAATCAGAGATTTTTACCTCAGTGCAAAATACATGAACCCACTCGCCATCAATAGTCCTCTTAAAATCACCACTCAAACCACCACATAGAGAAAAGTTCACACCACAACTATGCATACCATGGCTAGCTACAGTTGGACGCCTCATGCCTTGGAGTTGGTATTGCCAGTTTAAAGCTTCACATGGCTGACAATACCATCCTCCAACATAATTCCTTAAAATACCATAGCAATTTTGGTAAACTGCTACTTGCAATATAATGTTGACGTGGAAATTTTAAGATAGTCAGTATAATCCACTATAACAATACCGCAGAAAATAGAGAGATAAAAATAAAATAGAGAAAGAAATAGCTAGATTACCCTGCAGTAATTTCAAACGCAGATCTTGTTTGAGTGAGTAGATTCTGGAAATCTACAAATATTGCACAAAAGAGATTCTTCTCTTGGTGAGCTAGATGACACCTGGTAACAATCAAAATGCCTTTCTGATGGAACTTTTGCAACAAGGGGTCGAGACATTATCTCTTTAGCCCACAACATTGTCTAAGAAGAAGAGATTGAGCATCTAGCAGTAATTTTCCCTTTCAAATGTTTCTACAGTGATACTTTCATTGGTTGTGATGTAGAAAATATGCCATAAAAAGCAAGTTTCACATTATTCCAATCATCCAAGTGTGAATGCTTACTAGGAAAGCTAACTTGACGCACACTATGCTCTTCAATTTCATCTCCAATTCCATCCTTCCTGGATGAACTAATCATAGGATAAGTTGTAGTTGTTGTCGTGGCTGTAGCCAGGATAGCCTATGCCTCCTTACTCCTCTCTTTCCTACCCTTCTTCTGAGCTTCTCTTGCCTAATTGAGGTAATTGTTCACTAACAATGCATCACATATTTGCTTCCACAATGCCTGGTGCTCTTCAAACAAATTCATTATCACCCTAAGAATTAAATTCTCTACAAAGATATTCATGGCAATATGATTATCAAAACAAACAGGAAAATAGATATTAAATCAAGATATTCATTGATCTAGAAAAGAATGGATGTGAAGGGTCCAACCAGAACTAGAGTGATTTTACCTTGCATTTTTACGAAGTTTGTTTTGCAAGAATATAATTTCTCCTTCTAATTCATCTTTTGGTGCCATATCTAAAACTTCTATATTCCCCACCTCAGAAAGTTGCTTCCATTGAGAATATTTTGATATCATTTCAGTATTGGATAAGATAGAAGCAACGATTTCTTTCTTGGCATATGGTATTCCACAAATTCAATTTTCTATGGTGTTTGGCCCCTATACTACTAGTGTAACCCCTTATTGTTATTAGTACAACCCCCTTATTATATTGATGTACCCATGTAGTGCCCATATTGTTACTATTGTGCCCCATAGAAGCCCACTATTGTTATTATTGCGCCCTTACATTATTATTGTTATGTCGGCTCTGATTATATTATGACCGCTTAGACTCCTATATATAGAGGAGGTCTTTTCATTTGTATCATCCAAAAATTATTCATTTGTGTAATGTAAAGGAGGTTGCCTCAAAGAGGCTAAATTCTAAGGCGTTAAACTATCTTTTCTATCTTTTTGTGAGCTGGTTTCATAACATTTGGTATCAGAGCTTTGGATTCTAGGGTTTCGCTGCTCCAAATAGGTCATCGTGGCATTTTTCACTATAACTTTTTTTTTTTCTTCGACATTTCAGAAGAGATAAAAAACCCATTTGAGAAGAAATCGCACTGAACCTTGGATCTTAATTTCAAATATTTTTGCACTATATTTGCAGAGATATGATCTGAGGAAGTTGGTTTTTTTGCAGAATCCTGAATTACATTCCAAACAGGTGACCTGGCGAAAATCGTCATAACTTTCTCTCTGAGCATCAGATTGAAATTTTGTAAGAATTTACAGAAAGAGGACAGAATTTAGTTTCCTATATATATTTTTCATAGCCAAAGGTCGAAACAGTGACACGTGGCATGTCATACAATTTCGGTCTACTGAACTAGTCTATAATCAGGTCACTATGGGAGGTTTGGCATAACTCTTCCTTGGAGAACCCAATTTGGATCAGACTGGTGGCATTGAAAAGAGGATGCAGAGGGCTACTTTAGGTTGCAATTTCAGAACTTAAAGATCCAAAAGTATAGAGTTAAAGTCATTTCAAGATCGAGCTCCTAAAATCAAGAAAAAACAAGATGAGGAAGTTTGATGGCAAGGATCCGGTAAATTGGATATTTTAGATGGAGCAATATTTTGATCTACATGGTGTACCACTATTAAAAAAGGTATGTATTGCATCTTCATATTTGGAACCGAATCAATTTTTATGGTATAAAGGGCTTTGTTCTAATAAACAACTTGTTACATGGTCAATTTTCACGGAGGAAATGATAGCACATTATGAGGATACAAAGAGCAACACCTTCTTTAGAGCAACACCACAACAATTGGAAAGAGTTAAAGGGCTTTGTTACATATTGGAAAGTAAAATTATGGCAACAAGGATGTCTACCCCTCACAACTATAAAGATGGAAGTGTTGTTTCTCCTAGCCTTCCACAACCTACAAGGGTTACACCACAACAATTGGAAGAAAAAAGAGAAAAAGGGATTTGTTACAATTGTGATAGAAAATGCACTAAAGGTCATAAGTGTGCCGAGAAGAAATTATTTTACATAGAGTATGAAGAGGAGGAAGAAAAGGATCAAGAAACATCAAAAGAAGAGGATATACGCTAGGACCCAACCCGAGAGAAAGAAGAAATGAATCAGACCATATCTTGTAAAGCATTGGCAAGAATTACCACTCAAACTCTCAAGATAGAAGGAAATATCAAGAAGAAAAAGGTGCAATAAGTGAAGATCACATCGAGAAAGAAGAAATGAATCCAACCATATCTTGTAATTCATTGGTCAGAATTACCACTCCTCAAACTATCAAGATAGAAGGGCATATCAAGAAGAAAAATGTTCAAGAAGTGAAAGATCACATCGAGCATCAAGAAATGAATCCAACCATATCTTATAAAGGATTGGAAGAAATTACCACTCCTCAAAGTCTAATGATAGAAGGATATATCAAGAAGAAAAAGGTTCAAGCAGTGAAAGATCACATCGAGCATCAACGACAAGTTCTCCAACTTTTAAAGGATAACACCACTTTGGTGCAAAATCGAATGAAACAATAGGTAGATCAACATCGTAGTGAAAAATGTTTTGATGTAGGTGATTGGGTATTTTTATTGCTACATCTCAAGTAAGCTATTTATGAGAAGGAAATGTTGGCAATACTATATGCACTTAAGAAATGGTGACCTTACCGAATGGGAAGACACTTCAAGGTAAAAATGGATCATGATATTCTTAAATACTTTTTAGAACAACTATTACCTTTAGAAGAACAAAAAAAATGGGTCACAAATATGTTGGGTTATGACTTTGACATCATCTATAGAAAAGGGACGCAAAATTTTGTCGCAGATGCACTCTCAAGAAAGGATGAGGATGTGGAAACATTGTTTTGTGCTATTTCTATTATCGATCCAGATTGGATAAATGAAGCAAGGGATGAATGGAAGAAGGACGAAGAAGTATGGCCACTCATTCAAAAGTTGTAGAAGATCCCTATTCAAACAATATTGCCAAAACTTGAAGAGGAAGGAAAAATAATATTGGAACCTGGAGCAGTCACAGAAACAAGAAGCCGACAGCTACGAAATCAATCAATTTCAGAGTATCTCATCAAGTGGAAGAACTTACCCGCTGAAGATTCCACATGGGAGGACAAGAATTTTATACAGAAGCATCAAGAACTACTCAAGTGTTGAGGACAACACTTTTTGAAGGAGAGAGGCATGTTAGGCCCCTATACTACTAGTGTAACCCCTTATTGTTATTAGTACAACCCCCTTATTATATTGATGTACCCATGTAGTGCCCATATTGTTACTATTGTGCCCCATAGAAACACAGTATTGTTATTATTGTCCCCTTACATTATTATTGTTATGTTGGCTCTAATTATATTATGACCCCTTAGACTCATATATATAGAAAGGAGGTCTTTTCATTTGTATCATCCAAGAATTATTCATTTGTGTAATGTAAAGGAGGTTGCCCCCTCGAAAAGGCTGAATTCTAAGGCGTTAAACTATCTCTTCTATCTTTTTGTGAGCTGTTTTCATAACATATGGTTACTCCATCTCCTCGTTGTTCTGCTCCAAGAAAGTCAAGATAGCAAAATTCAGTAAGCAAACATGTAAAACATGATATTGTTAAAAAAGAATGAAATGGCAGGAGAAAGAAATGCAGACTCTACTAGTGCAATACGTTCTTTGGTCTCCTTTTGAAAGGACCAAACCATTTTGAAGTTTCAATAATCTCCCCTATATGTAGGGATGCACATAGCACTTGGGTGCCTCCTTACCACATCTGCATTTTGATGATAGAAATTTCAGTGTCTCTGAAGCAATCTCTTGTTCTCCACGAATCAGTGAGAGAAAATACTAAAGACTTACATTTACATTAAAATATAGAACAATAATAATTGATGATGATGTACCAGGAAGCTACAAAATATCTAGCAAACTCAAATATAATTTAAGCATGAGTATTTTCTTACTTCATACTAGTCTCTATTAGTACACCATCCTCGTTATAGTGTTCTACTTGATCTCCTACTAAATTTAAACCAACAATATATATTTCCATTAATTCATCCAACTCTTGCCAATTTGATCATCCCTTCAAAGAAATGTCAGTACAATCTATTTCAGTATTCCCCGATTGCACAAGCACCATATGGTTAGACACCTTCAAAACATGTACTTTGAAGGAAACATGCTTTCAATTACTGTTCTTTTCAACAACAGAATTTTCGATTCCCTCTGGAACATTTAACACACAACAAAAGCTTCACTAAACATACGTATATTCATAAATCTAGATTGTGCATATGATCACCCAATGGCTATGGTGCCTTTGACACTTTGATCAAAATCCCGGATAACTTGTTATCTATCATAGAGAAGAATAAATTTATTAATTTTACCATTACCAAGGTTGATGTTATTTTTTCCTAGTAAAACATACCTTTAGCTTCAGTAGGATACCCTTTTAAATTATGCTTCGGTTTTGTTGTCATAGGCCCTGCTTGTTGTTTCATTCCCTGATTATCATCTAGATACATGGTATGTGTCAAAAAGCTATTATTCCATGCAAGATGCAGAGAGAATTGTTGGCATTGAAATTTATAGAACCCCAAGTAAATACCTAAGAAAGTTTGTAATTTATGAGTTCAACAATGATATATAGATGCTACAAACATGAACAATAAAACACAAATGATGGAAAGTAAATGAAATGTAAAAAAAAATATATCCTCTTTGATGTATATGAAAACAATATATTGCAGACAAGTTTTGGCAAGATATAAGCAACAAAAGAATTTGGTCCCAACAATCAGCATAAACCCCCACCCCCACCCCACCCCCCCACCCCCCCAAAAAAAAATATATCCAAAGAGCTAAATTTTGTTATTTTTCCATTCCTTTGTACATTAGTATTTAGTTAAAAAACCTTAAAGCAATGTCAACAATGATTCAAATGATGATAAATTGAATCAATGTCTTCAATAATTCAAATATTGATACTATGAACCATGAGATTAAGTGTGGCAAGTCCTACTTATAAAAATAGCATTGTATACATGCATCACAATGCACATCCCAACATCAAAGTATGCAACTAATAATCAGTCAACAATAGCAAGAGCCTACATAACAACCACCTACTTCAAGTTTGGGAATATTTATAGAACCCAAGTTCAGAATTATCTCAAACCCAAAACCTATGAGGAAACATGCCACAATATACTTCAATAATACATGTTAAAATGTCACATTATGGCATTTTTTCTAAATCCTAACTATTCCCAAAATCCTTAACATAAACTAGTTTTAAGGAAAAGATGACAAACAACTTCTAAGAGTGAAGAGATTAATTAAAAAGAAGAATAAAGAGGACAAAAAATGAAGAAACTACATATTATACAAATCCCCAAACGGAAAACCTATTCACACTTTGCAGCATCCAAAGTTTATACCCACAAGCTAAATCTAACCAAATAGTTGCAGGTCCTCCTTGACATGACCATTCAGCGTGCATCCCACTCTTATTTAATTCCATGAAACAACATCTTGAGAAAACATTCTGTGCAAATAAAAGTGCCTTCTCTATTTCCCCTAGGATTCAAAATGTTGTAAGGATCAACATGCCGCATCCCTTTCAGGCAAAAAGGTAATGCAAATTGGCCATCCCTTTTAAGAAAAAAAGAATCAACACTCATAAATTTCACTTTATATCCACTCCATGATGATATACAAAACTAAATGACAACCTTCCCACAAACTTCTTTGTCTCACATATATAGGGACAGGAACAAGGTAGTTGATGGTCTTTCTAAAAGGAATTGGGGCTAGGGCAGGGTGTTTGAACCATTTCAGTTTCTCAACATGGGCATACAAATGATTTCATTCATGAACCTTCCCACACACTTCTTTGTCTCACATATACAGGGATAAGAACAAGGTAGTTGATGGACTTTCAAAAAGGAATTGGGGTTGGAGAAGGGTGTTTGAACTATTTTAGTTTTTTAGCGTGGGCATACAAATGATTTCATTCATTCATGAACCTTAGCTATAAAATTATCTACAGAAAGATACTCTCACTTCTAAAATGATGTATTTTTTTTTTAAAGCCATGAAAAGTTTTTTTTGTTGTTGTTGATATAGCTCATAGATTCTGTGATAGTCGATAGTTTTCAGAGCCTGCTTTTGAAATTTATATATAATATATGTCCTTTTAATTCAAGAAACAAATTTTTATTTTTTTAATTAGCTCACTGATATGTAAGCCATGTATGAAAATCTGTCATGAGCTAAATGTGAGACCTCTCACCCAAAGTTAGGGTGGTTACAAATTCAACTCTCTTGATCCCCTAGAAATTAAGTACTGTATATAGGGCCACTGGTTTACCAAATTTACCATCCATGGATCATGGAAAAGTACTTGAAAGGTTTTCCACGAGGTGTTCTACTAAGAAAAATAATACTCATAAGGTTTCTTTGGAAAAGAAAAAAAATATGTGGATATATATCTAGATAGGTAGATAGGTAGGTAGGTAGGTAGATAGATAACATTTTTTTGTAGCCCCAATGTTTAGTTCAAGTGATTTTGCATGCCATGCCAAAGCCATAATGACCACAAAGATCACAAGGTATAATCCACTTGGGTCCCTTGAGGGTTGGAACATGTCTACCAATAGCAGAGCACCATTCAAAAAATGTGAAGAAATTGTTGGAGGGTTTCCCCAAGGAAGTTGTATATGGAAAAATGATATTATCATCGTTTATATCAATACTTAAAGAAGAGATTTATCAAAAAAATCAAGGGGGAAATAACACTCTATCGTTCTCTTAATTAGGCTTATATTGGAGAACCTAGAGAGAATGTTGCATATGCTTGGAACTTGTTATTACATTTGGGAGTGTCAAAGCTTCTACTTATTGATGCTTGTCCTATCTTTTGATAATACAGCTAGTATAGATCCAATGCTTTGGTGAGATATTACTAACATAGTCCCAAGTGGCTCTTTATGGGGAGAGGATGAAATGTACAATTCCCTCCATCTATGGATTAATGTCACATATGGAGCATTTCTTAGCTTGTATTCATCTGTAGTACAACTACAATCTATTTGAGAGTTCTCGCATATTTTGAAGGAATTCCAGAGTCTAGTTCTCATCATCAAGATCCTGAATTGCAACTAATAGAATGCAATGTTACAACCTATTTTCATTATGCATTTAAAAAACATGGTTGCAAAGTTTTCATAAGACTCATTCCTTTGAAAATATTTGAAAGGGATTTTCCAAAGAAACAAACAATAGTTTTTACACACACACACATATGTGTGTGTGTGTGTGTGTGTGTGTGTGTATGTATAGATACACACACACACACACACACACACACACACACACACACACACACACACACACACACACACACACACACACACACACACACACACACACACACACACACACACATATATATATCTATGTGTGTGTGTGTATATATATATATATATATATATATATATATATATATATATATATATATATATATATATATATATATATATTGCAAATAGTATAACAATGGAACATTGTTTGTCTTTTCTGCAACCCTCTCTGTTGTAATCTGAATATTAAGTGTTTGACTCCTAACAAAAATACAATATATGAATTTCGATCATATCAAGCAATCAATTGCAAGTGAAAACTACTGCAATATCTCTTTCCATTAGTTATTTTGCATTGGATGTTTCTTATTGACTGAAACTGTGCGCTAATTTTAATTTTATTTTGCAGTGAAAAACACAAATTGAAGACTGAAACTATAAAGTAGAAATATCAATTGGTAAATGGGTTTGAATTTTGAAACATATTGGTTTTGGGATCTCTGAGCTCGATCCTCATCTCTTCGTTCAATCCAAAATGAAGAGCATAGCATGGGAAAGAAGTAAAATGGCATCTCATCTCTTTGTTCAATACAAAATGAAGAGCATACCACGGGACAAAATAAAATGGAATTTAGAAAGATTATTATTTCTCCTTAACTAGAAGCAGTGGTCAGGGTTAAAATGATTCTCATGTATGATATTATTACAATTTGTGGCAGGTGAATATTTAGACAATATTTTCCCTAGGTCCATACGAGCCATACTTGGGAGTGCTTGCCACTCATAGTCTTGCAACTATGATCTCCTGTCCGTAGATAGTTAGCCCGAGTACTTGCCAATGATAGTCTGGAAATTATGATCTCGACTGTCCATAGATATTTAGCCTTCACTTCTAACAGTAAAGGCTTTTTTCTTCCACATTTATCACATTGTAATGTGGAAGTGCCTTTTCTTTATTCCAAATTTCATTGTCTACTTGGAACTTATTTTTGTTTTGCAACATTTTATACTAGTATATTGATGAGCTAGCTTTTTGCAGGTAAAATTCAGGACATCAGACCATAATACATACCAGGCCATATCCCATGTGATGCAGTGTGGTGACATCCTTATCAAAAAAAGGAATTTGTTTATGTACATTGGATCTAATCCAACAAATTCTAATGCTACTTTCACCCATGACAACGATTTCCAGAATTCCCTGATGAGAAGGACGTGAGAGTTGTAAATCAATGAGATGCAGATATTCTCTATCTATGGAAAAAGGTAGTATATTGATGATAATCCCCCCCATAAATGTGGGATTGATCCACCTAACTACACTTTTTATTCACTTATTTATCAAATTGATCAAGTTTGGAACCAGACAATCTTTCAATTCAAAACTACTTATTTTGTTAAGCTTCAATCTCTTAATATAAGTTTTGTTATAACTTTTCCCCTTGAATATTAGGAAAGGAAAGGGATTACATGAAATATCTTGCGGTATTAGTATATAATTACATGAACTATCTTCTAGTGTTAGTATATGTTTTCTTTTCAGTCTGGTGTATTTTTGGACTTTGAGGCAAAAGCCAATATCTAGTGATTCTTCTGCTTTATTTTGTAGTATAAAAGATCTAAGGAGGGCTCCATTGAAAAGTTGGTATCACAGAGATAGAGGGTGGACTTGATGACACATCATATGCATATTTACAAAAGCATGAATCCCATTGGAAAGATTTTGTTGGGATCTGCAAGGGGTCCTAATATGTTGAACATTGTATGACCAACAAGTCAACCTTTAGTAGATGATTGGGACTGTCTCAAAGCAATGGTGATTTTCTAATCCTATGATCCTACTTTACTTTTTATTTGCTGATGTGTGTAAATGCTATTGTTTCATAGTTGGGGATCTATGAACCCAACTCTGTAGATATGAAACCTAAGTGTGCATTTGCATTAACTTCATACAAATGCCCATTTTGTTAACCTTGCATTTCTCCGATGATGATCATGTTGTAATCCTCTGATTATACTATCGTTGTCTATGAATGGTTAGCCATATTGAAAAATTACACTAATTAAAGCATATCATTCTCCTTATAAGATCTGACTCTCAAAGTTCTAAACATAAGCATATTTTTATTGCTGTCGCGTGCGCACATTTGAAAACCATTGTGGATCTTTGTCGTAGTATGGCATGAAACACATCCGTTCTCTTGCAAATATGTGTAGAGAAGGAGTCACTGAGAATACCATGACTGTGGTATCTGCAGAGGCATGTAATCAAATGCCATCTAGGTTTAGGGATTCACTTCATAGAGGTTTCAATGCTTGATGATTTCAGTTCTTCATAGTCACAAAGAACTAGGTGACTACCATGGCCTCTTTCAATTTAAAGAACAATGCAAGTTTTACAAAGGGATATATAAGCATAAACACCTATTTGTTATTAATGTTCTTTCCAACATTCACCCTATTATGTTAGTGAACAGTTCCATAATATACAGTAATCCTTATATAAAAACAAAGGATCGACATATTGGATAATAATGTCTATGGTTTGAAAAATTCCAATCATAATTTTGTTAATCTATTTAGATTAGAGTAATAAGGCTTTAAAAAAGTCTCTTTGCAAAACTCCATAACAGTATAGTGGGGAGAGTATTCATTATACTTATGTAACTCAATCTACTTAGATTGAAGTATCAAGGAAATAGTTGCAGACTTGACAATCAAAACTCGAAAAGGTGTGGAAATAGGCATGTTATCAATAACTAAAATTGTCCAAAATTTCAAATTTCAGGTTGCCTATAGTGAGTTAAATTCTTGTCAGTCCCAAGTTGATGGCAAGCAAAAACTGGGCTAGTTACTATTAGAATCTCAAATCCTAGGTGTTATATTTTTACCTTGTTTTCTCAGTAGTTGATTCTCCTTCCTCATAGTGTAGTTGTAACAACAAATCCATGCCTCGATATATGTTTGCAACATTGATAACAAATGAAGCTAGGCATAACAATACTTTTCTTTGGGAGGAGTGTTGTTGTTATGTAGATAAGTTTGTAGGGGGTGGAAGGAAGCATGCATGCATGCACCATCATTAGTTAATTTCCTATTTTAGATTTAGAGAAGGCCCAATTATCTATGAGAAAAGTGCATGTTGTAGGGCATGGATCCCAAGAAGGTCATGCATTAATTAGTCTTAAGTTCAGAGGCTCAGTGCATGTATGCAATGACCTAGTGCTCTCGAGTTGAGAACACTATTTCTGGAAGCGTTATCCATGCATGAGGGTGGACTCAACATCATCACCTAGGGTTAGGGTTAGGTTTTAACACCATCACCTAGGGTGCATCATTAGATGTATTTAGCATCCCCCATCCACCCAACTGAGGGAAATTACCCTTGACCTCTTCCTCTAATGCCATAAATTTAACATTTCTTTAACCTCTGTGGGAAGGTAGTCAAATGTCTTCTCTAAATCCATTTTCAACATTTGTTTCCTAGGATCGGGTTCTATAACATCAATTTGGATGCATTAGGGGAATTTTGAGGTCTAAAATGGGCCTCGTAAGAAATATGTACAACCATAATAAACTCTATAAGAACCAACAGTATTCAGGATGATGATTCCAACCATGGGGGATGATTCACCATTTTTGGAGTAAAAAGTAAAAAGATTAAAAATAATAAAATAATAAAACTATTTTTTCAACTCGTATTTTCAACTTATCTCCCTAAGGTTTTACTCAAATTTCAAGCGAGAGTACTCGTTGGATGAAAAATTTAATTTCTCATCCAAGGAGTACCCCTATTGCATACTTTCGATGGACCCTGCTACATGAAAAAACGTTATTGCAATCACATTTTTTCATGTATTTCTCATGTCTCACGTAGTATGATCTATCTAAAGTATGAAACATAGGTATTCCTTGGATGATGAATCAAATTTTTCTTCCAACAAGTGATGCCACTCGAAATTTGAGTAAACCCATAGGGAGATAAGTTGAAAATACTAGTTGAAAAAATAGTTTTTCTTTTTCCCTCTAATTTGATGATGTAATCTAATATTATTTTATTATTTCCACTATTATTATATAATTTCCTTAGGAGGCCCATTTTAGACCTCAAAATTATCCTAATGTTAGGCATTTTAATTATGGCTTCATTTATAATTTTGTGGTTTTTCAAGTTTTTATTTTTTATTATATCTATTATGTAGCTTGGGCTTATTAGGAGATAGTATATTCTTTGTATTCCTCTAGTTAATAATCGATTGGACATGAGTCCCATTGATCTATCTTTTGGTCATTTGTGGATAGTAGTGAAATTCTGCATTGATTTTGAAAATTTGATGACTTAGAATTTTAACATAAAATCTGCACAAGTTGAAAATGACAAGATCAATAAAAAGTATCTCAGATTAGCTCTAGATCACCTTCAACATTTTTCATTGAAAAACCCTAAGATTTATCAAAATTAGTTACACACTACACACTTCTCTTGTATAAAACCATTGTCCTTCATGTTCACACCTTAATAGGCAACTGGGGCTTGGGGCTACACTCATCTCCAAATTTTTAAATATGAATAAGGACAACCAAATACCCTAGGCCACATATGTATGTAGAGCCTTGAAGGATTTTTTCAGCATTATCAATCATCCAAGAATGAGAGCAAACAACCAGAGTCCTATGTTCCCACTTGTTACCATTCAAAATTTGAAGGTTTTTATTTCTAATTGATTGAAAAAAGTACATTTAACAAGCCTTGTACGTGATGCATCTCTTGGGTTAAGATTTTGTTATATAGGGCATATTAGAGAAATATTCTTGTTTTAAATGACTTGTTAGATTCCAAACTTTTTTCCACCATCAAACACTTTGCCCAACCATTATTTACTACATAACATTCTAGAACAAACTTGATCAAAACTAACATATCGCTTGACAATGAAAATATTAAATGAAATATAACATAAATGGACAATAGGCAAGAAAAGTGATGTGGATAGAGAGAAGTAGCTAGCAAATAAGGAGAAATGATGATTTCCCCAAGGTGAATTAAGAAGTGAAGAAAAAATGAATTCCAAAGTCATTGATTTTGACCCTTATTATGATGTGGATGATGAGAGTCATGGTAAAAATATTAATAAGAGGGTTGATGAATACTATGGAAAACATGTCCTGAGATCCTTGTCTTGATAGGGATCCATACTAGTTTCGACTCTTGAAGAGCGCAGTATAGACTGCCCTTTTGATCTCATAGCTCGATTTTCATAGGTACCTAAGGGTTTGCAAACATTTATGTCAAGAGTGGATGAATTATAAAGTTCAAATTCAGATAAGTGCTTCGAGAGATCGATTTTATTTCAAATTGGTTAATAACCATCAAATCTTCCAGACACAGAATTTCAATAAGAGAAATGGCGTCAGATAGAAACTTACCATTGCGAGAAATGAATGCAGTGGAAATTTCTTTTCCAAGGCTTTGCGAGTCGGTGGGCTCCAAGATTTTTTTCCCTCTTCCATAGATTTATCAACGACCTTTGTTGTAGTAGCCTCAAAGGGGTTTTTGTTGCCTGTGCTTAGGAAAATGTTCGATTCATAAAGGGATGTCCAAAAATGAAGCTTTCTCATTAGCTACTCAAGTCTAGAATTTCTGGAACACCTCTATCCATGTCTTTCATTGCCTTAGAGGAGAATGTGAATGACTGCCAAGCTTTAGAGACAACCTACAAAGATAGGGGCGCTTTTTGGGTGATGGTGGAAGGAAAAGCCATGGTTGAACCTTATGTGGGTGTAAGGTTCCATAGAAAAATCAAGGAGCCACACAAGATCTAGTTAGTTGTCCGTTCCCCTACACAAAACCTCAACAATCATCCTATCTCTGTCAAACTGAAAGGGAAAAACAATGTTGGTGTAAGATCCATTTGGAGCCTCAGACACATTGGAAGAGCCCCTTTGGGCTTCATTGAGAGTCTTAGCCACATTGACCAAATCCTGAACACAGGTCATTTTCTTAAAGCATGAGCTGTGATACCTATAAAAACTTAAACTTAAAACTATTGACTTATGAGGACTAGCTATCGCAGGAACCTCAAACATAGAGGAAATGTTCATGATTTTTTAACAGGCTACCAAAGGAAATAATCATCGAGATATAGTGTCAGTGGAAGAATAACAGAGTTACAGGAACTCGTGGCAAAACCCTAGTCTCCATTGCTAAAACCTCCTCCAGAGTTCAAAAATCCCTTTTTCGAATTAACCATAACTTGTTCTTCCATTCTTGAAGGTTCCTTGAGGGTTTTTTCTTCCATTCTTGAAAGCTCCTTGAAAGCTCCTTGAGGGTTTGAACAAAAATGGCACCACCCACCTCCAAATTTTATTTGGTGGCATGGTATGTGGGCCTTTGAGTAAAAAAAACAATCGTAAATTGCCATTGTATATATTAAAAATGGTTGAAAAAAAAATATGAAATTAAATGAATGTCTTAAAAACTCATTCGTGTAGTGGTGATTTAATGGAATTGAATTACTTTTAAATGTTTCAGATTTTTTTTTCTAATATGTTATTAGACATTTCTCTTCTTTCTAGACAATTTCAACCTTTTTAAAGGGGAAGAGGTGAGAGTCTCTTGTAGTAGTGGTTCAATAGAATGGAATCATCTTTAAATTCTTTGGAGACCTTTTGCCAAGATGTTTTCATACATTTCCCCTCCTTCTAAACAGTTTCACCCCTTTCAAAGGGGGAAGAGGCGATAGTCTCTTTTTGCTCTTTCTCAAAAGGTGTGAAAGGGACTAGGGTGACATGCTTCAAAATGTCACATTCTGCCATGGTTTGTGTCCAGATTTTAAGCCAGTAAGGTGGAAGGGTCTCTAAACTTGTTTAGGTGTACAATTAAAAATGAACATTTCATTGCCATTCTCGTTTTCAAATAAAATCTCAGGGGAGAGATCAGTCTTCTCTTTTAATAAATTTGATAAATATTTTACATATGGAACAGGGCATATCTTGGCTGCAAACATGGGCTATAAAGGTTGGGGTGGCATGGGACAAAAATAAAAAGGTCCCTTGACAAATGTAGATTCTCTCAATCTCCCCCCAGGATAAGGCCTTGGTGCAAAAAGGTTACATGAATCTTCAAAGGAAATTTAGGATGAATATTGTGTTCACAAGATGAGGTTTCATGAATAAGAGATGGAAAAGGATATTTTTGGGACTTTTAAGAAAAATTTAAAGTAAGATACATATGCTCATAAACCCCAAGTAGAAGCCCAAGATAAACATATGAGCTCTAGCCCTCGTCCTAAGTCATCTAATGCTACTTCTTAACAACAAGTCTATTATTGGTGTTGGTGGATAAAGAAAAAAAGGAGAAGGATGCTAATGATAGGGAAGGGAGAGTGAAGATGAGATAGAGGAGATAGACTTGAAAAATACTAAAAAAGAGGAGGAATCACAAGTGGAACCCAAAGATACTTCTAACCAATATCTTTCCTCTACCTAGAGTACCTCTATCACATCTCCTTCTTCATCCCTTGCAATTTTTCTCAGTACTACTTATATTAAAGCTTCCTCAATTATTGTGATATCCCAATCAACATAAATGTACATGCCTAGTGTTAACCCTTCTTCCAGTGTATTAATTACCTTATAAGTTCCCTTTTTATATTCCCCTTCTATTACAATTCCATCCCCTAGTATCTTGGCTACCTTTTTGTCTACTACTGATATCATGATCATCATGATAGTTGTTGAAGCCCAAGTTTCTACCTCGTGTACATTGTAATCATTTCAGCCTTGAGATTCTTTTGCTAATTTTGTTGAAATAAAATCATAGGATAAATGGATTCAAGATAATCTACCACCTTTGGTAACTAATGAGGCAACTGGTGAAAGGATTCTAGCCACCATGAATCTAGAGATAGGGATCCTTTCCCTATTGGCTTTTGATCATAAGTGGACATGTTACATTAAAAAATGAAAAAGTCGAACAATGATTTATATTTTGAAAGGATTATCGATAGAGCTAATGATAAAGATTTAAAGGACCATAAACTAAACTCATTAATATATAAGCAGGGCCATTAATATAGCACTTGAGGTGTTGGGTTTGTTACAAGTGATATTAGAGCATATTACAACACTATCCTACTGTGGGAAAAAAATAGGCTTAAAGGCTAAAAGTTTCTATAGTTTTTGTTATGGTGATCACTTGTAACTAAACACTAAATTGATTGCATTACAACATTGAAGAGAAGACATAAGCAGGTGCTAATAGTACAGATGAAGTTATAACATTGATAAGATTGTACAATTCCCTCTTAAATGAACCTTAGACATCATATATAGGGAATCTAAAGATAGAAGGAATGTGGAAACACCTAAGGATACAAAAGAAATAATGAGGAGCCTAAAGGTGGGGATCCAAAGCTACCAGATAAATAATAAAAGGATAATTTAGGACCATGAAAGGAAATTATAATTGAATGTTGTGTTACTACATAGTCTATCTAAAATCTAGAAGAAATTGTAGCAAGGAACAAATTCTAGCAATGCTAGAAGAAATCCCTATAAGAAGTTGTAAAACCCATCAAAGATTCAAAAACATGGCCCAACTACCAACAACACATGGAAAATATCCCATTTGAAACCTATTTCAAGAATGTTTCTCATGACATCACAAATGGTTATTTTGATTATTTGAAGGTTAGTGTTTCATTTCATTAAAATGATACTGCAAGTACCAAAAACAACAACATATATACTACAAGTACCAAAAGTAATATAAATACTTGGTCTACCATTTTGTATAGACACCAAGAAAATATGGATATATGCCACCATTGTACTCCTGTGAAATGGGCCATGAGAAACAATGGTTGAGGGCTATAGCGTATATGGTTACACCCTACACCCTCATCTGTAGTATGAAAAGATACACTAGTGGGATAATACTGATTAGAATGACTGGAAGCCATTTTTTGAAACTTTTGAATGAAGGTATTTGGGAAGTTATTTACTCTTGTGAAAGTTTATATTTTGTCAATGACACTCGTGATTTAAAGGGAGTGAGCACTCATAAATAAAATAATTTCCTTGGGCCAACAATGAGGTATTTCTTCGTTAGCAAAGTCAAGTATGACACATAGCTTGCACAACCCATTCTACTCTCCTAAAAAAGAACCTAGAGCTCACATGAAAATCCTAGGTATGAGTCTAGAAAAATCCATCCTCTTAATTGACCAAGATCACGAGGGATTTCTCCTATGGTGTATTGATTAATAATGTCTTAATTGACCAAGATCACCAAGGATTTCTCCTATGGTGTATTGATCAATAATTTGGACTTAAGCTCAACTATGATGGGTCTAGTTTGGACTTGAGCTCAACTTTGATGGGTTTAGTGTATAATGCTCAGTGATCTTCTTTGAGAGGGAAATATGTCAATATCTAGCAAGCCATTTTTAATTTATAATAATTAAAAAATAGATAGTCTTAAATAAACATCTTAAAACCACCTTGTGTGTAGTAGTGATATTAATAAGATGGTCGAGGAAAATAATGTTTTCAATGAAATGAGGAAATGAGGCTTGTGTGAAAGGCTACAAAATTCTTTGATACTGACAAGTCCCATGTACTTATAGTCGGAAATACATACATCCAAAATGCCAGAGCAGAGTTTGTCATGATGAATTCATGATTTATCAAGGCATGTCATACCTCTTGATTTGAAAAAAAAATGTATAGAATGTGAAGTTTGTGTGACTAGAAAATTGAAGCATGTCACCTCATTCAAAAAATATATTATTAATAAAACAAGGAACTTATGCCATGTTTTAAGGGTTCAAATATAGTATGAAAATGATCAGTTTCAATAGCTTCTCCAACTAGTTGAGGAGTACCTCTTATATATGGAACAAAGTTATTCCAAAAAAAAAAACTGACGATAAGCAAAATTGCATAAACCACAATGTTTCATTCATATACCTCACACACAATCAACTTCTACAAGGTATGCACAAAAACCCTTAACCCTGATCTGTTAGTCAGTTTGGCTACTATTTTGCACTACAATTAACCTAACTTTGGTTAGATGGTATAAGAGGATATAAATGCCTGAAATATTGGCTATGAATGCGCTCAATACACTTCAATATTTTGACCCCATGAAGCACTAATTGCGTAACTTTATGTTCAATATAGAATAGGGATTGCAAGAAGATTGAATATTGAAGGGTGCATAATTGTCCACCTGGCACGGTACTCCAAATGCTAATAACATGCAAGGCATCAAGAGAATTAAGTAGTTCACTCATACACTATACGTATATTCTTACTTAACCACCTGAATATATGATATACACTTGAAAAAATAGATTGCAGTGGTGTTACGAGAATGATGAAGGACAAAACTAGATTGCTACTATGAATAGTTCTAGTGATTTGTATTGATCTCATAATTCTACATTTTAAGTGCGGCACAATATCATTAATATATAAGTCCATTTAGACTTGTGACAGGGCATGATAGTATAAAAAATTCCCAACTGGACAAATAAGGGATGCTAAAAAATGAATGAGAGTGATCAAAGTCCAAGCCAAAATTATCCAAATCAAAATTATTAATAGTGCAGAGAAGCATTTGATGGGAACCTTAAGGTACTTGAATGATGTTAAAGGTGGAACGAGGAGCAAAAGATTACACAAAAACTATAGAGAAACATCCGTTAATGTTTTCACCATCTTGACCACACTCTAATATGCAAGAAAAAACCCTTAGGCTACAAAATAATAAACATCTTACCATCCAAATGACATAGAATCTGCGAAGTCCAAGGATAATATATCATTCAATGTAGTGATTATTTTAGTTTTGCTTAGCACTACAAATGGTTTATCACTCCCCCACATGCACATATCATATTTAATCACATTCATAAGATGGAGGAGAATCACAGTTACTAAAAATTCTCTGTCTATCTGGAGGTAGGAATGACTACCAAATTCTGATTCAAAGCATGAACATAATGTACCTAAGAAGCTAGAATTCATTTGAAGACTTAAAAGTGATTGTGTGTGTTTAGTCACATAAGAAGTCAGAATTTTCTTGAAGATTTTAAGAATGATTGCGTGTGTTTAGTGTGGCAAGGGAACCTTACCGATACATAAACACATACCTTTTCAGTATATATATATATATATTATATATATATATATATATATATATATATATATATATATATATATATATATATTTCCTATCTCTCAAACTTTTGTTCCCAGATGGAATGGGAAACTGAGTGAGGTGAATGATATTATGTAGAGCTAAGTATATCCACCCTTTGCATATCTTCCACAGTTCAATTTAATCATGCTAGAGTACTAGAGAAAAAGAAACAAAACCTAGGTAAGTACTTTAACATTCCCTTTCTAGAATTAGTAGCATGAGTGAGCCTCCTACATGTTGTCTATCTATTTTGATTTGCTCACACTACTTATAATTCCCTCATGCTTGGCCACATTGTTGTGATGCAGATTAATAGTTATTTCCTTAAGAAAGCAACTATGATAGCAACCTCCTCTTCTTACTTGGCTAGTACTTGATATCCTAACTTAAAATTCCATTTTGGCTATCAATAACTCTTTTAATAGATTTTTCTTTGGAATAGTAGGGGATTTGTGAAGCTATAAAAAGAGTGCTTGATGCACAATGAAATTCTCCATATAGATATGTCCACAAGAAATATAAATAAAAAACACAAGAAAGAATTAAAAAAAAACAACACAAAATATATGACTTAAATGACACCATAGGTTGATGTACATAAAATTCAATAATAATAATATTAAAAAATAAAAAGGGGTGTGTTACAAAATTTTCTTGAACAATATTGCTCATAAGCCATGGGTGAACCTTCATAAAACTCCTCCAAATATAGGATATGTCGCGTGGGATGTGCGCGAAAAAAATTATCCACAATATCATCGATTTATTTTAGAAGTATTTAGTTTTTATGATGTTATTCTAGATACCATCTCCATTTAGATCCCCCCAAAAAATTTTCATAAGTAATTCCCAACTCATATGCTCGAGATCAAGGATGCCCCATCCTCCTTCCTCTTTCCTCTGAGTCATTATCACTATGCTAGCCAAATATTACTTGTGCGTATCAGAGTTAAAATCCCAAATAAAGTTGGAGATTTTGGAGTAGACCATTTTCATGATATTCTTAGGTAGAACGAAATGATGAAGCTAGTGTATAGAGATGCTCTGAAGGACTACTCGAACTAGAGTAAGCTTTCCTCCTAGGGAGATCCACCTGTGTTCCCAAGATAAAATTTACGATGGAATTTATATATAAGCCAAGTCCAGTTCTTAATTCCATAACAATTAGGTTTGATGATAAATCCAAGATATTTAAAACCCACATCCAATGCAGTGCAGATAACACCAAAAATCTAAGAAATCTCCAGTACCAGTGCATCATCTGGGTAAATTAGAAATATACGAGATTTAGTATTACTCATAAGGAGTCCAAAGGTTGTTCCAAAGAGGTCAATAATACCATAAATGTGTCTCTATTCCAGAATAGATAATCTACCAAATAGTAACACATCATTGACAAAAATAAGATGAGTAACCTTGACTTGTCTAGTAATAAAGATACATGTCAGTGACCTATCCATATGTGCCTACAAGAGAAATATGTTAAGCCCTTCAATAAAAAGAATGAAAAGAAGGGGTGATAATGCACATCCTTTTCAGAGACCCCGAGAGGCAGAAAATAATTTAGTAGGAAGTCCATTAACCAATATGAAAAATTTTGCAGTAGATACACAGGCCATGATACATTTTGAAACTTGAAATGAAATGCCAATTTTGTGTAGGAACAACCAAAGAAAGGTCCAATCTACATAATCAAAATCTTTTTGTAGGTCCAACTTCATAATAATTTCCTCGAGATTCTTATATTTGATAGTATGTATAGTCTCATGTGCAATAGAAACCACATCTTGAATTTGTCTTTGATGAAGAAACCCAAATTGTTCATGGGTGATACCATCCGACAATGTAGGTTTCAGCGTATTAGCAATGATTTTGGAAATAATTTTTTATAAGGTGTTGCAAAGAGGGATAGACTTGTAATCAACAAAATTTGATGCATGTGAAACATTAGAAATCAATGTAATGAAAGTGGAATTAATATCACCAGGGATATAATCAATCTTTCAAGATTCTTCTGCAACCGCTAATATATTAGTGCCCATAAGTTCCTGGAAGTGTAAAAATAATTCAATGGGCCAGCCATCAGGCCCAAGGATTTTATCACGAGCAAAGGATTTCATCATAGCCTGTAATTCTTCCATTGTAATGGGCTAAAATATCATAGTATTTGTGTTGGCATCGAACATAGTCAGATATGAATCAACGACCCCCATATGTTGCATAATATCCACCTCTGCTCTAGCCCTATATTGATTGAAAAAAATATCCACGCCTCAGCTTGGAAGGGTATATAAGAAATTACCATTAATATCCTAGATTTCCCAGATGGATTTCTCCTTGCGGTGCTTCATTGCATGATAATGAAATAATTTTGTATTTTTGTCTCCTCCTGATACCCAGAGAGCATGAATTTTAAGTCTCCACTCCTCCTCTTGTAATTTCAAAATTTCATTCTTCCTCTTTTATAAATCCACAACTAGTAATTGATGCGCCACCGTGTTACACAATAATTTTTCACTGTCCTTGTACTCCCTGTTCCTTGATCTTGGAGCACCTTTATAGTAAACCATATGTACTTCCTTATCATGAAGAACATCTGTCTGTGTCACTTTCCATCTCCAAAGCATTTTTCCTTTACATAATTTCCAGAGATACTTCCTTTAAACCTAGTTTTAAAGGCCGATGCTATCCCTCAGTTTCTTCCCCGTGCCGATTTGCTAAGAATAATACTGAGCCTCACACCGATCAACATTGTTATCCCTTGATTACCCACGCCGATCCTCTTCTAGAAAGTTTTTAAAAATTGAATCGAAGATTCGAGATCTATAATCTTTGTGGGTGGAAGTCTCGTAAATGGTTAGTCGAGACAGAGCCGAGAGAGACTGTTTGGGCTCCTTTCCCTTATTGAAAAGGAACTAACCTAAGAGATAAGGCTTCTTCCCATCATAAGAGGAACTATATAACCTCTTTCATACCTATATAATCCCCTTCCATTCCAACCTCTGCTAGCTTTGGATTAGTCTTGGATGGGCATTGGATGCAACTTGGATTTAGCTTAGTTAGTGATAGGAGAGTTTGATAGTCTTAGCTCTTAGTTTATTCTTGTTAAGAGCGTGTTAAAGGGAGAATATCTTGTAGAATGTTTTGGTGTGAATAAGGAGAAAGAGATCTTAAATTCCCATGATTGAGGTGTTTTAGGAGATGTTAGAGTGATGCTTGCGATCCTAACCCATTGAAGGAAACCTGCAATGCTAAGGCAAAGGTTGTACTTTCCTTATTGTCATAATAATACAACTGATATTTTTTTTCCTATATCAATTGCAATATTTTATTTGGTAGCTTAAGACTCCTTAGCCTCTTAATTAGATTGAGCTCGATTTTATGCTATCGCATTTGCTGTTATTTCTTGTATGTTTGTTTCAGGTACGTGAATGAAAGGAAGCTAGAGCAAGGAAGTAAGATCACCATCAAGTGGATTAGCGTTATAAGAGGTAGGCCCTCTTATTTGATTCTCAATCTAAGGGAAATTATGTTAGATTGTCTTGTTTATGGCTAGACCCTCTCCCTTGGGCTAGAGGGATTGTCTTTGTGATGAATTTCTTCGTACAACCATTTCTCCTTTGTTTTCTGAATTTTACACCATTTTCAGCCTTTGGTTTTGAATTTAGAGTGGTTAGTCTGTATGTCGTTTGAGAAATTGTTTTATTTTTCTTTAAATACCTTGATCAGCACTGCTATTTTGTTGATAGTCATGCTGACCAGTGCTAGTTCTGCTTAAACAAACGCGCCATAGCCCTTTATGGTGCTTTCTGCCCGTTAAAAAGTGATGCCGATTCTTGTAGGTTAAAATCGGGGTTTCTTTAAAACCATATGCCAATGTGTCTTGCCCTCCTAGATTTTGTTGCTTGGCCTATCTACATCTATTTTCCCTGTGAACTAAGATGACTAGGATCCTTTGTTTGCTAGGTTTGATTGATTGATTGGCTTGAAGTTTCATTGCTTGATTTTTTGAGTTTTGGATGGTTTCTACGACCTTAGGGCATCTAGGTCAATTACCGTTCATTTGTTTGTTTACTCATTGTGTCAAGTTTCTAATTTGCTGCTTCATTTAATCCATCTTTCAATCGCAACATCTTCCTTGCTTCATTTTTTATCGAATGAGTGAAAGAGTCTTGATTTTTCTGTTATTTCGAGTGTCTCTTTTCTCTTTTCATGCATAGATTACATTGCTTGGTTTGTTGATTAAAGCATTTATGTGTTTGGTTTGTTCGATTCAGGGAAGAAGTTGATTTTAGTTTCATTTATCATGCTTTGAATTTGATTGATGGTTGTTTGTTCGGAATTGGTGAAATTTTCATTAAAGTGCTTTATATGAAAGATTCATTTTTCATTTTATGAAAAGAAGAACATCATTCTAGTTTACTTAAGTGAAAATATTGCATTAGTAGCGTCATTGAGAAGCTAGAATTGAATCATCATAAGCATTGGAAATGAAATGAAACCTCTTTTGTTGTTAAGGGAAGATTAAGTGCATTTAGGACATGTATTAGTGAATGATTTCATTCTTTGATTGTTGCATTGATTGTGTGCTCTCTATCCCTCAATTAGTGTTAACTTTCATTGAAGAAAATATTTCTTTTCTCATATAGTTGCATATAGGAGTTTTTAGATTAAGAGGTAGGCCCTTGGAATTGAAACCTAATTCAAGATCAACCATTAAAATTTATTGAATTAACCTAAGCAAGCATTGAAACTTAACACTCACATTTAGTGGTCTAGGCTAGAGACGTGTTTTGGTGTCTTTAAACCTAGCAGTTGTTGTTAAATTTAAACAATTCTAGGACAGACTTGTGCTCCTTGTACCGTCGCGTATATAAAGGGAGACCCCACTAGGTTGCAATCCCTTATCCGTAGGAAGCCAAGTCTACCGCCTTATAAATGTGAGACACCGAACACAACATTCAAGGAGATTGCCTGCTCGAACTTTTTGGTTTGCCGAGAGGTCTTCCATAGTTCACGGTTACCTGGTACTCCCTTTTGACTAGATTATCCTGAGTAGTCATTTTGGTCTTTTTGACTTTTTAAACTTAAAATATCATCGAGCACTTGTCCTTTCAAGCTCGTTAACTCCAAAAGTGACTAGGGTCACCTTTCATCCTTTTCTCGACTCCTAAAACATGAAAATGCAAAGTTTTGCTTCAGTATCTTAAAATTAACTGCCCACGAAATATTCATGGTTAAAGTTATCTTCCTTAGTGATTCTTTAGGGTCGATTCCAATGGAAACATTTCCAGAGTCTACTAGTTAAGGATTCCCCTTGGATGGGAATTCTGGTCCTTTTCCTTATTTTGGAAATGTTGGTGCTCCTTATATGGCAACGTTGTCCCTCCACCATTGGTTTAACTATCTGGTTATTTTTGACCTCGATGGTCCCGTGTGTTGCCACTCCTGCTCAGCCATCTCCTTCATTTGAACCACATCACATTGATTAGAAAGTTTACCTCTCACCTTTTCCCCCTATTTCTTCACCTTCCTCCTCTACTTCACCAAGTGAAAGTTTGAAATCCAGTAACCAGGAGGCTAAGAAGAAGAAGAATAAGACGAAGAAGAAGAAGTCCGATAAGAAAGAGGCCAATCGTGCGGTTGTTACTCCAAATGAACCTCCCGTAGACAAACCTTCTGATCTACCACAGAAGGTTAGTTTCCGTTGCAAGTTGTGAAAGGGTGACCATATCCTTCGAGACTATCCTGGCATTCCTAGAGTCTTAGAGGTATGGTCTCAAGACCTGAATCGACCATCCCCATTGACCTCTAGAGATCATGTTGATGCTACTCCTTTAGCTAATGATGGTAAGAAGAAAGGAAAGATTAGATTCCCCTGTAGGTTATGTGAAGGGAAGCATATTCTTCACCTTTGTCCTCTTATGGATAAATCTTACAAAATTTTGGAAAACCTCACAGCTCCTCAAACCCAACTCCCTGTTGGTTATCAGAGACTTTCTTCTGAACATCTCTTAGTTGGTAAAGAGATTGATTTGGATTCATCTCTTGCCCATCCTGCTCTTCCTATGCATGACTCTCTTCTGCCTGTTCCTGACCAACCATTGGTCGAAAAGAGTGTTGACTTGGCTTTGCCTTTAGTTGTTCACTTTGTCTCCGAAGAGCGTAGTGATCATACTGATCATGTTCTTCTCATCTCCTCAGATTCTCATGAATAAAAGAGTGACCTTCCCGTCCCGTTTGTTTAGGAGAGTCCTCCTATTCCTGTAGAGCATGGGGGCAATCATATGATACCCCCACCGAGTAGTCAATTGATTGCATTCCACCTTCCATCTTGTGTAACTTTCCAGATCACAATACAAGCCTATAATATGGTAATACATGGCACTATATTATATGAAGGCGTGTCTGTTAGCATCATGTCTTCTACTACTTGGCAAGCTTTGGGTTCCCCACAACTTGTGCATGCCACCTAGAATCTGTTGGCTTTCAATGGAGGAACCAGCCAGCCCTTAGGGATCCTTCTGAAGTTCCTTATTACTTTGGGAAGAAAGACCATCTATATAGATCTGATGGTATTCCAAGGTCCTTTAGAATTCAATCTTCTCCTTGGACGCGACTATGTTTATGTCATGGGAGCTCTTGTTTCTTCGCTTTTCCATGTGGTTTGTTTTCCACATAAAGGGAGAATAGTGATCATTGATCAATTGCCATTCATTGGTCACTAGGTGCCTCTTATACAACCATCATCCCCTATTGGTTCTTTTCTGCAAGCAATACCCTCCTCGCCATAGGTCAATTATGTGGTTATCCGTTCCGTCTCCACATCTGTTGATGATCACATAGATGGTATGGTACATTATTTACTGGGGGCATTGGAACTTGATCTGTCATTGGTACTAGTTGACATGTATTCCTCTCAGAGTGTGGTTCCACCGTCTAGTGAGGAACTCTTGGGAGCCATGTTCTCGAATGGTCGATGAGCAGGGGTGCGAGGATAGTTTATTCCTGTATCAAGCTCATCAAAAAATGAAACAAGGGTTATCGGAGAAGAGTTACTTTTCTTGTGTCAAGCTCATTGAAAAATGAAACAAGGGTTACATGAGAAAAGTTCCTTGTCTTGTGTCAAGATCGTTAAAAAATGAAACAAGGAGATGGAGCATAATTGCCTGTCTTGTGTCAAGCTTGTTAAAAAACGAATCAAGGAGTCTGAACATAGTTTGTTCCTGTATCAAACTCATTAAAAAATGAAACAAATTTCAAGGATAGTTTGTTCCTGTATCGACCTCCTTAAAAAATGAAACAGATGTCCAAGGATAGTTCTTTTACTATGTCAACCTTGTTAAAAAATTAAATTACTCCCTTTTCCAAATCGAGTCTTTGATTAGGATCTCATAAAATCACATTCTAGTCTTTCTTGGATCTCGAAAGTGAACCTTCATTCCATCCACCTAGCTGAATGAAATGAAGCTTGGGGGGTATGTACCACAAATTGAGTCATTATGTTGGGGGACATGCAAACCAAAATCAAGCATATTTTTTCATTTCAAGCTTGTGTAAACATGAAACCAAATTCAAGCAGAGTCCCCCATGGTTCAAGCTTGTGTAAAAATGAACCCATGCCCAATTTAAATCTTGTGATTGTTGTTTTTATCATCTAATTTCTGCTAGATGAGCCTTGGTTGTTTCATTCCATCACCACCATCTCTTTGGTCGATCATATGCTTTCAATTGGTTATTTTTCCTTTCCTGAGGAACTGAAACAATGAGTGATTTTTCTAGCTAGCCTCTTGACATTTCAGTGTTTTGAGTAGTTCCCCCTTAATCAGAACCAGTTGCTACCCTTTATGCCACTCGTTCCTCTAGGATGAGTAACCTTTAAGCTCTTTTCTGAATCGTAAAAAATGAAAAGATTGTCGAGTATTTTTCCCTTTTAGACTCGTTAAAGAAAATAAAAGTAGGGAGTCATATTTGATCTCTTTTCTGGCTCTCAAACTATGAAAAGATTTTCGAGCTCTTGTCGTTTTGAACTTGTTAAAGGCCACGAAATGTCGTTTACCTAGTATATGTTTACCAGTTTTTCGGGCTGGGATAAACTATTTATGAAAAAGGTACTCCTTGGTTGACATAGCCAAGAGGTTGTATCGAGTATTGCTTTCTACCTTTTCAGGCGCAAGAAACAACTCTACAAAAAGGGACCTTTTGGAGTTTTCTTTTCCGTCTTTTCAAAACTCTCTAAACATGAAAAATATTCAGAGTTTCACCTTTGTGAGACTCGTTAAAATATTAAACGACATAGGACTTGTCATTATGACGAGACTGATCTCATCCTTCTTAGGGCGCGTTAATATTTACTAGGTAGGATCCATCTTAAAGATGGAATTATATTACAAGCATATTCTATCCCCATCAAGCTTGTGTAAAAATAACTATGATACTCACCAAAAATGGTGGGGGAAAATTAGAAATATTTCATCAGTTGTATTCTTCACTTGAGGCATAATGTTGCTCTTGAACATTGACACTCATCTACTATTTGTGTCGGGTTTCTGGATGTTCTCACTTTGTCACTTGCCTCCCTAGGTTTTGGATTATCCATTTTAAACCTCTCATATAATCTCTGCCACATCACCATGACCTCTGATCCTATGATGTCAAATGCTACCAAAATCTGGAGTCATGTCATTCAAGAGAAGTCTTCTTTCCTGTACATTGTCTGATCATATTGTTGGGTTGTTTTATATTCTTTCCACGACTAGCCCACGTACTTAACTGGGGGTTAGAGGGGGGGAGGTCACAGGGGGTTTGAGGGGTACCCGTAACCCCACTTTATGGGGTTTGGGGAAACGCCCCAGAATATTTTGGTTTCGGACCCTATGTTAGGTCGGGTGGACCGATCTATGGTTTTGTGCATGATTTTTGCACATGTTTTTTGGACGCGATGGTTTTCGGTCCATCGTTTTGGACGCGATGGTTTTCGGTCCATGGTTTTGGACACAATGGTTTTCAGTCCATGGTTTTGGATGCGATGGTTTTTAGTCCATGGTATTGGATGCTTCAGAATGTATAAATATGTATTGTAACATTGAAAGGAACATAATAAAAAAAAATCAAGCTGGTAGTCCCAGTTTTGGGATCTAGGGGAAATCTCTATATATATGTGTTTTATCTGTTATTCTCTCACATTGTTTATTTTCTTTGTTTTAGAATTCGTATGTAGGTAATTTATGTATGGGGTAAAAACCTACATTTGGAATCAGAGCTATTTTGGCTTCAAGGGGATGCCTTTGTTGCTGAGGGGTTTCGCTCAGGCCTGTGGTAGACCCTGTTCAGTGGGAGATCTGCGAGATTGATTCTGGTGGTGAAAGAAGATGGTGAGCAGTGGAAAGATAGATATCAAGAAATTTAATGGTCAGAGTTTTGAGTTGTGGAAACTCAAGATGGAGGATCTGTTGGTGGGTAAAGATCAGTGGATCGCGGTAGATTCGGTTACTAAACCAACGGGCGTGTCCAATGAAGAATGGAAGAAGTTGGATCGGAAGGAAAAGAGCATAATACGATTGTGTGTCTTAGATTCAGTATTGCTGAATGTATCAGGGGAAGCTACGACGAAGGCTTTGTGGGACAAGTTAGGGACTTTGTACAAATCTAAGTCTCTGGTGAATAAACTATTCCTGTAGAAAAAGCTGTATAACCTGATGATGAAAGATGGAGACTCAGTGATAGAGCATCTGAACGAATTTAATATTATGGTAAGTGAGTTAGCATCTGTTGATATTAAAATTTTAGATGAAGATAAGTGCATCCGTTTGTTGTGTTCTCTACCAGATTCGTGGGATAGTCTGGTTATTGCAATAGGTAGCAATGCAACTGCCTTGCATTTTTATGAAATAGTCTCATCCTTACTGACGGAGGAGATGAGACAGAAAAAAATGGAGAGCCAAAATGGTGATGCCTTCTCTGTACGAGGGCGGACCCATAACAGAAACAAAAATAAGACATTGAGTGGGAGATCTAAATCTAGAGGGAGATCTAAATCTCCAAGAAAACTTGTAAAGGTGGTGTGCTGGAAATGTGGAAAGGAAGGGCACTACAAAAGGGACTGTAAATCTAAATCTTTTGACAAAGGAAAGAGATCTGATGATGCTCCTTCTGTAGAGGCGAAAGCCACCTCAGATGAAGGTGGGGATACACACTTGGCGTAGTCAAGTACACATTTAGATCATGAGGCATGGTTGATTGACTCAGGTGCATCCTTTCACTTCACTCCCCATAGAGAGTGGTTTTGCGATTATGAGAAATACGATGGTGGTGATGTCTTCTTGGGGGATGACAAGAAGGCTAGAATCATTGGTCGTGGAAAAGTAAAGTTGAAGCTGCAAGGTGGAATGGTTAGAACACTTTCAGGTGTTCTACATATTCTTGAATTAGCCAGAAATATGATATTTGTTAACAAACTGGATGATGCAGGTGTAAAAACAATGTTCGAGAAGGATACCTGCAAGATGGTTCGGGGAGCACTGGTATTAATGCGGGGAGTTCAGATTGAGCTCTGTACAAGCTGCAAGGTAGCACTATTATTGATGGGTGCAACAGTTCTGTGGTTCCTAAAAGTGGAGCAAAAAATCTAGTGGTCTTTGGAGAGAAGACCATGCTGTGGCATCAAAGGCTTGGACATATTGGAGAGAAGGGCCTTCGGATACTTCATGGTAAAGGTATGGTAGAAGGTATGAGTAATATCTCTTTGGATCTTGATTTCTGTGAAAATTGTGTATACGGGAAGCATAATCAGGTGAGTTTCCCCTTTGGTGGAAAGAGGGCGAAACATATATTAGAGCTTGTTCAAAGTGATGTGTTTGGACCTGTGAAGGTTCTATCATTGGGTAAGTCTATGTACTATGTATCATTTATAGATGACTTCTCAAGGAATACATGGATATATTTCCTTAAGAAGAAATCTGAAGTCTTTGACAGGTTTAAAGAATTTAAGGCTTTGGTGGAAAACTAGATAGAGAAGAAGATAAAGGTGTTGAGGATAGATAACTGTGGAGAGTTTTGCAGTAAGGAATTTGAAGAATTTTGTAAGAAGTGTGGTATAACATGGCAGAAGACTACTCCATATACACCTCAACAAAATGGATTTGCATAAAGAATGAACAAGACATTGATGGAAAGGGCAAGAAGCATGCTCAGTGGTGCCGGGTTAGGATAAGAATTCTGGGTAGAGGTGGTGGAGACAACATGTTACTTGGTCAATAGATCACCTTCATCAGTGTTGGAGGATAAGACTCCCCAAGAGGTATGGACTGGTAAGAAACCCTCTCTTTCACATCTGAGGGTATTTGGATGTGATGCATATGTACATGTTCCAAAGGAGAAAAGAACCAAGTTGGATAGTAAATATGAAAAGTGCTCTTTATTGGGTATAAGGATGGTTTAAAGGGTTATAAGCTTTGGAACCCAGTAACAAGGAAGGTTGTGTACAATCAAGATGTGGTGTTCAGAGAGGTGAAAGATGTTATTAAACATGACGTCCAACCAAAGGAACTTGAGAAGATAGAGTTTGAGCTAAAGGAGGAAGAATCAAACTCTACAGCAGAGGAGGAATTAGAAGATGAAGAGCCACAAACTCTAGGTGTGTGAAGATCAGTTCGAGAAAGAAGGCAGCCAGAAAGGTATAGTCCATCTAATTTCTGTTCAAATTTTGCTTTGTCTGTTACTGATGATGATCCCAGAAATGTGAAGCAAGCAGTGGAGTTAGAGGATGGAAAACTCTGGAAAGAGGCCATGGTTGATGAAATGGCATCTTTGCACAAAAATGAGGCTTGGAATCTAGTGGATTTGCCGGATGGAAGGAAACCCATTGGTAGAAAACGGGTGTTGAAAACGAAGACAAATGTAGAAGGAAAAGTGGAGAAATAGAAAGTTCGGTTGGTAGCAAAAGGTTATTCCTAGGTGTTGGGAATTAATTTTGGTGAAATTTTTTCTCCTGTTGCCAAGGTAACTTCTATTAGATTACTTTTATCTGTTGTTGCTGCTTTTGATTTTGAGGTAGAACAGATGGATGTGAAGACAACATTTCTTCATGGGGATATGGAAGAGGAGATCTACATGAAGCAAATTGAAGGTTTTGTGGTGAAGGGTTAGAAATAACTGGTATGCAAGTTAAATAAGTCTCTGTATGGGTTAAAACATTCACCAAGGATATGGTATCAAAAATTTGATACATTTATACGGGGACTTGGCTTCACCAGAAGCAAAGCAGATCACTGTGTGTATTTTAAATTAATTGGTGACCGTGTTATTTATTTGGTCAGTTATGTGAATGATATGTTGCTGGTTGGAAATGACAAAGAAATTATGCAGGATTTGAAGACCCATTTGTCTTCCAAATTTGACATGAAAGATCTTGGTGCTGCAAACTATATTTTGGGCATAAAGATCAGACAAAGTGGAAGCTCTCGTTAAACTAGAGGAAGTATGTCAAGACAATATTGCAGATTTTTAATATGTAGGATAGTAAACCGGTGAAGGTTCCTATTCCTGTAGGTGTGAGGTTATCTACTGAACAGTGTCCCAAGACACAAGAAGAGGAAGAGGACATGTCCCATGTTACATATGCAAGTGCAGACAATAGCTTGATGTAAGCAATGGTCTGTACTAGACCAGACATTGCACATGCAGTGGGAGTATTGAGCAGGTTTATGTCAAAACCAGGGAAGGAGCATTGGACAACAACGAAGCGAGTTTTTAGGTATTTGCGTGGCACTAATGATTATGGTTTGTGCTACCAAGGAAGATTAGGATTGGACAGAGTATTGGATATTCGAAGCTTTGTTGATGCAGACTGGGCTGGAGATCTGGATCAGAGATGATCTACACGTGGGTATGTGTTTAACCTATTTGGAGGTGCAGTCAGTTGGATGAGTAAGAAACAATCTGTAGTGGCACTATCAACTACATAGGTAGAATACATGGCAGCCACTCATGCAAGCAAGGAAGCAGTTTGGTTGCAGAGATTGTGTTCAAGTATGGGGTTAGTATAGGAAGCTATAAGGATAGACTGTGACAGCCAAAGTGCAATTTTCTTGGCAAAGAACCCTACATATCATTCAAAGACAAAGCACATTGATGTTCAGTATCACTTTGTGAGGGATATGATGGAAGAGAAAAAGGTGTTGCTGGTAAAGGTGGACACTTTGAAGAATACTGCAGATGCATTGACAAAATCTGTGAGCACTGAGAATTTCTCTTGGTGTAGAGAAACAATGGGCATTGTAGGGCTGGATAAATGACTAAGCTCTGTTGTGGCCCCCTGTGGAAAGAAAACAACAAGTGGGAGAATGTTGGGTTGTGTTATATTCTTTCCATGATTAGCCCACATACTTAACCGGGGGTTAGAGGGGGGGAGGTCACAGGGGGCCACCTATGGTTTTGGACCCTATGTTAGGTTGGGCGGACCCAACTATGGTTTTGTTAATGATTTTCGCACATGGTTTTTGGACGCGATGGTTTTCGATCCATGGTATTGGATGCTTCGGCATGTATAAATATGTATTGTAACATTGAAAGGAACATAATAAAAAAAATCAAGCTGGTAGTCCCAGTTTTGGGATCCAGGGGAAAATCTCTGTGTATATGTGTTTTATGTGTTATTCTCTCACATTGTTTATTTTCTGTGTTTTAGAATTTGTATGCAGGTAATCTATGTACAGGGTTAAAACCTACACATATGTCATTATCTTGAATTACTCTAATTCATCGTGCTTCCTTTTTTGTGTCGATGATGAAGCATTCATTACGACCTTCCTTCGACAGATCGCTTCTTGTCGACTTTAGCCCATTATCCAAGAAGTTGATCTAGAAACTCCCTTCTAGTACCTTAGAGCTTGCATGCCCCAATGACAAGTTCTTCACACTCAAAAACAGGTTCTCATCATTGGCCTTTGATAGAGTGATTTCGCAGGTGTTCGACTTCAATTCCTTATTCACACTTCGTGAATTGTACTAATAGTACCTTGACAACCATTGACATTATGGGTGGTTTCTCTCGTGCTTGTTAACGGTTCACATCATTGACCGGTAATCAGGCGACTTTCTAGCATGTTTGACTTCAACACGTCTATTCACATGTTAAAATTTGTACTTCGATTGGGTCATGTTGGTGCACATCACCCTGGGCTCAAATTACAAAAGTCCAGGTTGTGAGAAGTGATGAATTCATGATTGTATACATGATTCCTTAGACAAATGGTTGTGACCATGCCGTGGGTCTCATTTTTTTTAATTCCCTCAGTCGGATGGTTGTGTCCATGCCGAAGATTCATGCACATGATCCTTTTCTGGATGGATAGTTGCACCTATACCATGGATTCATGTATTGTTATATGCCTCTTTGATTTATTAGGCATGACTATGATTTCAAATATGTATATGTATGCTTGACTTGTAGGTTTTTTGATGATGGTATCCGATTCCTTACATCTACTCATAAATCATTTCACTCCTCACTCTTGTTTGACTTTCATACTTTAGGGGACATCTGTTACACAGTAATTTGTCATTGTCCTTGTACTCTGTGTTCCTTGATCTTGGAGCACCTCTATAGTAAACCCTGTGTACTTCATTATCATGAAGAACATCTCTCTGATTCCCTTTCCATCTGCAAAGCATTTTCCCTGTACATCATTTCTAGAGATACTTCCTTTAAACTTAGTTTTAAAGGTCGGCGCTATCCCTTAGTTTCCTCCTCGCACCGATTTGCTGAGAATAATACTAAACCTCACACCGATCAACATTGTTATCACTTGATTACTCTCACCGATCCTCTTCTAGAAAGTTTTTAAAAATGGAATCGAAGCTTCCAGATCTAGAAGCTTTGTGGGCGAAGGTCTTGTAATTGATTAGTCGAGATAGAGCCAAGAGAGACTATTTGGGATCCTTTCCCCTATTAAAAAGGAACTAACCCAAGAGATAAGGTTTCTTACCATCATAAGAGGAATCATATCCCTTCTCTCATACCTATATAATCCCCTGCCATTCCAACCTCTGCTAGCTTTGGATTAGTCTTGGATGAGCCTTGGATGCAGCTTGGATTTAGCTTAGTTAGTGCTAGGAGAGTTTTCTAGTCTTATCTCTTAGTTTATGCTTTTTAAGATCCTATTAAAGGGAGAATAGCTTGTACAATGTTTTGGTGTGAATAAAAAGAAAGAGACGTTAAACTCCCATGATTGAGGTGTTTGAGGAGATGTTAGAGTGATTCTTGGGATCCGGACCCATCAAAGGAAATATGCAATGCTAAGGCAAAGGCTGTACTTTCCTTTTTGTCATAATAATACAACTGATATTTTGTTTCCTATATTAATTGCAATATTGTATTTGGTAGCTTAAGACCCCTTAGCCTCTTAAGTAGATTGAACTGGATTTTATGCTATCATGTTTGTTGTTGTTTCTTGTATGTTTGTTTCAGGTACGTGATGAAAGGAAGTTGGAGCAAGGAAACAAGATCACCATCAAGTGGATTAGCATTATAAGAGGTAGGCCCTCTTATTCGATTCTCAATCTAAGGGAACTTATGCTATATTGTCTTATTTGTGGCTAGACCCTCTCGATTGGGCTAGAGGTATTTTATTTGTTTGTAGAGAGAATATTCCTACACCAAACACCAAGAAATAATCTGCATTTGAAGGATCATCCAATATACCAATTTTTTTTATCAATATCCAAAATTTCAGCAATATATTTCCTCTTTTTAGTTCAAATCTAGTTACTAACAAACTTTTTAGGAGCCCTCTGACATTCTTTTCAAGAGCCCTCTGACATTCATTTTAAGAGCCCTCAACTTAATCCCAATAATTTCCAAAGATATGTGGTCAAGGGGTCCAATCCTAGTGCCCAAAAGGTATGCACTAATGAATCAAATTCAGGAAATTTTATGCAGTGGTGATTAAAGTTGAATGGGAGACCGTCAAAATCCCCATCTGTCTGTCACTGGAGTATGATAGGAAAATGCTCTGAAATTTGGGATGAAATAACCCAAGATTTCATAGACCCTAAGCACTCCACCAAATTTTCATGAAGCATGAAACAATCAAGTCTCTTAGCTATGCCTACAGACCCGACCCAACCATTTCTCTAGGTTGAAATAAAGGGAGCCAACAAAATATCCACCAAGCGGTTTGTGCCAAAAAAATTGTTGAAGTACCCTCCATTAGGTCCAATTTGCAATCATCGTTTGAGACCTCATTATCTTCAATGGTGAGGTTCAAATCCCCAGCCAAAATAAGGGATCCCATCTTTAACAGGCCATGGGATTCCAATTTATTCTAGAAGTATCTTCTGGAAGAATATGGCGCTCTGTCCTTCGAGCCCTTGATGAAACCAGATATAAGGATACATGCAAAGGATTTATAGGCAAGAAAATTCATGACCCTAGGATCCCAAAAAGCTGAAGGACCACCAGATAAACCTAAATCATCCATAACACATACCCGCCACTTGAGATAGATGTGGAGGAGAATGGGTCAAATTTTGTCTCCAATCATCATCGTCTCTTGTAAAATGATAATAAAGGGGTGATTAACCCCAATCAAGTGTCGGTGTACGAGAATTTTTCGGGCACTCTCCAAGCCCTTGATGTTTAAGGACATTATTATCATGGTAAGCCCTCATAATCGAGCAAATAATATCTAATGGTATGAATAGGAGAGAAATAAGAAACCGAAGATGATGTACCAAAAGATGGTGGACTAGGATATAGTGTTGCACAAATATTATGAAGATCAATTTCAACCCCATTCGAATTATTCAAAAGGTTTCGAACATCGTTCCTTCCTACCATGAGAATAGGGACTGATATAGATCTTAGGAGAAGATGATGAATGAATCAACAAGGTCTCTCGATGGATATCAGGGTGAAGGCAGAGAAACTCGATATCACTCCCCACCGAATTAATAGGAATAAGGTCTCCAGAAAAAGTCCCAAATTGAATGTGAGAAGGGTGAGGGCTATCAGTCAATGAGTCATCAATCGTGGAGGTCATCCCATTCGCATCAAAAGATAGAGTGTGGGTAGATTGCAAAAAATTGTGTAAACATGGAGTAGTTTCCGGTACAGATAACAATGAAGAATGTTCAATAAAATCATAATGTGGCAACTAAATATGTGGAGAAACAATACATAAATGAAGAAAAATAGAATTACTAAGAGAAACAACACCTGATACAAAATCATTACTAATATGTTGCTCAGGACATGTCATAGGTGGTGTGATTTTAAGCTTACTCGAGAGAGAGTGCTGACCAATTTCCTGAGCCGCCAAAGAGTGTACAGATGTTAATGGATGACTCCCATCGTAGATAATCTCTAATATTTCATGTCGTTGATTTCCAAATCCACGTGGGCACTCAACAATAAGATGTCCAACATTATGATAACCCAGGCAACGAAAAGGAATTTCCCAATAGTTAATTCGTTGCCTAGTAGAGAATCCACCCCAATTGAGCTCCACCTTTACATGAAGGCCAACAAGCAAAGTCCACCTCGACCAAAATCCATGCGATATGTTTATTTCTATGTAATAGGCTTGCTTCCTTGAGTAAAGAAAATTTACCAATGGAATTGTTGATCATCATTAGTGATTCACGTGACAAGAATACGTGGGGTAAACCAAGGATTTTAGCTCGAAACCAATTTCTTTCGTGCCAATTCTAGGTATTGATCAAAGCCCACATGCCAATGATGTAAAGAGAGGAAACCATGATCATGAACCCAATATGATCCCAAACACTTTGCAACATCGCCATCATTAATAAAGTGGAAGAAAAACCATTGACTGCATAAAATGTTGAAAAGAGGAGAGTACTTAAGAATAACATAAAAATGTTCTTTAACCCCTAGACACCGTCTAAGAGCCATCCATTCACATATAAAACCACTTACACACTAAAGTCCATTGTTGTAATCCTACCACTTGGTCCCAAAAAACATCGAAACTAAAAATGAGTTTCTGATAACCTGAATCAACCTTAACTGCCTTCTTTTTCTGCGCACGATGGAAAAACAATTTTCCCTAGATTACCACAATCAGGTATAATAGCCGGCGAGGATACTGAAACACTCAAATCCACGTGTATAGTTTCATGTACAGGAGATGTCCCAAAGGGCTAGACTCCCGACTTGGGATATCTAGAACTCTCTGCCTCAATAGCCGCATGTACCAATGCATTGAGTAATGGCACACCATCGCCCCAATTTCCTTTAATACCAAGTGACATCCTACCAATATATGTAAAGGCCAGTTGTATAATGGACACCATTGACACTCTGCAATCCCCCCTATGTGTGCACCAAAGTAGAGAGCATTACCAATAAAGACCTTATGTAGTAGTGTCCAAAAAAAGCTCGATAAAATATGTAGACAAGGTAAATTAATGTAACTTATCAATTATTGACCCTACTTGTTGTAATTCGTGACTAGCTCAATCCACTACGACACCCCTTCAAATACAATAGGCTAGCCAATCACCGTCGACCTGAATGTCCTTTAGAAAATCTCATCAAGCACGCAATCGACAAAGATATTCAATGACGATTAATGAATTGTCCCTCATATAATCAATTGACAACGTGGAAAATAAATATCCCCCCTAGACCAATTAATGAACCCAAGAGACTTCTTTGTTATTGAATTAAAAATTTAAATATGTTACCAACTCCACCAACCAAAATCAATACACTTACGTAGTAGTAAAGATCCTCGGGAACCCCCCTATCGACCAATCCCAAACTAGAGAGGAGTAGGAAGATCCATAGGAGCAAAGGTTCAGAAGAAATACCATGTAAAACAACCAGCTAGTGTGTCTCATATGGACCACAATGAAGACCAACATGTATCAACTAAGATCCTCGAAAACCCGTCGATCGAACAATCCCAAACCAGAGAAGGAGCAGGAAGATCCACAAGAGAAAAGATTTAGATCAAAGACCACATAAACAATCAACTAGTGTATCTCAGATAGACCACAGAGTATACCAACAACTAGAATGGAAAATAAATTGTTATTAGTGTACCTTGAAAAAAAAAACCAGTAGAGATCCCTAATATCATCAAAAATCAGGATAAAAACTGAATCTATCTCAGATAATTATGCTTAGGCATATTCCACCCAACAACACCAACAACTACACCAACGAAGTCTACATTTAATCCATCTACCTCCACACTTACAACCAAAATTACTGCCCTTGTGAATTTTGTGACTAATGCTTCCATAATCCAATCCTTTATCCTTAGCATCTTCTTCTCGCGAAAGTTGTTGTAGATATTTTGAAGTAGGCATATTGTCTGCCAACAAATATTCTATAATTTGCTTGCACTATCCTTCATGTGAATCTAATCCATGTTGCCGATGATAGCCATGAGTTCCAACATAACAATGTGTTGATAATAGAAACCAATAAATAGAAGTAGTGTTCAAAATAAATGAAACAGTCAAAAAGCACATATTAAACACAGTCGATGGAGACCCTGAAAAGTACTCCAACTATGTTACTGCCTATCCACGTTTAGCAAAAGTGCCTCTATATCTCCTCTCACCAAGCACCTTTGTTGTCAGCCTCCATCGCCCTAAATCCCATCAGTTGTCATCAGCCTTCACCACTCCATTTCTTGAAGAACCCATCAATAATGTAATGATGAACTCCTAATCCTTTACCTTTACCTTTTTTACTAGTGTCTCGTATCGAAAATTTTATGACGAAATTAAATTTTAAGACAAAAGATTTCTTTTATCTTAAAAAGTTGTCTTAAAATCCCCCTCCATGTAGTAGTGTCGAATGCAATGACAAACAAGTTGACTCTAATCGTATTAGCAAAGATTGAAGGGACAAAAGAGGAATTGATGTCTAGGAAATCTTGTGAGGAAAAGTTGTCGCATTCTTCAGAGTCGGCTAACCCACCAGAATGAAGAGCCAAACAAATCATTGTCGTTATATAACATAATGTGAATGGTAAGTGAAATAACAACCTCAGTATAGGCGTGAGACAATAATAACCTGCAACTTGGCATACTTATGGTGCACTATTAGAGTCAATTTTGCAGGTGTTAGATAATATTGTCTTAAATTGATATCGTTTTGTCTTAATTGTCACATTACTAAATTGTATGAACCATTTTAATTAAACCATATATATATATATATATATATATATATATATATATATATGTATGTATGTATGTATGTATATATGACATATTAGCTATTCATTTTGGAATAAATATGAGAGATAAATTTAAGGGTATAAGCTTTCATAAATCTTACTAGTCTTTTATATGTAAATCATGGAATGTTTGGTGTTATTTTTGTAATAATATTTAAATTTCTAATAATTTTATATAGCCTTTATAAAATTTTGACAATTTTAAAAATAAAAAAATTTTATCTTATAAATTTGAGCAAATCATTTTTAAAAAAATAGAGACCAAAATTTCTTTAGAAAAAAAAAACATGGAAAAAAAACCTATTTTTTTATTTATTTACTAGCTAAGCAATATTGAATGTGAGGTAGGTGGTATCTTTCCATATTGAACTATCTCTTTACCGCACATCTAATATGTAAGTCATCAAATTTAAATTATTTCTAAATTAGATAACCTATATACCACCCACCTCAATAACCTAGTGAATAGACATAACCAACTTGCAGACACTCACTTAGTGGATATTTAACCGAGCTAACGTGAACAGATATTTCCATTCAGTGTCATTTAGGGTTTTAAGTGAAAATTGGATAAATAATCTCTGAGAATTACCATTACTAAAAAGGAATTTAACAACCCATTTTATCTAGTATCATTATCAAGTGAAACACTTATGTCCCACTTAACGGAAAGTCATCGGAAAGAAACGATGATAATGATGGGAAAAGAAGAAAGTAAAGAAATTTGTATGTAGTATCATTATCAAGCGAAACACTTGGGTCCCATCTAACCGAAAGGCATCGGAGAGAAAAAGTGAGAATAATTCGAAAAGAAGTAAAGAATTTGATTTGATTGCGAACCAAGGAAGTCACGGACATATTGCATGGACGTATCTGACCTATAAAACTCGATCTCAGTAAGCTACGGTCGAGTATATATGTTGGCAAAAAACAGTGTGGTTAGACTACTGCTTTAAGGTTTACGAAGATAAAATATTATAAAATATATGATAAAATTTTATAAAATATGTATTTTTTTAAAATGAAAACGCGTTTATTATTATTAAAATTTTACAAGTGAAATATAATAAATCATAATTTTAAAATTATATATGAATTAAAAATATATATTAAGTTTATTCATTCTCATATACAATGATTTTATGGATGATTATTTATTATTTATTTTGTTATTTAAGATATGAATTATAAGAAATATAATGATATATAGTAATATTAACTCAATCACATTAATAAAGTGGTTGGTATACAATGATTTTTAATATTTTTATTTATAATGTCATTTTGACATTTATTGTTCATTATATTGGGATGTTGTTTGCCGTTTGTTACATTCTTATGACATTTATTTTTCATCCAAATTTTGACGTCATTTTTTGTTTGACACATTGTGATGTCATTTGTTTATCATCATATTATGACATTTATTGTTCATTACAATGTGATGACATTTATTGTTTATGATGTTGCAATGATGTTTGTTTTTCATCACATTATGACATTATTTATTGTTTGTCACATTGTGATGTTTATTATTGTTCATCATATTGTGGTGATGTTTTTTTCGCCAAATTATGATAATTCTTTTTCATGACATTGCAATGATGTTTGTTTTTTATCACATTGTGACATCCATGTTGACCATGGTTTTCCATTTTAACCATGCCCACCATGATTGGCCATTGTTAACCATAGCCAACTATGTTGACCATTGTTGACCATGGCGTGGCCATGTTTGATCTTGGTTGAACATATCTGGCCATCTTAAATTTGTTGACCACATACGGCCTTCTTATTGTCTACCCAGCCCCACTCCCCTTCCCACCAATGCCATCCTCATTTAATTCTCTACCAAAATATGACCAACATATTTGTCCATTAATCTCTTTTTCAGAGATAATGCGAAACACATGTGAAATTCATTCGAAAGAAAAAGAACATAAAGCGCTCCTATTTCAATAATAATAAGTTCTTAAACATATAGAGAAACAATAAATTCTGGAATAAATAAAACAGCCTTAACATGACTTTGTTCCTAGCTAACCAAATCCCCTTAACAAATGAGAGGTAGAATATTTCTAGAGTCTTTATCGCTTGACCAATCCCACCGAGTATTCCATGCCTCAATGACAGTGTTGTCTCTCCAACCCATATTACGTCCCAATATTCGTTTGCTTTTCCCCCAAATATTAAAAAAAAGGGGTAAAGTAAGAAATATCTATGTTATTATTATTATTAAATTATTATATTAGTCAAATGATATATTGAAAAATGGTTATTTTGAATTTTAATTATATCAATTACGCTTTGATTTTTATGTAACTTAAGAAAGTTTTTATAATGTAACTTAAGAAAGTTTATAGCATTTGTTTAGAAATAAAATGACTAGTTGTTGAATATTAATATGATATGTATTAGAGACAACCCATATTACGTCCCAATATTCGTTTGCTTTTCCCCCAAATATTAAAAAAAAGGGTAAAGTAAGAAATATCTATGTTATTATTATTATTAAATTATTATATTAGTCAAATGATATATTGAAAAATGGTTATTTTGAATTTTAATTATATCAATTACGCTTTGATTTTTATGTAACTTAAGAAAGTTTTTATAATGTAACTTAAGAAAGTTTATGGCATTTGTTTAGAAATAAAATGACTTAGTTGTTGAATATTAATATGATATGTATTATGAATTTATCTTATTACTCAAATGAGATATTTAAAAAAGGTGGTATTGAATTTTAATTATATCCATTTAAGAAAGTTGATGGCATTTGTTCTGAAATAAAATGACCTTTCTAGTAGCTGAATATTAATTTGATAAAGAAATATATTTTGAAAACAATTAAATGTGGATGTTGGGATGTTTTAATTGAATATAAAGATTGATATTTTAATTTGTATTATATATATTTAATCTTTTACTAAAAATTATATATCATTAATTTCTAAAATTATTTATGTATTAATGAAGTTGTATATTATCATTATTTTTTTACTTTCATTTATTAATAATGTCTTAATTTGAAAAAATAAAATTATATTTTATATTTTATTATTATAAAATTATTATTCTTTCCATAATCATAAAGATGTTGTTAACCTTTAAATTATCTTGGATAACCTTCATCGTATCCAGATTAAACTAATGGTATTACAGTGTGATATTTATTTTTTTTACTTTCATTTATTAATAATGTATTAATTTGAAAAACTAAAATTATATTTTATATTATATTATTATAAAGTTATTATTCTTTCCATAATCATAAACATGTTGTTAACCTTTAAATTATCTTCGATAACCTTCATCGTATCCTGATTAAACTAATGGTATTACAATGTGATATTTACAATTTTGGGGGAATAATTTTCTCCCCAAAAGTTGAACTAGAGCACTCATGGTTTCATCTATTGTGGAAAGTTAGGAAAGAGCTAAATAAAACAAAAATGTGCCCATAAATTTGTACCATAAATAATATTAATTTCAATTTAGTGGAAATAAATGTGAGAGGTTACAAGGTATTGAGATGAAGACGAATCCTCAGGTGAAGACGAATCCTCATGACACTTGACGAAACACATGAAGTGTGGAGTTCAACCATGAACCAAACATTCGTTCAATACATAGAACATTGCAAAGGGTGAAGTAAACCAGACATAGGTTCAGGAGTAGAGGGAAAGTTGTTAGGTGCACGAGTCGCTTGGGAAGAAAATAGTTTGGGCAAAGTTCTGTGAAGGCCACAACAGTGCGCGGGTAGGCCAAGTGTCGTGGGCACTGTGGCTGGGCAATGTGCCCACATTGCGGGAAAAACGTGAGCACGAAGGTTGTGACTCGGGCAGGCGTGTTGGCATTACGACCGAACAAATGTTGGGGTTTTCGGTGAAGTGCAGATAGTGCAGTGTGGAGGGGCGACAGTAGCAATGCGACAGAAACAAAATGCACGATACGTGCATGATGCCCAGGTGACTTGGGTAATTTGTGTAGGCCATTTTTAGAAGGTTGCACATTTTTGTAAACATTGTAATTGTAAAGTTAATTTGCAGAATCTATATATTGTTGGGCAGACTTGTTAGGGAGTTTCCCCGCCCATGTAATTGTGCGTATGCTTGTGTTGATGACAATTTTTATTTGGTTTCATATGAAATGAAAGATAATTGAATAAGTTAAAAGAAGTAATGTTATTTCCACTGCATTGTGAACACTTGAAGAAATTTGACTAAGTTTTGAGTAGGCATAGTCCATATGCTTGAGTGATGGGAAACGAAAGAGTTCGGCGTTGTCGCACCCCACCTATGTGTGGTTGGAAGAGACCACCGGCATGGGGGCATGACAATTGGTAGAAGAGATTGGTTATGGGCGAGCTGAATTGATTTGAAATTGTGAAGCAGTGATACAACTGCCACTACGTGACGGTTGGTATGAGAGCCTGTTTTGCAGAAAGTGGGCTTTGTTGATTGAATATTGAAGTAGGAATACGACAATAGTGGTTGCAGTTGGTATTGAAGTTGAAGCATTATAGTTGGCTGCAGTGCGACGTAGGGGACCACTGGTGTGACATTAGGAAGTTGAGCAGGGGAAACGCAGCAAGCTTGGGCCAAGCTAAACAGAGGAAGATGGAAGATATGAGAGATGTTCAAAAGCTTGAAGACATGACAAATTATTGGAAGGACAAGATGCAACAAGGGTGGGAACTCTTGGGGTGCATTGGAGATGGGATAGTGGATGTGGGGAGGCCTTGAACAATCTTCATGGGAAGTCTGCTGAACTTGAAGAACATAACGAGAAGATACAATAAAGAAACTGTAGAGTCCAAGAACTCATGGATGAACGAGTTCGCTTAAGGAAGGAAATTGCCAAGTTGTAGGACAAAGTAAAGGAACTTGAGGAAGGGATCAAGAGGTATTTTCTTGATTGTAAATCTATTGTTATAGAAGAAGTTGACATTGAATACATTGACAAACTTGGAGATTACTATCATGCAATGAAGGATGAATTGCGGATGGTTGGAGTACTCTGGGTGGATGAGGTTAATGTATGCCAAGGAGGAGAAGCTTGATGGAACTCAAGCTAAGCTAGGATCAAATTTCTCAAGTGAGTTGAAATAGGAATTTTCATACCTTAAGAGGAAATTTAGGTCAAGGCACAAGTCGAAAGACAACTCTGAGGTGGAATTGTTAAAGAAGGTTGCTAATATAAGACACAAGACAAATCTTATGGAGGGTGGAGATGCCTTAAGGTTGGGTTTTGTGCAGGTAACCGTACATGGAAAGAAGTTTGTTGCATTGGTGACACGGGAGCTACACATAGTTTCCTTCGACAGAAGGCAACAACATATTTGGAGAATAAGGATTCAATGAAAAGGGAGTTGAGTGCTTTGAAACATATTAAATTAAGTATGAAGGTCGTGACGAGTGTTTTGAAGAACACACAAGTGAGAGTGGGTGTGTGGTTTGGAAAGTTGGATTTGAGGGTGATGGATAAGGATGATCATGATATGGTTTTTGTAAGTCTTAACCCTATACAAAAATTACCTGGAGACGAATTCTAAAAAATAGAAAATAAATAATGACGAGAATATAAAACAAATACAAAAAGATTTTTCCCTAGATCCCAAAATCAAGACTACTAGATTTATTTTTCATTATGCTCATTTCAATGTTACAATACATATATATACATGTTGAAGCATTCATAAACCCTCCATTAACCCTAGATTAGAACATAATCATAGTTCCCTTGACCAGATCTAAAAAATACCATGGAGATAAAACCATCATGCCCAAAACCATGTGCGAAGCCTATGCATAAAACCATAGGTAGGTCCGCCCACTTAATATAGGGTCTAATTTTTTTTTCCCAGGGCACTGCCCCAGACCCCATACAATGGGGATATTCCCCCCCTGAAACCCCTTGATAGGGGGGGTTGCACATGCTTATGACCTCCCTGCTATGCCCGATGCAACGAACAATAGGGGTTGTCGCGCCCCTTGTGACCCCCTGCACGTGTGATTAGTCATGGAAAGAATATAACACACACCCAACAGTTTTGGGGTAGGACTTCTTAGTAGCAGTACAAGCCATACCAATGGTGGACCCTAATATACTCTTGATTACAGCCAATGGGAAAACCATGATCGTGCCAAGGATAAGGAAGAGTTGCTTGGGATATAGACCAATGATTGCTTTGATGATTTTGTATGAGAAGGATTCGAATGTGAAACATGTATATGTGGAGCAAAGGGGACTTAGATGTATGACTCAAGTAATAAAGGAGAAAAGGATGACCAACTTTGTTTCAAGAACCATGAAGGAAAATAAGGATAGGGGTGGAAAGTAGGTTCCACTCATCACAAAGCAGGCAGTTATGACTTCTGCCAAAAGTCTTCACCAAGATAGTGCTAAGGAGAGAGGAGGTCTGAGTGCTTCGTCTAAAGCAAGGAAAGGAGAGGAGTAGGAAGGTAGAGATCCAACTGGGATTATGTATTATTGCAAGTATGCTATGGGCATATATGAATTTCAGTTGATAAAGGAGAAGCTTGAGAAGCTTGGATGTACAAAAGAGGAGGTTCTTGTTGTGCACAACTATCTGAGGACTCAACACCAATCTGACACTTGGGCGGATGAGAGTCAGGGAGGAAACTTTCTAGCCCTTGTCATGCACTAGACCTTTGGAGATGGGTGTGTGTAGTGCCTTGATGATGAGGAGGACTGCACCACCATGACAAAGGGGCCTTTGGGGAAGGGCCCCTCACACATTGAGATGTGCTTGGATGGATGTGACTATTGGTTCATAACCATGGTGTAACACACTCCTCCCATATTTACCCAAGTTAATTGGTGTGTTGGGTTAAACATGTGACAAGAGGCTACTATGATCTGATTCAACCTCTTAGGTAATTGTTGTAAAAAGGGATAAAAAAATGAATATGAGAAAAATGAGAAAAATATCAAATGAATCCCTAGAAAAATAAAACTAGCGAGCAAATTGAAATGCCGCTTTCAAATTTGAAAATTTTAATTTTTCAGTTTTAAACCTTATTTATTATGCTTATTATGTATGTTGATAAAGTTATAATATGACAAATATATTTTTTTCATTTTCAAATAAACATCGCACTAAAGTCAATGGTTGTGATTGTTCCTGTCAAGATCTACGACAGACAAGGCATTTTGGCCCCCCGCTCTCCCGACAGCTAACATGAGGGGGTGGGGGAGGCAAAGTTGTTTCTCTTTAAACTCCCAATGGAGACGTGGCTGACGTTGGGCCATTTCGGGGGTTTCCTCCCAATATTTCTTACTACTTGTACCCCCCCAGAAATACCGCCTCCTTCTCCCGCCAATGGCTCATCCTCCCGCCACTCCTCTCCTTCCATGTGTCTTCCCCTTCGCCACTATTTTCCTGCCATATAACCGTTACCCCTTGCCACTTTGCTTCTTCCACTTGTCCTGCCACGTTACTCCCTTCCATGTCATTATTCGTTAACGTTAAAAAATCTGTCGTGAAATCTCTTATGAACATTACCTCATAAATTATTGATGTATATCCATTTTCTAATAAAAACTCTCCGCTCTACAGACATTAATCTTGTTGTTATCAAATTGATTCAACTGTTATATAATCATTTTATGCCATTAGTTATTATCCTTTGCTCACCATTGATCCTGCAGGAGATAATCAAACTACCACCAACTGCCAATTTTCAACATCTATTGTCCTATGCACAATCAACAATTTTCACGGGTAATCCTGTTCTACAAACTTTTTTTGTCAAGATTTTCTCCAGTATTGCTTTTCTATATAACCTCCTTTATTGATGTCAAGCCGTAAAGGAAAGGGAAATGCTATAGAGTCAAATCCCCTCATTCCCTCAGTACCAGATTTTGACAAGGCTCCCCTAATAGACATCCTATATAAATTGCAAAAACACTATTTGAATTTGACCTCTACGAGCTCCATAACTTGGCAAAGAAAAAGCACATGGATAAAAGTGATGAATTAAGTATATGGGAATCCTTTCTCTCACAAATTGTTTTCCTCCATACTCACTTTTTCCCTGATTTCTCTGTTTGGTGTCACCTTAGATATTTTCCAAGTCAAAAAGTTGTCATTTCCCACAACAATGAAGTCATTTTCCCCATTTCCCCTGAACGTATCTAAAACGCCCTGCAAATTAAATATCACGCTTCCCATCATCCTTTCTCTGCTGATATTTTAATGGAATTATATAACAAACCGAATTTCCCTCAAAGAGCCCATATTTTTTATTAACTTCTTCCCAAAAATGTTGAATTACCAATGATTAGTCCCCCATATCCAACTTCAATTTTCCCTGAAATATCCAAGAACATAATTTATATAGTAACCTAACTGCTTGGGTACCATAATGATCAATGGGTAGACAAGATAGTATTAGGATTTTTATCTACTTTTGCAGTTGGCAAATAACACTCCCTCCTTTTTAATTACAATTAGTTTTTGGCAGACTCAATCCATGATCATTTTGTCAATTTCAAAGTAGAAGGTTACTTTAAGTATCAATCAGTCGTAGTTTACCTTATGCTATTTTATGAGTCAGAAAAATTTAAATTCCCTTTACAGAAGACAGATAGCAAACATAACTCCTGGCCAGTCATTCACCAGACTTCTTTGGTTAGAAATAACTCAAAGGAGTATTCTTATAATGATTATGTTGATAAATTTTTATATACCTCACTATGTTTGTTAAGCAGTGATGTAACCCCAATGATTTCGCTAGAAATAAAGAAATTTTTACACTTGTCAGAGCAAGCCAAAGTTGGAGACTGGTATTTATACCAGAACTACACTAAGATTAGAGTTTATGGATCAAAATTTCCTCCTTACAGGTTGCCAGTTTTTGTACTTGTTAGGATCTTTGCATTGGAATACTCTAGGAAAATGTTAAATATGGATGAAGTGCATTTTGTCTCTTACAAGAAGAAAGCACAATTCAAATTAAAAGCTCATATAGGGCCCTACATCATCAACACCAGAGTTACAACAAAGGAAATAGATGCAATCTTGAGTCAAATGAAATTCAAACTCAGTTTTTCTTGGTCTTATGATCCTCAAGGCATCATTTCCAAGCTTAGATTGGAACATAAAAGTACTTCCTATGCACACACATCAAGGCCTGAGATTGAACAATATGCCAATCAGGAAGAATGGGCAGAGGGTACTTTATAGGAAGATGAAGAATGACTAGTTAGTCAATCATCCATCCAGGCACCTATTTCTAAAGAAAATAAATTCAAAACGGAAACAGAAGACATGTCCCCAACTAACTCTGAAGCTGCACAATTTCTTGTTTTGAAAAGGAAAAAGACCAAGGACAAAAGTAATACTTAGAAGTCAGATTCTCAAGTCAATCCTCAAGTGATTACTATTCAAGATGAAATTCTAGAGGAAGGGGACTTAGAGCATCTAGCCACAATGATTTTATCCGGGACCCTTACCATTCCTTCTACTAAAGTAGAAGAAACAGTACAATCACCTACTGTAGAAGTAACAATCCAATCTCCAGTGTCATCCAATTCAAAAATTCGAACTTAGAAAAGCATCTTTTCAAGATATAGGGAAATAAAATTAAAGAATGAAGCTTTGAAGGCTTCCACTTACTTTGAGTTTTGGAAGTAGGTAACTAAGACTCAACATAAACTACTTTCTGCATTTTATTCAGAAAAAGGGCAGTTCCAAATGGCCTTCATGGAACCTCTAGTGCCAGCCCCTAGGAGTGCTAAAGACTATAAAGCCTCCATTTTTTCAATTGATCCCAAGAAAATAAATGAAATCGAGCAAATCTATTTACATAAACAAACAGATGAATTGATCTTTTCATCACTCACCAGTTCAACAATGATTGTTTCCAAATTACAGTCATCTTTGAATAACATGAATTCTTAGTTAAAGATTGAACACATGTCATCATTTGCTAAGGATAACATGATTAAATCTTTGGAAAATTTGATCATAAAGCTAGGACATGATCCTAAGGATATCAAAGCCACAGAAGAGCTCATCGAAACAAGGAAGTAGATATTCAAGAATTGAGGAAGCAACAACAGCTACCCTCCACAGAACATCCTCAAGCTAAAGAGGTTTCCAATATTGAAACGGGGAGAGATTTATTTTTTACTACAGTGGTTGAAAAAAATGCACATATACAATAAATGGAGCAAGGCATGGAAGCACTGTTGAAAGAAAAAGAATAGTGGGAAGCAGTAGGAGAATCTACATCAGGCACATGTACAGTGGCAGAAACTTCAGCAGGGACTACAGTTTCATAATCTACAAAAGGGATTAGTAGAGCTTTGGATGAATTATTTGTAGTTCAGTCAGAAAAATAAAATTTGTCTATAAAATTGGTTAAGGTGGAGGAGAATAATGTTAAAACTGATAATGCATATTTGTGAGAACTTCAGAAAAACTACAAACTCATGTAGCCAGTACAAAAATATGAAGACCGGTCCTTTGTCATTCAAATGTTAGCAGAGGCTAAGAAAAATATTTGGCAGAATATAAATGCCAACATAACAGACATGTAGCCTTCAATATAGATCATTTTTGAAAAGGAATATCATGTATACAAGTTAAGGTGACAATAGAAAATAGAAAGGTAGATTTGGAGCACAGGCCAGAAGAAGCACAAAAGATCATCAAGCTGCTAAATTCAAAAACCAATGAGGAACTAGAAGGCTTGAACATTCCAGAAAGAACAACAACAATCATGGAGGTTAGGAGGAACTTGACCAAGAAGAATTTGATGATAAAATTGGAAAATAAATGCAACGATCTTGAGTTGAAACTCAAAAGGTTCAACAGAAAATTTACATTGTTGTAGGAACAAGGATTGCCTTCTCTGAGGAATTCTAATGGCCAATTGATCCCATTAGAAAACTACCAAGAACAATTGTGCAACATAGGTGTTGATGCTTCAATGTTTACAAAATCTAAAGGAATTATTGGTGGTGAAGCATTCATATAGGGAATACAATTTGATTTAAATATCTAGCACGAGGTTCACCACCTTTTTGTCAAAAAACCAACTTTTAACACTTACACTGAGGTGGATGAAATGTTTAGAAATATGGTTAGTTTTTCTATCCCAAGTGAAGAAAGGTGGGACCGATTATTATAATTGATCGAGTGAAGTGTGACTATAGTAAAAAATCTCAGCATAATAGGAACAAGATTTCTAGCAAAGTAGCAATAGTCATCACCAGACTCCTACATAGCCTCAACAACACAACAAAGTTTTAGCATATTTTCCTATTTTTCCCTCTATATCTAAAAATATATGTGTCTTTAAACAAATATTATTTTGTAAATGTATTTTGTTTGAAATCTGATCTGAGATGTAAAGGTTTCTATAAATACTTAGAATAAACATTTTGAAATGGTTGAACCATTGTGATAGACTTTTGAGAAGACTTGTATCCTTCAAATTTATTTCTGAAATAATAAAAGGATTCTGGATTCATTTCAGAACAAATTGTGTCCTTGTAAGTTCTTCTTTGTTTTTGTATTTTCACTCTGTTTTAATCTACATATGATTGAATTTTATGGGAGTTCTAGGTATGATAATATTGAGTTTCAATTTATCTGAAATCCCTCATGAAGTTATAATTCTTTACAGAGACTACTTAATTAAACTGTCTATTTGATTTAACTCCTCTACATCATTAAATTGTCATCTTCTCTTAAGTTTCAAACATATATTGTTTGGATGTAAAAGTATTTTCATGCATCCACTATATATGGCTGGTTAAATACTCTGTTTAACGTTTAACAAATCATATAGTTTCTAAACTTTCAATGTTAGATATCTCATCAAATCTAGATTAATGTTAGAGGTGAAGAATCGGCGCTTCTAATAAATCATAAGTAATTAATAAATTGCACCTGTTTAAACAGTTTATAGCTTTGGCCATCCAAAAAATTTAAAAACCAACAAAACATTATAGATTCTCTAGCATAATTCCTGACTTAGAATTATCTTTAGAGGTACAACATGAGACTAGCACCATTGTCGGGGAATGAAAAATCTTGAATTATTTTTCTCTGAGACAATGATTAAGCTTATCTTTTAACAATCAATAAAAGGTGAGTAGGTTAAAATAATTCACTTGGAAATTCCACAAAAATAAATTGGCTTCACGTAGACACACTAGGTCTCTCTCAGATCCACAACTTTATTCTCCACTATTAGATCTTGAGAGACTGGTAAGAATTTCCCGTGTAAGACAAATACTAGAAACCTCTGCTTCTGCTTTTGTAATACATCCATCTAAATTGTTTATGAAATTTATCCTTTTAGTGTTGTCCCAATCCCTCCTAAATTATGAGATCTACCACCAAAAGTGTTAGACCTACTATCTAAAGGAGTTGATTTGCAGTCATATCTTCTAGTTTATGAGTTAGAATCCTACCATATTCCCGAAACCCTTCTATATCCCCTAAAAAAAAGAAAAAAAAAGGTCTAGATTTACCAGAATTAAAACCCAATGATTTTATTTCTTCAATAATTCACACTTACCCATCCACTTCTGTTAGTTTTGAGGATAACATTTATGTTTACACAAATCGTTTGTTTGATAGTGAAGGAAAGTTTGGTCTAGAAGAACAAAAATTCGTCATACAAACGCCAAGAAAAATAAAAACTTCCAGAAATTATTCCAACTCATATTCAACCCCTACAACTCCTAAAAGGTCATCCTCATCCCCTTCACCATCTTCATCTTCTCAAAATTCATCTTCATCCTCCTCATCTTCATCTAATCAAATGGCTGGTTTTCGACCTATTATTCAGGCCTATTATGCAGCATTAGTCCTTCCTAATCAACTAAATAACTTCCCAGATGGATATCTTAAGCACTTAAATAGATTTAGTGGTGAAACTAATTTGTCTACTGAGGATCATCTGGAAGATTTCTTAAACTTTACTAATAATATGAATATATAGCATGAAGATGTCTACATGAGATTGTTTGTTCAATCTCTTGAAGGCAATGTTAGGATTTGGTTTAGACAATTGCAAGAAGATTCTATCCCTTCCTAGAATGGATTAATCACCATTTTAAAAACCAATGGGGAGTTAAAAAGGATCCAGTTTACTATTTGATTGAATTTTATGACCTAAAAAGAAATCCTGGTGAACTTGTGGCTTGTTTTATAAAACGATTTAATAAAATGTACAATAAAATGCCACCAAACTGCAAACCACCAGTAGCTTCTGCCAGAGTTAGGTTCTCTAAAGGATTGTATGAGGAATTTGTGGTTATTATTAGAGAAAGAACATATGTAACCCTAGAAGACATGTAGACTAATGCTATTAAGGTTGAGGAAAATAGATCAACCTCAGCCAAACTCAAACTAAAGGCTGAAAAAGATGAAAGGAAATGAAAGCTAGGGAAGAAGGAACTTCTTCTTCTAAAAGAAAAATTGACGATCACAAAATTGATGAAATCACTTCCTTACTTAGAAATATTTCAAATAGGATTTCAAATATTGAAACACAAACTAGAATAGTTCAACAAACATCAAAAATACCTTAGGCTCAGTACAAAAGACATTTTCAACCCTAGATCTTATAAAGACCCAACCCTGATCAACAAATTCAACTACCATTAATGATTGATGATCAAGAACCCAAAGAAGCTGGATCATTAGTTACCAATGATATAAATTATTTCAATGATCCATCACAACATAATGTTATAATTCTAGTTTCCAATGATCGAGATTTAATTCAAAATCAAGAAACTTCTCAAGTTTCTAAATATCAAGCCTTCTTAGAGCTTCTAATGGAAGAATTAAATAGAAGCTATGATTTAAGGCTTAGACTAGGCCTTGGTGGGCTAGCTAAGAATGTCACAATAAATGAGCCTCCAGTAAAAACTATGTTAGGGTCCAGAACGAAGTTGAACTTCAAAAGAAGATAAAGGCCCAAGAACTATTTCTGCTACAGTTTTAAATTATATTTGCATATATCCTTTGTGAAAAATATTTTCCCCATTTGTATATGCAATATGATTTTTAGTTCTAGCTGGGACCCACATAACCACCACCTCATTTCCAGATTTCCACTAACTCAATCATGCCCATTTTACATCTTTTTCCATAAACTCTAGCCTTAATCCATCTTCCCTTTGTATATCTAACTCTAGTAGTGTTCCCCATTTCCCACCATATATCACCAAACATGCCCCATTCTTTTTATTATATATATTGCATTATATATAACATAAACCTCGCACCACTCCCGATGAAATAAACCGACCCACAGGCCACATGTCACCATATCGCATTTCGCAAAGGCTCATATAAAAATCACTTGTCTCCCCTTCTCTTTTGCGAGTGCGATCCCACTATCACATATCACAAAGTTCTATGTCATAGCCCCTATTACTCCTGCTCATTCCACTGATTGTGATCGCAATCACAATTCCCATATGTCAACAAACTCCACCAACCCCCTCCATATTGCGATTGTGATGGATCCAAAAGGATTTTACGCTATATTTTAAAGTTTTCAGGTCTGCCTGTCCTATGCCCCCCCATGTAATACACAGCCCCCTTCTGGACCCGACGAGATTATAAATTGTATTTTGAAATATTTTGGGTCCGGGTTTGTGGTTAAGTCCTAGTCCGGATGCGATATGTTATAGGGTGGATTTGAAAGGCTTTCATGTCCCGAATTTATCAAACTGCCAAAAATACCACGAAGTTAACTGTGCCATTAATTAAAGATAAGATTTGATTAATTAAGGGTTAATATTGATTAGCGCATTAAGAGCGTGGTTAGTGTAACCACTAGCCTCCAGTTATGCATGGTGTGGTCACATGTGAGGGGGCTGACCCGCTCCTCCCCCAGCCGCCAAGTGTTAACATATGAAATACAATTTGAAACCATTGTATGGTAAGAACCACTAGCGCGGTATAATGATAAGATGTTGGATTTGTGTGAGAAAAGTCGTGGGTTCAACTCTGCCGACCTACCATAAACATTTTCCATAGCATGCCGATGATGCCAGGCCTTTGGGGAGGGACATGTGGTGGCCTTTGGGTTTGCCACAGGTCTCCTTCTCATTGGTCCTCCTCCAACCAATAAGAAAATGCCATTTTACCAAACTATAGACCAACCAGAATGCTCCACTTGGCATGATCCCACTGGTCGTTGACCAACCTTTGACCTGCATAGTCACCTGCCATGTCAACAGTATGGACTGCTGATTGTGCAGTGATTTTTTTTTTTGCAAAATTCCTCTATTTAGCAAAGTGGAAAAAACGCGATATGTTTCTCGTACGAGCTTTGTTTTGAGTGAAATGAGTTGTGTTGGGATCATATCGCTGATATGGATGTGGTCATTCAGGTTTTGAGTGATTCTGAGAACTTTTATTTTTGAGCCAAATACTGATCACCTAATCATTCCTCTCCACTGGAAGCCTTTTGGACCCCAAAAGATATTATCAATTGTTCAACACGTTAGGGTACAACTCCCTCACCTTCTCAATCTACATCCATTTGGCCTTGGAAGGATTTTGTCCCTTGAGTCCCACTTGAAGGTATTCGACATTCCCACTCTTTGAAGTTTTGGTTCTTCTGTCAAGTATGAGATCTAGTTGAAGTTCATCAAGATATTATGGTGATAAATCATCTATTGATGGTAGCTGAACATGCTCTCCTTGATCATCAATCAAAGGAGGCTCAAACAATCTCATATTCTCAACATTAACAACAGAGTATATTTGTATATAAGGAGGCAAATCTAGCTTAAATGCATTGTTACCAATCTTTTCCATAATTTAAAAGGACCATAACGGATTGCCTTCAACTTTTTACGTTCCCCTTGAAGTCTCTCTTTGCTAATATATAACCAAAATTAGTCTCCAACTTGAAATTTATGATCGAAACAATGCTTTTCATGCCTTGCCTTGTAGTTGCTTTGACTCTTTTCAAGTTGTTCTTACATTGTGTGATGTATCAACTGAATTTTCTCAATGAACTTCCTTGCCTTATAGATGTCGCTATGACCATCAATAGAGACATATTTCTCAAATATGAATTCCAATGGCGATCTTGGAAAGTAACCAAAACATGCCTCAAATGGCGATGTGTTTGTAGAAGAATTCTTTGCCCTGTTGTATGCATGTTGTATGTAATGCAATTGTTCATCCCACAACTTGGGATGTTTGCTGCAATATCCTTTAAGAAGATGAATGCCTGTCATGTTGACCACATCGTTTTATCCATATATTTTCAGATGAAAGGTTGTACTCTTCTTCAACTTAGTGTCCATCATGTCCCACAAATTTGACCAAACATTCCCAATAAATCGAGAATCTCAATCACTTACAATGGAAGTAGGAAGACCAAAATGAACCCAAATATTTTGAAAGAAAAGATGAGCTATTTGTTCAGCTGCAATTTTCTTTTTACATGGCGTTAAAATACATCTTTCTAAACCTGTCTACAAGTACATATAAGTAATCATGACCTTTCCTTGACAATGGAAGACCTCCTACAAAATCCATTGAGATACTCTCCCATGGACGTTAAGGTACTGGAAGTGGAGTGTAAAATCCTAGTTTCCTATTGCTAGGCTTACTGATTGCACACAAAGAACATCCTCTAATGAAACGATATACATTATCAAACATGCGTGGCCAATAAAAATACCTTTGGAGATTCTCTATTGTCTTGACTACACCAAAATGTCCAACAATAAGTGAAGTGTGTGCCTCCCTTATGATATTGTTTCTTTCTCCCTGTGGAATACATAACTTGCCCAAGTGATACAACAAACTATTATGTACATGGTAATCTAACTCTTCAATTTGGTTTCCTTGCCTCAAGCTTGCATACACATCTTGAAAGAGATTATCATATGCATATTGCTCAATGCAACTTTCATGTAAAAAAAATTGTTCTTGAGTATAATAGATTAATTTACAATAGGCCTAGAAAGGATATCAACTACCTTATTGTAGATTCCCTTTTTGTACTTGATAACCAAATGAAACTATTGTAGAAAACCCATCGATTTGAAGTGTCGTGATTGCTACAAATTTGATTGTGACTGTAAGTACTACAATGGTTGATGGTCGGTATGTATAATGGTCTCCTTCCCCATCAAGTATTGTTTCAATTTTTTAACACTTTGTACGAATGTGTAAAGTTATTTGTCATAAGTGGGATAGTTAGTCACAACACCATAAAAAAATTCAGAATGAAATGAAATGGTCTTACCATGTTGCATGAGAACTGCTCCCATGGCGTAATCACTAGCATTTGTTTGAATCTCAAATGGTTGTCTAAGATATGGAAGAGAAAATAACAGCGTTGAGCTAATATTTTGTTTTAAAGAATCAAATGATTTTTTATGTACATCTCCCCAATGGAATACTTTCTTGACACTAGTCAATGCATGTAGTGGAGCTGTAATGGAAGAAACATTAGCAATAAATTTCTTCCAATATTGTGTTGACCCTAGAAAGCTTCTTACCTCTATAACTATATTGGGCTTGGGCCAGTTCACAATGAACTCAACCTTAGAGGGGTTTATCTTCAGCTCACATCCTCCAACAATGTATCCCTAATACACTAAATAAGTCTTGCCAAATTCACACTTTGACATATTTAAAAATAATTGTTCTTTTCTCAAGACATCAAGTACTTTGTTCACATGCATGATATGTTCATCTTTGGATTTGCTGAATATGAGAATATCATCTAAGTAAAAAATGAAAAAATCATCTATAAATGGTCTCAATACATCATTCATAACTCTCATGAAAGTAGCTGGAGCATTGGTAAGACTGAAAGGCATAACAAGCCACTCAAAATATCCTTGTTTAGTTTTAAATGCAGTCTTCCAAATATCCTCTTCCGCTATTCTAACTTGATGATAACAACTTCGTAAATCTAACTTAGTGAAATACTTTACATACATAAATTGATCAAGAAAATCATCAATTATTGGGAGTGGATAACGATTATTTACCATTATCCTATTCAGTCCACAGAAATCCACACACATGCGCCAAGTCTCGTCCTTCTTTGGCACCAACACAATTGGTGAACCACATGGTGAAGTAGATGGGAATATGATACCTTCCTTCATAAATTCTTGAATTTTCTTCTTGATTTCCATGCTCTCCATGATCGACATGCGATACATGCCAATGTTTGGAAGTGGAACATCCTATTGCAGCTGTATCTCATACTAAATTCCCCTCTTACGAGGTAACCCGTTTGGGTCCTAAAACATCTCGCCATGCTTGCTTACCACATCAAACAAATCAGATTTTTACTTATCATCACAACCTTCAAAATATTCATAATCTATATCTTCTTTTTCTTGTTCATGAGAAGCACAAAATTTTTACTTGCATTTACTAGTCTCTTCATCTACCCTACATTAACCAAAGAAATGTTTATCTTTTTGCGATGGGATCTCACAATATACTCCACTCCATCCTTGAGTAATTGATATTTGTTCTCATGGTGGTAAAATACCGCTTTCCTATCATACAAATATGGTCTCCCCAACATAATTCCTGAGATTTCAAGTGGAACTACATCTAACTCAACTTCATCAATGAATTTTTCAATAATGGAAAACCTGAATAAGCATTTCCTTGTAACCTATAAATTTGCATTATTGACTATATGTTATCGCCTAGATTGACCTCAGGCTGAATGGAGGCAATTCTAGGGTAACGATAAACCAAGCTTAACCTGGTAGCTAGCCCTACTAGGCCGGGAGAGGGCTCTCTCCTTATGAATCTCAGTCAAGATGACTAGACCAGGAATAAGATTTTATGCTAGGTATAGTAGCTCAAAAGGTTTTGATTGAATTTGTTGGTGTTTTTGCCAGATCAGGAGGAGTTGGGCAATTTGGGTCTGGGAAACTAAGTCAAAATTGCAGGAGATTCTATGGGGCAAGGTAGGTATAATCTTCAACACTTTAGGCTTGATGGGGTGAAATGCTAGACTGGTGAGGAGCTAAGAAGGAAATGAGCAAGTCGTGAATCCTTCCTAAATAGTAGAAAAAACATGAAATACTGGTGTTTTCTCAAGGCAGAGCATTAAAACCTAATATATTCCACCTATCTGACTTGAAAACAACCAATCAAAAGAAATTATATGAAAGAGGCATACATAAATAACATGAGAACATATTAAAAGAATAAGAAACACATGCTAAAGGCCACACCACAGGGATCCCATAAAAATAGCCGCAACTTTTATAAAATGATATGTGTTTAGTACATGTGCACCAGCTGAATCAACCCTTGCAAATGAAAAATCAAATGCATGATATAGACCTTCAAAACACTCATCCTAACCATCAGGGGTCAAAACCATGAGAAAAGGAGTTGTTTCAACCATTTCTAAACAAAGAACATGAATCTAGGCTGTTAAACAGCTTGCCTCTAGAGGGGAAACTGATTCATTACCCTCAAAACCACTTTTTATCTAATGAATCTACCATCTACTAGTGTTTGAATATTACATTTAAAAACCATGGCATTAATTACATCACTAAATTCACCTCTATGAGAGAGAAAACAAGAAAATAGCCGAAATTTAGGAAAAAAGTCATCCTGAGTGAAAATGCCCTATGCGCAGCGCCACTTTGAGTCCATTTTTGGAGGCCTTACCATCATCTAAATTGAGCCCGGGATAGCGCACTGGAAAGGTCTTCATGTTGGTTTCTAGAATACCTAGAATTTCTGGATTTGGAGCTCATTTTCCCTGTCAAAAATGGATTCTCCCAAGGGTGCTTCTATGTGTCCAAAAACTAGCAAAAAGGTCAAATTTTGAGTGTTTTTGGACCACAAAATGTGCTCCAAAAATTCTGAAAATTGCTAGGGTGCATGTCCTTGATGACTTGAATCCGAAAATTCAACCCATTTGTCCGTTGGGTGCCCCTATAAAAAGCGTAGCGCCGGTGGCACTACGCTTCTGGGCAGATTTTCTGTGTTTTGAATTTCCAAAATTCCAAAATGAAAACAATTCCTCAAAAACCACCCAAAATTGGTATGAGACACCACCATCAATTGCTTTGGTTAGCCAAGGAGGCTTCAGCCAACATTTTTAATCTATCCTCTTCCTTTTTTCCCTCTAAAGACCTCCTTAACCTAGCTTTCAACTTTCTAATCCTCAGGTTACAGATTTTATTGCGGGTCATGTAATGGTATGCCATGTGTCTAAGCATTTTCTTGTCTCTATTGGCCTTCTCAATGAGCCCTTCTAGATGTAGGTTAACACTTTCAAGCCAAGTATCCCTATCTTTTTCAATCTCTTGCTCAATAGGAGTCAATGTGACATGAGCCTCTTTGCCAATTTTCCTTCTTGCTTTGAGCACTTCCAGCTCCATGAGGACTTTTTTGTCACTCAATTGTTTGTTTTCTTGTTCTAAGTATGTGATGACATACTTGGATGTCTCTAGGTTATCCGCCAAAGCTTTTATTTGAGCTTCCCTTTCCTGTATGATGATGTCTTTGATGGTTTCTTGATCTTGAGCCTATAAATCACTAACCTCAGTGTCATGCTGCTTGGGCTCATCATGTTCTTCCAACTCAAACTCCCTTTCTTGCTCATCATCCAAGTCATCCTCCTACACCTTTGCCTTCCCTTTTTTCAGCTGCTCAACCTTTACCTATTTTGTTGATGTAGAAGGCAAAGCCCCTTCCACACCCTGTGGAGATAACATTTGCCTGTGAACTGATGAAGAAGGCAAGGTCCCTTCCACCTCTTGTGGAGCAAACACTTGCCTAGCAACTGCAAATAATTTCCTTGTACCTCTGTGATATGTCAAGAATACCGGCACCTCAACAGTTTTTGTTTCTTTAAGTTCCTCTCTTGTTTCCACATGAGTATAAGGCCCACTTGTTTCTTGCACCATGGATGCAGGAATTTGGGGTTCCCTGAACATGTCATGAGTAATGAAAGTATCCCAAGGGATATTTAGAAGACTGAGATGGTGAAGAACAATAATATTGATTAAGGAGTAATGATATATGATGTTCATTTGCTAAGGGTATGGCTTCTTCTGCATAAGGTAAGCCATCTTATCAATGTTCCTAAACAAAAAGTAGGGGAGGTTCAACATCTTCACCCTTGTAAAGTGCATGAGGAGCTTGATATGGTAAGTGTAAAACTTGGAAAATCTACCCTCACAAGTCAACTATTTGATGATAATCCTCATCAAGGGGACATACCTCTTCTCCAAAAATTTGAAGGGAAAAGTCTCTTCACTTGACTTCTGTACTGAGGCTTAATATAAGGCTCATAATAATGCTCATCAAGGTCCTGAGCTTTATACCATTTCTCACCAACATCAGGAATTCTGGTGGCCTCTAAAATTATAGATGGTGACACTGTGAAAGTCACCCTAGCAAGAGTCACTTCATTGTTATGAAACTGAAATCTCTCCACTAATTCACAAAAATCATAGCATCCAAGGTGTTTGAAAGAAGAAACTTCTAATGGAGAGGCCTGTAGTTCTGCTAAGTTGGTTGGCTCTTCTCTAGTAATTTTGCTTCCCTTATGAGGGTTTCTTTGTTGCCTTCTCCTCTCAGCTGAACTATCACTTGTTGTATCCTCCTCATCATAATCATAGTCACCTCTATTCATGTTTAACCAGTTTTCTTAGTTTGCACAATTTTAGACAATAAAAGGGAATGAATGGGATACTCTAGGGTTTGTAGGGATGAGTTTGAGTGAGCTTCGGTAGTTATGGACAAACCATGAGAGTTAGGGGAGGGTTTAGGGAATGAGTGATAGATGGTGAAATGTAGATGAGGGTGAAGGGAATGATGGGTAAGGGGTTTAGTTATGAAACTAGGCAATGGGAGAAACAAAATGATTAGGGTTTATAGTGAAAAACTAGGGTTTTATCTTAGGAATAAAAAATTGTCTAAAAATTCACATATGCAAGCCAATGATCAAGAAAGGTGATAGTACTTACTTGTACAAGGTGAAATCTGGAGGAAATTTGGAAAAAATCTGAAGATTGGAGCGTTTTTATGGTTTGTTTCCCTACGCGCAGCGCCTTTGCACAGACGTGCAGGGCGAGTTCCTACGCGTAGCACCCATTCAAATTAACATTGTCAAAAACTTCCCTACACGCAGTGCAATGGCCTACATGCAACACCTTCCTCCCTATGCGCAACGCTGAGCAAAAATCCTCCAGAAGCGTAGTGCCAGTTGCTTACGCGCAGCGCCACCCCTGTTTTGCTAAAAATCACTTTGAAATTGCTTCTTTCTTCTCTCCTTTGGTTTCTTTGAGTTGAAAATGACATAATGAAATGAAGGTAGAATGAAAGGGGTTTATATATGAGCACCATTTTGATTTTTACTTTTTGAAAACCCACTTTCCATTGTTCTTTGCATTTCTAAAAACCCTGTTTTTAATGCTTGTTTCACTTTTTTCTTTTGCAGGTGGATTAGCTCATGCTGACTTGATTTTTTGCAATGTTTGTAGCTAGGCAGTATAGATTGGTGCTTAGGAGTAGTTGGGAATCAATATTACATATATGAACATGAAATTACATAAGAAATGGTAATAAAAACAAAATACTCTGTTTTCACCTCAAAACATATTTTGAGGTGAAATTTACATTAAGCTTTAAAAGTACTAACTTTTGACTTTTCAAATACTATGCTTGAGTTTATTTGTCATCCTCATGTCCTTGCTGATCTTTATTAGCATTTAACCATCAAATTTGACTATGTGGAAACCCTAAAACCTAATGAGACCAAATCCTATGACCTAATGAAATAGAACTGCAGAATGAAAATGAACCATGACTAAAAACTACAGAAAAAGGATCAGCAAGTATATTTCATGAGGGAAACTAAGGTGACCTCAACGATCAATGGATCCGTGACCTAATGGAGTGATGAAAAATTAACAGTATGGGACTCCTACTATGAAAATGTAAAAGAGAAAATTTTGATCATTGATGGCAGTATGACAAGACTGACACTAACATTGGCTCCAATGGCAATGGTAGCTCCTTGGAGGTGCCAAGAACACCGTAGACCTAGTAGCCTTATCCATTGGGCAATGGGGTCAAAACACTTCAAATACTGAGAACTGACACAATGCAAACTGAAACTGACTCATGACTCAAACCGTGACTATAAACTAAATGAAAACCAGCGAACCTTACACATATCATTCAAACTTTATAACCTTCACTTTGGGCTCCAAATTGGAATAATTGTGTACTTTGAAATCTTGCAATGAAAGGGAAAATGGTATGTACAATGATCATGTCATAGCTACAGAAAATCACTTTAAAAGTAGTATTTCTTTAGGAGCCTACCATTAGCTTGTCCTCCTGGGCACTCTTGATCATCCATCTCCTTGAGTAGAAAAGCATTTTGTCCTCTATATGCTGCAATCTTATAGGGTCCTTTCCATAAGTTTTCGAACTTACCATGCTTTCCTTTGTCCTCATTCCGAGCATCCCACTGCAACACTACATCCTCTAGCTAAAATTTGTCTACTTTAGTTTTCCGATCATAGATCTTCTTGATTTTTTCCTGTAATTTGAAAGTGTTTTGGAAAATTCATCCCTTTTTTACTACAGATGAATCATCTGATTGGTTCTTTGCTGAAAGTCATCGTCTTCACTTCCAACCTCCTGTAACAGTCTCATAATCGGAACTAAAAGAGATGTTGGAAAAACTATGTCAATTCCATAAAATAATTCAAATGGAGACATACCTATGGATTTCTTGTGGCTCACTCTGTCATCCCATAAGGCATTAACCAACTTTCTGTGCCAGTTTTTCTTATTTGTTTCCAGCATCTTCTTGATGATGTTCACCAAAGACTTATTTGATGATTCAACCAAACCATTTCCTTGCGGGTAATACGCTGTAGAATGACCTAAAGTAATATTATATTTGATACAAAATTTGATCATCCTCTTTGATTTGAATGCGGCTGCATTATCTGTGGTGATTTTATTAGGACAACCGAAACGAGATAAGATATTTGACTCTAGAAATTGGATGATTACCATATCTATGGCTTGTCTGGTCATAATTACTTCAATCCACTTGGTGAAATAGTTGGTTGTTGTTAGGATCCATTTGTGTTGTGCTGACAATGGTGGATGGATTTCCCCAATGAAATCGAGTCCCCACTGCTGAAATGGTGCATTGACTTCGACATGATTCAGTGGAAGAGGAAATAATTTTCTTTTCCCTTGAAAGATCTGACATTCATGATAGCCCATAACTGTTTTATACACATCTGAAAAAAGAGTCAGCTAGTAATAACCTTCTCTTAATACTTTATTTTCCATTGTCTTCCAGAATAAGTGACCACCACAATCACCTTTATGAAAGTCATGCATCACTTGTTGAGCTTCTTCTTCAACCAAACAGTTAAGTAAAACACCTCCTAAATCTTTCCAATAAAGGGCATTATTTAAAATACAGAATTTGGCAACTTTGAGTTTGAGTGATCTACCTTTGCTTCTAGTCATTCCTGGAGGTGGCAAAAGATGTTGAAGTACATACACTATGTCTTAATACCATGGTGATTGAAGAAACATTTCAGACACTTGAATGAGTGAGCCTTCTTCTAACATGGCTGCGATGAGATTGATATCTAAAGCATGCAGATTTGATTCAGCCATTAATCTCGCCAAGCCTTTTCCTTTGATCAGCTTTGTGGGCTTAATGTCTAGGTCATATTCCAACATTGCTGCAATCCACTTTCCTCGCCTTCCTTCCAGATCAGTTTGTATCAGCTCATTCTTTACTGCTGCATTGGGGACATATGCTATGATGTGTGAGTGTAGAATATACACTCTGAAATCCTTCAATTCTTTTATGAGTGCAATTTCCTATTTTTCAATTATATTTTATCGCAAGGCATCATCTCAAATAATCCTACTGAAAAATGCAATGGGTTTCTCCAACTGATCTCTCTTTTGCATCAATACTGCAGCCATGGTATGCTTGGATGCCAATGAAAATATAATGAAATCTTATGTGTAATCAGGACTAATTAATATTGGAGCTGTGGTCAAAGCAAACTTTACCAAATTGAATGACTTCATGGCATCCTCCGTCCATTTTACCATGCTGTCCTTTTTCAACATGTTAGGCATTTCTCTTAAATGTTCAGGTAATTGGGTACGAATCTGCGTAATAAATTAATCTTACCATTGAAATATTGTATCTCCTTATTGTTTCGGGGAAAATCTATTTGTTGAATTTCCTCCACCCTTGAAGCATCAATGCGAATTCCTTCTTTTGAGATAATACGACCGAGCAACTTTCCTTCATCCATAGAAAAAAGACTTTTCTTTGGATTAAGAGATATCCCGAACTTCCTACATCTTTGAAAAACAATCTTTAAATGGTGTAAATGCTCATCATCAGAACCTGAAAAGACTGTCAAATCATCTAAATATACAACCAAAAATACATCCTTCTCATTAGCGAAAGCGATGTCCATTTCTCGCTGAAATGTGGCTCCAGCATTCTTCAAACCGAATGGAATTTTAGCATAATGAAAAGTTCCCCAAGGTGTTGTAAATGCAGTTTTGTCTCAATCTTTTTCATTCAACAAGATCTGGTTATAACCTGAGTACCCGTCGAGTAGTGACATGCGTGATGCTCCAACCACTCTTTGTAGGATATGATTCATCTTTGGAAGTGGGTAATTGTCCTTCAAAGATACCTTGTTAAGGTTCCGGAAATCTATGCATAATCTTATCTCTCTAGTATTCTTTCGTACATGAACCAAATTCGAAATCCAATTAGAAAATCTGATTGGGACAATTATACTAGCTTTGAATAATCTGTTTACCTCTTTCTCGATGGAAGGCAACAACTTTGGGTTGATCCTTCTCAACTTCTGTCTGAATGGCTTCTGATCTGGCTTGATGGGAATAGTATGTTGAATTATATCTTTGTCATACACCTTCAGATCTGAATAATCCCAAGCAAACACATTAGAAAATTCAGATAACAATCTAACATATTTAGTCTTTACCTTGGGAGACAATGCTTTAGACAATTTTACAAATTTGGGATGATCGGCTGTCCCAATGTTTACATCTTCGACTCCTTTTTTGTAGGAGCCAAGCTCAGTTTTCTAGCTACATCATCTTCATAAAAAAGTTCTTCTAAAGGTATGAGACCTTTAGGAATAATGTTTTCTTTCAGATGCAATGCCTCTATTTGATTCACTTCAATCTCGTGTTCATCAATATCACATTCATCATCAATGGAAGCATTTTTGAATTTACCTTCATTCTGCAGAAAGGTATTGATCTCATCATTGTCCCAATACACTTGATAATACCTTAAATTATTCGGAATAACATGCCGGTGTTTGACATGAATTCAAACTTGTTGCTGGAGTTCATTGGGATCTTCAAATTGCTAGCCGCAGTGGCTAGTGAATCTGTAATAATATTTTGAGTTTGGGGTACAGCTGTCAAAGTATAATCAGGAAACATTCGCAAGATGTCTAGGACTGAATTTCTATAGGCTCTCATCCGCGAGTGCTTTGCTTGATACTCTCCCTTTACCTGTTTGATTACCAGCTCTGAATCTCCATATATCATAATCCTTTTTGCATTTAACTTCTTTAAAATTTTTAGACCTACAATCAAAGCTTCATACTCGACTTCATTGTTAGAGTAGTCAAAAGCCAACTTGTAAGAACACACTCTAACATTACTAGGAACTCTGTTAGGCTGGAAAGTAGGGCTTCGAATCCAAATTCCTATGCTAGCCCCATCCTTACCAACAACTCTGTCAAAATCCATGCTCCAAAGACCTGCCTCTTCTTCTATATGCTAAAATTATGTTTCCTTTTCTGCATTACCTTGACTGATCTCTTCATTTTTCTGTTGTTCACTGACCTTTTGCTACTGGTAGGTGGAATGCTCAAAAGAACTTGTTAATTACTTTCTCTCTTGATCAAGGGATACTCTAAAATTTTCTGAAATCTCCGGTACATCATCTACTTCTACTAACTGAATATCTACGTCATTCAAACCACTATTTGAATATAGTACAAATGATTCTAAATTGGTATGTACAGTATTTATTGGATGATTGAGTGGCTTCTCTTTGCTAGTAATCATGTATTTCATTTTCTTCTCCCTATATAGTTTTCTCAATTGGCCAAACACGGGAATGGTAGCATAAGAGAAATCAAGTTGTAAAGTTCCCTTAAGTTTTTCACCCCACGATCTGGACAAAAGCATACCAAACCGTGCTAGAATGTCAACAACAACCACATCCATCAAAACATTCTTGGCTGGGATTTGGTCTAAAGATACCACCAAGTCTTTGATAAGACCAATACAATGGACCCTGCCAGAATCAAAAGAATACAGGTCATGATATTTTCGAGTAATGTCAAGGCCCAGTTTCTCCATAATGGCTTTTTGCATCAGATTATGAGAAGATTTGGAGTCGAACATGGCATTATGGAGAACATACTTGTGTAATCTAAGGCTTATATAAAATGGAGCTACTTCACTATCTCCAGACTGACCTTCTAAGGCAGGGCCAAAAATGAGCTTAGGCTGATCATATTCTACATTGACCGTGTCTGATAAAGGATATACTTGCAAAATTCGAGACACATGGTTTCTATAAATGTTGTTCTTTACCAACTCAGTCAAAGGAATTGAAACTTTTAATTTAGCAATTTCATTTTCTAAACTAAAAGCTGAAACTTTTTCTACCTCTTTGACAGGAGGGTCCTTCTTTTCCGCTCTTTCTTTTGCTACACTTCACTAATTGTTCTTCTCGTTTGCAACGTTATTTGCTGATGGTCCTTTGTTGGAACTTGGAATTAGCAAGGTCTTTCCCTTTCTTCTGAATTCCTGAAGAATCATTTTTAGATTGTGCTTCCTTTGTCTTTTGAATTGGATTGATTGGTACATCTCTGCTTCTCAAAGAGTATTGCTTCTGCTGTGCTATCAAGGCATTCATATATCCTCGCTAATAATCATCTGACTCATCCTCCATGATTTCCTCATTTTCTAGTATGTAATCTTCATCCCTTTGGGTGTCTGCGACCTCTACATATTCTTCATCTTCCGTCAGAAAAATGGGCATACCATCGACAGTGAAGAAATGGTTTGCTTCAACCACCAGATCATCATCATCTTCCTCCTCCATTCTGTGCACATAGTTCTGCTGGAAAGGAGTTCTGACCTGCTGTTGTTGTGTTGTTTGATCTTGTGCCTTTTGTTCCCTCTACTTAATACAGAATTGGGGCTGCTGCTGTCCTCTGAAGTTTGGATTCCTGATTGGTGTTTTAGGTTTATCTACAACAGTCAGTCGATCAAACATCTTTTCAAATTTTTGGATCAAGGTATCCATCTTAACATCTGAGGTAGATGCTTCTTCTTTTATAGTCACCTTCTTTTCAGATCTCATTCTCTCCCTTTTGGCCAATAGATTTGCTTCTACACTTACAACGTTCTTTTGCATATCTTCCAGTGTGGTAGGATCTCTTTCTCGTAACTGATATGCCATATCAGCATCGAAACCTCACACATTAATCTTGCACACTTTCACCCACATTTCTTTTGATATTTTCATACTCAGACAAAATTTGGAGTGGGTTCTTCTTTAGATCCCACCGGTCTAGGAATTGTCTATGTAGAACCAACAAAGTGTTGATAGAGGATGCTTGTAAATCTCTGAACCACTTTCGAACTTCACCACCAAAGCTTTGGAAAAATAATCTCATAGTCACATTTTCTTCCTCTATCTCATGAAGGTCAAAAAAGTCATTCATTCTATCGACATGTTGCTACGTTGTAATGCTTTGAGTGGCATCAAAAGGAGGTATTTTACTTTGGTAATTAGCAGGCATATCATCAATATCCCGAGGTAAAACAAGGGGTGCATACCGGGTAGACATGACTCGAGGTGGATTTGAAACAATGATTGGACTACTAGGGTTTAATGGAGTGGTTGATGGAGAAGTAGGGGTGATAGGTTTTTGATCGGATATGATAGGTTGAAGGGGAAGGGTAGGTATAAACTGAAGTTGCGAATGGACTTCAGAAATTGATGGGAATACTGATGAACTGAGGGTAGTGGAAGGAGATTCTGAAAGCTGAAGGATATTGGCAGTAGTGATGGATGATTGAGGAGAATTTAAGATATAGTCGTCAATTGATCTGTTTTCCTTTTGAATTTCGAGATCTACAATAAATTCTGGGTCTAGAACTATATCATCAAGTGCAGTTTTAGATTTGGTTCTAAACAGAGAAAGGTAAAAATACTTGTCAAAAGGGAGGTCTTCAATGAACAGCCACTCACTAGGACTGGAATTGGATCTAAAAACAGGTCTAGGGATCACTGAACTTTATTGTATTCTGACTATTCTTGAAATAAGGTTGGGACTTTCAAATATAGGGGGAGGATTTGGATTAGGATTGGCCCTCGTGAACTTTCTCGAAGCCAATGCGCTCAAATTTTGAAATTCTTATATTGCTTTACAACTTCTATTTCAGCCTAGCAAATTCTAAAACTCATCATTCAAAGTTCAACAATTTATATGAAAGATATTATCGAGGTGATTAGTCTTTCATTCCCCAGTATGGTCGCCACTATGTTATCGCCTAGATTGACCTCAGGCTGAATGGAGGCAATTCTAGGGTAACCACAAACCAAGCTTAACATGGTAGCTAGCCCTACCAGGCCGGGAGAGGGCTCCCTCCTTATGAATCACAGTCAAGATGAATGGTCCAGGAACAATATTTTATGCTAGGTGTAGTAGCGGAAAAGGTTTTGATTGAATTTTTTGGTGTTTTTGCCAGATCAGGAGGAGCTGGGCAATTTGTGTCTGGGAAACTAAGTCAAAATTACAGGGTATTCTATGGGGCAAGGTAGGTATAATTTTCAGCACCTTAAGCTTGATGGGGTGAAATGATAGACTGGTGAGGAGCTAAGAAGGGCATGAGCAAGTCATGAATCCTTTCTAAACAATAGAAAAAACATGAAATGTTGGTGTTTTCCCAAGGCAGAGCATTAAAACCTAATGTATTCCACCTATCTGACTTGAAAACAACCAATCAGAAGCAATTATATGAAATAGGCATACATAAATAACATGAGAACATATTAAAAGAATAAGAAACACATGCTAAAGGCCATACCATAGAGATCCCATACAAATAGCTGCAACTTTATTAGTTTCCTGCCAAAACTGCTACAAAATGATATGTGTTCAATACATAAGCATCCAGCTGAATCCAACCCTTGTCAATGACAAAGAAAATACATGATATAGACCTTCAAAACACTCATCCTAACCATTAGGGGTCGAAACCATGAGAAGAGGAGTTTTTTCAACCATTTCTAAACAAAGAACAAGAATCTAGGCAATGAAATAGCTTGCCTCTAAATGAGGTGGAATTGATTCATTACCCTAAAAACCACTTTTTATCTAATGAATCTACCATCTACTAGTGTGTGACTATTACATTTAAAAACCATGACATTAACTACATCAGTAAATTCACCTCTATGAAAGAGAAAACAAGAAAATAGTTGAAATTTAGCAAAACAATTATCCTGAGTGAAAATACCCTACGCGTAGTGCCACTGGTCCTACGTGCAGTGCCACTGGTCCTACGTGCAGCACCACTTTGATTCCATTTTTGGAGGCCTTCCCATCATCCAAATTGAGCCCAAGATAGCTAATTGGAAAGGTATTCAAGTCTAGTTTCTAGAACACCTAGAATTTCTGGAATTGCAGCTCATTTCCCCCCTCAAAAACGGATTCTCCCAAGGCTGCTTTTGTGTGTCCAAAAACTAGTAGAAAGGTCAAATTTGAGTGTTTTTCGACCTTCTGGTAGACTAAATTTATTCCAAAAATTCTGAAAGTTTCTAGGGTGCATGTCCTTGATGCCTTGAAACCAAAATTGAAACCCATTTGTCCATTGGGTGCCCCTAGAAAAAGCGCAACACCGGTGGCGCTGTGCTTCTGGGCAGATTTTCTATGTTTTGAATTTCCAAAATTCCAAAATGACAAAATTTCCTCAAAAACCACCCAAAATTGGTATGAGGCACCACCATCAACTGATTTGGTTAGCAAAGGATTTTTCAGCCAAAATTTTTAATCTATCCTCTTCCTTTTTTCCCTCTAAAGCCCTCCTTAACCTAGCTTTCAACTTTCTGATCCTCAGGTTACAAATTTTATTGCAGGTCATGTAATGGTATGCCATGTGTCTAAGCATTTTCTTGTCCCTGTTGGCCTTCTCAATGAGCCCTTCTAGATGTAGGTTGACTCTTTCAAGCCAAGTATCCCTATCGTTTTCAATCTCCTGCTCAATAGGGGTCAATGTGACATGAACATCTTTGCCTATTTGCCTTCTTGCTTTGAGCACTTCCAGCTCCATGAGGACTTGTTTGTCACTCAACTGTTTGTTTTCCTGTTCTAAGTATGTGATGACATACTTGGCTCTCTCTAGGTTGTCCGCCAAAGCTTGTATTTGAGCTTCCCTTTCCTGTATGATGATGTCTTTGATGGTTTCTTGATATTGAGCCTCTAAATCAATAACCTCAGTGTCATGCTGCTTGGGCTCATCATGTTCTTCCAACTCAAACTCCCTTTCTTGCTCATCATCCAAGTCATCCTCCTGTACCTTTTCCTTCCCTTTGTTCAGCTGCTCAACCTGTACCTGTTTTTTCGATGTAGAAGGCAAAGCCCCTTCCACACCCTGTGGAAATAACATTTTCCTATGAATTGATGAAGAAGGCAAGGTCCCTTCCACCTCTTGTGGAGTGAACACTTGGCTAGCAGCTGGAAATAATTTCCTTGTACCTTTGTGATATGTCAAGAATACCGGCACCTCAGCAGTTTTTGTCTCTTTGTGTTCCTGTCCTGTTTCCACATGATTATAAGGCCCACCTGTTTCTTACACCATGGATGGAGGAATTTGGGGTTCACTGAACATGTCATGAGTAATGAAAGTCTCCCAAGGGATATTAAGAAGATTGAGATGGTGAAGAACAATAATCTTGATTAAGGAGTAATGATATATGATGTTCATCTGCTGAGGGTATGGTTCTTCTGCACAAGGTAAGCCATCTTATCAATATTTCTAAACAAAAAGTAGGGGAGGTTCAACATCTACACCCTTGTAAAGTGCATGAGGAGCCTGATATGGTAAGTGTACAACCTAGAAAATCTGCCTTCATAAGTGAAATATTTGATGATAATCCTCATCAAGGGGACATACCTGTTCTCCAAAAATTTGAAGGGGAAAAGTCTCTTCACCCCAGCAAAAGCCACTTCATTGTTATGCAGGTTATCTACAAAGAGTCTTGCCAATTCATGATGAAACTGAACTCTCTCCACTAATTCACAAAAATCATAACATCCAAGGTGTCTGAAACAAGAAACTACTAATGGAGAGGCTTGTAGTTTTGTTAAGTTGGTTGGCTCTTCTCTGGTAATTTTACCTCCCTTATATGGCTTTCTCTGTTGCCTTCTCCTCTCAACTAAACTATCACTTGCTGTATCCTTCTCATCATAATCATAGTCACCTCTATTCATGTTTAACCAGTTTTCTAAGTTTGCACAATTTTAGACAATTAAAGGGAATGAATGGGATACTCTAGGGTTGTAGGGATGAGTTTGAGTGAGCTTCAGTAGTTATGTACAAACCATGAGAGTGAGGGGAGGGTTTAGGGAATGAGTGATAGATGGTGAAATGTAGGTGAGGGTGAAGGGAATGATGGGTAAGGGGTTTAGTTATGAATCTAGGCAATGGGAGAAACAAAATGATTAGGGTTTATAGTGAAAAACTAGGGTTTTATCTTAGGAATGAGAAATTCTCTAAAACTTCACATATGCAAACCAATCATCAAGCAAGGCGATATTACTTACTTGTACAAGGTGATATCTGGAGGAAATTTGGCAAAAAACTAAAGATTGTAGCATTTTTATGGTTTGTTGCCCTACGCGCAGCGCTCCTGCACAGACGTGCAGCACAGGCTCCTATGCGCAGCGCCCATTCAAATTAACACTGTCAAAAAATTCCCTACGCACAGTGCAACGCCCTACGTGCAATGCCGGAAAAATTCCTCCAGAAGCGTAGCGCCAGTTGCCTACGCGCAACGCCACCCCTGTTTTGCTAAAAATCACTTTGAAATTGCTTCTCTCTTCTCTCCTTTGGTTTCTTTGACTTGAAAATGACATAATGAAATGAAAGTAGAATGAAAGGGATTTATATATGAGCACCATTTTGATTTTTACTTTTTGAAAACCCACTTTTCCAATGTTCTTTGCATTTCTGAAAACCTTGTTTTTAATGCTTGTTTCACTTTTTGCTTTTGCAGGTGGATTAGCTCATGCTGACTTGATTTTTTGAAATGTTTGTAGCTAGGCAGTATGGATTGATGCTTAGGCATGAATTGGAATCAATATTACATATAGGAACATGAAATTACATAAGAAATGATAATAAAAACAAAATACTATGTTTTCACCTCAAAACATGTTTTGAGGTGAAAATTACATTAAGCTTTAAAAAGACTAACTTTTAACTTTGCAGATACTATGCTTGAGTTTATTTGGCATCCTCATGCCCTTGTCGATCTTTATTGGCATTTAACCATCAAATTTGACTATGTGGAAACCCTAAAACCTGATGAGACCAAACCCTATGACCTAATGAAATAGAACTGCAGAATGAAAATAAACCATGACTAAAGACTACAGAAAAGGGATCAGCAAGTATATTTCATGAGGGAAATTGAAGTGACCTCAACCATCAGTGGATCCATGACCTAATGGAGTAATGAAAAATTAACAGTATGGGACTCCTACTATGAAAATGCAAAAGAGAAAATTTTGATCACTGATGGCAGTATGACAAGACTGACACTAACACTATCCAACGCAAAGGGTATGGTTTGTGATGAGGAACAGTTTCAAGGTTAGGCTTCTTGTGAAATTCAGTTTGATTGTGACCCACTATCAAATAATGCATCAATCTTCGTATGATTTGAAATTACCCTTACATGGAACAACTTTATCCTTGATTCTTCATTTGGAGTGTTGTTGTGACTATGTTAGGAACTAGTGCTTGCTATAGCTTCTTTTTCCTTTGTGGCCATGGCTGAAATATTGGTCTCATCATCAGAGTTGGATCTAAGATTATGCTGTGTGGTAGCGGTCATATTTTTTTTCCCCTTATTGTTTGGTTTCTTAGGTGTTAGTTTGGGATGTAGTTTCCAATAGTGGGTTTCATCATGACCCGCTTTGGAAAAATGTTTGCATATAGTTTTCTCCCCTTATTTATTTACACTTCCATTCTTCTTTCCTTTCCATTTTCCACCCGTCTCTTTCTCCTTACTGTTGAATGGCTTATTTTTTCTACCCTCTTCCTGAATGTTCTTTCCTCTCACTTCAAGGTGTGTGGATTGCACACATACCTCATCTAAATTGCTTGGATTGAACATAAGGATAGTGTGTTTTAAGTAGGAATGTAAACCCCCAATATATTTCAAGAGAGTATCTTGGGAATTCAAGTTTACTCCTAACAACAAAGTCCTTTTCCTAAACTCCTAGGTATAGCCTCGAAATGTCTAGCCCCTGAGTTGCCTAATTTTTTTCCAACCCATAATGGTTGTTTGCATGTAGGCTAAAGGATAAAATTGTCTCTTAGTTAAAGAAACAAATTCAACCCAAGAAATGGATATCTTACCATGACTTCACATTTCCTGTTGAGTCTTTACTTCCCACCAAACTAGTGCTTCTCCTTCTTATGAAGCTAGCGGGATGTTTATGTCATCTTCTTGAAGGTTCTAAATTATAAAATAAACCTCCAATTGTCAAATCCAATTGTCTAAATTCTTTGCATTTACCTCACCATTTTACATGGGAAGTTCAAACTTAATGTCCAAGTTGAGTAACAGAGCTTTTTCTTTTGGGATTTTTGAATGAGTATGAACAGTTTTTGTGGTGGAAGTGGAAGATGATGCTGTTTGTGATGATGAGGATGATGAGTATGATGAGGAAGATGATGAATATGGTGGATATGGAGGAGGCTTTCCTCCATTACCCTTTGAATCCTTATTTTCATATTTTTTATCTTCTGAGCTTCCCTCTCCATGTGGGGACTTAGAACTCTCTCCAGCCTTTCTAGTACTCCTCTCTTCATAGAGGAATCTAACCATGCCAATTAAATCATAGAAATCTTTCTTGTATGCTTCCTCTTCTGAAAGACCTCTAGTCTCTCTTGCTCTAGACATGATGGATTTGGATTCAAGCTTAGTTTCTAGTATTGCTTGTACCTCCTCAATCTCAATCCTCAATCTCAACTGAAGGTAAAACTTGAGGTGCTTCAAGTGCAGCTGGGATTGAAAATTTAGGTGGAGATTGTGGCCTTCTAGCTCTCCTTCTTTTGGGAATTACCTCAGGATTTGCAACCAATAGTTTCCCTTCTCCTCTCTGCAAATTTAACCTTGTAGGCATCACAAATTTGCAACCATTAAAACCCTACTTGCACAAAACTCAAGCAATCAAGAAAATAACCTTGCTCTGATACCAACTTGATATGTTGTTGAATGTTAGTTTTGTTGTGATAATTTCAACTTTAGAATTACAAATAATTTCTCCTCATTTCCTTTATGTGCATAGGTTTCCTTATGGTGTTTGTGAATGTAAGAGGTAAATATGTCAAGCTTTATGTCAAATTCATGAGAAAAATAACATGTAAATAAAGTGTTGAACAAAAAAAAAAATATACATAAAACCATCAAAACGAACACTTAACACAGTGTTTTGATAAATGAGTTCGCCTCTCTTGGGCTACATCTCCTTGGTCGAGCTTCCATGGCTTGGGCCTCTGTATTAGATCAAAATGGAAAAAGTGATGTTTACAATGCCCTACTACTCTCAAAATCTGCTTCAATGTGCTTTGAACATCAAATTCATCTAGGAATGACCTTTTCTAAGCCAAAATTGGTCGAAATATGCGAAAGTTATGGCATGTTCATTTTTTCCTAGGAAATCTCCACTAAAATTGGAGAACCCAATTAATCCCGCTAAATCTGGAGAAAATCCCGAACTTATCGGACTGCCAAAAATACCACCAAGTTAATTGTGCCATTAGTTAAAGATAATCTTGGATTAATTAAGGGTTAATCTTTATTAGCGCATTAAGCACATGGTTAGTGTAACCACTGGCCTCTGGTTATGCTTAGTGTGGTCACATGTGAGGGGGCTGGCCCATGGGGCTTGCCCTCTCCTCCCCCAACTGCCAAGTGTTAACATATGAAATACAATTTTAAACCATTGTATGGTAAGAACCATTGTCACAGTATAACAATAAGATGTTGGATTTATTCCAGGAATTCATGGGTTCGACTCCCTCAACCTGCCATAAAAAATTTCTATAGCGCGTCGATGATGCTAGGCCTTTGGGGAGGGACATGTGGTAGCCTCCGGGCTTTCCACATGTCTCCTTCTCATTGTTCCTCCTACAACCAATAAGAAAATTCCATTTCACCAAATTGTAGACCAACCAGAATGTGCCACTTGGCATGACCCCATTGGTCGTTGACTAACCTTTGAACTGCACAGTCACTTGCCACGTTAGCAGCACAGACTGCTAACTGTGGAGTGATTGTATTTTTTTTTGCAAAATTCCTCTATTTGGCAAAGTGGAAAAAACATGATATCTTTCTCATACGAGCTCTGTTTTCAGTGAAACGAGTTGCGTTGGGATCGTGTCGCAGAGACGGACGTGGTTGTTCAAGTTTTGAGCGATTCTGAGCACTTTTATTTTTAGCTAAATACTGATCACCTGATCACTTTCCCACAAATTTTATATCCATGGCTCTTTGGAAAGTGGCTCCTACATTGATGATACCAAAAGGCATTTTGGCATACATAAATGTTCCCTGAGGTGTGTTTAAGGTAGTTTTCTTTTGATCTTCAGGATGCACAACTACTTGATTGTATTCATAAAAGCTATCCATCATAGTCATCTGGGCAGATCCTACCACCTCCTGCAAAATGTAATCCATTTTAGGCAGATTTTAGTTGTCCTTTAATGAGGCTTTGCTGAGATTCCTGAAGTCCACGCATAACCTTATTTCTCCATTCTTCTTTCTAACAAGGATTAGGTTTGCTACCCAGTCTGAATATCTCAAAGGTATAATGGTTTTGGCTCGGAGCAACTTCCTTCCTTTTCAATAGATGGGAGCAATAGAGGGTTAATTTTCCTAATATTATGTTTATATCGTTTCACTATACCCTTTAAAGCAATCTTATGTTGAATAATAGTGGTATCAAATGTTTTTAAATCATCATAAGACTAAGAAAACACATCCGTATAATTTTTGGAAAGGTCCACGTACCTTTGCTTGTACCTATGAGGACATCCTTTTGCCAACTTGATTATCTGAGGATCCTTTTCTAAACCAATGTTGCAGTCTTCCACCTGCTCTTCAATTTCTTTCTCAGTTGGCTTGGCAACCACATCATTTGAGTTGAACAATATTTCCAAGGGAACCAAACCCCTGGGAATAGTGTTACCCTTCAGCTATAAAATCTTGTGTCCTGTAATGGTTTCTTCCCAACTGGATTGTTGTTCATCTATCACTCTCTCTTCCTCCTAGTAAATTACTAAATTTGAGAATTATCTGATAACTTCCATGAAAAGTTTAATATTCTCCTCATATTCAAACACCTTCCAATGGAAAACATTATCTGGTACTGATGGTATGTATCTAACCTCAACTTCATATCTGAGTAGTGGATTTTGAGGAGGTTTAAAGTTGTTGGTAGCTATAGCCAAGGAATCAACCATCCAATTTCTTTCTCTGGCAAGAATTGGATATTGAAGGCTAAGAAAAAATTATCAATCAAATCCCAGACCTCATTTCAGTAAGCCTTTAATCTTGGATGTTTGGTTTGGCATTGATTCCTGATCTATTTCACTACTAGCTCTGAATCTCCAAACATAGCCAAGCACCCAATATTAAGATTTATAACAGCTTGCAAACCTAGTAGCAAGGCTTCATATTCAGCAACATTATTAGTGGCTTCAAAATCCAACTTGAAGGAGAGAGGGATAAAGTTGCCTTCTAGGGAGACTAGCAACAAACTTGCCCCATTCCCTTCCTTCGAATAAGCACCATCAAAGTATAATTTCCACACTTTATCACATTCCAGTTATTTTTGATTCAGCTCGATTGAAGATTCCACCTATGTTTCCTCCAGGATTAGTTCGTTTTCCTCTAACAACAAGCAAGAGTAATCTTTCTCGTTACCATACACAGGGGTGTTATTGGAACAATCACTTCTTGTAACTATCTTTACAAATATTGATTCTTTGTATACTCGTATTTCTTCTCCACCAAACATCGAGATGGTAGCATATTAGATATCATTTTGGGATTCAACTGCGTTAAGTAAGTCATTCACGTATGACCATTTCCATGAGAGGTAGTCACAACTGACTAGTTTCTCATGATTTTTGAATAGTTCACTTAGCACTCATTGCAAGAGTAATCTTTCTCTTTACCATACACAGGAGTGTTTTTGGAACAATCAGCTCTTGTCACTATCTTTACAAACATTGATTCTTTGTATAGTCATATTTCTTCTCCACCAAACATCAAGATGATAGCATATTAGATATCATTTTGGGATTCAACTGCGTTAAGTCATTCATGTATGACCATTTCCATGAGAGGTAGTCGTAACTGACTAATTTCTCATGATTTTTGAATAGTTCACTTAGCACTCATTGCATCGGGCGATGCTTACAGGGGTGAAGAAGTGGGATTGAAACTAGTGAAATGAATCATATAGCGTCAATCATCACTTCCGAGGCGTGCACCCAATAATCAAGACTTCCTGAGAGGTCACCCATCCCAGATCAGATCTGGCTCAAGTGCGCTTAACTGTGGAGTTTTCCCCACAATCAAGTCCGCTTAGCTTGCTACCCCATTTGCAAAACCTTAGCAAGTATTGTGCCCCATGAACCATTCAAGTAGAGGTCCCTTCACTCTTTTTGAATTTCAGTATTAGGGGGTTTATGCAGTGCATTATATTAGATATCATTTTGGGATTCAACTTTGTTAAGTAAGTCATTCACGTATGAACATTTCCTTGAGAGGTAGTCATAACTGACTAATTGCTCATGATTTTTGAATAGTTCACTTAGCACTCATTGCATCGGGTGATGCCCACAGGGGTGAAGCAGTGGGATTGAAACTAGTGAAATGAATCACATAGTGTCAATCATCACTTCCAGGGCTTGCACCCGTTAACCAAGACTTCCTGGGAGGTTGCCCATCCGAGATCGCCTCTAGCTCAAGCGTGCTTAACTGTGGAAATTTCCCCACGATCAAGCCCACTTAGCTTGCTACCCCATTTTCAAAACCTTAGCAAGTATTGTGCCTGTTGAACCATTCAAGTAGAGATCCCTTCACTCTTTTCGAATTTAAGTATTAGGGGGTTTACACAGTGAATTATAATAGATATCATTTTGGGATTCAACTACCTTAAGTATGTCATTCATGTATGACCATTTCCATGAGAGCTAGTCATAACTGACTAATTTCTCATGATTTTTGATTAGTTAACTTAGCACTCATTGCATCAGGTGATGCTCACAGGGGTGAATAAGTGGGATTGAAACTAGTGAAATGAATCACTTGTCGTCAATCATCACTTCTGGATCCTTATGGTAGCATATGTTAAATCCAATTTGATGGATCCTCCAATATTAGACTCCCATGACCTAGACAAGAGAATACCAAACAGGTCAAGAGAATACCAAACCTTGTAAGGATATCACCTACTACAATATCCATTACCACACATTTTTAAGGGATTTGGGCTAAATTGAGAACCAAATCTTTAATCACCCCTAGACATTTTACTCTTTTGGAGTCAAAAGAATAGAGATATTTATATGCCCTTGTTATTTGTAACCCCTTTCTCCATAATAGACAATGGCATCAAATTGTGAGAAACTACTGAGTTAAGCATGCAATTGTGTAATAAAATATCATGAACTACCTAAGTAACATAAAAAGGGCCAGTGGAAAGTCTCGTTCCTCAACATGAGGTCCAAATACAACGATGGGCCTTTCTTCTTGGAGGTCCAAACTATCATGCGAAGGAGCTAAGGTGGATGTACACATGAAATGAGACATATATTTTTACCTTCCCCAACTCTTTTGGAAGATTAAAGGTGGAAGAGCTTCTATCAGGTATGACAACATCAATAGGCTCTTTCTCTTTATCACATAATGGTTTGGATGGTAAAGGAAACTGATCTATTTTAGAAGCCTCAGGATTGTGAGGAATGGAATTTGGAGGACTCTTCTTTTTTAGTGAGTCTTGGTCTAGAGGCTTATTTCCATTATTTTCTCATTTTGGAGGATTTGAGGGAGAGGACTCCACATTTTGGTCTTGCATTCTACACCTTTTCCTAGAAGATCTAAGATCATATTTCCTATGCAGTTGTGCTTGCATGAAGTCTGCAAAATACCTCAAGTAGTTGTCAATCTCACCATCATCGAGTGGTGCATCCAAATCATCCCCTCCTTCCTCGTGTGCTTCAGCTCCATGTTCCTCATCAGAAAAAAGGAGAGAACTGATTTTCCTGAACTTCCATAGTTTCTTCAGCATGCTCCTCTAGATCATCCTCTAAGTATAACAGAGGTTGAATGTGATCTTGTTGCCCTTTTCTCTCCCTCTGCAAGAACTGCAAGGGAGGTCTCTTATACTGAGGATTGAAACTTCGGTTAGGAGCTGGTGGGTTTTGTCTAGGAGGGGTTCTATTTTCCAACTCCAATTTCACCAGCTTCTTAAATATGTTTCTTATTATCTTATTCATTTCCTTGAGTTTCTTCTCTTGAGTTTCATGTCCCTAGTTTGAGGAATTTTCTTCCTCCTTTGCTCTCCTCCTATCTCCATGATTAGTTCTCCCTCTCACTTCCCAGTAGAGGTAAACTTTGCTCTAGCTTCTAAAGCATCTATTTGGATATGGTCCAAGGAGCGAGACTTCCTTTCTCTGCGAGTGAAACCAAACTTTGGCTCAAAAGCCCCAGCAAAAGCCACTTTAACATCAACCCGTGGAGGTTTGATTTCAGCAAGAAGGCTTTGTACAATTTGTTAAACCTATTTATGAATTAAGACACATATTCATTATGTTTTTTCTTCATGGAATTCAATTTAATGAGGATGTAACCATGGTCCCTCTTCTATCCCTATTTTTACATGAAAATTTTGTCCAAATCCTCCCAGGTAGTGATTGAAGCATTTGGTAGGGCTTTAAACCATTTCCTGTCTTCCCCATCCAAAGACTAAACAAAAATCCTTAACACCACATCTAGGTGTTCCACATTAAGTTTTTCAGAAAATGCACATGAAATTTCTACATGCCTCTGAGTTGAGATGGCATATTCTCCTGCGAATCATGGAAAGAGATTGAGATAGCCCTATGGCATACCATTCAAGAGATGTGGAAAATCCATTGGGGAATATTTGTTCAAGAGAAAGCCCGGGACAACCATATTGAGCAAGTGATGAGCCTTGGTATTGCAACAAGAATGTTGCAAATACCAAGGCTATCGAATTTAATTATCAACACGGGGTTCGTACAAACTTAAGAGGTATCGGCACTATATGTGAAGCATACAATGTGTCCTTCCTTTGCTATCATGAGAGAAAAGAAATGCTTCCTATTTGTAGGAATGAAAAACTGAATTTAAAAATGCTTGTAAAGTAACATGAAATCCTCTATCTACTTATTAACACACTTTTCTTGCAAAAGAACCCTATTTTAACCCTATTTGTCACATGTGATGTTTTAACTAATCTAAGCATGAAATCTGATCTAGAGAGTACTAACTACTGTGTGCATGTGTAAATATAAAAGAACTCATTTTTTTAATCCTTTTTCTTTATAAATGCAAATGCTAATCTTTCCTTGATCTTTGGCAGGGGAGACAGGTGTGGAGGAAGAGGGGTACAATGATTTTGATGGCTTGGAGGTAAAGTAGGGGCCTAATCCTAGCTTCAATGATGATTTTTCTCAATTCGGGCTCAAAACAAGCCACAACAAGATGTACTAGTTCTCCTACGAGATCCCCTAGTTCTCTTACAGGATCCCCTGTTTTACTAAACGATGCTACAGGTTTACTATATGAAATTATAATTCATAGAATGACCAAGTAAATCAAATCCAAATTGGATGGGAAAATTTTTTTTATTGTCTGGGATGTCTTAGTCTCCATTCCAAATGGAATCACTCAAAAAGACTTATGTTAACCCATGCAAAAAAATAACAAAAAATTACTAGCCGAAAATCTAGAAATTCGAGAACTAGTGAGCTAGTAAATCCATAAAATGCCTAACCTAATCAAGTGAAATTTCAATGGGGTAATTTTTGTTATGAACTAGAATGTTTTTTTGATCTAATGAAAGTGAAATCAACTTGATTTAAGCTCGTTAGCATGCTCTAAGAAATAGCATAAATTTATTGTTCTTTGCCACAAAGGAGTTCCAGAAATCTAGGTTTGGGAGTAAGAAAGCTAATCCAAGTAGCTAAATGATTACTATGACCTTAAAAATCTTTTCCAAGGATGAAATGATGCTTTTGATCTTGCAAAATAACATACATCAACCATTTAACCCAATCCTACAACAAGAAATCATTAATACTAAATGTAGAAATAAAAAGAAATAAAAACAAGAGATGCATGTGAATAAGATGTGAGAAGAAGAAAAGAAAATGATACAAAAGGGCTCTGAGACTCTTGGGATGGCCAAGCCCAAGGAAAATCAGATATCTATGGAGGAGAACAAGATTTATAAGTTGAACATGGTACCAATATTCATTATTTTCATCAATACAATTACATTCATGCAAGAAAATACAATGGAGCTGCAAAAATACAAGTTCTCTCCACAATAACACTAATGAAAATATCCCTCTAGAGACAAATTCGACTTGGTACTTATAAAAAATGATTAGGAATCATTCCCCATTAATGGATGAATCTTTCCCCACCAAAATCCCTTGATTAGTGGATCTGGTTCCCAATACTAGGAATCTGCATTAAATGGCAGGGAACACATTCCTAGATTTTATGAATCATTGGAGTTCGAAAATCTGTGCCATAATTCCATAACATCTTGTTGATTTATTATTTAATAGTGATCCTCTTGTAGTAGGGAGCAAGTCCCTAAATTATCTCCTCCTCTAAATCTTCATAATCTGCCCAATATTCTTAAAATATTCCACAAAAATAAATAATATTAGGCACAAATATGCAATTATTCATAAACCTTCCTAATGAATATATTAAAGTTAAAAATACATTATCTAATGCAAAAGAGAGGTTTAATGTGTTGAATGATGGTCATAGGCCTTAATTTATGTTTAATTTAGAGGCATGGGCCTTAATTTATGTCTAATTTAGAGGCTCATCATACTCCCTGCTGAAAGTGTTGCTCATCTTGTGAGCAACTTAGTGACCTCATTGTGCCTCATTCATGGCCCTAGTGGCCTCGCTCTTGTGCATTCCTCATTCCTCTCTCTTAAGAATATTGGTTGTAAGTTCTGCAAGGATAAGCCCAAAAATCTATTTGTGCATAGAAAAAACATTGTTTCTTGAGACCATTGGCTTGCCTTCTTCCCGTTATTCAAGATGGGTTCTTGAATATTTTTTAGTTTAGCAAGGTCTTCCACATCCTTATCAACCTTCTGCTACCTTGTTTCACCATTTGGAAACTCTAAAACTTCAAAATTCCTTTAGATGAGAACTAGGACATTTTGTAGTTATTCCTGTCA